>CM077503.1:30101188-31301188 GCA_039654745.1 Houttuynia cordata
ATTCAAAGAAGCACCGACATGGATACTGTTAGCCATGAAGGTACAATATTCAGTCGTGTTCTTGCTAATAATAGTGGTCATGAAAAGGCTGGTATACTGCTATATAAGGATTTTGGCTGACCTTAGAGACGGAGATTAATATAGAAAAATTGCAGTCTGTCAATGCTTTTGCTGATCATGAGAGTTGGAGCCTTATTATTAGAAAATCTTTATGTTTTCAGTTGTCCGACATACTATTGAGCATGAAACTAAGGGCCTATTTGGTAGCCACTTTATAGAGTGGGAATGCCAGATTTGAGAGAAGAAGCAAAGGGGATGAATAGAGTGTTCCGTTTGGCAGTTTTTAGAGAAGAATTTAGGGCCTCATGACATATTTTGTAAATAAATATGAAAGGCAGAGGTGTATAATAAGAAAAATAAGTTTTTTCAAGAAAACTTGTTTTTTTATATGCTTCTGTTTTATTTACAAAATTATAAAATATATCATTGAGAAAAGTCAAATAAGTGAAGAATCACTTCTTTTGAAAAATTTAATTTGGTGGAGATTTTCACGGACAAGTTAGATTCTCCTAAAAGTTGGGCATGTAGTTGAACAGGCCCTAAAACACCCTCTACCAACGTAAAATTGTTAGCTGACTACATGAAGTGGGGATAAACATTAGGAATGTTGAAAGCATGTTGAGAGGTCATACTTTTCTCTAATTGGAAAGAGTAATGAGGATTAACTTTCTCAATTTGGCAAAGGCCTAGATAGGCGTCCATGTATAACAGAACACCTAAACAGGAAGTGTGAGCTGAGCTCGGTTCGTTATGTTTTATATATATATATATATATTAGTATGTATAAATATCTATTTGTAAAAGATGTTATAGAGGAAAAAAATTATTTTCTTGTTCACACAGAAAATATAGTACCCTACTACTTTAGTGCAAAGTTTTGGAAGAGAAATACAAGAGGCTTTAAGCTCAATATGCGCTTACAACCATTTATCAGAATTATGGAATAACTAGAGATAATTAAATTATTTTACTATTTCGTTACTAATTAAGTGCCCTTATCAAGATAATTTTTGCCTTTTACTTCAACATTGAATTTATTTATTTTTCCATTTCATCGTAAGTTAGAGAAGCTAGTGTTCAATAATTTTTTTTAAAATATGATAATTTTTCGTACAATCAACTCTACCAGTAACTTGAAATTCAAGAATTACCGTTTGACATAGGTGATGGGGCCCATATAAGTGAATTTGAAATTTTGAAGTCGAGCTAAGCCATGCCTAAGCTCGGCTCGTTTACACTCTTAATGTCAATAACTTAGTACTATTTTTTATCTTTTATAAATACAATAAATATATTAATATTTTATATGTACAAGTGCATGGTATTTTATTTTATTTTCTAATTTGGACACCATTAAAGGGGATATTAAAGTTTTAATTTTTAACAAACAAATATTAATCTTTTATTTTTGAACAAATCTAACTGTTTAATTTTGTTATTTTCCACATGTAAATAACCAAAGCTATTAAATTGCAAAGTTGTGTTTCGAATGTGACACAATAGTGTTGTGACAACACTATAAATTAATCATTCTTTCAAGTTTTATTATCAACAAAAATGAATTTTGTACTTTAAAAAAATATACTATATCTTTAGGAAGCCATCAGTTTTTATACAGTTATTTTTCCTTTCCCTCTTTCGGAAGATTAGAGCCTCTTCATTTGCAGCTTCTCGATTCCACCACATAAGACTTTTATCATTATAGGTCTCAATTGTTGAAAAAATTAATTTTTTGTTCCCACATACCTACTATTTTGGGCAAAGTTTTCGAGGCTGAGTTAACCTCCTCTATGCCATCTAATTCTAGAATGCTGCAAAGAGAAGAGAAAGAGTTTATGCTTTCCCCCGGTCGATTTAGTTTAAGGGTTCTCTTTGGGGCTGACATTGTCAGTAATTAGCTTTCATGGTTGTAGATTCGCGAATTAAGTAAAAATGACCATTATTACTTTACTATTAGCCTTTTTTTTTTAAAGAAAGGATTCATCTCAAATCCACCTTACTCATTTTAGCCAGCCAATCTACGTACTTAAAAGAAAATTAGAAAATTCCTTAGCTTTCCTTGAGTGAAGTCCTTGAGGAAGGTGGAAGGATTATAACAGAAGACTCTCAGGCGTTTGAGTCGTACGTATGTTGGTCTCACATCACATGTTTGTATTGTCCATCTGATATCAAGCAATATATTTGTAGGATCCTCACCCAAAGTACAGCAAAATACTAGAGAGTGAGTGAGTGGTATAGAAAAGTCTGTCATTTCTTAGAGACCACCGGATTACATAGTATTACTGTTTAGTCTAGGCTTCCAGAATGTTTTAAAATCGGACTCGTGACTCGGAATTATTGCCGGGTAAGTCCAACCGGAGGTCAACGTGGGTTGATCGGTTGCTGACGTCGTATAAAAAAGTCTAGAAAAAAGTCCATCTAGCCCGACCCATTTTTGCACACGAGGGGAAAGGGGGCGGGCGACTGGGGTGTGGCACGCGAGGGGAGGGGGCGGTGACAGGGGCTGCCGGGGGGTTTGGCACGCGATAGGAGGGGGCGGGGGGCGGGCGACTGGGGTGTGGCACCCGAGGGGAGGAGGGCGGCGACAGGGCTGCCGGGGGGGTTGTGGCACGCGAGAGAAGGGGGGGGGGGGGGGGGGGGGGGGGGGGCGACTGGGCTGCCGGGGGGGTGCTGGCGAGGGGAGGGGGGCCGCGACAGGGCTACCGGGGGCTGTGGCACGCGAGAGGAGGGGGGCGGGTGACTGGGGTGTGGCACGCGAGGGGGGGCAGCGACAGGGCTTCCGGGGGGGGGGGGGGGGATTGGCACGCGAGAGAAGGGGGGGCGGCGACTGGGCTGCCGGGGGGGGTGCTGGCGAGGGGAGGGGGGCCGCGACGGCGGCCGGGAACAGAGGAAGGAGGGGAGGGCGCTGGCGAGTCGATGGCGGCGGAGCTGAGCGAGGCGACGGCGGCGGCGGCGGCGCGGGGCGTCAGGTGAGGTTCCGCCATCTCAAAAAAACTTTTTTTTTATTTGTTCGCCGGCAACACCGACGAGTAGGCAGTCCTACGCCGTCGGCGGTATGTCCGACCGTCGACCGGTGATACGCCAGCGAGATTGTACCTCACGAGCCGAGCTCGAGCTCGAGCTCGATTGTGAAATTTCGAGCTCAAGCTGAGCCATGCCAAGCTCCTATGCCCAAGCCTCGGCAAGCAGAGCTGAAGAAGACAAGATAATTCAAGTGTAAAAGCAGTCATAAATTGACGAGCATGATCTCTGATAACCCCTCCCTCCTGCGAAACATTTATTTGACCCCAATCCTGAAAGCACCATCAAAGTTAAGGCTAGTAAATTCCTGCCTACCAGTAAACTCCACAGTCCATCGGAGTCCAAAACCGCCACACACATTTAAAACGGGGAGAGACAAGTCTGGTAACTCTTTTCTTCCCATGCACGTCGCTCCTAGTCCCTTCTCCCTCCGCCATGGTGCTTGCCATAACTAAGCACGGACAGAGCCTCTTCGGCGTTCTCTCGCTGCGGAGGGCCAAGATCTTCCTCTACGGCTTCCTCTTTGCCTTCGTCGCCTACACTGCCTACCTCGCCTTCAACCCTTCCCCCCTTGGTTCGACCGTTTCTTTCCCCCCTCCGATTGTCTGTTCCCACTCCCAATTCTCCTCCGTCTTCTCCTACTTCTTCCCTGACCCTGCGTCAACAGAGAGTCAAATTGCTTTACAGCAAAGTCACTGCAAAGACGGCACCACCAATGCCACTGTCTCGGATCGGTTCTCCGGCAAAAAGGAGACGGGACTTCGGTTTGAGGCAATGAAAAAATGTGATCTTTATGATGGGAAGTGGGTGAAGGACGAGTCTTATCCGCTATACAGAGATGGCTCCTGCACTATCATGGACGAGATGTTCGACTGCTTTCACAATGGAAGGCCCGACAAGGATTACTCGAAGTACCGGTGGCAGCCAAATGGCTGCAATATCCCTCGGTGAAGTTCGATCCATCATAGTTCTTGCTTTACTCAAGTTTAGTTTGTATTATGTGCTTGTCATGCTGATCTTTGCTAATATGCAGATTGAATGCGAGGGACATGCTGGAGAGACTAAGGGGGAAGCGGCTGGTTTTCGTGGGGGACTCGCTCATCAGAAACATGTGGGAAGCGCTGATTTGTGTTTTGAGGAATTCGGTGAAGGACAAAAGCAGAGTTTTTGAAGCTTCGGGAAGGCAAAATTTTCGCATGTATGCCGCGTATTCCTTTGTATTTCAGGTAAGTAGTTTGGCTACTTAGCTTGTTTTGGGAGATGTAATCTTGTATATTTGTCTTCCAATCGTTTTGATTAGGGAACTTACCTTAATTCATGCAATACGTAAGGCACTCTGTTTTGTTAGTGTAGGATTACGATTGCACGGTGGAATACTTTTGGTCGGCATTTTGGTACAAGAGTGGGCTCTTGTAGAACAAAATGGCTCGACCAGGGAAACGCTCAGGTTGGACTTGTTTGATAGGAAGTCCGAAGAGTTCACAAAGGCCGACGTTATCGTCTTTAACACTGGCCACCATTGGTGGGGCTAACGAGAACACTTCCGTGGGGTAGCCACTCTTTCTTCTTTTGCTTTTCTTTTTTGAGAATTCTCTTTAATTTTGAGGCCTAGGTATGTCGCTTTGAAATGAATCTCGGGATCTGAACAACTCATAAAAGAAAGTTTTGCATGTGATTGAAGGAGGAAGTATTTTCAAGAGCTAAATGTTACTGAGTCGCTTCGGAAAGCCTTGGTGACATTCAGGAAGTGGGTCGATGCTAATGTAGATCCTCAGAAGACTCTCGTCTTCTTCAAGGGTTATTCCGCTGCCCATTTCAGGTATTAACTTAATTAAACAGGTCAACAATTGACTATGTCAGGTACTTAAAATTTTTGTCTTCGGGATGTAGCTCGAACGGTATTCACATTCTAGAAGAAACCCAATGAAAAATTTTGAAGGGAAATGACAATCCTACACTGGTATACAGATGCAACGGTGTGGGAGGCGGGTGTTTTTTGGACAGTGAAAAAAGCGAGCATGTGAGGCCCGGTTTGACTGTCCAATGAAATGAGGACACCCGTTGTCCAGTTATAAACTTCCATTTTTAAATGTAGTCCATTTCCTTCTAGACTACTAAATCAGGACTAATCTAGATTCTAGGGTTTTTTTAATATATAAAATAGTTCTACTAAGGGTGCGGTGCATTTTGTTGCACAAAAATTCATTTTTTCCATGAATTTACGGTTATTTTTGGTGTAGAGTGTCCGGTATGCTAATTCTTGGTGAAGTGCGATAAGAAGGGGAAATGTTAAAAGAAGTTATTTTGGAGGGAAAATATGACTTATCACATAATCTCCTCATAATGAGATTTACCATAGAAAGTCGATGAAGAATTAGGGAACGACAATTTTTGTAATTTATTCAAAGCTGAAAGGGGTAAGAATGTATGAAAAATGCGTATTTTCTAGGCCCCATGCATTTTTTCCTTGTTTTTGTCCCTGCCAATTTCAGATAATTATAAAAAAAGTCAATACTTATATTTCTAACAAAATTTGGCAACCAAAAACCCAGATTTCAAAGAGAAATCATATCCCCACATCTCTATTTGATATTGATTTTGCTACTAGCAAAATTGGTGTCCAAACGCACCTTAAAGAGAGGAGTCAAATGGTTACGATTCTTTCTTTTTTTTGCTATAGTTTAGGATTCTCTTTTGCTTTAAACTACATGTGAATTTAAAATATAAAAAAATAGTAATGAACTATAAGAAATTGCATTTTTCTTTCAAATTTAATATTCATGGGGAATTTGCTTGTTCCTTTGTATAGTGGTGGCCCGTGGAATCTTGGGGGTTGCATGCGACAACGAAACAGTACCTATAGATAATGAGAAGTACTTGACGGATTACACAAAGGAGCTGAAAGTTTTAGAGACTGTTTTTAACGAAGCAAAAGCACGCATATCATATTTGAATATAACAAGAATGACGAATTATAGGAAGGATGGTCATCCATCTATATACAGGAACCGCAAATCTTCCGACGGAGAACGCAGGGCGCCATTGAGATATCAGGATTGCAGCCATTGGTGTTTGCCTGGGGTACCCGACTCGTGGAATGAGCTCTTATATGCCGAACTATTAATTAAACTTCATTAACAGGATAAATATATACCACAGAGATGTGAACAGATAAAGAGAAATTTATCCGAATGTTGCGTGATTTTGAAAGGTGAAAGAAATGATAGGGAAGAGATGCTAAAAAGTAAGTGCACGGAGGATGGTTTACTGTGCTAAAATATACGCCATGTCATAGTTGTTAAGGTGTTACCAAAACGCATTTGTTTGATTAACACGGATAGATTCTTTGATGCCCAACAAATGTAGGTTTCTAAAATCTACAGATCTTTTTATATTGATTGGTTTGGAAATTTATCGACAGTGAGTGGTTACAAGGCTTCAAATCCTCACCAGCCACCAAATTGAAGACTCTACTGATCTGAAGACCCTGCAAAAGTGATAGCTTGGTTGTTGGATCCATCCGCTTAGACACTATGGCCAGAACACAACTGGCAGCAGAACCCCGTATCTCTTCAAGATTGGCATCAACCATCATAAGCTCAAAAAAAAGGGGAACTACCGCATCATTTGCAACTAGACCGATATCAATCCATGTAATGTACCTCCTCATTGTCTCCAGTACACCAGCGGCAAGCTCTGAGTCGGAATTCCTGTACAAATTTACAATGTCATACCACGCCCTCACAATCTGAGAGATACATTGTTGCCGCATAGCATCCTTCACTCTCCCTGAGACTGCAATCTCATCAGAACTCCTTGGGTACTCCATGCTAATAAGTTCATCATCCAAAGCATTCAAAACCCTACAGAACATGTCGATCACCAGCGGACCACGTCCGAGATGCGTCAGAAAATCGAGAAACAAGGAGGACCAGATCGTGGGATATTCGAAGTAGATAAGCGTGACGAAGACCTGGGCCAGTTTGTTCTTAATGAAGGCCGGCCCGTCTAAAACCCTAACGAAGTTCTCATCGTCCGACACGGGAGCATCATAGCAGGCAACCGAAAGTATCGACTTTCTAAGATAGGATTTATCCTCCTCAGGAATGGAAGAGTATCGAAGGCGGAGAGAGTCATGGATGGTCTGGAGACACCAAAACTGAACTTGAGGAAATTTGGTGAAGGACAGACGGTCTACGCACACGCGCACAATCGAAGGAGCTTCCTTCATTTGCTGGCAGTACGATACAGCCTGGGACTTCAGCACAGGATCAACACTTCCAGACTCGTCGAAGCTTATAAGTATAGCCTTCTCAAAGTCGTCCATGGGCACTTGAGAAGAACCCTAGTTCGTTTTCATGTTTAAGATGCGGACTCACTTGCAGAGGTAGTGTATCCTATATATACAGGTAGTAAGGAAAAATTCAAGTCTCATCAGGTGTTAGGGACCGGGTGTTCTTATTGTTACCATCGAAGGCATGAAACCGTCACCCATGTCGACTAGTAAAAAGGAGCAACTGAACTATTCCAGGCACATAAGTTTTCTCATATTCAGTTTATATGAGATCCTTTTCATGAGGCTAATCTTTTGGGTAGTTGGATTCTGATCTGACAATGGGTATCAAATCAGTGGGTTGTCCGATCAAGATCTAACGGTTATGATATATATGAACCGGCATCGTATAAGCTATATGAGAGTGATCTCATTTAAATCTTTTTCATATAAAGATCGATTTATACGAGATCGTTCTCATATAAGGAGCATGAGGCCAATCTTTTGGATGATTGAATTTCGATCCGATGGAGGGTATTAAATAAGTGGGTAGATGAGTGTGAGCCATCTCACCTTTGTAGCTGTTAGATCAAGATCCAATGGCTATGATATAAATTAACTATATATATATGGAAGACGGTTTACCTGATATCGTTCTCATATAATGAGTATAAGGCCAATCTTTCGGATCGTTAGATTTTAATCCAATGGTGGATATTAAATTAGTGGGTATGTGAGTGTCAAATCAGTGGTTAAGTGAGTTCCATCAAAATCCAATGGCTACAAATTGAATTGGCCTCATATAAGTTATGTGAGAGTGATCTCAATTAAACTTTTTTCATATATATATATATATATACAAACGGCTGCAACTTATGAGTGCAAAAGGCGGTGATCCATGGGACCTGAGTCACCTGACTAAGATGGACTTAACTACTTTATTAGTGACTATATAACTACGCGATGTGTACTCTACAACTACTTTATTACTTACTACAACTTGGTGATATGTATCATATCCTACAAAAAAATACTAACTTGGAAACGAAACTGTAACCGTTCAACTTGCTTTACTTATGTTCTTATTTGTCAGAGTGAAAGACCGGCTATGTAGCAAGATAAAATTCTGGTTACCGACTTATCACTTAAAAATACTTTAATTTGTAATTAAAGTAAACAAATTAAGGTTAAAAAATTTGAAAGGTAGGAGAAAAGGCAAGAGGCCAGTCATTTTGTGATCCAAAGCCAAATCCTGATAATGATTCAACTCAAAGCGTGGAAAGGATTGATTCAATTCCACTCCTATCTTAGTGCTATATTTTGCTAGCATATTAAGATATTTCTTGATGTACTTTACTGAGTGTGACAATCATGGAATGTTATCTCGTTGTATCGCCAATATATCACCGCCCGATACAACGAGACGTGGTAGTATCGATTTTGACTATTTTTTAAAATATTGCCGATATATCAATTTCGGTCCGATATATCAATATTTTTAAATCAACTTTCTCGTTTGCTTACCATCTTATGCCGAGTGGAAGGATACGTGTTTAAAACACAAATATATATTTTGAATTATATACGTATTTTTGTATATATTTTAAAATTTATGCTTGTCTAAATTAGTATAATTTATTTTAAAAATTATATTATAAGAATATATAATAAAAATTAGTTTTAGACTACCGATATTTTTTTATACAATATCTCCATTATATATCTTTTTGGTTGACTTCCTTAGTGACAATCCGTCTGGCCCAATAAATTACTTTTCTGTGTCTAATATTACCTGGCTGTATTAGAAACTACAATCACCATGGATGTAGCTGTGTGTCGACTGTCGACACATTTCAAAAAAAAAAGCTGTCTGACAGGAACTTTTAAGTACTCATACGTACGGATTTATGTGTTCATTATCAACCGGTGAATGACACGCACCTGCGATTTTTACAGTGGGCTCACAAATTATTGGTGCTTGTCGTTCACCCATTGGTGCTGACTGCTGAGTACGAAAATCCTGTGAACCTAACAATTCTCGTTTGTCGATGAGTTAAAAAGTATCCATCACCTATGAAAGAGACCCAACTCACCGCTAGCCACAAGTAAAATGATAGACGCCATTCAAGAGACTGGTCCCATTTTACGTCCTGGATCGCATGTTTGAGGGAAGTAAAATGCTTCTTCTCCCCGGCTTTATTTTCACGGCCACCTCACGTGCCCTCATGGAAATAATGTGGGTCTTAGATTTCATTTTCTACGTGAGGTTGGCCGTGACAAAAAGCTGGAGGAATAGCATTCCTCAAATGGAGTGACCAAACTTAGCTAAAAGTCCAAGAAAAAGTACCGACAGAATCCGATCATGGACGCGTAAGACGTAAGAGATATCATGGACGCCTTCTGTTTTATGCACCGTGCTGTTCATGTGAATCATGTTTCCCTTCATCTTTGATTCACCTCGCCCAGTTGGCTGGCCGGTCCAATGTAATTGATCTTACCGTCTATAACATGTCATGCAATCTGACAGAAAATCAAGTGACCCAGGTGGATGCTTGTCTGCTTATCCAAATCCTTGTACTAGAATAAACCTCTATTCATAATTTCATACAGACAATTTGCCGGATATTCTAGCAAGAAAAAATAATTACTTCCATAGCAGCACACAAGTCTAGCAATAGTCATTTACACAGAGTGTAGTTAGATAAGAAATAAGAGATGAGGAGTCGGATTGTACCCACTTTTGTTGGCTAACCACTTCAATTATAATCTCAAAGACTCAAACTATTAGACAAGGAAAATTTTCTACATTAAAACACTAACATCCTTTTCAGCTTGTCACGGGATGAGCAAATAGTGTTGATGTAGAAAGATCCCACACATACCTCAAATCCCATGCTGCATTGCAATCTTGCGAGATATCTCAAAGACAAAAACATTATTCTGCACTTCCAGCGAAGAGGATATGACAGCCACATGAAATTTCATCGCAGAGCTACGCTGGATATTAAGAAATTGCAATAATTCCATGGTGTCGGTCACCTAACAAGCTTGACGCACGCTTCTAATTTCCTCCCCTATATTTCACGTCACTTGCTCATTGGAAGAATGTTTTGTTGCGGTGATTTTCTTTTTTCTCTACTAGATTTAGCAGTAGGTTTTCAAAAACCTTACGCAAAATCTAATAGATAAATCTAATTGGATGTATCAACTTTTTGTAAATGACCATTCTCATATAGATCTCGAATTTGTCGGCGCTTCAACTTTTTGAACAAGTCAACTTAAGATCACCATTCTCCGATATTAGGACCCTAGCCTGCACTCAAAACAGTGCCTTTTTCCCATTTATTTACTTTTATCCCCATTTCTTTTTTAAATTACTGCTACGTTACTTCAATTAATTTTTTGGAGATAAGACAATTGGGTAAAATCCAAAATTAAATGGCAGAAGCAGACTACTAGAAAGTCTAGAATAGTGAATCGCTGCGTGAATCACGAGAATCTATTTAGCCGGCCAAATAGATCCATAATTTCCCAAATGCTGGCAGGATTTTATCGACGAACTATTTTTGTCATTTTTAACCTGGAGGTCAACATCTCCCCGGCACCCTGGCATAAAACTAGCGTGTTCAGGCCGTTGTACCAATGGTTTCTCCACAAGAGGAGTCTGATACTTCATCCATCTTGGAGATCAACGGACCATGTCGTGTCGGCGTATACCCATGTAGCATCCCGAACACACTGACCAATCAATCCCAAGTCCCCACCATGCCTCTGCTCTCCCACATTGGACCCACAATTTAGCATCAGGTCCACAGTGGGCCACTCCTCAAAATCAGTGGGGCCCCGCATACTTGCCCTACCCTAGGCATCATACTAGACTTAGCAATGAGCAGTAATAGCCAGTGCCACGGTAAACTCCACAGTCCAAATCCTTCCTTCCCACACAACAACATTTAAAGCGGAGGGAGGGAGGGGGACTCCTTTCCAAGTCTGCTAACTAATCAGCCTCAGCGACTCCAAATATCCCTTTCTCGTCGCTATTTCCTTCTCTTTTCTTCCACACGTCGCTCCTCGTCTCTCCTCCGCCATGGTCGTCGCCACAAGTAAGCACGGCGGCGCCACCGACATACAAACTTTATTCGGCATTCTCTCCCCCCGGAGGGCCAGGATCTTCGTCTACGGCTTCCTCTTCGCCTTCGTCGCCTGCACCGCCTACCTCGCCTTCAACCCCTCCCCTTCTTCCTCCCCCTGGTTCGGCCGCTTCTTTTCTCCCTCCGACACCTCTTCCCGCCCGGACTTCTCCTCCGTCTTCTCCTACTTCTTCCCCTCCACTCCGCCGCCCCCCGCCGCCCTGGCCGAGTCTCCGCCGGCGGTGAGGGACCGCAATGTGGCGGACGGAGTCGTCGTCAGTGGCGCTAGGCTGTTCAACTTCACTGCTTCGCTGTCCAGGAGGAACGACACGACGCCCGTTGCCACTCCGAAGATCACGAATGCCACGGCGGTTTCGGGAAGCGGGAGGAGCAACAGAACGCATCCCGATATTCCCAAGAACGAAACGCGGCCGGCTCCTGAGAGCCGGCAGAATGCGACAACTAAGGGACCAGTTAGTCAAACGGTCATGATGCAAAGTCACCACAAGGACGGCGCCGCCAATGGCACTGTCTCGAATCGTGTCTCCGGCACACCGCTTCCGGGAGTTTCGATTGAGGCGATGAAAAAATGCGATCTTTATGATGGGAAGTGGGTGAAAGATGACTCTTATCCGCTGTACAGAGAAGGCTCCTGCCCTTTCATCGACGAGCAGTTCGATTGCTTTCACAATGGAAGGCACGACAAGGATTACTTGAAGTTCCGGTGGCAGCCCAATGGCTGCAACATCCCAAGGTGAAGTTCGATCCATTATAGTTGTTGGTTTACTTATATTTAGTTTGTATTAATTGAATGCAATGAGTTCCATTGATTTGCAGATTGAATGCGGCGGACATGTTGGAGAGGCTGAGGGGGAGGCGGCTGGTTTTCGTGGGGGACTCGCTTAACAGGAACATGTGGGAGGCGCTGGTCTGTGTTTTGAGGAATTCGGTGAAGGACAAAAGCAGGGTTTTTGAGGTTTCGGGAAAACAACAATTTCGCACGCAAGGCGCGTATTCCTTCGTATTTAAAGTAAGTAATTTGCTTACTTGTTCCCATCTACTATTCCTGTTTTGGAAGATGGAATCTTCTATATTTGTATCACAATCTTATTGATTACGGGCCTTACCTTGATTAATGCAATACGTAATGGACTCTGTTTTCTTAATGTAGGATTACAATTGCTCCGTGGAGTTCTTTTGGTCACCATTTTTGGTTCAGGAGTGGGCAGTTGTGGATCGCAATGGTACTACCAGGGAAACGCTGAGGTTGGACTTGTTTGAAAGGAAGTCCGAAAAGTTCAGAAAGGCCGATGTGGTTGTCTTCAACACTGGCCATTGGTGGACTCACGAGAAAACTTCCTTGGGGTATACTCTTCCTTCTTTTGCCTTTTTCAGTTTCTCTTTAATTGGAGGCCGTTGGTATGTTAGCTTTCAATAAATTTTGGGATCGAATAAAAGAACATTCTGCATGTGATTGCAGGAAAAACTATTATCAAGAAGGTAACCACGTCCACAGCCAGCTAAATGTTGATGAGGCGTTTCGGAGAGCCTTGGTGACATTGACCAAGTGGGTCGATGGTAATGTTGATCCTCAGAAGACCCTCGTCTTCCTCAGGGGTTATTCCGCCTCCCATTTCAGGTATTTAAAACAGATATCAAGAACATACTCCCTATAACAATTGACTATTATGCCTCAGGTTGTACTCCCTCTGATCACTTTTAATAAAAATATTTTTTTTCAAATGAATTAAAAGAAAACTGTATTTATTAAAAGTGACTTAATAAATACAATTTTTTTTCAAATGAATTAAAAAAAACTGTATTTATTAAAAGTGACTGGAGGGAGTACGAATTTTTTTCTTATCGATGTAGCTCGAGTGGTATGCAAACTTCAAATAATTCGCATACATCTTTTACATTCGCATTCTAGATTCTATAAGACGACCCAATGCGAATTTTTGAAGGAAAATAATAATCCTACACGTAATCCAAATACCGATGTGCACATACAATGGTGTAGGTGGCGGGTTTTTGTTGAACTGTGAAAAAGCTGACTTGTGAGGCCCACTTTGTATGTCCAATTAAACAAGGACACATTTATAGTTATCAACTTCAACTTATAAATGTAGTTCATTTCTTTAAACTATCAAATGGGGAGTCAGGACTAATCTAGGGGGAGGATTATTTTAATATAAAGAGGAGTCAAATGTTTAGGATTATCTTTTACGTTAAACTATACGAAATGACATTCCTCTTTACCATTTTATATTGAAGAGAAATTTGTATGTTCCTTTTATAGTGGTGGCCAGTGGAACTCTGGGGGTGCATGTGACAACGAAACGATACCCATAGACAATGAGAAGTACTTGACGGAATACCCAGCCAAGATGAAGCTTTTAGAGACTGTGCTTAACGAAGCAAAAACGCCCATATCCTATTTGAATATAACAAGACTGACAGATTACCGGAAGGATGGTCATCCGTCAATATACAGGAAGCGCAAATATTCTGATGAAGAACGAAGAGCGCCATTGAGATATCAGGACTGCAGCCATTGGTGTTTGCCTGGGGTACCCGACTCGTGGAATGAGCTCTTGTATGCCGAGCTGTTAATCAAACTTCATTAAGTGGATGAATAAATACCACAGAGATGTCAAATAGTTAAAGAGAAATTTGTACATATGTTCCGTGATTTTGAAAGATGAAATAATGATAGGAGGGAAATGGTGAAAGGTAAACTCATGGAGGATACGTTTATTGTGCTGAAATATATACAAGCAATTGGTTGATTCACACGGATAGATTCTTTGATGCTCAAGAATTGTAGATAGCTTGAATCTATAGAATTTTTGTCCATGTTTTTGTTTGGTTAGGAAGTATAATTACAGATCTTAAGAGGCTCTTGTGTTTTTTGTTCGTTTTCTTGTTTTAGATGCAAACTCAATTGCTGGGGTATTAATCCACAAGGCATGAACCGTCAATGCGCCTCTTGTGGATTAGCAGAAAGGCTGATTGAAGACTAGTAAAAAGGGCAACTGAACTATTCTTCACGAGTTCCTTATCCTCGAGATAGCCCTGGGGGAGCTCTTGCCTATTGCAGTAGTGCTTACTAATCAGGCACTACGAGTTGGGCTCATTGAGGGGGGATCTTTCAATGAGCCCAAATCGTTAAGGTGGTTTGTATCAAAAAAATAAAAAAATAAACTCGTTAAGGTAGTAGCAATTTTCAGCTGTGAAACGCCAGTAGCATGAGAATGACGGACCGAAAATATGTAATAGTTGTGTGACCTATTCCGAGAAAAATAAACAAGACCTATATATAATCTGTTCGGATTGTCATATAAAAGAGGGCTAAAATACTACCAAATTATGCACATAAATTGACAAATATACACATAAAACACTAGAATGAGTATAAGAATTAGAACCAGGTTCGAGGCACGCTATGCATTGTCCTTGAAACAGATACGCCGCCCTCCGTGCACAAGCGAATAACCGCGTTCCGTTCCCGAGATACAACGAACCACACTGTCAGTTTAAAGTTGTACTTCAAATCAAACTGACTGGATCTCGATCAGAGGAGACTCTATTGCTCAATGCTGGACCAAGAATCAAGAGAGAAGAAGAATGAGTTCTTTTGTTGTTTCTGTAACCCTTTTCTGTGAAAAATCGTTCTCTATTTATAGAAGAACGCTGTTGGGCCTTTTTCTGGAAGAAGAGACGCAATTTTCCGCAGAGAAACGGCCATTTACTCGCTGTAACCGCTTAGCCGATTGATCATTTTATAAGCCGATTGATCGCTTTGCAATCGATCACCTTATTTAGCCTAAAATTACGATCGATCGTTTTATTGCGGTGCACATATCCTAAAATTCCAGTAACTACGATCGATCGTTTTTATACCGATCGATCGGGCCAATACGAAAACCAAATTTCACAAAATTACAGTAACTACGAACGATCGGTTTATCACGGTCGATCGTTACACGATCGATCGCGTTATTTTACCGATCGATCGCTTCATTTTCTAACTTATTTGTTTAATTTCAAGTCAATTTTCAACAATCCCCACCATGACTTGATATTAAACCAGTTTACACACTAAAATGCATACGACACATGAATGAGACATTGAGCAATAGTACTCAAAGTTTTCGGCGATAGATACCTTGCGGGTTTGAACCTACACCTAGTTTGGTAGGCCGCCACTCTCACAAGTTCGAAGTGAACTAAGTCTTGAACTTGAACCTTAGAGCAAGAGCTTTGACAAACCTAACAGTTAGAGTAACTCCCTTTTCGAGATCATTCGGGGTAGCGCTTTATGGCCATGCACCTTGTATCTTTTCATGAGTTGCACATTAGGGAACAAGCCCTCGTTCTCCTTAACTGCGACCTCAGTGGCACTCATATAGGTGACAGTCTCCAAGGGTAATCTGCATAACAATACCCTGCTTTTAAGCCTTGACCTCATTAAGACTTTCGTCAACCTGTTTCATATGCAGTAGAGCACTCTCATCATCACACGGGAACGAGCATACAATTTATTATATTAGTGCTCTCCAAGTCACGCATCAGCTTGTTATTACCCATTGAATCTTCGTCGTGGGATCTCCACTCAGAGAGATTGGGTTGCTACTAACGATGACTTAAATCATAGGCTTTAAGCCCCATTCCCCTAGATGAGTTAAAGACTTGTCCTGCCGACAACCCTTTAGTAAACGAATCAGCCAAGTTATTCGCTAATCGTATGAAACTTAAGGTAATGACTCCCGATGTAGTCAACTTGCACAAGATTTTATACCTTAGTTCAATATGCCTAAAGGACATCTTATTATGATTCTTACTCTTAACCTTATCAAGAGCTGATTGGCTATCACAGTGAATCAAAATTCCAGGAATTGGCTTATTCAATCAGGGTATATCTATTAATAGATCCCTAAGTCATTCCGCCATTCCTCCAGTTTTATCAAGAGCTACTAACTCAGCATCCATAGTAGATCTTGTTATCACAGTTTGCTTGGAAGATTTTCATGCAACTGCCCCACCACCAAGTGTAAATACATAACCACTCGTGGCCTTTGTTTCATCAGAATCTGAAACCCAATTAGCATCACTGTATCCTTCTAATACAGCAGGGAACCCGGAATAATGTAAACCGAAATTTACACTTCCCTTCAAAAATCTGAACACTCTCTCAATGGCAATCCAATGAGACTCATTAGGGCTCTTAGTGTTTCTACTTAGTCTTCCCACAGCATAGGATATATCCGGTCTACTGCAATTTGCCAGATAACTCAAGCTTCCTATCAGCTGTGAATATCTAAGTTGTGACACACTTTCCTCAAGATTTTTCTTTAGTCTTACACTTGAATCATACGGCGTACTGACATGTTTTCTACCGAAGTAACCATACTTCTTTAGAATCTTCTCCACATAGTGTGATTGACTCACAATTATTCCATTAGAAGTCCTATCAATCTTTAAGCCCAATATGACTTTGGCAATGTAACACCCGAAAAATCGGTACGTTTTTGGAAAGTGCTATTTTAGGAAACTGGTCTAAAATAGGAAAGTTTTCGTATCTGTCGTGCCTTTTGATCTGGTATTTCGTTTTGGCCTTATGAAACCCTATCTTGATGATTTTGGGTCAAATAAAATTGTTTAGCCAGATTAGGCAGGTTTTTCCGAGCGCGAGGACTGGGCCTGGCGCCGTGACCTATCTGGCGCCAGGGTTTGATACACCTGACGCCAGGGCCAGTCGAGCGTCAGGGCTAGGGCTAGTCACGTGTGCGAGTGCACGTGTGACAGGGCCCAGTGGATGTGTCACCAGGACAGGACTCGTGCACGGTGGAACTGCTCAGCACGCGTATAAGTTATCTTAACCGTTCATCAGCGATCTGTGTTGTTAGACGTGCAAAATCCAGGGAAGGGCCACGTGGACCCTGAGGGTCACGCCACCTCATGGGTGACGTGGACGTCTTGGACCCACGATTTGGGAAGCCAAATCGTGGGGAGATCTCTTGTAAATTGATTTGCACTAATTTGAATTAATGGATTCCCTAATCTGTAATTGATTTGATTAGGGCATATTTAAGGGAGGTGATTGGTAGTTAAGGAAGATGCCAAAGCATATTCCAATAACAAGAGGGGCGCCATTTGTGTAGAGGAGCAGATCGTGGGAATAGATTTGGCCCAGGTGGTTACATGGCATAATTGCAAATTATCTCTTTAATCAACCTCTTAATTGATTTGATTACAACTAATTTTAGTAGGAGCCAATCAGCCTCAAGGAGAATCTTACCAAAGCTTACCATTCAAATTTGGACCTAGGTGGCTTTTGGTTTGGGCGCCCAAATGGAGTTGCAATTTTACCTTTTTCGGTTTGGGAAAATCTTGGAGATTAGCTTGACCCCAACTAATTGGCAATCCAAATATTCTGATGAGGCTGGATATGGGAGCTTGTTGGAATGGAAAGATTGCATTTTTCTGGACCTTTTCGTGAGCGTTGGATGAGAGGTAATCGGACGGTCGAGATTGCTTAGCCTAGGGGTTGAATCACCTATAAAAAGGGGACAAAAAAAGGGGCCGGCTTCCCTTTAGCCTGCGTCCCCATTTGGTGTGCCTTCTCCCTCCTTCACACTTCTCTAAACCAGCACCTCTTCTTCATCCTTTCATCACTTCGTGGTGTGGAGAATCGACGGACGTAAGAGAAGGCGCGAAGCAAGGAGCGTTCTACGCAACGGGATTTTCGGTTTGTCATAAGAGGTAGGAGCATTTTTTTTCCACATGTGTGATTCATGATTTTTGACATGATTTCGAGTAGTCTTTTGATGCTCATACTGAGATATTATATGCCTTGATTTAATTTCATATGACATGAATTATCGAGTATACCATGATGTTATTGATTCATATTATATGAAATGCTTCATTCGGTACTCTTATGCTTGATTCGTAGTATCCTAATGCCTAGTTAGACGTCCCCCATTGCATAAATTCCAGAAAGTTGTCACCTTTATTGCATAAAGTTGACGTCCAACTTCTGTCCGGAGTTATTTGTCATAATTTATTATTGAATCCCTTATGGTTTGATTGATACTCGCCGATTTATTGTCTTATGCCATTTTCGGCGTGATTCTTGTTGATACTTCGTGTATTGATCTCTAAAGGTATTAATTCACTCTCTGATGTCATAAAGTTTGGAATCTTTGGTCATGGACCAGTGGCTTTGTCGTCCGGGAATAGTTGTCCTTTGGGCTTAATTACAAGATTATTGCATTATTGCTTATAAACACCATCGGGTAAGGGTATATGTGTATATCATATGTAAAGTATGTGATTAATTTGAGTAATCAATTTGGCACCACACTCTGAAGTCCGAGAGTGGTCTGACGTCATGTCAGAACCTGTTTGGGTCGTAGAGGTGTCCAAGTTTACTTGGCTTGTTCAATACTTTTGATATATAAGAATCAAGTTAAAAGATTAGCAATCGGGTGATAAGTGTAACCTAATGCTGAGATTAAATCAATAATTCCAGAACCCTTAGGCTCTGTAAAATACATTAAGAAAAGGTTAAGAGTGTCACTAAGGGTAATTAGGGAATTATAAAAAGTTGTATAATTAATTAATGGGTATAACTTGTGTTAAGTGGTCTCGGCCAGGAGCAGTCCTGCGCAGACAGACCCCACTCTAAAAATGATATCTAATTGTAGAAAAATCCAAACAGTAAACCGTTTGTCAATCTGTAAACTAGACATCTGAGGGAATTTGGAATAAAAATGTCAGAAGTTAGTTCACTGGGTTCAGGGCGTAGTGACCTTCGGAAGTGGGCTGTTCTGTTTGGACAGAACTGGTTTCCTGCGCGTATTAACCCTTAAACCCTAATAATAATAATAATAAGAAACTTAATTTAAGATAATAATTAAAGACTTTAATTAAGTATATTACTACTTATAAGACCATCGGGATCAGTCAACTTAAAAGTGTAAGTCGGATCCTAGAGTCGAACGGGGTGTCCGTTATTAATTATCATTTGTGTCATTCTCTTGAGTTATCTATGGCTCAAGAGTATTCTTAGCGTGAATCTCTTCCGGAATCTCTGACGTGGTCCATTTTAGACACGTCATTTCATCATTTTCGTGTCGGGGATTGTCAACTCTAGGATTAGGCACGACGATGAAGACGGCGGAGCATGGACCTTTGGCGAACCAGTGATGGGTCTTTTGATGAGTCTTTCGGTCGGGTCTCAACCGAGTTCCCAGACCTATTTGTTCTGAGATATTCAAACACTCCTTAGTGAGTCTATTTGGATTGTGATCGACAATTGTATTCTACTCCTATGAAGAGTTGAAATTCAGAAAGCTTTGAGTTAAGCCCTTTTCAGAATAAAACCCGATGTTCTAGGAAACTGTTTCTCCACTAAGTAGCATTTCTGAGAGCTCTTAGTCGGAATCATAGTATGCTCACGAGCCATTGCTAGATCCTGCGAGATCTCCGATGATATCGAACCTCTGTAGTTCAGCCGATGACGGCAACCGCGTGCGCTTAGATTGTATGACATTACGGAAGGTCTGCAATCTCCGCCCATTGTGCCCGTAAGCACCGATGGGGCCAGCATCCCTAGACGCATGGCCGGGTTCCACTGTAGAACCTCTAGGATGTTCTGGTATTGTTTTCCATGAAGATATGGACAGATTTGCGAGCAGAAATTGTTACCTCTGACACTTTAGATGTCCAGAGCTTATATTAATATTTTATCTCCATTACTCTGTGTAAGTTGGAGTCTTTGACCATTAATTCCTAGACTATGATGAGTCGAGGACGTCAGATGTTTCAGATACGTGAAATCAGTTTTGTTAAACCAAGTCTGTTGACCTATATCTGTTTTGGAGTCATCTCTTGTACCATTTGTTCCACTGTGATTTTTCTGTATCCTACTGGGTATTTCCTATGGAATACTCATGCATCCTCTGATGCAGGAATTAAGGAGGAGCAGCGGTGACGGCAATCAGCAACGTGAGTGGACGATGGAGACAGAAGACTTGTTTATTTATTTTATTGTGATTTGGATGCTTGAACTCGCGGCCTGCGCGCCGTTTTACTTTATTTTATGTTGTGTTAAGACGTTTCAAGACTTTGTAATAACAATTTAGATATCTTTTCAGTTATTCCATATTTTGTAAGTAATTATTGTTTAAGTCGTGATGATCCTGCATGTTCCCTGATATTAAAAAGGGATAGTGGAAGTCTCGAGTATTCGGTCCGTCCCTGGTTTCCTACCCTTGACCTTCATTGGAATGTCGCTTCCGCGTAAATAGGGTCTTGGAAATCTGGGGCGTGACAGGCAAGACCCAAGTCTTTCATACCAAAATTCTCGTTAAGGAAACCCTTAACCTTATTGATATGATCCACATTATCACCAAACAATAAAATGTCATCTACATACAAACATAACATCACAAAACTATCGTTAAAAGACTTCCAATATAAACATTTATCCGATGTACATACAAAAAAATTATTAGAAAGAAGAACATTATCAAACTTTTGATGCCATTGTTTAGGAGCCTGTTTTAACCCATAGAGAGATTTAACTAACTTACATACTTTTCTTTCTTGACCAGGAACTACAAAACCTTCAGGCTGCTCCATATAGATTTCCTCCTCTAATTCACCATTTAAAAATGCTGTTTTGACATCCATTTGATGGATCTCGAGGTTATAATGAGCTGCTAATGCAATAAGCACTCTAATTGTAGTTATCATGGTCACTGGAGAATACGTGTCAAAGAAATCTTGACCTTCCTTTTGACTATACCCTTTAGCCACTAATCTAGCTTTGTACTTTTCAATGGATCCATCAGGATAATATTTTCTTTTAAAGATCCATTTGCACCCAATGGGTTTAAACCCTGGAGGTAGATTCGTTAGAACCCACGTCCCATGTGCAAGAATTGAATCCATCTCACTCTGTACCGCTTCCTTCCATAAAGGAGATTCACTAGATGACATAGCCTCACTAAAAGTCAAAGGATCCTCATTCTCCACCATGTAAGTATAAAAGTCATCTCCACAATTCTTCTCTATTCTGGTTCTTTTAGATCTCCTAACCTCTACATTGGTATCCGAATTTTCAATTCTTGGAATAGAAGATGATGAACCATCTTCTTTATGCACTACAGCTTTACTCTTTTCCTTCATAGGAAATACATTCTCAAAGAATGTTGCACCATCGGACTCCTTAATAGTATTAGGTGCATAATCCTGCCGATCAGACCCAATTACTAAAAACCGATATGCACTACTATTTTGTGCATAACCAATGAACACCGCATCATATGTTTTTGAACCTAGCTTATCCATTTTCACGTTTGGGATTTTTACTTTGGCAAGACATCCCCAAACCTTAATGAATTTCAAGCTTGGTTTTCTTCCTTTCATTAACTCATATGGGGTTGTATTTTGTCCTTTATGAGGCACACGGTTTAAGATCATACAAGCAGAAAGAATTGCTTCTCCCCATAAATTCTTCGGTAGACCCGAAGATGAAAGCATAGAATTAATCATGTCAATGAAAGTTCTCTTCTTTCTTTCTGCCACTCCATTAGATTGAGGAGAGTAAGGCGCTGTGGTCTCATGTATTATTCCTTGATTTTCACAAAACTTGCAAAATTCAAGAGAACAATACTCCCCACCACGATCAGACCTTAGTCTTTTAATCCGCCTCTCAGTTTGATTCTCAACCTCCATCTTATAGACCTTAAACTTCTCAAAAGCCTCATATTTAGACTTAAGTAAGTATACATGACAAAATTTAGAGTAATCATCAATAAATGTAATGAAATATCTCATACCACCCCTAGTAATTAATCCATTCAACTCACATATATATGAATGAACTAATTCAAGCAAACATGTAGACCTATCAATAGACCTATAAGGTTTTCTAGGTTGTTTTGCTTGAACACATATTTCACATTTATCACTAGTTACATTATGCAATTTCGGAATCAAATCAAGATTCATCATTCTTTTAATAGTATTTGAATTCACATGTCCAAGTCTCATATGCCACACATCAAAAGAATCAACATGATAAACTAAAGAGTCATCTACTTGAAATAAAAAGTTACTACAAGAAACCAAGTTTAGTTTAAAAAGGCCATCACACACATAGCCTTTGCCAATAAAAGTACCATGTCTAGTTATTACAACTTTATTTGACTCAAACACTAATTTATATCCTTCTCTACTAAGAAGTACTCCACTAACAAGGTTCTTCCTCACACTAGGCACATGCAACACATTACGAAGAGTTAACGTATTCCCCGATGTAAACCGGATGTCCACATTTCCAACTCCATAAACTCTAGCCTCAGAGGAGTTCCCCATCGTCACAGTCCTATCCTTTACTTCCTGATAGAAATAAAAAGAAGAAACATCAACACCGATGTGAACAATTGCCCCTGTATCAACCCACCAATCGGTAGATTCACATGCCAAGTTAATTTCAGAATTAGTTAATACTAACCTGTCATCTGAAGTAACCATGTTAACATGAGCAGAAGATGCAGCCCCACCATGACTATGGTCCTGACCTTTCTTCTCTTTGCACTTGTTTACAAAATGTCCCGGTTTCCCACAGACCCAACAAACCTTCGACTTCTTATCCTTATGGATATTTGAACTAGGTTTGAAAGACCGATTCTTAAACTTCTTGTTGTTCTTATTATTACCATAAATCTTCGGTTTCCCTTCTACAACATTGGCTTGAGCACTATCTTTAACCCCAGAAGATGAGCCTTGTAAGATTTTCATCTTACCTCTGTGCTTCTCTTCAATTTGTATGGCTACCATAAGATCATCAACGGACATTGCGTCCCTTTTGTGCTTCAAGTTAACTTGGAAATCCTGCCATGAGGGTGGTAGCTTGTTTATAAGCGCCGGAACTTGGAGCCTCTCGTCAACGGGAATGCCTTTCCCAATGATCTTTTCTACCAAATCCTGTATTTCAACAACCTGATCTCTAACTGATTTGTTATCGACCATCTTGTAGTCAAAATACTCGCCTACAACATATTTTTCTTCCCCTTCATGCTCCTTTCCAAATTTCTTATCAAGGGTATCCCATAGTTCTTTAGCAGATTTAGTATTCACATGCAAATCATATAACTCATTGCTCAAGACACTCAATATTTGTCCATGGCACAGTTCATCATCTTGTTTGAATTTATCACTATTAATAGGCTTGGTTGTTCCAACATCAGACGAACTAGCAGTCTTGTCAAATTCAGAAGACACAGTTTTATCCACAATAGCATCAGAAATAACATAGAAAATATTCAACTGAGTCAACCAAAATTTCATCTTTATTTGCCATCGCATGAAATTCTTGCCATTAAATTTCTCGGGCTTCAATGATTTGTCAACACCCATAATTGCAGTAGTATTCAATCAACAAGAACAAATAATATTTGTTTCAAGATTGTTGGGATTGTCACATAAAAGAGGGCTAAAATACTACCAAATTATGCACATAAATTGACAAATATACACATAAAACACTAGAATGAGTATAAGAATTAGAACCAGGTTCGAGGCACGCTATGCGTTGTCCTTGAAACAGATACGCCGCCCTCCGTGCACAGGCGAATAACCGCATTCCATTCCCGAGATACAACGAACCACACCGTCAGTTTAAAGTTGCACTTCAAATCAAACTGACTGGATCTCGATCAGAGGAGACTCTATTGCTCAATGATGGACCAAAAATCAAGAGAGAAGAAGAATGAGTTCTTTTGTTGTTTCTATAACCCTTTTCTGTGAAAAATCGTTCTCTATTTATAGAAGAACGCTGTTGGGCCTTTTTCTGGAAGAAGAGACGCAATTTTCTGCAGAGAAACGGCCATTTACTCGCTGTAACCGCTTAGCCGATCGATTGTTTTATAAGCCGATCGCGATCGATCGCCTTATTTAGCCTAAAATTACGATCGATCGTTTTATTGCGGTGCACAAATCCTAAAATTCCAGTAACTACGATCGATCGTTTTTATACCGATCGATCGAGCCAATACGAAAACCAAATTTCACAAAATTACAGTAACTACGAACGATCGGTTTATCACTGTCGATTGTTACACGATCGATCGCATTATTTTGCCGATCGATCGCTGCATTTTTTAACTTATTTGTTTAATTTCAAGTCAATTTTCAACATAATCTACAAGCAAATCTACACTAACTACAATCTTTTCTATTACCTTGAAATCGTACTTTAGAAGTCAGGTTAAGTGGAACTACAAAGACTACAACAGCAAAAATGGAAGCACGTTTGTTTTACAATTTTTGCAAGGATTGTCTGTGGTCGTGCTTGCGTGTTTGCTTAGATTGAGCTCTGATTGCTGATGTAAATTTTAGTTTTCTGTTTTTCTGTCCGCTAAGATAATAGCAATTATAAAACATGAATGGGGCATTGCTTTAGGATAAGCTAAACTAGTGAAATGAAGATCTTGTTGAAGCTGTAATGTCCGGATTATACGATCTGAAGTAGCTCATACAACAAAGTGCTAGCCATATAGTGTCATTGACTCATTGCGGTTTGGATTTCAGGATCACGAGACGCTGAACCAAGAATAGTAGAAGTGCAACATGAATGAAATTGGGGGTAAGCAAGAAACCTGCCTTCTAAATTTCAAGGTCATCGTAGATTTCACATATTATATTCAAGTAGTATTCATTCACTTCAGCAATCAAGTATGTGTAGAAAATATAGGTACTTGCTAAACAGCTATTGCCTTTTCCTAAAGCCTCTCCAACTACATAAATGGCCGCCATTATGAACTACTGTTTTCACAATCAGCCTCTTGAAGTTTTGCAGAAGGGTGGTTTGGATATCAACCGGACAGTACAATTTATATATGTTGGATTCAACTGCACATTACATCCTTTTGAGCTTCAGTGTATGGGTCCCTTACAGTTGGTTTCAACAGCTAGTCATTTTAAACTTCCAAGCAATTAACCGTCAGCTTCCTTGTATGTATAAAATTACCAGGCAGTAGGTTTGATCAAGCTCAACCTGCTATAAATTTGGATAATTTGTTTACAAGTTTTAACTTTTATAGTTTTGAAGCTTCCATTGTCAACATATACATCACTTCCAACCATCACTATTTACTTATGGTCAATTTATTTTACTTTGAAGGTGTTGGGAAAACTACATTGTTTTCCTCTTTTGAGTTAGCCAAGAAACTCAATGAAATACACACTTCTCTATAACCACAATGAGTCTTCTACTGTTCTACACTTCATTCATAGCAAAATTAACAAAGAAACATTACATCGAATATTTGAGAGATACAAATTTAATGTAGTTCACCAGTAAGACAACGACTACATTCTTGAGATCTAAAGACCAAATTTACTACTATTAATTTTGGATCCAAAGTTGAAGACCATCTTACAAGCTATGGTGAAATCTCACATTTAGGTGGAATACACAAAAAATAGATATGGAATGAATGACCTAATAATTTGTCTTCTCAATCAAAAGATGAATGCCCTGCACTTGAAAAACTCTTCATTTCTTTCTCCTTCTCCGTCCAATAAATTCCACTCTCTTTAATTTCAAAGCCTCTTCAAAATTGTAGCATTGTTTCATCTCTTTTCTCTCATTCTCTGTTTCAAAAGAATCTATTTTTAAATAAAATTATCTTTTAATAAACAAGCACCCTAAAATTAGTCAAGTAGTAGACCTCTCTACATGAGAGGGCCAACAACCATCAGCTTCACATGAGGAGGGAAAAGGCCCAACAGAAGTACAGGGCACATGTTTGTGAATTTACCTTTTATTTGTACCCTTTGGATCTGTCCATTTAAGCATTTCCTCACCTGTTTCACTCGAATATTGTTTATTGCCCTATGCTGACAACGTAAGCAAATGTAACACTGCAATTATGTTAAACATGCTTATTTAACTTAAGAGATTAAATTGATCGGTCAACCACATTCTCAATGTCACCGTAAAGTGAAACTAATTAATCAGATGAATATATAATTTAAGTTATATGTCTTCAGAGAGCCTGGTCATTCTCCAATCTGTGCGAACCAGTAATTTGAACCAATTGTGTTGAAGAAAGGTGCCCACTAAACCGACAAAAGGAAGGAAAAACTTATTATCACAAAAGATAGTAAACATCTATCTTATATTACATGGCGAGAGATGCTCATGCAGTTTAATCTCAGAAGCATGAAGTCTATCGAGTCAGTTAACTAACCTAACCTGGGTAAAATAGTTGTTACCTTTAGAGTTTAGACTAAGTCGAAGTTAAGGCCCTCATCTTCTCAAACATTGTGATAAGTCGACACCATAATTTACATTTGTAATAATAACCTATATTTCAGCATACTAGATTAAACTACAGATAATTACGGGATCCAAATGTCAAAGATGGATTATGGGAGGAAATGATTGGGCTTGAATAGTTATGCCGTTTTAAGAAGTCATGCAGGATGGAACACTCAATATTTTATGCCAGACGAAGATCATACAAATGGCACTGTGGCGACTGGTAAGAGGTACCTCAAACATGAAGATTAAAATATGAGCATATAGGGTTAAGTGGGGATGTTAGGCTATCCAAATCAAGTGGATAAAGCGGTGATGTCAGTCCAAACAAAAGGTGCATGTGCCGTAGTAAAGCTCATCTTCTCGTCTCCTTAAGAAAATCCCCTTAATCCAAGAGTAATAAATATAAATGCTTGAATCATGGGTTTGTTTGAACTCGACGGATAAGAAGCTTTACAAAAGAAAAAGATGTTGAAGCTCTTTGACGGCAGTTGCGCCATTACAAATTGACTAATTCAACAAATTTAACTCTGTCGGGTGATCAAAGTCAAAGAGTGCCTCATTTTCAGCTTATATTTTTATAGTTCCAACTTCGCCAATTATCGGAAGTAGCGTGAACAAAATGGCACTAGTCGATGCAAAATACATTAGGACTTCTTTTTCTCCATTCTACAGAATCTGAATAATTCCATTAACGCCTTCGCATTTTTTATCCCATTTTCATCCATAGCCAGTCGATATGAATGGACTGAACCCTTTTCAATGCACATGATGGACTTCAGTGGTAGTGGCCTTGTAGATGTCCAGCCAGAAAGAAGAAAAAGAAGGGAAGAAAGGAAGAGAAGTGGGACCTAGCACCTCCAACAAGAGAAGATAGATATACCGACATTCCCATCTTGATAAGGGACGATCAGTTTGTTCAGGAAAAAAATAGACAAAGGACGAAATTATTATATAGTATTCGCACATTAGGATTTCTCAGTTGCGTCATTCCTCTAATTATCTAAATAGCATGGCGTCTGCATCATTGCATGATCACTAACGCAGCCCATGATAGTCAGGCATGGGATAGGTCACATGCTGCAATTATTATTGTTGGAATTGAGGTAAGCTTCTGTGTTAGTTCTAATCACATAGTCCCATCAATGTCTGTAGAATACGTACAATAATACAAGCATAGAAACAAAGATAGCCTAAAGTTGTACTTACCACAAATAATATAGTAGGAGTTGCAGCTTTCATTGGAATGGTCGGCAGTAATATAATCCACCAGTGGCACATGGCGAATTGGCGATAAGCAATGCAGCACTGTCAGTTTGATATTCAGTTTTCCTTATTCAACTTTGATATTCAGTTTGATATGAAAAAAATAGTGCAGAAGTTATCATGCAGAAGCAGTAGACGTTCTTTCCTTCATCCGTCATCTTAACCCCACTGTCTTTGTCTTAACTGGGGGTCTGGGCCCTCATTGGCAATTGGCATGCATAATAGATACGACTAACAATATGATAGAAAACATTTTCTCATGAAAAAGATAACAAATTCCAAACTTTTTTTTTGTTAGAGCCTGGAAGAGGACATGTTCAAACAGATTGGCAGCACTAGAAAACATTTTTACTCATGAAAAAGATAACATACTCGAACATTTTCTTTTGCTAGAACCTAGAAGAGAACATGTTCAAACAAATTGACAACTATTTATGTACATTCATGTGTTTAGTGTTGACAGCGATCCGATTTGATGGTTGGAAGAGATGGTGAGAGGACGTGGTCTCTTGACAGGATTCCACCAGATGCGCGGTACAAGCCTGGATAGAACCAAAAGAAGGAAACGTGTATTATCATATTTCGACATTTTTCTCTTCCTGTAAGCTTCACAAATACAAAGCAAATGAAGAAATTTAATTTAGTAAACAAAAGAAGCTTCACCCAAAAACTGCCTCCTCCGCGCAAATTAACAACAAAACCCAGCCCATATCACAGAGTAACACAGACCACTGACCCCAATCTATGTCTACTGTTTATTGTCTAACATCCATATCGACGTGTATTTACAAGAAAAAAGCCATCACCGGAACAAAGGCTAGTAGTGTGTTTTCAAGGCTCAGGAGGCAGCCGACTGGTGCTGCGGCGGAAAGGGGAAAAAGCGATTCTTTGCTGTGGCGGAGGACTTGTTGGCGGCATCGGTGGAGGCAGAAGTGGTGGCAACGCGCTCGCATGAAGGGCACATGGTGAGGGTGGTAGCCGGAAGCTGCATGTAGAAGGGCTGCGCTGTCTTCAGAGCTCGCAGCTCTTGCAGCTCTTTCTGTAGCCTCCGGTTCTCCTCCGTCAGCGTCTCGCAGCACCGCTTCAAGTAGTCGCAGTCCACCTCCGTCTGCTTTAATTTCGTTCTGAGAAGACGATAAAAAGATGAAATCTTCTCAGTATCGACACAATGGCCCCATAAAACCACAAGAGCAGAGAGAGAAAATCATGAGACTGCCGTTTCTGAATGAATCAGACATTGATAAGCATAAAAGAGCAAGAGGTCAATCGAGGCCAGAAAAGAAAAGGGAGCAAGAGATCAATCTCTGTGACTCCTGGACGAGTAGTACTCTAATATGGACAATCTACAAATGACAATCATCATTGGACTGTCTGAATGAATAGCACACGACAAAAAACCCACCTTGCTCGCCTGTTCTGAAACCAGACCTCCACTTGTCTTGGTCGGAGGTTTAGCTGCTTGGCCAAGGCCAGCTTCTGTTTCTGCACAAGTCACAGAGAACAAATCTCAAAGTCCGAACTTCAGAATAAATTTGTAACGGAAAATAAATTTGTAACGGATTTATGTTTCTTCATTTCAGATAAGGAATGAGATTGACTATACTGCATAGTGCTTACTGGGTTAAGGGTGTTGTGTTCCTTGAAGCTTTCTTCCAGAAAAGCGGATTGTTCTTTCGAGAGTCTCAGCTTCTTTCTGGTTAGACCATTCTCTTCCTCGTCACTGGCCCTTGAGGTAGTCCTCTCGTTGTCGTTGTCGTTCCCAGCGCTGGTCGTAGCTCCGCGTCTGCAAATGGAGAAATCCATCTGGAAGGAGGAAGCGGCGCTGTTCGGCGAGGAGCCGGCTGCTCCCTCCTCCATTTCTTCCGCCAGAGGAAGTTGATTCACATCAAAACCTCTAGCTAATGAAGGATCTAAATTGACAAAACATAAAACAAGCAGTATTACACGAATGCCCCCTTTCCAAACTACCCCAAAATCATACGTTTTGTTTCAAGAGATTGACAGGAAACGAGGAAAAAAGGTAGACGCTTTGAGAATTTAGATGGACAGGAGACAATTTTTTTTTAGTCTCAAATCCGAGAAACGAAAATAAAGAGACTGCTCTACAATCTCCCACATATTTCTCAGATGAACATATGTTAAAAAATCTCAGAAGAAAGCCAAGCCCATCTGCCCATACAGCCATCAAGAACAAAAGGCTTCTACCAAATATGAAGTTTGAACTAACCATTTTCTCCCTGCCATGCATGGCCCGTCGATGAAGTACGAGGAACAGGATGGCGTGGAAGCAGTTCCAATTGAACCAGCCACTCGGCGGAGTCACCACCCTCTCTAACTCCTCTGTCGGCCTCTCCTTGCCTCGTTCGCTCCTCTCTCGTCGCCGGCCCTACTCCAAGCCCCATAGACAAACCTAACCCGTTGCTGCCCATTCTTCTGGCCGTGTCGCTGAAAGAAAGCGCCTTTGGAGCCTCGCCCAAGCTCAAGCCGAGCTCCATGTTCTCGTGCAAGTCCTCAAATGTAAAGCACGATTCACAGAAAGAGCTCGGTAGCCCAACAACACCGGTGGCGACAATGGGACGATCGGAAAAGAGAAAAGCAGCGGCCCTTTTATAGACCCCTTGTGATCGAAACGGACCCCCTTTCTCCCGTCTCTTTTTTCTTTAACCGACAACCTCAGGCTGACACGCACACGTGAGAGAGACACATCAAAAAAGAAGTAGAAGAAGAAACAAAAGCAAAGCATTAAGCATGGGGTTTATGAGGAGGTGGTCCTCTGCTAGGCTGCTAGCTGTGTGTTAATTTGCTATTAATATTAACAAAATAAACTAGAGAGAGAGGAGGGAAACACATTACATGTTTTAGGGGGGGCAAAGTCCGGTATAATTAAGTGGAATTTAGTAACCGAAGCATTTGTTTTTTGATGACAAAAAAATAATTAAGCAAATAAAGAGAAACTAAGACCACTTAGTAGAGCTTTAATGAAGAGGAATTTAGTGCATATAAAGGGTTGAATGGGATGGTCTCATGGTCATAAGGGTGGGGATGACCAAAATCGCACCAAGATCAGAAAGTCATTCAATCACCACATTTAGTAGTGGAGCTTTGGATTGGCAGTCTTATTATCCTTACATACATCTCACGCGTGTTCCCCATTCCACAGATTCTGAGCCTCATATCTCTCCCTGTGGTTGTGTGCTCATCCAACAGGCCATCCGTTAGGACGAGATACTTGCCAACATGAGAAGCTTTTTAGAGACCTGCGCCGGGCCAGAGATTAAAATGAGCTGACTGGCGCAACATGAGAAGCTTCACGGGGGTCTCATGCAGATCTCGTAGCCGTATGTATGCCGTACCCTTCTCTCCCGTTAAATTGTTAGAAACGGAACGGGTGAAAGGCAGATGGGGTCAGACATTTGACCACACTCTCTTCTCTAGCCGTGGGGCGTGGCTTTGAAAATTGAAAGGCTTTCCTTTGCCCTCTTTTAGAGTGGATTTACGGCAAGGCCCGGGGTAGCCCTGGTCTCAACGAGTGGCATCTCTAGCTAAGACATGAGGGTAGATCTGTGGTAAAAGGTTGGACAAACGCGGGGAGTGGATGACGGGGTGAGTAAGGAAAGGGAGGGAAGAGAAGCGGAGCAGGACGGAAATGTAATAGCAGGAGCTGGGAAGGGACCCGTGGGGAAGTGATGGTGGAGAGATGATTGCAATAATTGGAGTCATGCAAACTTAATTATAAGTTCCAACTCTTGCAGGAGTGGTGGTGGACGTCGACTCACATGAGAGAAGCATGAGTTCGACCGGGGTGCAGTACAGACAATGCGCGCAATGGGTCCCACCTAATTTCAACTACCTCATCTTTATTTCTCTTTCCTTTTATTATTGACTTGTTCTTTCAGACGTAAAATCCTTTTATGATGCAAAACAAAAAACTTCTGGAAACTTGGCAGTACGAGCAAGCAGAAGTGTAACGAAAATTTTCATATATCCAAGTTTTTTATGAAAAACCTTCATTCAAAAACTAAGAAATTTTTTTATAATAATATTAAAGGCTAAAAAGTTACGTCAAGATGGAGTGGGACACTCAGAAAATATGAAGAAGCCAAGTCTAACATTTCCTTCGTACTCCCTCGGGTCACTTTTAACATATACGGTTGTTTTCAAATAAACTAATTTTCTAGTTCATTTGAAAAAGGAAGAAGCTAACATGAGCTACAACGCTAATAGGCAGCCGTTAGATCATATTGTCTCGCACGGCTAGCCCTTCTCTTTGAAAAAAACTTTAACTACTAAGGGGCCGTTTGGGGCGTGATTATTGCAAAATATCCAGACTGGATATTGGATATATACTGTAGCATCCATGTGGATTTTTACATCCAGCTGAAACACCTCCTGAGGTGTATCAGCTGGATATATAAAATATCCAGATGCTACAGTGTAGCAAAACATCCTATCTGGATGTTTTGCTTTTAATCACGCCCCAAACGGCCCCTAAGGGGCGTTTGGGGTGTGAAAAATCAGCTCCATCCACTTGAAAAAATCCTGAACCCAATTTTAGGAGCCTTTTGGGGCGTGAAAAATGATGTGTTTCAATTGGTTAGTAGATTATCCCAAAAATCCATAACCAGGATTTTTCCAGCTTGATGGAGCTGATTTTTCACGCCTCAAACAGCCCCTTAGCTGGATTTTTTCAAGTGGATGCAACTGATTTCTCATGCCCCAAACGGCCCCTAAAAGGGAGTAGATGCAACTATTTTTAAAATTAGTTTATTTTGAAAATCAATTACATCTATCAAACCATAGGGAGTATATTTTTGGGCAAAAATTGTCGGAACAAGTCCTTCAAAGCACACTCTATTTGTGGGATATTTGAAGAACACGAAGAATTTACGAAAAGAGAAAAAGAAGCAGATGAAGAAGAAGAAGAAGAAAGATTGCTGAATTTAAGTCACTAATTTCAACTTTCCTTAAGGAATATTTGTTCCCCAATTAGATTTTCAAGTAAATTCCCCTCCTAAGATAATCAAAGCCTTATGGATAGCAAATTCGAGGAATTTTCATGGTCATTTGAATTCGAGGAATTTTAAGCATTTGTGATTAAGGGGCCGTTTGGATCGTGAAGAGGTGTTCTAACTGAAAGTGGATAATTCCAAAAATCCACAGTGAAAGTGAAATTTTCACTGTGGATATTTTGGATTTTTCACGATCCAAGGGGCCCCTAAGTTGGTTTAAGGTCACATAAGTTCTCTACACATGGATGTTGTAAAAAGTCTCTTTGTTTTATAGATAAAACACTACAAGTCCTGCTGCAATGTGCTCAACCTGGTGCCCCATTCATTGGGTATTGATGTAATGAAAAGACGTGTTTGAGCCATTGGAAAAGAAGAAATTGGACTGTGAGATTGATCACACTACTCTGGGGTTGAAAATATAATAGTCTGTGTTTATCACTTGCCAATGACTTGTGATCGATCGCAAAGCTCTAAAAAAAGTTGAAAGTTATGAAGGCCAATCCATCACACATGACTTGCGATTCATCGGTATCTCGAATCTATAACAAAAACTCAACAGAAATACCCCAAAGTTCACCCTTCATTACCGGGTTTAATTTTATGGTTGAAAGAAAAAATTTAATAGGCTCATCGTTTCAGACGTGAGTGTGCATAATATTTATTTTTCTTAGCAAACATATGTTATAGTTTTTTATTGCACTCTCAATATGATTATGCTATCTCTTACATAATAGTTGGGTTTAAAACAATGGAAGCATAACATCAATGTGTGGTCAATCTCAAATTGTTAGAATAATGACGATGCTTGCTTCCACCCTATCTACTTGCACCGTGCTTGAGTTAATAGCAAGAGACCCACACAAAACCCGACATTAGCTCCATGTAATCCTCACACAATAAATAAGCGGCTTCTCCTAATGAGAATATCCCTTTGTCCCCACAAATTAGTTTTCTGCATTTGAAAAAGTAGGTACAATTAAGCTTATTCCTCATCTTTCCAACTCACGGGTAATTTGTGGCTTGAAAGTAAGGGTTGTTTAGCACTCTTTTTTATTTTACTTTAGGGTTTACTATTTAAACCACAACGTTATATCCATATTTTTCTTCTTTTAATGATTCGAAGAGATTTGAGGTAGAAAAAGGCTTTTCCTTTAGAATTCAAAGGGGAGCCAAACGGCCCCAAAGTCCTCCACATGCTACTTATCTTTTTCGAATTGAGGGAGTAGTTCTTATGACTATCTGCACGTAAAGAGTCCGTTAAAAAGAACGAAGCCTACGAATAGACCCACTCACAAGTCACAACCCGATCATGAGGGCAATGAAGAAGCCTACCTACTCCCTTGCTGGGTAATGTTGTGTCAATTGCTTAATTTTATTATCACTCTAGCTTTAAGTTCATTTTGAAAATAAAATAAGACAAAAGAAGTATTATGGAAACATTATGGGTCGCATCTTTCCAAATGTTTACTCTACGCGTTTCTAGATGTTTCAGGGGTCGAGTTGGATTTGAAAATCTTGTCTGTGTCGATCGCATGTAAATGAGATAACCATATAAGAATGAAACTTTTGCTGAAAGCAGTTTTTTTTAAACTGTGAACATATGAAACGTCAGCAAGGAAATATTATTCATATTTTTAATTTTTCACTATTGGTTAGTTTTACTTTGTAATTATATGTTAATTTTTGGGCTATTAAATTGAGATTTTGTGACCAGGCGGAAAGAGTAAAAGTCATTTTTTGGCAACTGAAAGAGTAAAAGTCGTAACAATGAGCTTTTTTATTCTACACCATTATACAGTCGGCTCTTCGTCATTATAGGAAAATCATAAAACAGAAATTTATAAATTAAGGAGCTTCTGGAAATACTAAATAATATCCCGAAATAAGTTCACTTAAAGAAATGTTGACACGTTGTCGCCAAGTGAGTTGGAGTCAGATGGGAGAGGGACGAGTTTCAAAAGTGGAGAGCATCGGAATGTGGAGGATTTGGAGTATCAGCGAGGTCAAATCAGAATGAAAATCGAGGTCCCAAGGGGCCCCAGGCGTGCTTCTGTAGTCACGTGATGGTGGGGCGCCAGGTTGGCATCAGTCTGATTGGCAAGCTACAGATGAGTTGATTTGAGGAGGACAGAGGAGGGACAAGGTGCAATGATGTCAGTTGCGGCTGCATAAGGGGACAGATGCCTTGAGAAGAGGTGATAAATGTCCAGAGGCAATGATTAGTATTCTACAGCAGCAGGGTTTCTGGGCCCACCATCAATTATGGGGTTTTGATTGAGTCGTCTCTCGCCTTTGGCGCTCCTCCTGTCTGCAACTTTCTCTTCACTCTTCCCTTGCCCCTTCCATCTTTCGTTCCCTCATTTTTCATGATCGTTTCTTGAAACTTTTTTTTTTTCATGTTCTAATTAAAGAACCAGAATGTCTCTTAGTAAAATGTAATTACCAAAAAACTAACTAGGAAGTAGTCTGTAAGTCATTTATTATGTATGTCGTTGTGTGGTTGTAGTATGTTCGGTTGGTAGTGCGTTCTTGTCTAGTGGGTTTACTTTCCTTTTCCTGCCCATAAATTACCATGTCAATTCATTACCAGATGTTGCCAGTGGCGCTAAAGCAAAGAATGGAGTCAATCACTGGGGAAAGAGATTCACCCAATCAGAAGATCTCTTCCTCCGTACTAGTTCCTTATCAACGGCAGTTTAGCTATACTATTGTCAACTGGGCCTGGACAATCCTAGTCCTACTATTAAAGCTATTTCCGTGTCAACACTCAGGAAGAGGACGGTGTCATCTGCCCATTTTTTATAATAATCTCATATCCGCATTAAGAAAGGCTCAGACAGGACGCCTTGCACCAGTTTTCGTCCAACCTGCAAATTCTCCGTGGTAAGTGGTGCATGCATCTCAGTATGGTCTATAATTTAGCATGAAAAGGCTCAACACAATTATCAATGAAGCCGAGATTAAAATGACCTAATCATAACAAAATCGAGAGACAAAGAGACAAGGGAATGAGTAAAAGATTATTTTGGGTTTCCACTCATCTTGCGCATGCAGGTCCGAGGGTGAATATAAAAAGTTAAAGACGGACATCATGATTAGGATGCATGTCATGCTTCATCATCAGAGTTAATCCGTCTAATGATCAAAAGAAACCAAAGCCCAGGAATACCTAATCATCTTGTCCCTCATCAACACATGATTGTTCTCATGAAAATTATACAATGAAATGACTTATAAGACAATCTACAACATATGAACCGAATAATCATTTTCATAATAATAATCAAAAGGAGCGGCCATCCAATCATTCCTTCTTACTTCTTACAGAAATTTACTGAAACACCCTTCACAAGCAGGGGATAAGACTTGGAACTGCTCATGGCGGAAGAAGCAAGGAGTGACATCACGCGGTAGATGGCACTTGAAAAATCTTTGGGCAGGCCTACTCTCTTTAAGGTAGAGTTATTTCGACCAAGGAAGATATGCATTAATGCATAGAGCCCCGAACCCGTGACTGCAGCAGATGCCCATAAATAACGGAGCCATCCGCGCCTCAGCCCTCAGGTATTTATGTTTTGAACAGCCAGTTAATGTTGATTAGGCTAATCACATAAGTATGTCTGCTGGGCATTTGGTTGTCATTGGCAGTAGTCGATGCAAACTTATATCATAAAGACCTTACCCTAGGCATGAGCTCAGGCGGCCTCTCTTGCTCTACCTGCCATGAAAGAATGAAGGTAAACTCTGGCCTCTGAACCCTCGCTTGGCATATACGTCTCCCGTGTGGTCAATCATGACTTATCTTCGTGCAATCATGTCAAAAGATAGTGCGAGGTAGAAAAAAGTGCATCCTAAAGAGAAGGGATACTAGAGAGAGAGAGGTTGAAATTAGTTTTATCAGTCAGAGTGCCATCATCAGATACCCACCAACAAATTTCATTGCTCTCTCAGTGTGGCGTGGACTACTAGCGACAGTGAGATGGCATTTTGCGTTAAAGCATGCAGTATAGAGGTAAAGCGAGACAACGGCCTGATCGGACATGCTCCCAAGAAGGTCATAAAGGGGTCCCCTCTTATTGCCCATCTCCCACTGCTTTGACCATCTCTGTAGCTCTTGGCCGAATGATCATCATCTTTCTCGAAGTAATAATGACTGTAATATTGTTGTAGCGGAATACTGGAACGATGTCAAAAGGAGTATGCATAGCTTTCTTTTCCATTCAATATACTTGCCCCCCTTTACAGGCCTCATCGACGAGGGAAGTCTGTCAACTTGTCTGGTTGTCACTGTGAGGAGATCCCTTTGATGCGTTCATAATACGATGGAATCACAGTTCGAGTGTGAGGGTGTTCTTGTTGTTGCATAAACACCTTTTATAATCATGATGAAGCGTTATTGTATCTCATTTATTTAATGATGACACAATGATGAATAATTACTTGTTTTCAGTTCGCTACGGATTACTCATTACTTTAGAATCAATATACATTTCCATCTTCGATTGTATTAATATTTATTTATTTATTTCCACGAATTCACTTATTCATGTACCTGTTAGGCGTGCTTATACATGGATCTATGGTCCAAATTTTATATTCCACAGTTTCTATTTGTCACGGCCCGGTTTTTTTTTAAAACCATTTTTAAATCAGAGTCGTAGCAGAAAACCAGAGGATTATTCCTCTATGTGATAAATCATGAGCTGAAAAATTTTCGACTAGGGTGTGTTTGTTTGCTGAAAAATGAAAAATCGTCAAGGTGAAAGAAGTATAAAAATTTTTAGTTTGAAAATTTTTCAGGCTTGAAACGTACTTTTAGGGTGCATTTATTTTAAATTATCCAAACATATTTCAGTTTTTACAAAGTTTTTATACTTCTTTCACCTTGACGATTTTTCATTTTTCAGCAAACAAACACACCCCATCTAGGCCGTGATAACTGGGTTTCACAAATATTAATACAAAACCATATATACATATAGTATTACAAGATGCAAAGTCGATTAAACCAATGCAAGTCCTCTAAGTGCAAGTCTGTCATCCATCTCAAAATAAACTAGAAATAGTTGGCGCTCATGCCTTACAACAGAGTCTAGAGCAAACCCGAAGCAGGATATATGCTCAGCAATCTGAACGTCTTCACCGCCTAGCTCCCAAGTGCACGTGAAGTCAATCCTCCACAGCAGCACCTACATCACATAAGGATGCTGAGTATAAAAATACTCAGTGGGATACCATAACACAGTCATCAACATCTCAATCAACAAGTCAAAAGTTGCATTAACATCTTATGCATCCTATTACAGAGTTCCACTTGAATCTTTTATTAATCTTTCAAGCAAGTCTTTTATTGCTTCCCAAGTTCTACATCAATAATTAAGTCTTTGTCCCATATAGACAGACTCACTGAATGTCATACCTACATGACAGACAGCACAAAAACACTGTGACTATCACTCCGGTTAATACCGGTAATCACGGTATGCCCTGAATCCCTCAAGGGTGACTGCCTCACCCATTCCTTACCTTAAAAGGTATGACCGTTGGAAGGGTCTGGCTCCACATCAGTTCCTAGACTCGATGTGGGTCGGAAAACGCAGCCTTCTAGGATGCTAACGTCTCTAATGTTGTGCTCAATAAACCACCTGGCAACCAATACTCAGGATGTGTGCAGAGCTTCCATCGGTCGGAAGATGCAAACGCTCTCTCTAAAATCCATAGAGAAGAGGTAACAGCTTAAGCCTGGCCAATAGAATATGTAATGCTCTCTCTAAAATCCATAGAAAGATACAAATATGGGCCAAAATAACATGTAAATGCTATCTCTAAAATCCATAGAAAGATATAACAGCTTAAGCCTAGCCAATAGACGTTGGTCCTTATTAGGTACCATGACACAGAGCTTCCACTAGTCAGAAGATGTGAATGCTCTCTAAAATCCATAGAAAGATACAGACGGCAGAGCTTCCACTAGTCGGAAGATGCAACACCACCCCAATCTATTCCTTGTGATTCTTAATAGGTATCACAGTATTACTAGTATGAAGCCATAACATACCATTCACAACTGTTGGCTTAATAGCTCAACAGATAGCCTGACCTTTGACTTAATAGTCATTCGGTCGCTTGATCGGAAGTCAATCACACTCATACACTGACTCCCCCAAGGCATTTTAGTCTTTATCTTGATTAGGTTCTTCCCAACCCTCAAGCTCAGCCCTCAAGTCATCATTTTATTATCTTTTATAAAATGATTAAGTCTCTAAACCATCTAGGTTTATTAGTCGGGTTTTTCTTTACCATTTAAGACCTTTGCTATCAGTCAGCATAACATAAGAGACTAATGCCCTTAATACAGTAACATCACACACATACCAATAACACACTAATTAGGGCTTGAAATTATTTATTAAATAGCTCAAAATTACTAAAAAGAGCCTATGTAACATTCTGGCTCTGTATGTACCATACTGCATTCAATTACACATACAGTCAAGCTTCACCGTCAGTTGTGGGCAGTTTTAACTGTTGGTTGAGGTCCACCAGCCGTTTAAAATCTAAACCGGCTTATGAACCGGGTTTATTCTTGAACCGGGTTCGGTCTGAAGGTGGACCGGGTTCGGTTTGAAGATGGACCAGACCGATTTTGAAGGTAAACCGGACCGGGTTTGGTCAAGGCATGAATCGGGTTAGGGTCAGACTCTAAACTGAACTGGTTTGGTTTGGTAATGGAACGGTCCGGTTCGGCATGTGCCCGAACCGGACCGATCGTCTTCCTCAAGCAGACGATCGGACATAGCGGCAGCAAGCTCTGCTTGCCGCCGCCGCAGCTGCTGCTGCTGGCGGGCCGGTCGATTCGGCGATCGCCCTCGGTGATCCAACTCCCCTCGCCGTTTGCCCGTGGTTCGGCAGATTTGGGGCAAAAAAGATAGTCTAGCAGCAGCATAAAGCTGCTGCCTTTGCTTCCTCCACTGTGGCCAGCGGCCTGGTGGAGGTCGATTCGACCCCCCCGTCGGCCTGCCATCGGCCCCTACCTCCCCCGTCACCTCCATAGACGAAGATCCCAACAAAAAAAACAAAACTTGACGAGAGGGGTATGGGATCCTACCTCGTGTCGCTGGAGTCGCTGGATGCTGGTGGTTCGCCGGAAGGTTGCTGGGATCACTGGAAGTCGTCGGAGGTAGCTAAGGGTCGCCGGAGTTGCCGTCGCCCAACGTCGATCGAGATAGCCGGAGGTCGTCCAACACCTACCTCCTCACCCACCTTGAGCTCTGCAACGCCTTTGACTGGAACAAATTGCAGCTGCCTTCTCCCGGACTGGCTGCGCATTATCGACACCGCCTACCTCGTCAAAGCTTTTTGTATTAGCAGCACAAAAGCTTTCTTATCCCTGCTCCATTTGTTACCCATATTGCAAACACCTGGTCTCCACAGTGCTACACCTGGCCAACACCAACGGCCAGGTGTTACACTATTAGTCTTATCCATTGAGCTGCTCTTATTTTTAACATATCCATTCAGCTGTTCCCAATACAAACAATATATTTTTTCAATCATAGCTTTCTATTATCCTATTGTTCAATTAATCACTGATTCAAAAACTGTTAAAAGAACTTGGTATACTTATATTGATCTTCATGTAGAACATTTGATCACACATATAGGTTATGTTTTTTTTTTCGAAGTTAGGTTTTGGTGGTTAGAGAGGGAAAATTTGTTCCTCCGACACTAGTGTTAATGCTACGTGCGCTTCTCGCGGTGATTGGTACTGTGTGGGATCAGTGGAGCGAATAGTACAATCCGCAACGTGGGCTCGTGAGTTGTAGCCATCGGCGGGATATGATCAGCAGACATGCCAAAGACTAGCAACTAGCAAGATCTCGAGGGAAGAAGGATAAAGCAAATCCGCTGGTGGCCAGTAAATGGAGCTCAATCATGAGGATGTTGACCGAAAAAACTTTGACAGAGACCAAAGCTTGGTAAAATGAAACACAATACTCAACGTGCCAAGCCCCCGTGAGAAAAGGACGCAACATGCATGATTTCGAGATGAGATGTTGCTTGGCAAAGTCGAGCTTCATGGCAAAGCAACACTCGATGAGGAAAGGGACTTGAACCTAAAGTCCATGCACTTATTTTAGGGAAATCATATCGACCCACTTTGGAGTCTTAAGCGCACCGGGTTCTTTCGTTTTTAGTCACAAATGGACAATGGTAAAAAAGAGAATGACTTCATTGGGGCTGTGGCAATAGCCTTTGTAGCAAGGCTAAAGGTCAAATGTTGTTGCATGTCTGCTTCCCGCACTCAATCAAGGCTTCATGATGCTGCATTCAGTGCATATTCCGCTAATTGGTGCAGATTTGGGTATGTAAGAAGCCTGATCTATAAAAAAAAGGAAGTATGTAAGAAGCATCCCAATAAATGAGATCATGCGCAATTTTGAATAGCCTAACGGGTTCCCCGCTAGTGGCCATTTTTTCGACTGTTCCAATAATACCTTCGACTTTGCATTAAAGATAAAAAAAACTTTGACTAAAGGGCCAAATACCATTTAGAAGCACAAAGAGTTATGTGTCATAAGAAAACAAATGCAAATCTTAGCGCATTTTACTAGACTAGATTCAATTCCCTTGGGAGCAACCGAATGAGATACTTCTGGGCTACCTTCAAGTGGCCTAAAAGGGCCAACGATAGAAAGCACTCGCATGTTTCTTTATATACTCCCTCCATCCCACATTATTGCTCCGAGTTGTTTTTTTCCCCAAAACCCACTGATTTAATTAAATTGAAGAAACAAATAGGATATATAATGTGGGACAGGGGAGTACATTGTGGGAAGGTGTAAGTATATGAGTACAGATCTTCGTCTTACAAGTAGTTGCTTCAGGCCAAAAACAAAAATATGGTAGTTTTAAGATTTGGCTCCATAACTCGCATAGGTTATATGCAATCAAAATGAACGCGGTCCAACACTGCGCTGTTGGGTCCAATTGCAAGAACGTGGATGGGCCCTATCACCCTATCTTTTGTGGTTACAACTTAGATGCAATATATACGAAAGTATATGCTTATTGAAATGCTAAAATTCGATCATTAATGCTTGTGTGTATACCACGTAAGTATTGGGGAAACTTGTAGTTGAATACGCTGATCTACTGAAAATGTTTTGAGTCAGAAATTTGCACACCATGATCTAGTTCACCTAAAATTTTCATATTTATTTTAGACAGGCAGATTCAACTTACTATGAAAATTTGTGAGTATCCAGCAATATATCATGAAAAAGATGTATACACATGGCGACACAGATGAAAGGCTTGAGAGTGAGCCCAACTGTTCAAGGCAAAACAGGGGCGGGGCCTGCCGTCAAGCCTGTCTACCCGCCTGTCTTCCCAGTAAGTCAGTTACTATCACCCGAATATATCTGCATGAAGATCTTGATAGCTGACAAAATCTTCCTATAATGAGATCATCTTGACTACAAAAAAGTGAAATCTATTACTCTACTACAGTATTAAGACTTAAATTTCATTTTCCATGAACGAAGTATACATTTTGTCTAGGAAAAAAAGAAATCAAGGCTTACACGATCAAGCGCACTGAAGAGGCAACCCATAAAGGAAAGGGATGTTTTGGTATGAGAGAGAGAGAGAGAGAGAAAGAACCATTTGGGAAGTATAATGTCATAATTCTTAGTTATTATAGAATCAACTATACATTATCATAGAATTATCGTAGAAAAATTTAAAATTTCTAATATGGTAGAATCCTTCTTTGTATTTATATGTCTGCACTCAGCCTGAACTCCAAATCCTTCTAAACAAAAATAAAGAGCGGGAGCCAGCGAAACCATATATTAAAACAACGCATCAATCAATAGAGAGGCTTGCCAAAAAAATATATTTAATATTGGAATATACTATTCAATCAAGAATGACGTGTCACTAAGGGTGTGTTTGGTTAGCAAGAAAGGAAAAAAAATGAGAGAAAAGTCAAAATCTTTTTTTTTTGAGTGTTTGGATAGACAGAAAAGTGTGACGGGTGAAAACTATTTTTCTCTCTGGTGGGGATTACACACAAATTTCAGTTATAATTTTTTTTAAAATAAAAAGAAAATAAGAAAAAAGTCCAACTCTCCCTCATTTTTTTTTAATTTGAATTTTTTTCATTTTCTTTCTTTTTCTCTCTAACCAAAGAGACCCTTAACAACCTAATAACATTGATCAATGTCTTACAAAAACAATGAGCAATAATTTTTGACAAAAAAAAATTCCTTGGCCTTTTACTACTGAATAAAATTTGATCAACATGATCCCTGGGTGGTGTACTCTTACTACTATATAATTATATTGTCTATGAATGAAAACTTTCTGGTTTCTTTCTTATATAAAGGAAAGAACATTTCGTAGTTGATCAACTCAGTCTCCTCTTGTCTTTTTTTGTGGTGGCCCAGAGATTTGAGGGGTCCCTTGACGAGAAGGCCGAGTAGCAGATGAAGCAGCGACTCCAGGAGTCGCGCTCGTTTGCTGAGAATACGCTGCCCTTGCCGCCAGTGGCCAAACAAATGAAGGGCCAAATCGCTCAGCCCGTTCCACCAAGGAGACAGCCTGAGTCGGCAGAACAATCCGGGCTAGTTCCGCTTCCAACCTGGCCCTGTGCCATTGCATATGCAACAGAGCTATCTGGTCCTCCATCAACCTATCCAACAGTAGGTCCGTGCCACTCTGTCTCCGTGGTCCACTTTCCCTCGCCGCTGGGGGCTGCTCAGCCTGCAAGCTGTTATGGTTGTTGGTTGCTTCCCTCCTCACAGCGCTGCTGCTGAGAGCAGCGTGAAGGAGCACGTATTGGTTAGCGGCCAAGCTCTGCTGCCAGTTCTCCATCCGCCGGGCCCTTGGTCGAGGTGGAATGCCCCGATGCACGACCGAAGGATTATTCGAGTCGTACCCTCTGCCGTAGATGGGCGTTATGGTGGTCACGACGATGATGCCCTTGCAGATGGGGCACTCGCCAGGCACGCCAGCAGCAGCTGGGAGCCACCGGGCCAGGCAGGGCCAGCAGAATAGGTGGCCGCAAGAGGACACCACCGGCTCGGTCGCCATCTCAAAGCAGATGTTGCAGTCAAAGAAGCTTAAGCGGTCCACGTCAACCTCGTTAGCCGGGGCACTGCTCGACCCAGTGTAGGTGGGCCGCGGATTTGAGATGGTAGAGCGCGGCATTGCCGAGCCTAGGAACATGGCGCGGAGTCTGGAAGAGCTGCGACGGGTTCTATCTCCGGTAGAGGCCGCGGAGTCATGCAGTGATGGGAGCTCAGGAGGGGCAAGGGTGAGGTTAAGGTTTAGTTGAACCTTGTGATCTCTCTGATCGGCCATGGCGGAGGGCGGAAGACTGATACGGGCTAACGAAGAGAATGGAAGAAGTGAAGGGGAAATGTATTGGAGGAGGTGGTGGGATGCAGAGAAGGAGGCAGAAGGTGGATGTATATAGGAGAATTGTGCCTCCTAACAAGGAAAGGTAATAAGACAAGGCACGTACAGTTGGCAATGCATATCACCTGGCCGGACGGCCATGGCAGTTTAGGAAGAAGGTTCGTATTAAGGAAGCACAGATACGAATACGGGATACCGCTACGATACGAGATAAGGTTGGGAGGTGATATAACAATTTTAAAAAAAATAAGGATACGATACAAGAAGATAGTTATGTTAGAAAACTCCCTCCTGGCACTTTTAACCGATATAGTTGATTTTCAAATGAAATGAAAAGTGCTTATTAAAAGTGTCTAGAGGGAGTATCATTTTCCTTACATATTAAGGTATATTTTAGTTACTTCTTGTATTAAAAGCTTAATTTTTTGGATAATTGTCAAATACAAAGGTAGAACATGCATGCAGCTGCATCCAATGGGGATACGAGTACGATACAGATATGGCACCGATATGGCTTCGGATCTGGACTATTTTCAGTCTTAAAGTTCATACTAGGTAGGAAATAAGCAATCGTCGCGAATCGATCTTTCTTCCAAGGTTTATACTAGGTAGGAAATAAGCGACCGTCACGAATCGGGCCCTCTTCCGAGATTTATACTAAGTAGGAAATAAGCGGCCGTCACAACTCGGGCCTTCTTTGGAGGTTTATACTAAGTAGGAAATAAGTGACCGTCATGAATCGGGCCTTCTTCCGGCGTCATACTAGGTAGGCAATAAGCAACCGTCACAAATCGAGCCTGCATGGAAGAGGCATACATTCATCTTACCCTCCTCCCTACGGTTTGTTCAAGCTCGAACTTTTAAATTGCGGGCCAAAAACTATGGGGCTGTTCGGCAAGCTATTTCCCACTTCATTTAAGGCTATTTCCTACTAAAAAATATTTAGGAGGCACATTTACATAGTGAATGATCATTTAAGTCATTTAAGGGGTCATTTTCATTCACGAGGTGAATGTCTATGAAATGTGTTTTCAAATGGGAATCTCGTGACGAATGACCATGATTACCCTTCCATCATTCATGTCTTGAACCCCCAAAACTCATGCTTAGTTGAAAATGGTACTCAAGGCTAAGAAGACATTTTTTATCCTTAAATGGGTTTTCAAATGGACTCCCCAAACAACCCTTTACATCCTAAATGATTAAAATGAAAATGCAAAAATGGGCATTACCAAACAAACTATTATTTTCATTTCATTTGGAAAAAAGAAAATAAAAAACTTTACATTCTCTAAGATCATCAAATGGCCTCCCAAACAACCCCTATAAGCGTAAGAGGATTTAAATGTACCCAGAATTGTGTTGGCTGGTTGGTCTTCAGTAGTCTCCAATGTAGTGGAGAGACATAGGTTCGAGTAAAACCAGGCACAAATAGTATTTAGAACTAGTCATTATGTGCGTGAGATGTCCACTTCTATGAGTAATTGTGGCAAAAAAACACATGCATTTAAAAGTTTGTTATCCCCTCAATGTGAGCCCTCGGAAGGACTCATGCAGAGGGGATCGAATACCCGCTGACTCAAAAATTTTCCCTCCAGTTCTAAGAGGCAAGAAAATAAATCATTTTTTCAGTGTATGAGAATTAAATTTGTATTTAACATTAATAAAAGTAATTTTATAGCTCAAACTCGAGAAGCTAAAAATTTTTAACCAAGGATTTTTGGCATAAAGAGTTTGTTAACCAAGATTATTTTTCTGAATAATGAGTTCTTTTTTACCAAGATTAGAGCTGAGCTAAGGTGTCCAAAAAGCTATGCGAGCTGGCTTGGTTCGTTTCGACATCAAAAAGCTCGAACACAATTTTTTTGCAAACTTACAGGCTTTAGTACACAGCGTGCGGAGAGAGGTCTATAGGATAAACTAAAGGTGGAAACTACAAGTAAGCATCGATCTTGAAGTTGCAATGCAACCCACGCTAACTTCCATTGACCTTTTTACAGTCAGCTCTAATCTCACCGTTAGTGCCCGTGAGAGGGCGGAAATTTCCCATTTTGATCATAGACTGACCGAAGTTCTCGAAGAAAGCAGTCTGATTGTTGGCGAAACTGTTGACAATGGAGATGGTAGAGGCTCCGCTGGTCGAGAAGATATCCTGGTCGGATTGAAGGAGTCCCTGGTTGCTCTGCAGATTGGTGAAGTAGTTATTGTCAAAGGCGTCGGGTGTTGAAGGGTCGAGATTGTTCAAGGTGGTTCTACTCCCATTTTGCGGGCAATTTTGCTGAAGGGTGCCCAAGTAGGTTGAATTCAATGTAGGGTCGGGGTTCCCATTCCCGCTAAAATTGTAGAGACGATTGAAGAAGGTTAAACATTGAGCGCGACCGAATGTGTGAGCCCCTACAAAATGTGTAACAAAGCAATTCTGATCAATTCCCATGGTTGTATAAACAAAGTAGCACAAAGCTGACCCATCACTGTAATGGCCCGATTGACAAGAGAAAGATTTGTGGACCTGACAGTGCAACGAGGTCAGTGTCGTCGAGGTTGATGGCCGAAAACTTGCTCTGGATGGTGGAGAGACTATCGACGGGAGCCGGGAGGGCGCTGTTGGCTCCTGAACGGTTTGCTGTGGTGCTGTCTCTTCTCCCTAGTAGAACGTTCCATGATGGACCCCCTGACTGTATGCAAGCATGGGAGATGTTAAGCTTGGATATACAAAAGAGGAAATAGATGTGTGCATGCCGCTCCACATACCAGAGAAACCGATGCTTCAGCTGCGATGGCGAGAATATCAGCACAGGAGACCACCCCTGGACATGCGTTTTCCAAAGCCGATTTTATGTTGTCAACGACGTTAAATCCCCTGGCAGAATTCGCGTTTGGAAGAGCATCCTTCTCGGTCACTATGCTGCTACTGTTGTCCAAAAGCACTGATCCATCGCAGCCCTGAAAGAATTTAATCAGTTTTGATCAACCTACCTTGACATTATAGAAGAAATATTCTGGAACTATCTAAATCATTGTGAACTATACACATATAAGATTTCCCTTTTTTTTAAAAAAAAAGGTCAAACTATATGCATATGGTGTCTATGTCCATCAGTTGATATATCTTCATGTCAGTCACTTCAAAATCGGTAGATGAAATGTACAAAGTTTTGGAGACACTGGAATACAGGCAAATACAACTAATACCTCATCTAACATCAGTATATACATGAGATATCCATGTTCTATGTTTCCAATGTACTATGTTAGTAACCTATGTAGCAAGAAATATAGACATTAGACATAATTATGCGCATTATCTCGACAATACGGGATCAATGACATGAATCATGCTTAAGAGAAATGGATGCAGACATGATACATACGTTGAAAGGACAGGAGAAAACTAGAAATGATGCATGGAAAAATTGAGTGAAAGAAGATGACAATAGCTAGAAAATCATTTCGAATGTCTGTTATTGCATGCATCACACTGAGCAAATTAAGTGACAATAAAGTTGATTGATAGATCATAAAAAAGAAAGGTTATCATGCCTCCAAAGTAAAGTTGTTAACGGGAAAAAAATAGCTTCCAAGGTAAGAAGTAGAAAAAAAGAGGCGACAGATCTAAATAGTCAAAATTTAGAGTTTACATCAACAAAGCAGTCGTGGAAATGAAGTCTTGTCAGACTTGCAGCAATTCTGGTGTCGGACTGGAGTGCCTGTTGGATAACCCCTCGAACGATGCTTGACACATTGGGGCAAGTATTAGAGTAGAAAGTCGCATTTAGCTGAGCATTGGACGCTTTGGCGAGGAGACATATGACAAAAAATGCGACAAACATAAAAAAGGAAGACATTTTCTCTGATGCTTTGAGCAAGAACTGAAAGTGCACCTCTTGATATTGGTTGATCCATCCAATTTATACTAAAACTGCAAAGTGGGTGAAGCTTAATTTAGTAGACTTTTCTACTTCTTTGCCCCAATCACGCCAGCTTAACAGCTGTTTGATGTAACAATTTTGCTGCATGAAAAGGCTTCATGTGGGTTCCAGTATGATTTATTTTCAATGTTTCGGTCATAAGAATTTTGTTTTTTTATGCGGGTCTTAAAGCTTAATAAATTCAACTCATTTTCAAATGCAGATAGGCTTTATTGGACGGAGAGAGTACTTCTTAAGCACTCCTGGGCAGTAGCGGACCTACATTGGGACACTGGTTGGCCATGGCCACCCCGTTTTCTAGAGTTTTTTTTTGTAGCTCCCCTGTTTTTAAATGGTTCTTCCAGGTTGGACCAAGTGGGTCTACTGACTGCCCCCTGCTTATCTAAGTCCTCACCTCTCAGTCTTATTAACCCAACCCACTAGAAAAAATCCTTCTTGTGAAACCTGAACCAGGTTAAAAATTATCTTTGTTTTTCTCTTCAATGCACACAAGAAGGTTTGCTGTGAATTTGGCATATTGAAGGAAATATCTAATAGACATAACATATTTAGTAATTTCTTGGCCACCCAGGTCATGAACGCCTGGTTCCGCCCCTGAACGGATGGCCGTTCCAAATGCACTCTTTCTTTGTTAATATATATTGTATACAAATTGTAAATGTATTCTTTTTCATTTTTATAAATTCCAAATGTATTCTTAACATAGCGTGTGATCATGTCATTTTCTGGTGGTATTTCATTTATAATTGACCGTTTATCATGTCAGAACTCAGAAGCCTTGCGCAGATAAAAAAAAATGAACATGTTAGTAGCTGTCGCAATCTCAGTTAAAGGCTGATCCAATTGATCCATCCAAATTCTAAATCATAATTTATACCAAAAAAAATCATACCACAGACTAACTCGCATTTGGGAGATTTCAGTCTATTTTTATTTCGATACAATGCTTTAGTAAATTATTCACCCTGTTGTTGGGACAACTCATTCACTTTGTTGGTTCTCTCATTAAAAAGAGTTTCTTTTGTCCTTAGTGCTCGTAAGAGACTAGTTTTCCTCGATTATTTTTTAAGCTTAGTCAAAGTAGGATATTATATTGGCTTCATCTAGCAAAGTATTGCTAATAATTATTGGAAGTTTTCTTTTGCTATTGAATAATTATTGGAAGTAAACTTCTAATAGGTTTGATAGAAACGGGGGCTTCTTCCTTCTTATTTTAGTCCTAGTCGCTCTCTCCTTGTAGATTCAAGGACCGGCCATTGAAATTGAATACTCCCATATTTCTTCTTTCTCTTTTGCTTGTGCTTCTCGAGTGTAGTGCATAACTGGGCAAGATTTATTTAGGAACGCGGGTACCTTGTTGTTAACACTTATATCAAACATTTTCAAAACACCGGCAGGTTAATTACCTAAACCAACGACGCATATTATTTTGCGCGTCCAAATTTGACTTTACACATGTTCATCAACCTATTACATCTAGAACTCAAAGGTTTCGTCCAATAATTAGCCTATGATTTGCCATATGGTTCGAATGTCAAAAGTTGTCATAAAAAAATGAAAATGTCGGTGTTGTGATTAAATTTCTAAAGTTGGACTACTTAAAAAGTACTCTTCCCATGTGATTTTTTGAAAATTCAGACCAGACTATTATGTGGAACGGCGGATATATATGCCTAATTTCTCAAAGGAGTACAAGGATCTTCAACCAGTTGATTTTTTCTCCTTCTAGGGATGGATAAATTATGAGGTGGGGCATATGTCGCCCACAGAAATGTAGTGCAGAAAACTAATAACTATGCTACACGCGTGGATGTGTTGAAGAGGATACTTAATAAATACAGTATCTAAAACATTTGTATACACTTCCGCTCGCAATGGAAGAATAACATACTCTTGTATCAGGAAGACATACTCCCTTTGTCCCACGTTAATAGACTGATTTGGTTTTACAAAATGAAATGAAGTAGTTCATTTCGAAAAACTAAACTGGGCTATCGATCCGGGATGGAGGGATATTCAATAGAAAGAAATCTTTGGCCAGACATCTTAGCTTGTTTCTAATTTTTATCTACCAGCCATCATCAATCTCATAGTCATATAATGAGGCAATTAAACGGGGATTGTTATCTTCAGTCTCATCTAATACCTTGCCACTTTTAAATCACAAATGTTTTTTGTGTTTACCTGATGCATAAACGTCACATCGTCTATAAAATTTAGTCCCCAAGTTACAACAAGCAGAATTTAAGATAACTAAAAAGGGTTAACATCAAAGAAAAAAAAATTTACATATGTATTGTTTGATTGTCTACAATACATATGTAAATTGAAGAAGCCAGTTTATCTGCGTTTTGGTCCTTTCCTCACAATTGACTGAGTAGCTTGAGATTTTTACCAATTGACTAGTAGTTGCCTTCGTATTTTGGAAAAGAAAGCCAACCCTATCTAAGTAAAGGCTAGTTTGATTCGCTGCTCTCAGCCCCAGCAACTCTACTTATATTTTTATTATGGGACTTTTTCAATATGCTTTTTTCTTGTCATGTTCAAAGCGACGACATCAGGAATCTTCTTAACTACTTCTGACCACAAGGTCCTTTCGCATGACTTAAATGGCAAAGGCTGTAACTTGATTTTTAAACATATGTGGAATCTTCTCAATTTCATCAAAACCTCAGACATCTACCGTTCCTCCGACATACCTAACCGAATTTGGACTTACTGATTTTATTTGTTAACAATAGACCTGAAGAAAACACTTAATCTTTGGTCTTTCATAGCATTGAGCTTGAAGTAAAAGCGATCAATCTCCATGGCGTTTACCTATAGAGCCAAATTAATAATCTTTTACACCGTCGGTGGTTGCTTAGATTTTCAGATTCGTTGTATGACTATGGTCATTTTAATACTAATCACACAAAAAGCGCACAGAGAGAGAGAGAGAGAGACTTTAAACGAACTTTAATTTACTAAGTACTCCTGAAATGACAACTTCGCCTTTTCTTATTACAAGTACATAAGAAGTAACCTAAGAAACTGAAGAAGCTCCACAACTTCTTTGGGACTCAGCTTCTACTTCAACATTACTTGTGCTTGACTCAGACCAAAACGAGATTAAAGGGTATAGTCCACCTCCTTCCTGCCTTCTTAGCCTCCATTAATTAACCCTCTTGTAATCCGTACGAATCTCCGCATTAGTCCCTGTAAGGGGACTGAGGTTCCCCATGTTGATCATAGACTGAACGAAGCTGTCGAAGAAAGTACTCTGGCTGCCGGCAAACCAGTTGACTATGTCGACGGTCGGGTCCCCACTGGATCTGAGCAGATTCCAGAAAGCCTTGGTTGTTCTGAAGGTTGGTGAAGTAGGCATTGCCTAAGCCATTCGGGGTGGTGAGATCAAGGTGTTCGCGTCTCCATCTCGCGGGCAGTTCTGTCGCAGAGTGACCATTGGCCAAGTAGGTCGAGTCTAGGGTGGGGTCGGGTTGGCCCGTCACACTGTAGTTGTACAGACGATAGATGGCGAAAACTCACCGTGCACGTCCAAATGTGTGCCCTGGACATCGGACCCCAGAGATTAATGAAGCTCCAATTAACTTGAATTAGGCAATTAATCCAGAGATTTGTGACAAATAAGCATGTTCTTGTTGGTTTGCTTACCAGACAGGGCGACGAGTTCAGTGTCATCAATGCCGAGTGTCATGAATTTGGACCGGATTCTCTCTAGGTTTCTAATGGAGATGGAAGATTCTGGGCTGCATCCCTGTTAGCGGTTGTGCCGACCCTTCTGCCGAGAAGCACTGACCATGTTGGACCACCTGCCTGTATTCTTAAGTATCTTCTAATTAATCATCAGGTGTTACAAGTTCTAGTAATCTTCAGGGTCATGTACCATATTGGTGTTCTGTTGAGCTAACGAACCAGATTAACTGAAGCTTCTGCAGCAATGGCGAGGATGTCTTCACAGGACACCTCTCCGGGGCAGGCGTTTTCCACGGCGGTCTTGAGGTCGTCGACGAAGTCGAAGCGCCTGACGGAGCCTGAGTAGGGTACTGCAGTCTTATCGCTCTTGATGCTGGAGCTGTCGTCTAATACAAGTGACGCATCCGATTAAATCCGATGGCTTGAGGTGACTCAGCTCATGCAGATGTGCCTGAACCGTGTCTCATCTAATCTTTTTCCTTCTTGTAATTAGGTAAAAAAAAGGTCATCTTCAGTCTCAAAATAAATCTTGTGAGTCAATTAACGCACTTGTTTTTGTTGCTACTCTATTCTTTAGTTTTGCGTCAACTCAAACGAGCTTACTCATGTCTTCACTTGAAGCCTCACTTTTTCTGAATGTAGTCTCTAAGTTACAAGCCAAAAGGCAAAAGATAAGTAACATAAAATGGTCATCTTTGGTTTTGCCATCTTCACTAATATCAATTATGATATCTACTAATTGATGGACTAGATTCCACATTTTCCCCATTGACAGCTACTTGCCTTTCTGCTCTGGACTTTTCTTCTATAATTGTGTTGTCTGATTCCAAACGACGATATCAAAAGTCAACAAAACTTCATAAATCACTGGTTCAATCACAAGGTCTTTACGTCGCATGGTTTACGTACACAAGGCTGTACAGCAACCTGATTTTCAGCATTGTCATCTAGAAGACTAGAACTAGAGCACCTGGTGATAATTACACAGAGGACGATCCACGTGGTCAGTATAGAAAGTCTCCAGATAAGCCAAGTCAATTAGCGGCTCATGCAAAGGCATAATTGAATACTTCACTTAGAAGATTAGAAAGAACCAAGTGAGATAGAAGGTTTACTATTTATTCCTTCTTTCAGTAAGAGCTCAAGTAAATAGAAATACAATCTCTTCGTGTCTTAGTATTGCCAATGTTGAAATTAGATGATGGTCAATAAAAGCGCATGGGCTTCTTCTATATGATCCAAAAATGGCCTAACTAGTTAGTGTCACCTAATTTTGTCCATTCAGGACCGATCCAGGGCTCCTGGTAAGTGGCATACTGTCAAAAATATATCACTACATTAAGTCTCCCAGTAATGTCTTGCTGCGGCTAATCAAGCCAGGGTGAAGTCATTAGTCAAGCCAGTAAACTCCTTAATGAATTAGCCACTCAAGAAAGTTCTCAAATGAGAAGTCATGGGGTGACTTGTTTACGTAATTTATGTTACGAGGAAAAGAATGAGGCTTGTGCAAAGGCGTAAAACGGCCAACTCACAGCAGTGTTAAAAAACAATTTATATCACGTTGATTGAGGAGGGTTCCACCTATATCGTTTTGACTCTGATATTTCACGTGGATGGCTTATGCGAAATAGTCATCGACCATTATGGATGACACAATTCGAGAGAAACTTCAATCCCTACATTAGCATCAATGTATCATACTATCATATAATTTCTACTCCGATTTTCTCGTCAACTAAACACTCAAACTTGCTACCCGGGTGCTTCTTTTATTTCTTTGACATTATTAACGTTAAAACATTACAATCTAGCAAGTAGCATGACACGGTAATTAATCCCTTGCAGCACAATCTGAAATCCCAAATCAACTTAGATAAGTACAATTTGATACAGAATCTGCATGAACTACCAATAAGGAGCAACATAACAGAGCTAGCTGCTAATGTCTGTAGTTCAGTTCACTACCCTGCAGTTCTTGCGGATTTCTCCGTTTGACCCGGTCAAGGGGCTTAGGTTCCCCATCTTGATCATAGAATTTGTGAAGTCCATGAAGAAAAGAGAAGAGTTACTGCTATACTGTTCTACAAGGGATTTTGTGGTGGATGCAGCCTCATCCCCTGTGAAGAGAAGCTGATCAGAGGACAGGAGGCCCTTTAAGGAAAGCAAGTTCTTGAAGTAGTGGTTGTCAAACAGATCGGTCGAGTTTCGGTCCAGAGCTGTGGTTTTGTTGCCATCATCAGTCTGGGGGCACAGTTTTTGCAAATCTGAGACCATGTCCGTGTCCATGGTCGTGTCCGGGGCTTCTGTTCCCGAGAAGTTGAACAACCTTGAGCTGAACATTGCGCACCTAGCTAGACCAATTGTATGTCCACCTGCAGTGCATGTCAACATATATCATGCCCATGAACATTTCTAAAAGTAAGTAGTAGTTCTGCGGATTAATTCACGAATTTCATCTGCATGGCCACCTGATAAGGAAACAACATCTGTGACGTTGAGTCCTACGGCGGTAAATTTTGCAGTAATTTGATCCAGAGACTCGAAGGGACTGGGGAGTCCATTGTTTGCTCCAGTCTGATTGGCCACCAAGCCATCCCTTCTTCCTAGTAGGACTTTCCAAGAAGGCCCTCCACTCTGCATAAAGATAAGCTTTTAGTTAACTAAGTCTGTCACAACTATGCCAAGCAAAATTTTGTGATTTCTTTATGTAAGATTCTAGTAGGTAAAGCGAATGAAAAAAGGAGGCAGCAGCATACCAAGAGAACGGCATCTCTAGCTGCAATGGCTAATATGTCAGCACATGATACCACCCCACTGCATGCACTCTCTACAGCATTCTTAATTGTGTCCACCACTTCAAACCCTCTTGCAGAATTTAAGTTTGGTAAGGCAAATTTCTCACCATCGTTGCCATCTAAAAGGATCGACGCATCGCAACCCTATGAGAAGCAGGAACAAGAGGCACCACAAACATAGTGATCAGTTCTACCTGCTTTAAATGTACTTACAGAACTTAAATACTCCCATATTAAGTGTCCTATTTGTTTTTTCAAAATGAATTAATTTTAGTTTATTCGCCAATATCTTTTTACGTATAACTGGTGCAACCACACTAATATGGTTTACCATGAGAAGTCCTAAATTGAAACTCACATTTACGAAGCAATCATGAAAGTGAAGGCGAATGAGAGAGGCTGCCATTCTCATTTCATTTTTCATAGCGGTCTTCACCTCCTGTCGCACAATCTGGAGCAGCGACGGACATGCTGTACCATAGAATCTGGTGCTTAACTGGGCCTCTGCCACCATGCTTAAGCATACTACCAGGCAAACAGTAAGGAAAGAATGGCTGTATAAGCTTTTTCCTTTCTCCATGATCATAAACTTCTATTTTATCGAATGATTAAGTAGGCAATCTAGCTATAATACGATGATCATTCTCAGCAGGACATTTATAGGCACACTAATACCTAATTCTTCGGTAATCAAACATATAAACTAATTTGCAAAGTGCTTTAAACTTAGTGCTACGAGGTAAGGCGGCGGAGTGCGGGACGGATATACGGCACAAAGCTTGGCTCTAAATTGCATTAAACCATTAGCTTTTGTCTGGTCTTTTGAGTTGGAGGTTTAAATACTGCATTCAGGTACTTTAATTAACTTAATTTACATGGTGTTATCGATATACATTGGAACATGCATGCAACAGCGTCAGCCCACAACCAAAAGGCACTGCTGATAAGGAAAAGTAAATCTTTTAGCTAGTATTATCGTGCACGTTTCTGCGGTTGCTTAAAGATAATGTGTATTAGTTAATTACTAATGGATGCTTTGTCAATGTAAACTACTCGCAAATTTACTATAAACATGAGCTAATTCTGAACAGTCGGCACGTAATTGCTCAAAATTCAGAAGCATCCCTGGATCAACGTGAATTTTTTTTTTTTTGAGGGAGAGTTTACCTCCGAGTATAAAACCTTACCTGACAATTACAAATACCATTTAAATGTGAAACACTATTTCAACTCATGGAAAAGTAAAAAATTGTAAGCTGATGAGTAACCAATAAGTCGGTCGGTATACGCATCGAATCCACCGCATGCGCAGTGGGCCAGAGACTTCCGTGCCACATGATATTGATCACGCAGCGCCTGTAATACGTTAGAAATTATCCAGTGGATCGGTTCTACATGACATCTGGTAGATACATTGGATGTTTACCATATTTAAGGGATGCTAAGTGTCAAGATCTGAGCATCCAGTTATTTTATTATTAGTGTATATGTCAAAAAATGAATGGACCTATTTACCAACTGTTCCATAGAACAGCATATAGAACAGATCCACTTGATAATTTCTTGTAACGAGGGGGCAGGTGGGATTTTCAAATCTTGCCCGACACCTGAAACATGTGAGATCAGACGACTCACAACGCATACTTGAAAATATGGAGCCCCCGGCTCTGACGCAAATTAAAGAGAGCATCCTTCCGATATATCTCCGATATTGTGTAAAAAAATATCGGTAGTCAAAAACTAGTTTTTACCGTATATTTTCACAATCTAACTTCAAAAATGGGTTATACTAATTTAAACAAAGAATAAATTTCAAAATATGCCTATTAGGATAGAAAACAAACATGAAAAGTTTTTTTTTCAAAAAAAAAAATTTTGAAATTTTTTTTTTAAAAAATAATTTTTTAATTCAAAAAATACCGATAAACTGATATATCGGCGATATATTTGGAATTTTTTACAAAAACGATATTGATGGGTATCGATGCATCAGTTCAGGCCCGATACCGATATATCGGCGAGACGATTTTCCATGGCATGGAACCAACAGGGTTTATGAAAAGCTGCTACACTCATAATTTAAAAGTAACTTTACTAGTTTTCGACTAGAGTCAATTAGTTGGTGAGTCTAGCAAGATTGAATATGGAAAATTCATTTTGTTAAAGAGATGAGTTTACATGAGATCGTTCTCATATAAGGAGCATGAGGCCAATCTTTATTGTCATTAGATTCTGATCAGAGGGTAGATATCAAATCAATGGGTAGGTGAGTGTGTCATATCAAGGAGTGGGTGAGATCATTATGGATATTTGTAGCCGTCAGATCAAGATCCAATGGCTACGATTCAAAGTGGCCTCATATAAGCAATATGAGAGCGATCTCATTTAAACTTTTCCCAAATTAATAAGTTTGTACATATAAAAATTGTGTGCAATTAGGTTGAATTTGGTACTGCCATGACACCTGATTGCGTTAAGCCCGTGAGGAGGGAACTTAAGATTTTGCCTGATTTATTCAAACAAAAAACGTTATAATGTCTGTTCGGTCGATATTCAGACGCAACACAGGCTAACCATCTTAATTTAACAAACCTGATCCGTCCTGTTTTAGATGCGCCAAAGTCCTTTAACTGCTGCGTCTGGTCAATTTAAGTGGATTTTGGACCTCTTCGAAGTTCTACTCCCCATTAATTGGGTTTTGCACCATCCAATAAAAATCACCTCCAGTGGATTTTGGAGGAAGTATAATTCTTGTTTTACACATAAATATCTAATCAATACCAATCCAAATGCGAGTGAAATATTTTAGAACGTTCGCTATGTTATTGTTATAATAAATAGGCAGAAGTTTTGACGGAGTATGGACCACAAAATAAATAATAGAGGTTCAACTCTTGAACCATCGTTTCGCCATGTCAAGTTTGCTCCCTTGGGCCACTTTGCTTCTTTTTTTTTAAGTAAAATTTAGCATAACTCGGTACAAGAGCTCCAAGAAAGAAAGAAAAAAAAGAAGAGAGTACAAGTAGATAAATTTTCATGCACCCTCAGCAAATTGTAACACATGTATGAATTAAAAAAAGTTGCAAGATACCTTCCTGTTCAGCCGATAGCAGATCCCATTTTGAGTGCACCGTTTTAAGGTACAGGTTCATTACGTTACAGGTGCATCGAGGGACGAAGCAGACGAATCTCTAGGTTAGAAGTACATCAAAATTGATACTAGACATTCTTCATACATTTATTTTGACTGAAGGCTGACTGCAACTCCAACGAGAGACTTCAATGCTTAATGTGGTTTTGGGTGGAAAGAAGACCAATCGGCAGAACCAGTCTTTTGAAGAAGGCAAGAAGCCTCTTAGTTTTAAAGAAATAGAAAAAGTTCCTGTATTATCATTGACTATTGGCATGCGCATCACAATTCACAACAGGTAGTTTCTATTGATAAAATTTTCATTTTGAAAGCCAGGATAGAACGCAGTTGGTAGTCCTATCATCTCTGACTTATCTGATATCATCACTGATCTTTAACACCTTTGGCATTACCCTCCTAAATCGGCTTCTAATGGTAGGCATGATAAAAGGTCCAAATGAACATTCACGTGTAGGTAGAACCCAATCTTTGTAAGGGCCTTCATAGAATGCCCATTTATTAAGAAGGCTGATTTTCCATTGGCGGACTTTTTTATTTGAGAGATCCATTTATAGCATTTACTCAATAACATGAAGCTATTTACACAATAGTAGTCGTAGATATACTGTAAAGCACACTTGAATGATCATAATCGGTTTGATGTCTGATTTGTGATATCTTGATTCTTCGGATCTACTATTTCTACTTGTAAGCACTATGAACATCGAAACTTTGACCATAAGTTTTCAGGTAAAATTAGGAAAAAAAAATATTTCATGAAGATTGAATTAATTGTTGTAGCTTACCTTAAATTACGTACAACCTACACAGCAGGGATTCTAGCAAATCAACTCTATGAACAAGCCATGTTGCAAAATTCGCATTGGATAAGGTATGTGATGGTGGGTATCCTGACGACAGATTTCTACCATTCCGTAAAAGTGAAGACCGCCGGACGTTCCCTTATGACTTGATTTCCGTTATTGGAATGAGTTTTTTTATCGTCCCATAATTTCAGTGAAGGGGCTAATCTGCACTCTGCAGAAATGCTCAATTGTCAACTCTTGGTAGATGGCTGAAAGCAGAAAGCAGCCGGAACCCAATGATTATGTCCAGCAAAGATGCAATCGATTTTTCCCATACTACATTACATGGGCAAATTCACTGCAACAGCAGTCAATGGAGTTCCATACATGCTCGACATATTTATACATATGTTTTTATTATTGTTTATTTATGCAAATTGCTGTAGTGTTTCATACATGTACAAAATGAAAAGAATTAAAACTAGTACCTTGGCCCCTGATTAGATTGTAGATTATGGCTTCCAGTGTGGTTCAAACGCTTCTTCCTGTATCTCCATGCCACTTGAATTCGTGTGGCTGCCATTGTTCTCCAGTAGGGAGATTCATACCTGTCAATCACAAAATATCATGTGAACAAGCGAAATAAAAACGTAACCATCATAACATTGACTTCCCATTTTCTCATACAATAGCCAACCGTAGATATCCAAACAGCCACGCATCTTTTAGCAAACTAACAGTACAAACAAGACAGGTGACCTTATGGCTCCCTGAACACGCGGATTTCGTAGGGATCGAGCAAAGAAAGAAGTAACTTCATCCAAATCAGCAGCTCGAAGTGCAAATGCCTCCACATTGGTTATACATCGCACTGTCCTGTTGGAAAGCAATCGATAACCAGCTAATCTCAATTTCCTCCCTTCTGCAAAGCAACGTGAATATGATACAAAGTTTAACTCACATCCACAATCAGACAGAAAAATTCCAATCATTAGTTATCACTTATCAGAAAGTGTCATCTGGCATGACCATTATGTTTAGTGGATCATTCTCGTCCTAAGACCAGCAAAAGATAAAGACAAAAGTCTGATAATGTACCTTTATTGACGGAAGAGTGCTGATCAAGACACCATGACAGAAGCTCCTCGCCACAGACGTCTCCTTCTTTAAGAGGAGCTATATTTCCATCTCCTCCCACACTCTCCATTTTCCCCCGAACAATGAAGACCATTTTGTCAATGGGGCCATCTTTATATAGAATTGTGCTTCCTCCAATGTACAGTTTTTGTCTTAATTTCTCACATATGGCATCTAAGATACGCTCATCCAACATAGTAAATATTCGCACCTGCAGATGCACTGTAATTTAGCTTTGAGCTGCAAAAATATTGGGCACCAACATGGATCATTATGCCCTCAAGTTAAATCTGTCTTGTACAGCCCTCAAGGAAGAAAAACAAGAATGTTATAATTCGCAAGATGATATAAACAAAGAATCGGCTAAAAGAGCAAGTTCTCTCAGAAAATCTTGCTCAGAGGTAAAATCGATGTAGTCTTGCAGAGTAGACAGACAGATTTTTTATCTGTTCTGCTAACTTGAAACACGCTTCCCTGAAGTCTTATGTTACATACAAATCTGTTCTAATGATACAATCATACACGTGGGAAAGTTACCTTTGTCACAAATTTAAAAAGATGGCGGCGTAACTCGCGTTGAAGGTCCTCAGGTAAATTCTCTAGCAGTATGTCTTCATTTACACCTCTAGTTGCTGCCCAATTAAATCTTTCTGATTGGCGGACTAACCTACAGAATGAAACGTAATTCGAAGAGAATAGAATCATTATGTGTGCGTATATATTACAACACAACTCCTGAAACTTATTGGCTTATAGCCAAAAGAAATTTGTCACTGGGAAGAATAATGATGAAAGAAAGTACAGCTTGTGTATCATGTTTCAAAGGGAAGCTTCCTACGTGTTACCTCCTTAATTCTTCTGGTAATTGTCGGTGGCTCATCCACTGCTCAACATCACGGCACCTTAGTTGCATTTCTAGCCTCCTGCATAGTCAAATCAGGACAATTTCATGCCCAATTGAACTGGATACGACCATACCCATATACAAGAGGTGAACTGCAAAGTTAACTAAATTCAATCATTAAGTTGATAGTATCCTTAACTAGACAGACTTTTTAGTTCTTCCAACCAATCAGACAATATCATTCAAAATGTGAATGCTAAAAACATCCTCTCTCAATATCCTTATTAATGACATTTTGCAAATTGTTCCCAAGTCATTGAATTGTAGGAAAGCAAAAGAAATGGATTACAGAGAAAAGCACTCGAATATGTCCTCTACATAAACATTGTGTTACATACAAAAAACAGGCACTTGAATAGCTAACAGTTTCGACTATGCACTAGGGACTTCAAAAAATTTAGATCTGAATGATTCGAAGCCCAGAACCATAACAAGCAGAAAGGGAAGAAGAAAAAAAAGCTTTTTGAAACAAATAAAATTATCACCTGCGCCCCAGCGATTGGAGAAAGTTCTGCATATTCCCAATGAGCAGTGCAAAGAGTAACAGGCCAAGTCCAACAATGCCCATGGTGAATAAGACCTCCCAAACAAAAGCACTAGGAACTTGGTTCCCTGCTAAAGTACTGATTTGCTAAAGATGACCAGAAAAAAAGAGGACAAACATCAATACATGATAACTTTAAGTATAACTCAAGGGAAAATGTGCATTGTTAGTAATACAAAAAAAAACCTGGAATCCCCAAAACAGGGAATAGATGTATCGAGTTACAACACTTTTCTTTGTCGATATGAGGACAGCTTGTTCATATATTCCATATGCGAATGAACCACTGGTATTAAAACAGTCAGTAGCATTGGAGTTGGTCTGCCAATCCTTCCAATTTTGATTCTGTTGAAATTTTATAATATTGTTTCCATGCCCGCAATCTATAAAGTTTTGGCAATTTTCTATCCCGGAGTCAGAGCAGGCATCTCGCAGACATTGATTTACCCTCTGAGATGGTTGCAGAAAAGCATTAGTAATGAGTGCATTTACATGAATTTCCATAAAAATAGAACTTGAGCGCAATTCCCTCATCAAATTGAAGTACTGGACGCAGCAGACCCAGCATATTGTTAACTTATACTCCCTCCGTTCCAAAATACTATGTACATTTGAAAATATTCACTGTTCCAAAATACTATATACATTTTGCCAAATTACGTCACTTCCTCTTTCCAAAATTGGAGGAGACTTGGAAGGATTGACTTGAACTTGTTCGTGAACAAGCATATGAGTTGGACAGGATATCAGGGAGAAGAAGTCATGTGACTTCCTTGTGGGCCTCATGGTCCAATAAAAATGAGAATTTTCTCAAATGTACACAGTATTTTGGAACAGAGGGAGTATTATGTTTAGAATGGCAGCAAAAGTTATCCATTGTGATTACGTGATTTCAATTGCAATATTAGTTGTATTCCTTACACAGTGATGATATGTGCAGATTGAAAAGTCTTTTCAACAGAAGCTCCACGGATCAGAGTGCAGTGTCATGATCGAACAAAGAGAATATGGTGGTTCAATTGTCAAAAAAAAGGGTAGATCAACACTGTAATGCTTGCAATTTACCTGTAGACCAAACAAATACCAGCAAGATCCAACCACATGACCCGCCAATACAAAAATGAGAAGATTAATGACAAAATTTGCCCATGCTGACTCAAATATAAATCCACTTGCAGATTGACCAGCAAGTAAAGGTAGGAACCGGAATATCCGTGGAATGTACTGCAGAAGGACCGTTGCTCTTAATAGATTTTTTGCGTAGTTTGCTGCTGATGATCCCACATACTTTGGTAGGACGAAAAGTATCATAATCTACAAACCAAATATATCATAAAAAGACTCATATCAGGATAATGTGTGCAGGTAATGTAAACGTGAATAACTTGTGCATTAATAATGGAAAGAAGCTCCATAAAATATTGCAGTCAAGTACCATAAGCATTCCTGTATCGCTAACTTCTTCAATAATTACTTTGTGAAAAAAGTACGTGATAGAGTGACACTTATCCTAGTTGGCAATATGTCCCCACTCTAAAACCACTCCTTGGCATTGACACTTTCCATTTGTATTTGACGCTGGGTAGAAACACTAAACTATATCATGCAATTACCATTGTAAGAATTAATGCTGCCTAATGGAGTTGAATGCGTTAGTGCAGATTATTTTGATCTTAGTGTATCTACTAGAATTTCATTTCACAATTAAATTAAGCAATCTAAGCTCTAATGGAGCTAATTGGTGACAAGTAGAGGCGTAACAAAATAGAAGTGCCTAAAAGAGCAACTTCATACCTGGGGAAGTGGCAACACCACAAAAAGATCAAGCACGAAGTAGCCTCGCAAATAATGAAGAACAATTTTCTTTGGATTATCAACTAAATCTCCAGCACCCACAACTCTTGATTCAGGTGCAACATAAGCTAGTCTAAACTGCAGTGACAAAAATGCACACATATTCATGTTTAGACTCATAATCTGATACTCTAATAGTGCACACTTATATGCTTGGGAGGACTAGTTTTGTTTTACCTGAAGAAGCATGTGAAGAAAATAAATAAAATCAGTTGCACTTCTCACAATTGCAATTGCTGTTGCTAAAGGCCAGTTAAGAACTATACACTTGTTGTTCTGAAATGGAAAGCAACAAAAAATTAAGAGGAAGAATTATGTAGAACACATTCATGGAACACGTACTAGATAGTGGATTCTGGTGGAAGAAATGATCGCATGTTAATGCGACAACAACGAATGCGCACAGCCAATATGTAGGCATTATGCACATACTCCCTCTGGTCACTTTTAATAGATACCCTTTTTTTCAAATGAACTAATCAAAATTATATTTTACTTTATAACTAATTGGTAGAATTCATGGTAGAATAATAAGGAACCTTAGGACACCTTTGAGGTGTCTTCTGATAATAACTAGGAAAAAGGCCTTTTGACAACTTTTATACACTGATTTAAACGGGCAACAAAAATCACCTACCTCTTGAACAGATAATAAGAAGAAAAAGAGAGGGTCGATGAAAATAGCCACCAGACAAGATATGACAAAAAATTTATTCCATCGTTGAACAGCCTTTGCGTGAGGGTTCATGATACCAGGGGCACATGATTCAAGAATAGAAACGGATTTTCTCATCCAGCCTTTGGCATCTCCATAGAGAGCATTATGGAACTGAAAACGAATACAATAAAAAAATTCCTGTTAAAAATGAAACATGATAGGATACTAACATATATTAACAGCGGCAAAGTAATATCAAATGACAAGTTTTAAACTTTCAAAAAAGGCAGACTCGGTAAGAAAAGTCATTTTGAAAACCTTCTAAGGTAGAATCAACAATTCACACACACAGATGCACATAAGAATTGATAATTCTCCAATTATCCAAAAAAAAAAAAGAATTGATAATTCTACCTTCCAAGATTTTGAAAATGACTTTTGTTACTAAGTCATTTTTTTTAATTCTAAAAGCTCTAATACTGAGTCATTTTGAAAATCTTGAAAGGTAGACATCATCAATTCGTTTATGAATCTGGGTGTGTGTGCGCCTGCAACATACTTACTCCGTACCATTTTAGTTGTCTGGATTAGAAAATGAAATTAACTTTAGTTCATTTTGGTTCTCAATTTAGACAAGTAATATTGGACAGAGTAGAAGAACTGATAATCCCTTCCTCCCTTTCTGTGTGTTATTATTCATGCGCACAAGTCACACCCAGTTTGATATCACGATTGAAAAATAGATGCTACTTCTCTAAGTTCTCTCTTCCTCGTTGGTATTGTGCAACAACAGAAGAGCCAGGAGCTGGAATAGGAGACAATAACCACACCCTGTCCCCTGGCTCCACCACTGAGATCTGGTCTAAAAAGGCTTTGGCGAGTCCAGTATCAGGTTTTACTTGAACAAACTATGATATCGACGTAGTTTAAACTGTGTCATGGTTTAAGTTGGCATATTTAGGAGAATAACCTACGACAAATTAAATGAGGATGAAGAGTACCCAATCTGACAATTACGAAAGGAAAAATTACCTTTGTTTCGAATGAAGCCAAAGTTTTTGACTTCTTTGTTAATGTGGGTTGAGGATAATATGTTGGACATGTAGTACAATAGGGATCATTGCATCTCCCGAGGGGGCCTGACCTGAATAAATGTTCATTCTTGGTAGCATAATTGTCATCTTCCCAACCCTCAGCTGACACACTCATATCAGAAAATTCCTCTGGTGTGACTCTAGCAGTATTTCCCCCAATGGATTGATGTACATGAAGGAAAGGGTTTTCGGCCTTCTTCTTGACATTTAGTGGGCCACTCATGGGAATGAGAGGGGCTGTTCTTCTAAGTAGCGGACCTGTGTGGTACATTGGTTGGTTTTCACTGTCATAGGGAACCTGACTATGAAAAGGCAAAGACATGGATGCGCTCCTTGTTGTACTCCTTCTATCAAATCTCTGAAGCTCAACATCCATGTCTTCATCTGATAGTCGCGAACGAGTGTCAGATAGCATGGGAACCTCATCTTTGTGAAAACTATCCATCTCTCAAGTCATGAACTGCTCAAACCAAGCAAAAAACATGTTAAAACGGAACGAGGCAAAATTTTTAAGGAGTTCCTTAATTAATCACTTAAAAGTATCACTCAGATACCAAAGCACATATCAGAGAGAGAGAGAGAGAGAGAGAGAGAGAGAGAAAAGGGATACAGAATCAAAGATCTTCCATCGGAAAACATCAATAGACAATTCATTGAATCCACTCGCAGTTCCCCAAGAACGGCAACAATTTTTTTTTAAAAATACTAAAAAACTAAAAGGTGAAGGAATGACATGTTTACTGAAACAGAAAGGAAGAAAATTAAAAGAAAAGAGACAAACAACTGAAGGAACTACCTTTGAAGGTGTTAGATAGCGCACATGAGTTACAACGTCAGAAAAATAAAAAATTGTTGCATATATTCAAGTTGCAAACACTTTGTAGAGCGTCCAATGTCATCAAACCAAAAAACTCGTTTCTTTGAATGTCATATGAATTTGTGATTCTTTCGTTTTGCATATCCATTTCGACTGCATATAACAGCAAAAGAAAGTCACCAATTATCTCCCGCATGGCAGGAAAAAATTGGCAGCTGATATAACAATGATTCAGAAGATTTTGTGTATGGAAAGATCACCACATAACTTGTCTTGGAAACGTCAGCTTTACATAGCAGCAGAAAGCAAGTGCAACAATGATCAAAACAGGGGAGCGAGAAAAGGGGAGAGACAGAATCAAACCTCTTACGAGTGTGGGCGAGAAACCATGAGGAAGAGCAGAGGCAGACAGGAAGGGAGATGGGCGGAGCTGGCGAGAACTCCCAGACCGCCAAGCAGGAGGAAGAGGAGCCGGCAGATGAAGCGTTTCTTTTGGGTTTGACTTGGAATCCTGTCTGAGAAGTTTAGGTGCGTGACTAAAAAGGGCGGGGGCGGGCGTTTGCCAGGAAGGTGAGACATTAAATTTTTTTTTTTTTTTTTTTTTTTTTTTTTAATAAACGGTCGGAGTTCAGTTCCAGTGAGACTGTAACTGGGTATGCTTGAACTGGAGAACTGGACGGATGGGTTTATACGGTGGGAGACCTGGTCTTTATTGGGTATGCTTGAACCGGAGAACTGGACTGTTGGGTTTATACGGTGGGAGACCTGGTCTTTATTCTACTCCCTCCGTTTTAAAATACTACGTGCATTTGAGAAAATTTTTATTTTTATTATATCATAAAGCCTATAAAGAAGTCATGCGACTTCTTCTCCCTGACATCCCGTCCAACTCATATACGAGTTTATGGACCAAATTCAAGTCAATCCTTCTAAGTCTCCTCCAATTTTAGAAAGAGGAAGTCATGTATTTTCACAAAATATACATAATATTTTGGAACAATGTATATTTCAAAATGTACATAATATTTTGGAACAGGATGAGTAGTTTATTTTGTTTATTTCTTTTTTAATTCAAAGAGTTTGTTTTTGTTTTATACCCTGTATTCATACACCTTATTTATATTCTCTCCCATTGTAAAAAATCTGTGTTCTAAATAGATAGACACGATTATAAAATGTAAGAGCTGTAATTCTACTATGTCCAGTTCAATGACTTCATCTTATCCAACCTCAACTTAAGTAAATTGCCACTAGACTTGACTACAATTATGACCAACTTTTTCACCTTGAGGTTCGTTTTAGGTAGCATGTGAAGAAAAAAATGAGTGGTTGGAGGGGTTGTGTTTTGAGTATGAAGTTATAAGCTTTTTCTTCCAATTGTAGGCAAAGCGTGTTGGGATTGTCACATAAAATAGGGCTAAAATACTACCAAATTATACACATACAATTGACATATATACTTATAAAATATAAGAAAGAGTATTAGAATTAAAACCAGGTTCGAGGCACGCGATGCATTATCCTTGAAACAGATACGCCGCCCTCCGTGCACAGGCAAATAATAGCGTTCCGTTCCCGAGATACAACGAACCACACCGTCTGTTTAAAGTTGCACTTCAAATCAAACTGACTGGATCTTTATTAGATGAGACTCTATTGCTCAATGATGGATGATGAATTAAAAGAGAAGATGAACAAGTTTTTCTTTGTTGTCTGTAACTCTTTTCTGTGAAAAATCGTTCTCTATATATAGAAGGACGTTGTTGCGCCTTTTTCTAGAAGAAGAGACGCAATTTTCCGCAGAGAAACGGCCATTTACTCGCTGTAACTGCTTAGCCGATCGATCGTATAAATCCTAAAATTCTAGTAACTACGATTGATCGTTTTTATACCGATCAATCGGGCCAATGCGGAAACCAAATTGCAGAAAATTACAGTAACTACGAACAATCGGTTTATCACGGTCGATCTTTACACGATCGATCGCGTTATTTTGCCGATTGATCGCTGCATTTTTTAACTAATTTGTTTAATTTCAAGTCAAATTTCAACAATCCCCACCATGACTTGATATTAAACCAGTCTACACACTAAAATGCATACGACATATGAATGAGACATTGAGCAATAGTACTCTAAGTTTTCAGCAATAGGTACCTTGCAGGTTTGAACCTACACCTAGTTTGGTAGGCCGCCACTCTCACAAGCTCGAAGTGAACTAAGTCTTGAACTTGAACCTTAGAGCAAGAGCTTTGACAAACCTAACAGTTAGAGTAACTCCCTTTTCGAGATCATTCGGGGTAGCGCTTTACGGCCATGCACCTTGTATCTTTTCATGAGTTGCACATTAGGGAACAAGCCCTCGTTCTCCTTAACTGCGACCTCAGTGGCACTCATATAGGTGACAGTCTCCAAGGGTAATCTGCATAACAATACCCTACTTTTAAGCCTTGACTTCATTAAGACTTTCGTCAACCTGTTTTATATGCAGTAGAGCACTCTCATCATCACACGGGAACGAGCATGCATTTATTTTAATAGTGCTCTCCAAGTCATGCATTAGCTTGTTGTTACCCATTGAATCTTCGTTGTGGGATCTCCACTCAGAGAGATTGGGTTGCTACTAACGATGACTCAAATCATAGGCTTTAAGCCCCATTCCCCTAGATGAGTTAAAGACTTGTCCTGCCGACAACCCTTTAGTAAACGAATCAGCCAAATTATCCGCTGATCGTATGAAACTTAAAGTAATGACTCCCAAAGTAGTCAACTTGCGCAAGATTTTATACTTTAGTTCAATATACCTAGAAGACCTCTTATTATGATTCTTACTCTTAACCTTATCAAGAGCTGATTGGCTATCACAGTGAATCAAAATTCCATGAATTGGCTTATTTAACCAGGGTATATCTATTAATAGATCCCTAAGCCATTCCGCCATTCCTCCAGTTTTATCAAGTGTTACTATCTCAGCATCCATAGTAGATCTTGTTATTACAGTTTTCTTGGAAGATTTTCATGCAACTGCCCCACCACCAAGTGTATACACAAAACCACTCGTGGCCTTTGTTTCATCAGAATCTAATACCCAATTAGCATCACTGTATCCTTCTAATACAGCAGGACACCCGGAGTAATGTAAATCAAAATTTACACTTCCCTTCAGATATTTGAACACCCTCTCAATGGCAATCCAATGAGATTCATTTGGGCTCTTTGTGTATCTACTTAGTCTTCCCACAGTATAGGATATATCCGGTCTACTGCAGTTTGCCAGATAACTCAAACTTCCTATCAACTAAGTTGTGACACACTTTCCCCGGGATTTTTCTTCAGTCTTACACTTGAATCATACGGCGTACTGACAGATTTTCTATTGAAGTAACCATACTTCTTTAGAATCTTCTCCACATAGTGTGATTGACTCACAACTATTCCATTAGAAGTCCTATCAATTTTTAAGCCTAGTATGACTTTGGCAATACCCAAGTCTTTCATATCAAAATTCTCATTAAAGAAACCCTTAACCTTATTGATATGATCCAAATTGTTACCAAAAATCAAAATATCATCTACATATAAACATAACATCAGAAAACAATCATTAAACAACTTCAATATAAACACTTATCCGATGTACATACAACAAAATTATTAGAAATAAGAACATTATCAAACTTTTGATGCCATTGTTTAGGAGCCTGTTTTTACCCATAGAGAGATCTCACTAACTTACAAACTTTTCTTTCTTTACCAAGAACTACAAAACCTTCAGGCTACTCCATATAGATTTCCTCCTCCAATTCACCATTTAAAAATGCTGTTTTGACATCCATTTGATGGATCTCGAGGTTAAAATAAGCTGCCAATGCAATAAGCACTATAATTGTAGTTATCATGGTCACAGGAGAATACGTGTCAAAAAAATCTTGATCTTCCTTTTAACTATACCCTTTAGCCACTAATCTAGCTTTGTACTTTTTAATGTATCCATCAGGATAATATTTTCTTTTAAAGATCTATTTGCACCAAATGGGTTTAAACCATGGAATCCATCTCACTCTGTACCGCTTCCTTCCATAAAGGGGATTCACTAGATGACATAGCCTCATTAAAAGTCTAAGGATCCTCATTCTCCACCATATAAGTATAAAAGCCATCTCCATAATTCTTCTCTATTCTGGTTCTTTTAGATCTCATAACCTCTACATTGGTATCCGAATCTTCAATTCTTGGAATAGAAGATGATGATCCCTCTTCTTTATGCACTACAGATTTACTCTTTTCCTTTATAGGAAATATATTCTCAAAGAATGTTGTATCATCGGACTCCTTAATAGTATTAGGTGCATAATCCCGCCGATTTGACCCAATTACTAAAAACTGATATGCTCTACTATTTTGTGCATAACCAATGAACACCGCATCATATGTTTTTGAACCTAGCTTATCTATTTTCACGTTTGGGATTTTCACTTTGGCAAGACATCACCAAACCTTAATGAACTTCAAGCTCGATTTTCTTCCTTTCATAAATTCATAAGGGGTTGTATTTTGTCCTTTATAAGGCACACGGTTTAAGATCATACAAGCAGAAAGAATTGCTTCTCCCCATAAATTCTTCGGTAGACCCGAAGACGAAAGTATAGAATTAATCATGTCAATGAAAGTTCTATTCTTTCTTTCTGCCACTCCATTAGATTGAGGAGAGTAAGGCACTGTGGTCTCATGTATTGTTCCTTGATCTTCACAAAACTTGCAAAATTCAAGGGAACAATACTCCCCACCATGATCAGACCTTAGTCTTTTAATCTGCCTCTCAGTTTGATTCTCAACCTCCATCTTATAAACCTTAAACTTCTCAAAAGCCTCATCTTTCGACTTTAACAAATACATATGATAAAACTTAGAGTAATCATCAATAAAAGTAATGAAATATCTCATACCACCCCTAGTAATTAATCCATTTAACTCACATATATCCGAATGAACTAATTCAAGCAAACATGCAGACATGTCAATAGACCTATAAGGTTTTCTAGGTTGTTTTGCTTGAACACATATTTCACATTTATCACTAGTTACATCATGCAATTTCGAAATCAAATCAAGATTCATCATTCTTCTAATACTATTTGAATTCACATGTCCAAGTCTCATATGCCACACATCAAAAGAATCAACATGATAAACCAAAGATTCACCTACTTGAAATAAAGAGTTATTACAAGAAACCAAATTTAGTGTAAAGAGGCCATCACACACATAGCCTTTGTCAATAAAAATACCATGTCTAGTTATTACAACTTTATTTGATTCAAACACTAATTTATATCCTTCTCGACTAAGAAGTACTCCACTAACTAGGTTCTTCCTCACACTAGGCACATGCATCACATTACAAAGAGTCAACGTGTTCCCCGATGTAAACCGGATGTCCACATTTCCAACTCCATAAACTCTAGCCTCAGAGGAGTTCCCCATCATCACAGTCCTATCCTTTACTTCCTGATAGAAAGAAAAAGAAGAAACATCAACACCGATGTGAACAGTTGCCACTATATCAACCCACCAATCGGTAAAATCACATGACAAGTTAATTACAGAATTAGTTAATACTAACCTGTCATCTGAAGTATCCATGTTAACATGAGCAGAAGATGCAGCCCCACCATGACTATGGTCCTGACCTTTCTTCTCTTTGCACTTGTTTGCAAAATGTCCCAGTTTCCCACAGACCCAGCAAACTTTCGACTTCTTATCCTTATGGATATTTGAACCAGGTTTGAAAGACCGATTCTTAAACTTCTTGTTGTTCTTCTTATTGCCATGAAACTTTGGTTTCCCTTCTACAACATTTGCTTAAACACTATCTTTGACCCCAGAAGATGAGCCTTGTAAGATTTTCATCTTACCTCTATGCTTTTCTTCAATTTGTATGGCCACCATAAGATCATCAACGGACATTGCGTCCCTTTTGTGTTTCAAGTTAACTTGGAAATCCTTCCATGAGGGTGGTAGCTTGTCTATAAGCGCCGGAACTTGGAGCCTCTCGTCAACGGGAATGCATTTCCCAATGATCTTTGCTACCAAATTCTGTATCTCAACAACCTGATCTCTAACAGATTTGTTATCGACCATCTTGTAGTCAAAATACTCGCCTACAACATATTTTTCTTCCCCTTCATGCTCCTTTCCAAATTTCTTATCAAGGGTATTCCATAGTTCTTTAGCAGATTTAGTATTCACATGCAAATCATATAACTCATTGCTCAAGACACTCAATATTTGTCCATGACACAGTTCATCATCTTGTTTGAATTTATCACTATTAACAGGCTTGGTTGCTCCAACATCAGACGAACTAGCAGTCTTGTCAAATTTAGAAGACAGTTTTATCCACAATAGCATTAGAAATAACATAGAAAATATTCAACTGAGTCAACCAAAATTTCATCTTTATTTGCCATCGCATGAAATTCTTGCCATCAAATTTCTCGGGCTTCAATGATTTGTCAACACCCATAATTGCAGTAGTATTCAATCAACAAGAACAAGAATATATCTGTTTCAAGATTGTTGGGATTGTCACATAAACGAGGGCTAAAATACTACCAAATTATGCACATACAATTGACAAATATATTTATAAAATATAAGAAAGAGTATTAGAATTAGAACCAGGTTCGAGGCACGCTATGCGTTGTCCTTGAAACAGATACGCCGCCCTCCGTGCATAGGCGAATAATAACGTTCCGTTCCCGAGATACAACGAACCACACCCTCAGTTTAAAGTTGCACTTCAAATCAAACTGACTGGATCTCTATCGGAGGAGACTCTATTGCTCAATGATGGATGATGAATTAAAGGAGAAGATGAATAAGTTTTTCTTTGTTGTCTGTAACTCTTTTCTGTGAAAAATCGTTCTCTATATATAGAAGGACGCTCTTGGGCCTTTTTCTGGAAGAAGAGACGCAATTTTCTGCAGAGAAACGGTCATTTACTCGCTGTAACCGCTTAGCCGATCGATCGTTTTATAAACCTTTGCGATTGATCGCCTTATTTAGCCTAAAATTACGATCGATCGTTTTATCGCGGTGCATAAATCCTAAAATTTCAGTAACTACGATCGATCGTTTTTATACCGATCGATCGGGCCAATGCGGAAACCAAATTGCAGAAAATTACAGTAACTACGAACGATCGGTTTATCACGGTCGATCGTTACACGATCGATCGTGTTATTTTGTCGATCGATCGCTGTATTTTTTAACTAATTTATTTAATTTCAAGTCAAATTTCAACAACGCGGTCCTTTAAAAATGTAAATTTTTCGTAAAATAAATATTTTTCTGGTCAGGGCATAATATTTTTATTCTTTGTTTGTGATGCATGGCTTTTCTTTATTCATAGCATGGTTTTTAAAACCGGACCGGACCGGACCGGCCGGTCCGACCGCGGAGAACCGGAACCGGCCGGGAAACCGGTCCGGTCCATCCGGTTTACCCCGGTTTGGAAAATCAGATAATTTTTTCGAAACCGGCCGGTTTTTCCGAACCGGGGTAAACCGGAACCGGATTGACCAGGTTTTTCATTTTTTTTTTTTTTTTTTTTTGAAAAAAATTTTCAAAGAGGGCTGCGCGCGGGGGGATTCGAACCCAAGACGCCTTGCTAAGGCCCCTGCACCTTAACCACTTGGACTACAACAGTTTTGTAATAATATTTTACAAAATTTATATTTATTATATACTTAACCCTATTTACACCTAAACCGGGTCATTCCGGTTTGACCGCGGTCAAACCGCAGTCCAACCGGACCGGCCATCAATCCGGTTCGATGGCCGGTCCGGTTTTGAAAACCTTGATTCATAGTGCAAGCTACATTTCTAGCTTGCTAATGGGGACGCTGTCCCGCTCGAGCCGAAACTAATGGGACAAGACGACTTTTATGTCTGTGCAACGCGTACTCACGTAGCATCATCAGCATGCAATGCAATTTTTGCCGGGTTTAGCGTATGGATCAGTTTTTGACATATGAGCGTGGAATATGGACTCTGAAAGGGACCGAGCATGAGGCAGGGCAGGACCGGTTAAGCATATTAATGTCACGAAGCCTTTGTCATGTCATCTCCTAAGAATACATTTGTGACAAACGTGGCGTAATAAATGTTTTGGCTAAAGGTAATTACGCCTATACCACCCTCGGCCGTAGACGTATGGCATACGAGGAATTAGCTGGCATAGTATTTTTTTTTTGGGTTTTTTTCAGATGCAGTCACAAAAATGTTTTTAATTACAGATAACTAGACTCCTAAATTTTCATTCAAATAGCGGTTATACCCCCTCCGTTGGGAAATAGTGTGCCCACCTCGAAAAAAAACTTTGTTCGGGTTTACTGTATAGATTTGAAGATCTCACTATTGCTTTGGGATCATCTCCTACCCCTTGTATTTTTTTTATTCATTTTCTATTTTATCCCCGCTATTCATCACATTTTTCCTTTTGATCAAAGGGCACAATGATATTGAAGATATTTGTAACCTAACTTTCTTCCCCCTCTTTTATTTTTGTAATTTTTTTACAACAAAAGTTTTTGTCCTTTGCACTTAATCACGTGACGTTATGTGAGCCCTACACTTTAATAAAAATAAATTTTTAATCGAAAAAATAAATCCAAAAGTGGGAGTAATATTTTTCAAAATTACACTCCCAAAACTACCCTTGCTCTTAGAATCTTCTTCCCTCCCTCCTCCCTACCTTCCCCATTCTAACTCATTGTTGTTGCCTCCACCACCGCCGCTAGTGTCGCCGCCTCTACACTCATCCACACCCCACCCACCAGCCCTATGGAATGAAGGTTCCCATGCCTCCAGCCACATAAATCCATCCAAAGTTTGACATCTGATGTCAATCTGACCTTTAATAGTCTGTTAATGGTGGCCAAAGCTCCCACCTTTCACCCCATATAAGTACTATGAAAAATAAGAATTCATGGACAACAATACTAAAGGAACACTCAATAGCTTTTAGAAGTTGCTCCTGGCCGCTGGGAGCAGTGTCCCTGCTTCCCAGCATCATACATAAAACATAGAAAAATTATAAATATATTGCAGAGTGGAGATGCAAGAAAACTCAGGTGGAAAAAGAAGTCAATATTATAACGTTTGGTTGCGATATGCTTAGATAATTCCAAGCTTTAGCATACCCCATTTTTCTTACGCGCCATGACAAACTTCTTCCAAGCATCGGTGATCTCCTTCTGCGTCTCATACGCCGTCTTCTTCACCCCATTGCTCACCTTCTTAGCTTCGGCGGCGGAGATCTTGTAGGCCAGCTTGGAGGGGAGGTCGTCGAGCTCGTGCAGGACCTTTTGGATATCCAGTACAAGTCTCTCTGCCAGTGTGCGGCTGAAGTCCTCCCTTATCACCACTCGGAGCACGGTGACATGCTGAGCGTCCGGGGGCATGGTGTAGGCCGGAACGATCCACCCGAAGCGCCGGAGATACTCGGACACCTCGAACTCGTTGTGCTGCGAGTTGTCCTTGAGGGAGAAGGCGACCAGGGGCACACCATTGTCCTTGGAAACAATGTTAAACCGCCCCGTCTTCTCCAAGCCTTCCTTGAGCACCATGGCATTCTCCTGGCAGTTCTCCATGATGTTCCTGTACCCCTGCACGAACCAAAACGCCCCCATAATGCTTCATCAACACTTCCTGATTACATTTCTAAATCCTAACTAGCTATAATGGGTTTGTAGCAACTAATAAAAGAAAATGACAATATATATATGACTCACCTCATGGCCCAGTCGAATCAGTTGATAGTACTGGGCGATCACCTGACTGGAACCTGCAGTGGATACATGATCAGCTAGATCATTAAAAAAAAAGTAAATTGGAAAAGATGATAGCATTAATAAGTTGGAATTAAGATGGTGTGACTTGCCCTTGGAGAAATTGAGGGTGAAAGTGGGCTGGTCGGCACCGAGGTAGTTGATGTGGAAGATGAGTTCCTCAGGCAAGTCCAGTTTGCTCCTCCAGATGACCCAACCAATACCTGCATAGACAAGGCCGTACTTATGGCCACTGACATTGATGCTCTTCACCAGCGGCAGCCTGAAGTCCCACTCCAGCTCCGGGTACAAAAAGGGCGCTATGAACCCACCACTCGCCGCATCCACATGAATAGGTGTATCCCATCTGATTAGCATATTAGAGTCAATCAATCGCTTTGCTTAAGTTATTACTGCCAATTGATCAAGAAATCAAGGATGGGAAAGATACCCTGTCTCTTTGTTCTTTACGGCAAGCAGATCATTCAAGCGCTTAACATCTTCAAATTCGCCATTAAGAGTCGAGCCAAGGATAGCCGCAACACATATGGTGTTTTCGTCCACCATTTCTACTGCCTTCTCGGGGTCCATCACGTAGTAGCCATCTCTCAGCTTCACTTCCTTCAATTCCACTTCAAAATACCTGGCAAATTTCTCCCAGCACACCTTTACCAAATTACAAATCATGAAAAGTGTATCAGTTTTGGAGTCATGATCGATTGAGAAATGGGGGTCATTAGTATGCATATTTCTGGTGCTTGAGAAGAAAAAAAAAGCATGATGTCCCCTGCCGTTCTCTTGTTTTGCCATTTCCTCTAGTACATATCTAGACAAAAACTTACCTGAACATTGGCGCCAGTGACAATGTTGGGCTTGTCATAAGGTTTGCCGTCTTCCTTTCTCTTGTTTTGCCACTTCCTCTTGAAGGCCAGCCCAGCGAGCATGATGGCCTCTGAGGATCCGACCGTGCCGACCCCTACTGCCGCTTCGGAGTCTCCTAGTGGTGCATTGAAGAGATGGGCGATCATGTTCACACATCGATTCTGCATAAACAAATACCAAATCAAAGAAAATTTGTCGGGAATAATGAACAACAGTCACTTGAATAATTTCTCTCTTATATTTTTTGTTCCGAATCTCGGTCGATCTCAAAGTAATTTTTTGGCACTCAATCACGAAATATGTGTTGTTCCAACTTCCGCAAACGCTGTTCGTTACAAATAAAAAAAAAACGAACACAATCACTGTTTTTCCTTTTTCTCGTAGCTTAATACGTATCAGATTGATCACATTTGGTAAATGAGAGTTATCACAGATACAAGAAATCCTTCAGTGTGCCATGTGAGTGTTGTGTCCGGCCAATGGGAAAATGATTGGATACGCGCCGCGCAGGGAAACAGGGGGAGAGGTGCCCATCACCCATTGGTGATGAGCACACTGTTACCATGCGCGGCGCGCAGGTAATAACTTCTCCCGGCCAATGGGAGGATGACACCCAAGATGTCAGGCTGTCAATAAAGAAGCATCCTCCAAGATGTTCCAGGTGTAACTGACTGACTGGTCAAGTGCACTACCCACACGTGGCACACCCATCGCTCTGAATAATTTCTCCTGTGTTTGGGACTTGAGAATGGCATGTGTAGGCGAAGGTATTTCGCTCACAGTCTGTCCGTATTTCGCCACTCATCAGCTAAAACATTATCACATTGGCTGTCTGTGGGCCCTGATAAAAACTGTCACAACCCTTGGTGTGAATGGTGAATGCACGGACAACGTGGTGTGTGAGATACATAAGCATGCACATCAGAGCGAGCGTGCTGTGAGCGAGTGCTCTTGCCGCAAGATTACTACAATAATGCCCTTCTGGAGTATTCAGTGCACACTCTCTGCTAATTAATACCAATGCCCTTGCTAATACTAACGCTCTTGCTACAATAGCGTTTTTTTGTTTTGTTACTACTACAATAACTTTCTGGCTAGATCTAATGCTTTTTCTTTAGCGCTCGTAGTTTTCGTCAATAACACTCTTGTGTGGTAGCGCTGAGTTACTAATAATCTACGCTGAGACAAACAATGCTCGTAGCACGCTTGTAGCAATGCAAGACCCGTACATGGACGGTGGACCCATCGCTGTAAAGGCATTTCTTCAATCGCAAGCTGGAGTCCACACTCGCATAGGGCCGCAGATGGGCCCCGCATCGGAGTGAAGCGTTTTTGGGGCATCAATCACTCCTTCGAAACCGAGACAACAAGTTGACCAAAAAAAAGGCAAACATTAGGGACGAAAAATGCTTTTCTTACGAGATGGCAGCTCATTGGTCAATATCAAGTAAAATATTTCAAAATGAAAAGACAGAACGAGGAAAAATCACACTGCCAACATCCTGATCACGGCTGCGATTTCGCTCATGCACACGGTTGTCATCTTTGCCAAAGAAGAAACTTGCAAGTTGCCATCGACGTCAGAGCCCGGAAGCCCGGAACAGATGGAGGCCTGGCCTCCAAGATCTAACGCATCATTCATAGATATTCCGGTGACTTATTAATTTGCAACGGAAAAAAAACGAAGACAGGAACAAGTGGGGAAATAAGGGTCAGAAGCTTTGCCTGAAGCTCAGTGGTGACAGGGTACTCGTCCATGTCGACATAGTTCTTGTTAATGGAATCCATGATGAGCTTGTCGCACTCGGGCTCCATCCACGTCGTCACGAAGGATGCCAAGTTAAGCCTTGGGTTACCATCCAGCATCAGTTCGTCATTTATAATTTGATACGCTGCTTCCTTCGGGATCGAGTTGTCCGGCATCTTAAACCTGCAAAACGTCCAACGAAGACCCAACAGTGTCATACATCTGTGACGAATCAACAAAAGAAGCCAAAAGTACGCTCGGAAGTTGGAACATCTTAAGCATGAGATCTAGACAAGCAATTAAACTTACCTTGGAAGAGAGGCTCTGACATATCTCGATGCGAAGGTGGAGTGGACGGAGACATCAGACTCGGAAGCAGTCTTGGAGAGAACCATGGTGACGGATGATGCACTTGCGTAGAGATCAGGAACAGAGATGATATTTATATGGGGCAGGATATTGTTGCTTGTGGAAGATGAAGACCATGTCCTTAAAGTATATTAGTAATGCAGCCGGCGCATGCTTTAAATTATTGCGAGTCTACCCATAAAGGGATGGAAGGGGGGCGGCATCTTCCTCGTCTCCAGTTTCATTCCGTTTCTTTATTTTGTAGAAAAATAATGGGGTTGAACAGTCAAGGACGCCAGAATACCACAAACTAACTATCCCCCAGGCTCATGATCAGCTTTTTCCTTCTTTGAAAAATATACTCCATAGTCATACAATGTGATCGAACATTCATCACGCCACCGACTTTAAGGGAAAGGTGAGACAGAGACAATTCTTGAATCTATTTTACATACTTTTAGTCTTTGGAAGTAGGAGATGTAGCCAATTCGATTAATTTACCGGAACCCATCTTTTCATTACAACCAGTGTGATCCATTTGACTTGGGTTGCCAGTGGCCTTACAAAGAGTAAAAAATGAACATTATTTTGAGAATAAACAACTCAAAAGCGATGATAATTGTCGCTGTTATTGTCTAATTCTCACTCTTTAATTTTTTATGCACTTTATGTGAATATTAAAACACTGCAAAGTTTTTATCAAAAACAAACAAACCACAACTAGAGTTTGGGTCCAAACATCTTTGCCATCCATCCAAGCCGGAATCTTAGCCCGAAGCTAACTTTTACAAGCGGTCTGCACAAACCAAAATAGTCGACTTGTACTATGAGACGTGTTATTAAGATCCAAATGGGCAAAAAAAAGTAGACTAGTCGTGTTATTAGGCGTGGCCTTTTGGGAATTGAATGAACATCTTAGCATTCGAACTAGTCGAACTTATAGTTTGACAAAACTTGTGCTTTAATTAATTGTGAAACTAAAGTCTCTTAATTATAGGCCGATCGTGATCTGCGTTAACTTCATCCTTAGTCGGGGTAGTTGAATCTGCTTTAATTAATTGTTGAAGAGGTCCAACTTGAAAGCACGAATCCCATTGGCATATGAAGGATGCATAGGTCTTAACTGTTAAAAAAAAGAACAAAATAAGCTAGTTACAATGGATGCTCGATCTTTTAGGTTGAGGATTTCTGTGGTACTCCCTCTGTCGGACATTTATAGACGGATCGAGTTTTCCAAATGAACTCATTTTAGATAATTTTGGAATTTAAGAATATCTATAATTGTCGGACACAGATAATACAAATTTATAAAATCAAGGGCAAGGATAACATGTTGTCGACACCACAATGCACGCAGTCAGATTTAGATCTTATACTAAAAACCTGCTTGCTCTTATACTAAAAGCCGCAAAATTGTAGAAGCGACATAAGAATCAAACAAGCAATAGACTGGCTAAAAGAGTCAATTAATTGTTCTAAGCCAACATCAATAACCGGGGAGCTACTCGGAATTGGTTGAATATCCAAATGCTACTTTTTTGTATCCTCTACCTTATTTCTATGATTTACTCTTTTCGCCTGATCTTTTTTTCCCAAACAAGTTTGTTGGCTTTTATGATTTCTTTTCTTTGGTGCAATTCTATGGCTTCTTTAAGATCTTAAAAAAAGAGCGTTTCGATGTTTTCAAAAACAGAAATGGGAAAGAGAACGCTTTTTGATCTCATATTTTGTCATCAGGGAAGGATGCAAGAGCAGCGACAAGAGAAGTGGTCAAAGTCGCTGGGTTTAAGAGCCATCAGGTTGTCGGCCAAGCCACCGCAAATTGACTATCCGATACTTTCGTGTGGTCAAATTGGGCCAGTGAGAAAACAAGTGGGCTTCAGAATAAAGCTTGAGTTCATCACAGCTGAACCCAGTTGGATTTGTGTGGACTAACGCGTTGGTACCTTTTTTTTATATAAAACGTGTTGGTACTTCGCACCGGGTGTGAATCTTTGGTTTACACAATGGGCAGAAAGTTGTGGACTTGTAATGCCTACGACCTCTTCGAGGCCTGCGTGAACGAAAAATGTTTTCCTAACCGAAGCATTGAGTCTGTGACCAATCCGACTGCATTACATACTACTCCCTCTGCTCCATATTAGTTGCTTGCATTTTAAATTCAAAATCAAGTAAATAAGTTTATTTTTGGTTTTTTAATTACACCTTAATGTACTAATGTAATAAGTATATAGACACTTCATCCAGTTCAATAAGGGCTATTTGCTCACGGTTGCGGGTAAGGCTAGACATGCTAGGTCAGCTAGACACATCCCTGCGTGAACAAAAGTTCTGTATTGTTTGAACCCTCTTTCTCTTCCACGATCCTTGAGGAGTGATCACCAAGGAATTCTATATCGGATATCGGTATTGTATCAGTCGGCTTAAGAGACAAAATATCGGAGATATTTGTAAAAAATATCAGTGGTCAAAAATTAGTTTTTACCATATATTTTCGCAATCTAACTTCTAAAATGAGTTATATTAATTTAGACAAAGCATAGATTTTAAAATATGCATATTAGGATGGGAAACAAATGAAACAGTTATTTTTTTCCTTTTTTAAAAAAAATTTCCAATATTTTTTTAAAAATATTTTTTTTAAAAAAATGGCGATATATCGCTCCAAAACCGATAATATCGGTGATATTCTAAAAAAACCTGAAAATCGATATTTAGCCATATCGATTTATCGAGTGGGACCCAATATTGATATATCGCCGATATGGAATTCCTTGGTGATCACCCAACAAATTCACTTGTACTAAAATATCAAATGAAATTACATTAAGATTGAAAAATTATAGGGGGTTTTATCAAAATAATATATATTAAAATAAATAATAACCGATCGGGAAAGAGACATTTATTTTCCGATCCGATTATCTGACCTACCACGTAGGCATTAGCGTGGCGTTGGCCCTTGCATGGTCTATTTTTTTTTCTAATATAACCCGAAATGCATCACTGAAAGAGACGCCTTCTTCTTGTAATAAATAAAATATCTCTTCTATTGACACTTTTTGCTTTTTTATTTTTTTCAACTAAAATGTCATCCAGAATGACGCCTTCATTTTAAGCTTCTTTTAAAACCCTCATCATTACTTTAAAACGTCATTTCAAACAACGCCTTAGTTGAAAATGTAACAAAATATAATAAGAGGAAGACATATATTCCAATTATGTCTTAGTTGAAAAGGTAATAAAATAGATACAATTCTTCTCAAATAAACTAAAAAATTAGTTAATTTGAAAAAATGGTATCTATTAAAAGTGACCGAAGGGAATATTCTTATTCTCTAACCTTTAGAAAAATAAGACGAACACTCCTTTACGTTTCTGTAGCGACCGTGATTTTTTTTAAGGTAAAATTTCCTTACGAAATGGGAGAAAATTTGAATTCTAGAAATTTCATTAAATAATTGAAAATTAAAGTTTTTTCGTCAGACCGATCGATCGCCTTCAAACGGCATCGATCGGCAGACGATCGATCATTTTTGTAAGGCATCGATCGCAAGACGATCGATCACGTATACGGACCGATCGATCGCCGGTGGATTTGCGATTCTCGAGGCAATTCCATTGGGAAACGTTTTGGGCTGATTTTGGGGGATTTCTTTGGGACGTATCTTGCCTGATTTACCTAGTTTAGGGGATCTAAACGTGGTAAATTGGGTTGTAGTCAAAACCCTAATTGATACTTAATTGAGAATCAAGATTATGAAGGATTTAATTAGGCTAACTAAAGCATAATTGAATCATGGATTGGACGCCCCTTTTGGGAGTTGGAAGTGGCCTTTCCTTGCTGGTTTTTGGCGCCAAGTGTAGTTCCCAAAAGATTTCCTTTTTACTTGGTAAGTTACATTAGTAATTTGGTAAGATTTTGAGGGAAGATAAAATCCTACCTTAATGCAATCAAATCAAAGGATCTTGGGGTTAGAGGAGATCTTGCTGGTGGTTTTAGGAAAGGCTGGGATGATCCTTGACCCTTGGATGAAGTGGAGATGGACGGTGGAGATCGCGAAGCATGAGTTATTTAAACTCCAATTGAGAGGGCCGGCCATCCCTTTGGGAACCGGCAGCCCTCTCCCCCAATTTCGTGGTGACTTTTCCCTCATTTACCACGTTCTCCCCCTTCCCTCTCAACCACCAGTAGGCCTCTCCTCGTGGTGTGTGAAAGTGGTGTGCGTTGGATCGTGTGGAGATCGCAAGAAAGCAAGTTCGAATCCGAACCGGTTGACGTGCAATTACTACCGGTTCATCTGTAAGATGTTCTTTTTCTCACAGCATGTTCTCATTAAATTTTCGATCTTTTTATGTGTACCACGTTCTGATGTTGTGTGAATGCATGAGTGTCCTTATTGTCCTGGATTAATTGTTCTATTTGCTGAAATCTATGCAACTATTGATATACCGATCGCTTTCTCGATGCGTAACTCCCATGCACAATTTAATCAAGTCATCCCTGATAGTACATATCTATTTCGACTTATGTGAGTCATGTATCTGATGTCTAATATTGAGTATTGTTCTCTGATTTATGTAGATGAGGGTCTGTTTAAGAAAAGTTGTCTTCTTTCTTATTATTAGTCACCCGATCTCACATTTGTCTATGTATCTACCTAATTGATGTATTGATTGGTATAACTCTTGTGTTTCTCATCCAAAAGCAGCAAGCTTTCAAAGGTAATTCTACTGGTTTGGTACGTTCTTATGTGTCCCAAGTCGTGGTTCATGGTTTTGTGTCATGTCCGGATAAAGTTGTCTACTTTATATAGTGTTTACCCTAATTGATGAGGTATATAGGTAATAAGACTATCTGAAAGCGATTAGTGGATGTACTAACATGATGAAAGTGACAATCCTTATGGACTAAATGTCGTGGACTTCAAGACCTCTGACAATAGGACTGATCTGAGGTCTAAGTGTCCGGGAAAAATTGTCTAGTTTGCCAGTTAAGGAACCATTAAGGCTATGTTGTAAAATAGTTTTTAAGAAGGGGTTAATAGGTGAGTTAATATATAATTAATGGTCTGTCCAGAAGTTAATAATGGCCTAATGTAAGAGGGTTTTAAGTCTAAAAGACCTTAGTTGTGATTAGAATTAGTAACAACAAGTGAAAGTCGAATTATTGCTTAGTGTAGTGCTCTCGGCTAGGATGTATCCTGCGCTAACAGACTGCATTCAAAAATTCATAACTAATTGTAAAAAATTCAGAAAAATATTCTGTAAATTGGGTAATGATATACAGACACGTGGCTGTCTGCAATAAAAATTTCAGGGACTGATAAGTTCTGTGTAGACTGGAAGAATGCCGGGAATGGAGCTGTTGTGTCCATAACAGTGTCCTTTCACGGTTTAAATAAAACGCTATGCAAAAAAAACTAAATGTATATATATATATATATATATATTATATAACATAAGAAGGGTACTATGGGGTAAGAATTCCAGAGGGTACTTATGATACTATACGGGTGGAGTATCGTCTCTATTCCAAATGTCGTGGTCATCTATGTCATTGCTCGCGGTGCCTAGCATCGCGCATCTTCGATCTCTTGAAGTTAGATTAGGGTTATTCATTTCAATTCTACCATTAAAGTTCTTGGGGCATCGATTCAGAAGTCTTGTAATCCAGGGATGATCTTGATTGTAATAGTGCATGGTGATGACATTGACGAGTCGACACCGAAGAGTCCGAGTTCGAGTCAGCTCGTGCATCGGCACAAACCGATTGTTGGTTAATCTCTTAAGAGTCAGTCATTGTCAAATGCTGAGAATTCCATTATACTCTTTCGAGAGTTAAATTCCTGAAGTTGTTAATTCACGAGAATACCTTGTTTGTGGTTAAACAAATCCAGTTCCATGTAAACTGTTTCTCCATTAAGAGATTTGTTGAACACTCTTAGGTTGGATCATAATAGTATGCTCACGAGCCATAGCTAGACCCAGAGTGGTCTCCGATGATTATGAACCTCTGTAGTTCAGCCGAGTACGGCAACGCGTGCGCTTTAGATTGTTAGACATTACGGAAGGTCTGCAATCTTCGCCCATTGTGCCCATAAGCACCGATGGGGCCAGCATCCCTAGACGCTTGGCCGGGTTCCTACGTAGAACCTCTAGGATGTTCTGGTATTGAAGTCCATAGAGGAAGTGGACTGATCAGAGAGCAGAAATTGACATCTTCGACACTTTGGTTATCCAGATCAGATATTTTGTTTATCTCTTTACTCTTTGGAAGTCTGGAGTCACATTGATTATTGAGATTTATTTCCACCCTGATCAACGAGTTATTTTGGGTGTTGCTTCGTTTCCTGGTAAGTACCATCTGCGTCATGTTATTCTGAGACATCAGACCTGCTTGTTATTGGTTCCTTTATTGCCTGTTGCTACTGTGAGTTTTTCTAGCATCCTACTGAGTGTTTCTTCTGGAATACTCACGCATCTTCCGATGCAGGGCGTAAGGTTGAAGAGGTGTGATCAGCATTCTTGTGACGTGAAGGTTGGTGCTGTGAAAACTTGTTAGCGTAGAATTTATTTTATTGTTGATAGTGGATATTTTGATTTTGTTTATTTTGTGTCCTGCATGTCACTTGCTTTATTATTTTGCTTTTGCGGGATTAATACTATTGTTTAAATTGGTAGTTTTGGAACAATTATTTACATCATTGTGGTCCGGCTATTCCCGCATTTGTGTCTGGGATTTAGAGTGATGAATCGAGTATTCGGTCCGTCCCAGATTTGTGACCCTATTGCCGTCAATGGTTTATCGCTTCCACGTATTTTGGGGTTAGAAATTTGGGACGTGACAGTTTCAAAGTTGGACAATGACCCCCTAACTTTTTAGAAACAGTATCTAAAGCCCTTGCCTTTGTCAAACTACAAGGGTCTATGTCTATGTCTTTTGTTAGACTCGGTCTTGCCAGCGTTCCAGTGTAGTGCGTTGTAGGGTTAGAAGCCATCAGATCATGCGAGGCTCACGTGGGGCCCACTGATCTACAATGTTGGCTAGATTTTTCCATTATGTTATGGTCTCCACAGACTAAACCACTTCCTACTTCTTCAGTCATTTCCATTAAGAAAAAGAAGAAGATGAAAATGAGTAACAAAGGAAGATGAAAAATAATGAAGGTCGCGAGAGCATTTTTTTTAAAGTGCATAGTTGTACAAGAAATTTTAAAGGCTTGACTATAAATTGCTCAACTACGTATATGTACTTCTATTAAAAGTAAAGGGAGTGGAACAAACAATTTCATGGCGCGTTCCAAAATATCCTTGTTATAAAACTTGCTCTATTTGGCTTATGCAAAAAAGTCCTAGCATTTTCAAGCATAAAAGTAGATTTATGTAAAATTCGACTTCTTACGGACAATCTCATCAAGAAATTTCCTTGATATAAAACCTGCGACGACTATGAAGTGTGAAAAAAATTCCAAGTATCTATTGACAAAAAAATGAACAACAAAAAACCCCTGTAAATTCTTAGATTCTTTTGTGACACGTGGAGGATGCACAAGCGTATTTTACAGGTGGATGTTACATAAAATATGTTTTTTTAGTAAGCCCAACACCTTCCCTTATGTGCCAGGAAAGATTGAAAAAATGGGCATTTATACTCGGCTATGTTCATTGCATGGTTACGATGCAAGAAAACGTCCGGCAAAATGAGAAAAGAAAAGGAAAAGGCATATCCGAGGAGGCCTCATACTGTCAAACATACATGAGACTGAAGATCATTTTCAAGCAAATGAGATGTAATCTTTAAAGAAGACAACAAATGCCTCTAAACAACTCATTAATGACTCATATATATGAAGATGACAGACACCATCAGAGTCAGTAGATAATCCATTCAAGAGAAGAGAATGTAGCCTTGTCAGTTGGTATACTTTGTCTTTATCTTGTACCTAATATGAAAATCCTAAATTCCGTTTCTCTAATAGAGCAGCATTCTTCTCCTGTTACTCAAGTTTCCACGCTTGTATCAACTGTGCAAGAAAGTTATATCTAATGGTTTCGAGTTGTTGAGTGTTCGTTAAACTGTAACTTGAATAACATTGTTGTTCTGCACATCAAAGCAAAATCCTTCATAGAGTAAATTACGGAAAACTATTAGATGGAAATGAAGACAAATTTAAGGATGGCAGTGCATTATACCTAGTTAGGTACGTGGTAGGTCTAGTGACAGCATAGAAGGTGCACAAGAAACAATATTAATCTTCACTTTCAACGGTTCCAATGTTGGCGTCCTGGCCGTTTTTCAGTTGAGAAGTTAAAGATGACTTCCACATTCAGAAACCTTCTTATCTGAGAGATCATACATGACGCAAGAAACAGCATAATTAAAGCTTCTATTTTGTCTAAACGTTCAAGGTTCAAATTCCAGATTAATTTCTGTCAATAAAAAATGGCAATCATAAATGCAAAACCTGTTAGCTTTCCACTTTCCAAATTCTTTTCCGCTCATTAATTATGCTTCGCTATTTTATCAGCAACTATGAGTAGCAAATAGCCTTGCTTTTTATCTACTGAATTCCTGTCTCGTTTCAGCACATGTCATTTTGAAAAAATGGTACATTGTTCTTTCTCTTCCAAAAGAATGTGAACAACCATGTTTTTGCTTTTGATCTAAGAAATGAGAGGGACGTAGAGAAAATTCCCACCTGTTTACTGCAGGAATTTTCTTCACACATAGATCATCACCGCTTACGGAGCATAGATATCTTGAATTGATACTCACAGGTTATTTGTTATCTCCCCTGACATCAATTATGCGCAAGGTGAACACCATTTTCTAAAACGGATATATTAGGATAGTATTGGAAAAGCAATATAGCAAGATCATTAGTTACACTTACACCAAAAAAAAGATCAATAGTTATACTACCTTAAGCAAATCCACACTGAATGGGAAGATTTATCTATCATAATTAAGTAGATTAATCTTAATTACTTAAAAAGGTAAACAGAAGTAGGATGCAGTAAGTTGACCATATCAAAAAAACAAAATAGTTGAGGGAAGTCAAAGAAAGGGACTTGTATCTGTTCATGACCACGGTCCTCCATGGGCAAGAGAAGGGTTAATGTGTTATCTACCTCATATGATCTCAACTTATTGTCATCTTTAGCCATCTGGAAGAAACTTCACTTGCATTATCGTGAAGCGAATTCCCAAAAACTAACAAGAAAGGGTAGGCCAACGGTTTATAAGCAGACGATTGGTAGTTCGGGACTTCAGGCATCTAACACCCATGCACAGATGCACTGGTACGAAAATACGCTCAGCTAGCCTCACCTCATGCCTCGCAGTTCAGACCAATTCAGGCCATCCACATGAGTAATTAGTCCAAGCTTTGTTAGCTTAATTATGTGACACAAAAATTCAGGTCTCAGACCTCCATCGTCTAGTTTCCACGTGCAACTCTTAACCTCCCAACGCCCAACTTCTGCAAGGTAGCTAGGTTGGAATAACCCACCCACCCAATCACACATTCTGTGAGACTGAAGTATGTGGGCCACCACATGATCCTCTGACCTCATGGAGTTGGGGGCCCAGATATAATCATATAGTCAACATTGGGCCCAAGTGCAGGTTTGAATAGTCATTGGGTTATTATGGCTTTGATCATATATACAGTTCTGGAAGACTGAAAGCTAAGTAAGTGGATTTGTGTTCGAGTTTTAGAGAATATGAAGGGTCGCCATTATGAAAAAACAAAACTAAGTGGCAAGGTGGGTCAATAAGTAGACGTCGTAGGTGGGAAAACTCGGGAGAGGGATGTAGAAAGCAGAGCGGAATTTACCTCCCCAAGCAACCCTAGCTATTCCTTCTCTCTGTCCTCCTTCCTCATCTCTCTCTCTACCTATTTTATCAAAATTAGTTGTTGGTTAGTCTAGATGTTGCATCAATCGCTGGTGAAGCTCCCTCTATACATACCTTCTCTAACGGAATATGGTCCAGTCTTCATATATGTTTCAAACTCTTTTGGCTTTTCCTAGCTCCTTGCCTTCTTTTACCCAATCATTTGCTTGTGCATCCAACATAGTTAGGGTGCAACTGGAGAATTGAACATAAATTATTGTTGCTAATTTATCTAGCTTTTAGGCTTACTTCGGTTGTGTGATTGTTTTTCAGTTTTCATCTTTAATCTCCCTTTTGTCTATAACCAAATAGGCTTTAACTCTAGCAGCAGGGTGCTCTTTTCCTGCTTTTCTCTCTTTTCTTTGGTTGCTTTGGTACATATTTCTGGGTGAAAGATGTGTAGTAGAGGCCACTGGAGACCATCTGAAGATCAAAAGCTTAGGGAATTGGTAGACAGATATGGACCTCACAACTGGAACGCCATCGCAGAGACGATCCAAGGAAGATCAGGTGCAATAACAAGGCAAAGTTCACATATTCCTTTCATGAAATATTCTTTTGCTGATAATATTTATTACAAGGATCGAGGTTTTTTTTTCATCCGGTTTCCATTGTTTTAATCAATTAGATGATATCACAAAATTGATGCAGGTAAAAGTTGTAGACTCAGATGGTTTAATCAGCTGGATCCGAGAATCAGCAGAAACCCATTCTCTGAAGAGGAAGAAGAAAGGCTTCTTGCTTCTCATCGTATTCATGGTAACAGATGGTCTCTGATTGCTCGACTGTTTCCTGGACGTACTGATAACGCAGTGAAAAATCACTGGCACGTCATCATGGCTCGAAAATGCCGAGAGAGATCCAGGTTCTTTGCCAAGATGGCAGCTCAGTCCTTGAATAAACAAGGAAAGCTCGTGTGCAGTAACATCACAAACCCAGAACTAAAATCGGTGTCTCTCAGTAGTATGGATAAGTACAATAGAAGAGTAGAAGACAAAACCTTCTATAATTATCATTCCAGTATAGAGGAGTCGCTCTCCGGGTTCGAGCGTACCTACCCTAGTCTTACTGAAGGTAGCAACATTATCATTTTCTTATTTTAACATCTTTTTCTAGTTTCTTATATGCTAATATTGATATTGATTTGAATTCGATCTTAAAGAGACATGCAACTGTTTTTCAATGCAGATGGAAAGACGGGGATAGAGTTCTACGATTTTCTTTCCGTAGATGAGAACTCAAAGGAAAACAGTTTGAATCAGACAGGACAAAAGGAGGGCCAGAACCATTCTAATGTTCAGTTTATAGACTTCTTGGCTGTTGGACGTACTTCCTAATCACTGGTAGAAATTTGCAGGTGCATTGAACATTAAACCCTAACTTTCTAGAGTTGAGTTCTGTTGTAACTACATCATGTATAAAAGTACGATGTAAGAATTACATCATGTCTAACCAAATGTATTACGCAAGGTATTACATCATGTACACAGCTTGTTGCATCTACCTGAAGATGACCTTTAACTTGATATCTAATTATCTAATATGAAACTTCTGAAGAATGAAATTAATTTAGCTGAAAAGCATGATATATACCTATTACATTGAATTAATAATAATAATAATAATATGAAGTATGTAGAAGTCAGTAATTCAAGTTTTGCTGCAAGGGCTGGGAGGAGTGTCATGGGTTTAATATTTGATTCAGCATACTTGAAAATTTGTAATTTGCACGCAATTTTAACGTAACAAGGTTGCCATTTAAGTTCAGTAAAAACCAAAAAGAACACCAAATGGTTGGCCACTTTGCATTTTAATTAGTGTACCAGGCTGAGAATGCATTTCAGAGTTGTAACATACAGAATTAACAATAAACAAAATGCTCCTGTTATATGCAAAAAAAATTCGCAATTGGACCCATGAAAGCAAATGCCTATGTGTGCTTGCATGTCAAAAAATAAAAGAGAAAAAAAAAGGAAGTGAAAGTACGAGATATTCAATATTTGCTTTTTCTTGTTAATTTTAGCATGATTTTTATGTATATGTTTAGGAAGTATTCATATAGTTGGCTTGGAAGTCGGTTAACTAAAAATGAAGAAATGGAAAAAATATACTCCTTCCATCCCACATTAATATGGCGATTGGTTTTTCAAAGAAAAGTAATATTGAATTTAAGTAGTAATGAACTAATTTACTTCATTCTAACATAAATCGCGCAATACTTATTTAAAAGGGACAGAGGGAGTACAGTAATAGTTGCCACTTTCTACTTGAAAAATATAAAAAAACATCACTTGTCGTATGATGCTAATGAGAACAATTCCAAAGCCAATTTAGTTTTCTCTTTGTGTTAATTTTTATGTGCATTTTTGTCTTATCATCTTTTTGTAAATAAGTTCCGAAAACAAAACTTTAATACTTCCAGCCTCCAGGAGATATCGAGGAACCAAAAGACCATCTTTTGTCATTTGCGTAGATTTTCATATCTTAAGATATACCATGAATATCATTCTATACTGATGACTATTTTCTATTTTATCCATCTCATATCAAGTATATATCATATTTCTGTTTTAGAAATCAACTAATTGACTAAAAATTCACTCCACATTACATTGTTGGTAATATGTAGTAATGAATTTTTAATCATTTATACGTTAAAAATGGAGATGCTTACATAGCTACATATTCTATATCAAATATATTTCCTTGTTGAAGGTTTGCATGAAATCAGGAAAGAAAATTTGCAATATTTGTTAAGCTCTTTGGATACAATCTGTGCAGTAGACGGTTATCGATCATCCACCATTAAATCAACCATTTTGTGATGTGATTGAATCTACATTTCACTATATATCTATGTAACATAGCAGAATTTGATAAAAAAAACATGATAACATGATCATCAGAGAAGACCGTTGTATGATGGTTTTTCTTGTATGTTGTATAAACAATTGATAACTTAAAAGTTGATATTCCCTCCGGTCACTTTTAATAGATATAGTTTTTTTTTCAAATGAACTAAATTTTTAGTGTATTTGGGAAAAACTGTAGTATTAAAAGTGACCGGAGGGACTAACTTGAAAATCGCCCTTCGAAATGCAATGTCGACATGTTGTTATCCTTATTTGACAGATACACTCCAACTGGTCATCCTCAGCAACGTTCGATAAAATGCTGTTGAGCGTTCTTAAGAACATAATTTATTATTCTTGTTTTTTTTGCTAAAATATTTTTTGTTTATGTGATTACACGATATCATCCAAATTCGATATGTAAGCCTAGTTCACATAATCGGAGCGGTTATTGTCCATTTGATGAACTGATAAAAAGACGTGTAGCATCTGAATTCTGATCATATATAATTGCTACATAGTCGCACAGTACGCTTATGAGATGAATGAATTAGCAGATGGTTTCTCAATGAACGCATCTAACAACTAACAAGAGATAAACACCCCAGCATGTTATGATTAAGGAGGTGATACAAAAGGACCAACCGTTGAGAGATACTCCAGCTGCATATATATAGTCCATGTATGATCAATGTTCGAATTATGATAATGCTTGAGAGCTTTTTCCATATTACCTGGCGCGAAATCTCATATTCCCATATTACCAGGTTTTTCCCGTGAAATCTCATATGACCCGGAATCTGGACTTGATGTACCCAAAATGCCCTTTCTTCTATTTTTTCGTGTTAACACTGTGCGAAGAGGCGTGTTGTGTACAACACGCCTCGAGTGTGAAGTTCTCCGGCGATTCCCATCGGCGACGGCACCGGCGACCGGCGAGTTTGAGCGGCGATTCAACCGGCGGAATACACGGACGAGTCCGAGCCTATTCGCGTCCCCCATCTCGATATCGAGCTGCCCCCCTGCTGGATAAAAACAAACATAAAACATAGAACATCATAATACAAACAATTAATCTTAGCTAATAAACTCTGTATGATTACTTAGTTACTTAATTGTAATGCAATTTTAGGGTATTCCACAAAGACTCTCTATTGCAGTTAACATATTTACAAGTTTTCCCACATAACAAACTTGCCTGCTTGCTTGCATTTTGTATTTTCCTTGGTAAAAAGCTATCAGTTTGGACACAAAGTTTAATCAAGCGGAATTCCAAATCTTCCTTACTTTATGAGTCGCCACTGGGTTCATTACTTCCAAGAAATGACAAAGGCGGCGATTTGAAGCGCATCCGTCGGGATTTCTGATCTTCAACCTTGAGAAGACCCCCGCGGCTCCCTCCGCCTGCATGCAACAGGCGGATTGACCGGATTGAGCTTCGGTGCACGGCGAGGAAGACTGTGAAGGCACCTGCGAGGAAATACAGACATACAGACGACTAAACTACGGTAAGTTACAACTATCCTACCTGATTTTAGTTTCATAAGGTCGGACATTTGAATTTTTAATTTTTACTATGAACTATAAAGTCGTGTCTAGAGTAGACACGACTGTGTATTTAGTCGTGTCCGCGACGACACGACTTTTATATTTTCGTGTTGCACCGAGGACACTTTTGTACTGACCACTATACCTCACTCCTTGCAGATGGATAAAAAAAGAGATGAGTCTATGGAGGAAATACCACCGGAAGAGGAGGAGGATCATGATTTTGTCTTCGCACCTCGGCAGCAAAATCAGAGGGGCAGGAAAAGGAAGGCTCCGATGGACCGACCAGAGAAGAGAACATATAATGCGCGACCGGCGCTGAAGACGTGTTGTCAACCGGGGGCGATGAAAAAGTGTGCGGCCCTCCTACAGCGTCACCAAAGATGTGCCCAAGTGATGAACGAGGCTGGTTTCGCTGTCATTTTTGAAGGTGAGGACGTTGTTGTATCTCGGAACCTCCTCGACCATTTGGTCAGGTACTGGGATGAGTCGGCGAAGGTCTTCAATATCAAGGGTAGGACGCTACATTTCACAGAGGAAGATGTTGCCCTTATCACCGGATTGCCCGCAAAGGGCGACAGAGTTGAGGTCCTCCCCTCTTTGACACGCCGACCGGAAGGTCAATTCTTCAGAAAGTACTTCGCCGCGAGGAGAGCAGACATTCCACACATTGAGGAAATGATAGACAAGCTTAGCGCGGGCGAACTGAAGATGGAAGAGGAGGACATTGCGAGGATGATCATCTGCCTCCTCTTCTCCACGGTGTTGTTTCCACACAGCACTAGAGCGGTTCATCCCTCTTTGTACTGTTACATTGACGACCTCCCAAGATTGAGGTCATACAATTGGGCTGGGGCTATACATAAGATGTTGGTTTCTGGTATAACCCATACCAGCCGCCTAGTGGGAGCGAGATCGCAAGGAGAGTGCCTGGGCGGTGGATGCCTAAATGGCGCCGCATATGTCCTTCAGGTATGTAGCATTCATAGTCTTCGATCGGGAAAAAGTCTTATACAATACCACTATATATATAGTCATGTATTATAGAACACGACTATATTTATAGTCGTGTATAATGAAACACGACTAGGTATATAGTCGTGTTTGTTAGGACACGACCATAGTTCAATTCGTGTTGAACTTATAGTCGACTAAGGCAACCGCGCATTGTTATAATGTTTTCAACTGTTTAATTTGCAGATTTGGTTTTTTGAGCACACGACAATCTTCCATCCTGTCATGGGCCCTACCAGCCCACGGGCGAAAAGATGGCCAGGAAGTGGGGCCCTCATTACAGAGGTGAAGAAAGGTGCACAGAAGAAGCACCGCATGGCCGACTATTGGACGGGAGTGTTCCACAATCTTCAAATAGGGGAGGAACTCGTCGACGTAATCAGCCCCATGGCCGGAGAGGCATATCTCCTTGCTTCGTCAACCTCAGGGGCCCATCCTCCACGACGGCAGAGGCCGCAGAGGCCGGAAATGAAGACGACTCCCAACCAACCTGCCTCCACTTCCTCGAGAAAGGCTGCCCAGTCGACTGCAACTGCAATGGGCCGATTGGAGGGTGCCCTTCAGGGCATACAGTCACTAATAGAGATAGCTCTGTCTTCCTATGAGGAGATGGGAAGGAGAGTGGGACCTCTGCGAGAGATTCTCCACTCTATGAAGTCCTCTGCCGCCTCAGCGTCAATGCTGTTAGAAGGTCAGATCTTCGAGCATCCGAAGGAGGAGATGACTGACGAGCCGACGAATGAGCCGAAGAAGCGCCCCGAAATGGAGAGAAAGAAGTCATCGGTGCATCAGATGGAGCCGAAGAAGCGGCCCCAAATGGGGCCACAATCGTCATCAGTGCATCAGATGGACCCAAAGAAGCGGCCCCTTCAAAAGGAGCATAATAAGAACACTCCTATCGGTATGCGGACGAAGGAGCTGGCAAGGAAGTCACATCTGGATTCGACGAAATGGGGTAAAGGTAAGTTGTAGACGATGATTTATTTTTTCGTGCCCCATTATACACGACTACTATATTTGTCGTGTTTCATTGTACACGACTATGTGGTTTATCGTGTTCTATATAACACGACTATGTTTTTTATCGTGCTGCTACTACTGACATGAAGAAGTAAAATGTCATTTCAGCTCCCATCAAACGCGCGGTTGAGGAAGACAAGATGGAACGGGCTGCGAAGAGATCCTCTGCCAAGATGTTTTTGAAGAAGCTCCAACCAGAATTCAAGGAAGATATGGAGCGTGCAGAAGTCGAGTCCCGTCCGACGTACGGCCGGGACATATTCCCCCCTGGTGTAGTGATAAGGAAGCGCTTCAGGACTGTCGGCTCGAAGGAGGAGCAGAGGATTAGAGAAGAGGACCATATACGGAGAATGGCGGAGGAGCAGAAAAGAAGAAATAGGTCCCCTCAGCCGAAAGCCGACTCCGAACAAACCATATCCGATAGAGAGGCGACCTCTATCATCGATGAGGTCATCTCTTCCATACGGCAGTCGGATATCGAAACCGTGAAGGAGGAGGTGAAGGAGGATGTGAAGGGCGGGGACGTCGAAGAGGAGGAGGTGAAGGCGGATGTTCTGGACAAAGAGACGAAGGAGGGGGAGGGGAAGGAGGAGGAGGTGCAAGCAGACGAAGAGGCGATGGAGGAGGAGAAGACGGAGGAGTTGAAGGAAGAGGAGGCGAGGGAGGAGGAGAAGGCGAGGGAGGAGGAGGAGGTCGCCGAGGGCACTGGCTTAACCGCATCACAGCCGGTTGACGTCGATGTCCTCCTAACCCCTCAGAAGTCTAAGTCTGTAATTGCTCTCCCCGACCACTATGCCGATTCGGAGTTATGCTTCGACAAGGGGGTACTGTTAGAGCGGGATAGAGTGGCAATAGATGGATGGATGGCCAATCCGAGGAAGGCTTATCCAATCCCAACGCTATGTGATGACGACTATTTATCCCTCCTACAAACAACAGAAATAAACACCAATGTAAGTAAACCTATGCTCCTCATATCTTTTTGTAGACATAAAGTCGGTATTCGAAGACACGACTTTGCGCGTAGTCGTGTCTATGGAATACACGACTATACGCATAGTCGTGTCTATCGAGGACACGACTACTATGCAGATCGTATATATAGAATAATCGACTTTTAATTGGAAGTTGCATGTTGCCTTACCGAAGTGTAATGACTCCTCAATATGTTTTCTGTAGGTTATAGATGCTTTTTTAAGTCTGTTGAGCCAGCGCAACGAGAGAAACCCGATGAAATATCCGTGGGCATTTTTTGGTTGCCACGCATTCAAAGAGATATTCGACAACGTAAGTGTTCCCTGCAGAAGGAGTGATAAGTAAATAATTATGATATTATTAGATCGTTGTCTAAATCTCTTTCGCTTTCGCAGGAGCACCAGGAAGGGGGAAATAATGCCAAATTGGTTAAAAAGCTCGGGAGGATGCTGGACGGCTTGAATAGGAACATGTTCTACGCATTTTTCCCAATCCGCACCGGCTCCCATTTCTGCCTCGTGTATGTCCATTTCCCGCACTGTGTATGGCGCTTCTACAACCCACTGTCTGGCAGATCCCAATTATATCCGCATCACAGAAAAGCTGCTGACAAATTCACGCAGTTCATGAACGTCGTTATGGCAGGCAAGCTGGGGTGGTTTGGTTTGCTAGACTGGAAGATGACTCAGATAACCAAAGCGCCGTGGCAACAAAATTCGAAAGACTGTGGCATCTTCATCATGATGTACGTCGCGCATTTGGCGTGCAATGTGAACCCCCCGGAGTTTGACCAGTCCACAATCACACGACTGTGGCGACCAGTCATCGCTTCAACCTTGATTCGGGGGCTTATTAACAGCGAGTTTGACGACGATTCCGGACAAGGCACAAAAGATGCTGTCACAGTTGCGGGTTTTTTGCGGCTTCCGGATAAAGAATAACTTCAAATTCATTTTATTCACATTCTTTTAATGTACAAAGTTCATTTCCTGTAAATACCAGATGTACGGCTTCCGGCCGTACTCTTTCACTGTACAAAGTTCATTTTTAATGTACAAAGTTCACATATTTGACTCATACCAGATGTAGACAAAATATCGCTATCATGAATGTGAATACAGCCTTGATACAACAGGTTAGTTTCATATAATCGTCTCTGATGGAAAACGACTACGCATATAATCGTCTTTGGAACAACACGACTACGTATATAATCGTCTCTGATTCAACACGACGTTATATGTAGTCGTGTTTCACAATACACGACAGTAGAGATGTTAATTTGGGTAGGCCTTCTGCGCTATACAAGACTTTGACTACATCCTAAGTGAAGAATGGTGGGGGCTGAGGTAAGCCGGAGCGGCGTGCATCCGCTGTCTCGTTCGTAGACAGTTTGCCTTGTTGCGGAAGTTTTCGTTTCCTGCGCGTCCGATGTTCTTTCGGAACGGGGCTTTTTGTGCACTTTGTACGGTTGTGACCAACTTCACGACAATTCCCACATTTCGCACGTGGCCTTGCAGGTGGATCGGGCTGTGACTCAATTCTTTTTGTCTTTCTCCTGCCCTTCTTTGGAGCTTCAAGCCTTGGCGGTTCGCATTTAAATAATACGCCGTAATTTCCCCACTGACTTCTGTCTAAAGTAGGGAACACTACTTCTTCGTACGTGGTGCGGTACGTACTTGCGCAGTACCACTTCTCACAATATTCTACCGCTTCCAGACTCCTCTCATCAATACATGCCATGGCGTGCTTGCACGGAAGTCCCATGCTCTGGAAGAAGCCGCATGTGCATGTTCTATTCGTAAGGTCCACAACATCCTGATGCGAAAACATGAACAACATTAGTGTATTCGACAATACAGTCGTGTCGTCGAAGACACGACTGTATGGCTAGTCGTGTCTTCGACGACACGACTTTGTTATAGGCGTCTCTTACAGAAAACAAATTTATGCTTACCACATGGTATAAAGATGTCACTTCAAACTGCCGTAATGATAGCGGTTGAACTCGAACTGTTCCAGCACTCTGATTCCTCATCTGATTGATATGATTCTGTGCATATTTTGTTAACGGAGTTGGTAGGCCGTCTGCCTCTATTCGGCGTCTCTGAAAATGGACGCTTGTGGTCGCCCGCGTTTGCTCGATCAACCGAGTTATTGGCCAAAACCTTGCCTTTAGAAGCACATTATTTACACTTTCTGACGCGTTCGACGTGAGAGTGCCGTACCTTTTACCCGGATATTCGACGTTCGCCCAATGTGTTTTCGGAATATTGTCAACATATTTCCAGGCCGCCTCATTGTGTTCCTTCATCTTCTCCATCGTAGCGTCGAATTCTGGTCTCCTGAAGCATTTTGCAGCTCGGAATAGGAGTTCCTTCAGGTACTTATCCTTCCAAGTATTAAGCATATTTGCGGCCATATGCCGGAGGCAAAACCCATGGTGAGCCTCGGGAAAGACATCGGCGACCGCTCTCAGAAGGCCCTTCTGTCTATCAGAGACAATAGTATCCAGGGATGCCGGGGGGTCCGTAAAGAGAAAACATTTAAGTAAGGTGAGGAACCACGTCATGTACAAGTGAGAGACAAACATATTAAACATAGAATGCTTCAGGTTGTTACAAGGTCGTCTATAAGCAAAGGACGACTAGATGAGTAGTCGTGTTGTCGATTACACGACTGTGTGCCCAGTCGTGTCGTGCCTAACACGACTACTCATACAGTCGTCTTTCCTGGTTCTAAACTTACCACGTTTTGATATTCTCTTTATCCACAATTGCATATGCAAGACACATTAATTGTTGATTGCCGTCGATTGCTGTAGCAACCAATAATACTCCAGGGTACTTTCCTTTTAGGAATGTTCCATCAAGCGTGAGCAACGGTCTCAGTGTTCTTCGGAATGCTCTTGCAACCGGGCTGAACATCCAAAACACACGTCTGAAGTCGTAGCCGGCTAACTCAATTGGGATATCAGGTATATCAGCTGATCTTTCGATGACCACATGTGTACCTGCGTTAGACCGCTCTAATTCCCTTCCGTATTGTGGCAAAATACGATAAGCGTCTTCAGGGTTGCCATCGATCAATCGGATCAATTCCTCTTTCGCCCTCCATGCCCTTTTATAGTTGACGGTGACGCCCCAATGCTTCTCAATGTATTGTTGGATATTTGAGATTTTTATGGAGTTTGAATCCTTATGGAGGCCATGACACTTCCTCGCGATCCAGAGGTGAGAAGCCAATGGATGATCTTTCGAACTTAGAGAAGTGTCACATGTATGCCGTTCTTCCCTCCTTGTTACGCTGACTCCATCAAGTCTGTTCGACGCTCGTATGTACCACTTGCACCCCGAAACCTTGCAACTTGCAGCGAATGTGTCCTTGCTCTCATCCGCTACTTTGAACATGAATTTCCTCTTGATTGCCAGATCAGTTAGAACCATCTTGAACTGCTTGACGCTTTCGAATCTAGCCCCTAAGGTAAGTTGTGCCTCGTAGTCTTCTGCTTGCAAACTTCCGGTCAACATCGTCTCCTCTTCACAATGTTTTGAAGGACCGGCCTCTGCAGAATAGGTACCCCAATCCCAACCACCATCACCCTCAATATTGAGATAGTCATCGTCCTCCGACGCGACAGATTTCCCTTTAGATGTGTCTCTTGCCGTTGGACCTCTAGAGGTTGATGTTCGCGTGTGATATGGCTGGCTGAAATGTGGTACTGTAAGAGGCTCATCCCACTCATCTGCAGACCACGGTAATTCATCTTCATCCAACAATTCTTCTTCATCTGGACTAGAATCTTCATCGTCATCTTCTTCTTCATCTTCACCTTCTCCATCTCCGAAACTGCGGGCAAAAACATGTATGAATGGACTTGACAAAACGATTGCACGTACTATGAGGTATTGTTTTATGCAACACGAATTGACTTATAGTCGTCTACGATTCAACACGACTAGGTATATAGTCGTGTTCAATACGGCACGATAACCCTTTTAGTCGTGTACTATGAGGTATTGTTTTATGCAACACGAATTGATTTATAGTCGTCTACGATTCAACACGACGAGTATATAGTCGTGTTCAATACGGCACGATAACCCTTTTAGTCGTGTACTATTATAATCGACTATAATAGCACACGAGTTGCTTGTATCCGCGCCTTAGAAGTCTCACCTCGCATAGTCCCCATCTCTTCCTCCTTCGACTGCTGATGCGGGTGTCTTATTGCCCGGGCTGGACGGCCTCTCCGGCGGTGTGTTACTGCCCGGCATCACTTGTGCCTCTGGTAGCCTCTCCGGCGGTGTGTTACTGCCCGGCATTACTTGTGCCTCTGGTAGCCTCTCCGGCGGTGTGTTACTGCCCGGCATCACTTCTGCCTCTGGTAGCCTCTCGGCCGGGCTGTTATTCGCATTGGCATTTATTTCCTTATTGAGAGTCGATGTCTCGGTGTTATTGCCCGTAGAAGTCCACTCCACGTACAGGCGGAGTAGTCCATTTGTGCCTTGCTTGCTCTTGTGAAGTATAAATATTGACTCTACGTCTTTATCGTCTTCAAGGAGAAATGTGTATTCTTCAGATTCAACATGATATGACAAAGTTAATGTACCAGGTGTAGACTTAAGTGGTAATCTTTCTTCGACTAGCTGCAACAGTTCCAGGTACTTTACTCGTGTATCTATAGGCAGGAGCTTCCGTATCCCGCCCACGTACTTACCAGAATCCGTCAAAACTCCATCGTAGTGTAAACAAAGAACTATCTTCTCCATCCGTACCTGCCATTAAAAACCCGACATAAGTTACAAATCCGTGAGACACGATATATTGAAAACCGTATATGAGTGCATCGTATATGAGTCGTGTTTCATCAAACACGACTATGGTTACAGTCGTGTTGTCGACGACACGACTGTAACAACAGTTGAAAACTTGCTACGTTTTCAACTTTCTTCTCTGGAACCAACTTTCAAGATATAAATCGTCGTATTTTAACTTCACCTACCAGTTTTTCGATGTGCCTTGCCTCCGTTGAAGTTGTTTTCCAATACCCGATCTTTCCCGCTCATTTTCCCGCTTGTTGCCGCGAAGATGACCTTTTCGGACTTCGACGACGCCGACGCCGGCGATGATATGGGCGGAGCGGCCGGACGGAACGCCTTCTTCTCTGACTACCGGCAGCTTCTCCGGGTAGTCGCTCCCTTTCCGGGTAAGATGGAAAACCAAAGTGTGGGTGCCTTATACCTAAACCTAAGGGCATTTTGGGTACTTTCCGGGTCATATGGAAGGAAGAAAAGGATTCCGGGTAATATGACAAACCAGTGTTTGGCGCCAGGTCATATGTAAAAAGCTCAATGCTTGAAGATTTTGCGGATTGTGTATGTTATCTGTCTCAATTGGGCACTAAATACTAATGATGATGCTTTATCACATCATATCAAATCAAACTTTGGGATTTCGCTGCACTTCAAACTCGTACCTAAGTGGCCAATATAATGATCATTTTCACGTTGGACACAAAGTGAACGTGGCTTAAAAATAGAGTCACACTTTCGAGACCTCTAACAAGTAACAATGCCATTTTTTTTAAAAGATCATGCCTAATTTTATCATCCGCCTTATGGAGTTGGCTGCATTGATTATATATTGACTCTTTTTGAAATTAAAATGGTACAAAATTCATAAAAAAATTATGGTGGTAAATTTTATAAAAAAAATTAGGCCCAACGTAGTGGGAGCGAGAAGCCCACGTAGCGCCGAGATAAGATGGCTTAAAAAGGTAAAAGCCCGTTTCACGGGCTATGCTCCGCCGCTCCCTTTCGTCGGTCGCCGCCGCCATCGAGCCATGGCCGTCCCTCATCCAAGATTCCGTATCCGCCCGAGACCTGCAGCTGGGCCAGCGCACCCACGCGCTTATCCTCGCGTCTGGCCTTGGCGGCAATACTTTCCTCGCCAACAACCTCATCAGCATGTACGCCAAGTGCGACTCCCTGGCGGACGCCCGCCAGGTGTTCGACCATATTCTCTGCCGGGACATTGTCTCCTACAACTCCATTCTATCAGCCTATGCAGTATCCCCGAGCATGCGCCATTACGGGGAGGCCTTCGCTCTGTTCCGTCAACTGCTCTACGGTGCTGTGGGCTGCACGCGGTTCACTTTAGCTCCCCTGCTTAAGCTATGCTCGAGTTTTGGTTCGATTGTTTATTCTGAGTGCGTTCATGGTCTCTCCGTGAAGATTGGACTGCATTTGGATGCTTTCATAGTAAGCCCACTTGTGGATGTGTACAGCGGGTTCGGAAGAGTCGATGATGCTCGTTGCTTGTTCGATGAAACTCCTGATAAAGACCTCGTCCTGTGGAATGTAATGTTGAAAGGATACGTTGATAATGGTGTGAAGGAAGACGCGATTTTGACGTTTTTGAAGCTGCTCAGGACTGGTTTGCACCCGGACAGCATTACTTTGGGTGTTGTTCTCGAAGCATGTACAAAGGAAGTGCTAAATCAGGTTCAAGCCTATTCTGTCAAAACATGCTTGTCTGCAGATGTTTTAGATGTAGTCAAGCGTAATAAGACCATGACTAGTTACTTGCAAGATGGACTTCACAAGAAGGTAATGGAATGTTTTACTGAGATGCGAAGGATGGATATGGAGTGTGACACTGTAGCAGTGATTATTGTTCTGAGTTGTGTAGCAGGTGCAAATTATGTATTGCTGGGGAGACAAGTACATAGCTTAGTGGTAAAATTACGCCTCGATTTGGAGACTTCTGTTGCTAATAATCTAATCAACATGTACGCAAAAACTGGCGATTTAGCTTCTGCGAAAATTGTATTTGATACGATGGAAGGACCGGATTTGGTTTCATGGAACTCCATTATTTCAGCTTATGTGCAAACTGGTCTGGAAGAAAGATCTATTCGTCTTTTTGTGGATTTGTTACGCAATAGTTTAGTGCCAGACCATTTTACATTTGCTAGTATTCTTTGTGCTTGTGGTATTCTTTCAGACAGCTCGATTTTGAGTAAACAAGTTCATGCTCATGTAGTAAAAGGTGGGCATGATATGGATGTTTTTGTTCTCACCTCCCTTATAGATGTGTATGCAAAGATTGGGGAGATGGAAGATGCTGAGTGTCTCTTCAATTTCTCGCAACAGGTCAAACATGATCTGGGTTCTTGGAATGCCATGATGGCTGGATTTGTTACAAATCAAGATAGCGACAGGGCTTTGAATCTGTTCTCTTTGATTCATAACTATGGAGAGAGGTCGAATGAATTCACTCTTGCCACTGCCATCAAAGCCTGTGGCTGCTTGGTTGCCATAGAGAAGGGGAAGCAAGTCCATGCCCATGCCATAAAACTTGGCTTTGATTTGGATTTATGTGTCAGCAGTGGAATTTTGGATATGTATCTCAAGTGTGGTACCACCAGAGATGCATCTATCATATTTAGTGAAATGCCAGTGACGGATGAGGTTGCTTGGACAGCGATGATATCTGGGTGTGTGGAAAATGGAGATGTAGAACACGCACTTGGGATCTTTCGTCAGATGATGAGTGCAGGGCCCTTGCCAGATAAATTTACATTTGCGACCCTTTTCAAAGCCTGCTCTTTCGTGACTGCACTTGAACAAGGAAAGCAAATTCATGCAAGTGCAATCAAGCTAGAGCAGCTTTCAGATGCTTATGTCGGCACATCACTGGTTGACATGTATGCTAAGTGTGGGTGCATAGAGGATTCCTACCAGTTATTTGAACGGATTTCTATGAGGAGTATTGCCACATGGAATGCTATGGTTGTGGCTTTTGCGCAACATGGGAATGTTGAAAAAGCACTCGAACTATTTGCAGAGATGGTATCTTTGAGTATCTCACCTGATGGGATCACCTTTATTGGAGTCCTTTCTGCGTGTAGCCACTCTGGGTTGGTCTCGAAATCATACGAGTATTTTGATCTAATGCAGAAAGCTTATGGCATTGAACCTGCAATTGAGCATTATGCTTGTTTGGTTGATGTGCTTAGTCGAGCAGGGCTTGTCGTTGAAGCCGAAAAGCTTATTGAATCAATGTCATTTGAGGGTTCTACTTCCATGTATAGAGCACTCCTTGGTGCTTGTAAGGTTAAAGGGGATCTTGAGGTTGGCAAGAGAGTGGCTCACAGACTCTTACAATTGGATCCTACTGATTCTGCGGCCCATGTTCTTCTATCAAATATTTATGCCAGGGCTCACCGGTGGGATGATGTTGTTCAGGCTAGGAAGATAATGAAGCAGAAAAATGTGAAAAAAGACCCAGGCTATAGTTGGATCGAAGAACAAGGTGCATCTATTTGTTGCAGACTATAGGTCAGCCAGTGAGGGAGAGGCCATATGTTAAGGTGGAGGAGGTAATGGGAAGTATAAAGGAGGTGGGTTATGTCCCTGACACAAATTTTGTGCTTCTTGACATGGAAGAGGAAGGAAAAGAGCGAGCTTTTTACTATCATAGTGAAAAGCTAGCGATTGCTTATGGTCTTATGAGCACTCCCCAGTCATTGAAGATTTGAGTAATAAAAAATCTTCGTGTTTGTGGTGATTGCCATAATGCAGTTAAATTTCTTGTCCAAGGTTGTTGCACAAGAAATTGTTTTGAGGGATGCGAATCGATTTCTTTGTTTCAAGGATAAAAAATGCTCTTGTGGTAACTATTGGTGATGGTTAACTTATTTTTTGCACAGTGGTTATGGATAACGCTACAGTGACTTGTTCAAATTATGAGATGAAATGACATTTTTCGTGGATATTGAGGGGCATTTGGTTGCTTGAAAACTTCAGTTTCCACTAAATTAGTCACGTGTCTTACGGGCATACCTCGTAGCGTATATAATTCATATGTAAAGGGATAAATCATGCCACAGGATTGATATCAGATTTATGAATAGGGGAACGACCCATGCACCGGCTGGTTTTATGAGTAAAATCTGATTCACCTGGTTTATTGTGACATAGACCGGAAGGACCATCGTCCAGTTCGTCCAGTTTGTAAAACATCGAGTCTGCGACCAAGGAGGGGTGTGGATGAAAGCATGACGTTGTTCTGCCGTCAATTTCATATTAGCAATCTCCATTTTCATGGGAAGTCCTGTACAGAGGTGAAAAAAGAAAGGAGTCAGCAATCAGCATGTATACATGTGGGCCTCCCCATGTGCTCAGCAAGCTATGCAAATGATCAGGGTGGGTCCTACCGTAACAAAGCAGCTGGACTCGAGTCTGAATATAGGACTCAAATCTGCCTTCTGACAAGGCTTCAATGTGAATAAAGTCCGTACACATATGAGGGGGTAAAGAAGTGAAAAAAGAAGAAGAGAATAAGATGAATAAAGGTAAAGCTGAATTTCAAATTGTCAATTATTGTGATTGTCAAGCTTGTCATACAGTACTTATCTTCCCGTTCATGATTTGCTAAGCATGTTGCGCTGATTTTAATTTTTTTTCACCATGCTTTTATATTTATATTTTCACCAACTGGACGGTTGACAGTTATGAGCGAAGGTAGAAATTGTTCCAATTTTCAGAACATCTGATTGAAGAAATGCAATGAGTTGCTACTAAAAAAGAGAAGGTATCAACACACCAGTAGCTGTATCCCAAAATAACATCATTAGCGACAGATTTCGATGATCAGTTTTGTAAATGATCTATCACAATCTGTCAATCTGCTGACTTTGGTGTAGATAAAACTAAAAATACTAAAGTAATAGTATCTTTGCTTTTGAAACGTGAAAAAAAAAGAGACAAACCTACATGATTATATATACAATTTTATCCCAACATAAAAAAAGACCACAGCTTCCTTAGGATAGATCAAAGAAGAAAGAAAAGAAATAAAAAAAAATGGTTGGCGAATCCCAACAAAGAAACACAATCCCTACCTTTTCTTTCTTTCTCCTCGCCGTTGACTGGCCAACCTTACCTTGTCTATCTTTTTTCTTGCTATTTATAACCAGAGTCTGCTTTAATGTCTAGACTAGGAGAAGAAATGAGAACCACTCAGGAATTTCTGGCTCAACCATAATTACCTTACGTCTGACTCTCATTCAGATCATGGACACCCATAACAGCTCGCCGCTGGACTGGGATCTGGATCTTCAAGCCTTTGGAATTCTAGGCTTTGGAGACACCTCATTGCGTAAGTGCCATCTCTCTCGCTCTCCATTTCTATTCTTCCCGCCAGTTAAATGTCAGTGGCACGTCTAAAATGTTCAGAATTCGTTTCTTGGTATCCTCAGATTCAGGGTATCTTGAGGACGCAATTTTCCAGTGGATCGATCCATGCAAGAGACGACGTGTACTTGTTTTCGACGAGGAGATCTCTGAAGACTCCAACATATTTCTACAAGTACAACTTCCCTACCAATTCCCGGTCCATCTCTCTTTCTCTTGTCACTTACAGTATGCTGACTTCAAGGCTTACAGGATTCCTGGAAAATCGACCCCACAGAAAAAACTGCTCTGAATTCTAGCTGTTCCAGCCAGAGTTCCGCTATCATTTCGGTCACAGGTGAATTTATACTCATTACTCGTTCTTTGGCAATTATGCAGAATGCAAAGTAGCCAGTTGAGCGGTACTTGTATATTTCTGCTGTTTTGCTCTGCAGACGATCCCTTGAGCTCTTCAATGAACAGCATTTCCGTCTGCACAACCACGTCGAGGGAATTAGAAATGAAAACGCACGACGATTTTTCGTATCCAACTGTTTCTTGCAGAGAAACTCTCCATAAGTGCCCAGATGACCTGCACTTCTCGAATTCAGCCTCAGGTGACTGCTTATATCTCCAGAGTGGTTAGACACTTAGATTTAAATAAACATTTGGTAGTGATCTAACTTGCTCTGTTTTCAACTGACTTAATTTTAAGAGGACCGTGAGTGCGTCCAGAAGAAGAAAGCAGGAAAGAGGGTAGCCTATCCATTTGCACTGGTGAAGCCAGGAGGAACTGAAGAGGATGTTACTCTAGGGGAAATAAATAATAGGATTCTGATGCGCCCGAATAGGCCCATCCGGCACCCCGTCGGGGAATTCGCATGCGTTTCATCAGTTTCTTCCGGGCGGCCAGGCCTTTCCGGGAAAGACGTGGTTACCCTTACCAGAATCCACACAACAGGCAAGGGCACCATCACCATTATCAGAACCCGGGGTTGATCACTTGGTGCTTTCCATGGCTTGAATTGTACATATAATCCGCACATCCTAGAAATATAATGTATCTATGCGCTTAATTAACACACCACGACTGTGTTAAGTATATATGAAGAAGATCTTTCGTTCGTGTACACAGCATTGTTGTTTTCTGGTAGCAAATTATCAAATGAGTAGGTTACTGAGCCGTGGTCAGCTTTTGAATAAGCCCGTGGCCGACAAGGTGGAAGTGAATCAGGAGAACGGCTGTTTTTCATTAATTAAGATGAGATACAAGCTTGGCTGTTCATGGAAAAATCATGGAGTGGGGTCTGGTTCCAATCAAAGATGGACAAAAGAAGAACGTCTGCTTGCTGTCCGTGAGCACATTTGATTTGATATACAGATTTTTTGTGTAAAACAAAAGAAAAAAGTTTAAATGAGATTGTTCTCATAGTGGCTAATTTCATTTGTAGCCGTTGGATCTTAATCTGCTACATAAAATTCACTACCTTATACACTCACTTACCCATTAATTTAATATCTACCCTTAGATCGAAATCTAATAACCCAAAAGATTGGCCTCATGCTCATTATATTCAGAGCCATCTCATGTAAACCATCCTCAAAACAAAATGCTTACATATAGCATTATAGTGGTATTAATTTTAAAGCCCAGACCACTAGCCCGGCCCGCAAAAATGTGGGTTAGGACCTAATATTTTAGGGCCGTGTCTGAAAATTTAAAGCCCGTTGCAAATAAGGCCGGGCTAATGCCCAAGTCCAAAAAGCCTGTTAGCTCGATTCAAGTGTGAATTTTTTTATAGGGGGAAATAGTTCCACGTCGCTAGAGAAGAATGATTCACGGAGAAACCTATCTATTTAAGAGGTGCAACAGCAAAACTTCCACTAATAAGATTCCTTTAAAGGCCAAAGTGTAATTAAAATAGAACTTCTTTAGAAAAGACAGTACATTATTTAAAAGATAAAAGTCCAAGGCCTGCGGGCCCAACCCTAACTCGCCTAGTTTTAGGGTCAAGCCAAACATTTGGAAGCTGGCTTAGGGCCAGGCTACAGCTGAGATTTTAAGCAAATAGCCCTGCCTGTTGACAGCCCTGTCTCGGCCCACCTCTGGCCAGCCATGGCCTGTCCCGTTGCCAGCCCTGTCCATATGTGAGCTAAAATCCTAAAACAATTGCAATGCATCTAACAAAACGAAAAACAATTGACATGCCGCCCCGTGTCGTGGGCTCGGGCAAGTGATTCGAACCCACCTGCCTCATGTATTAATGTGTGTTATGGGATAAAAATCTGACGGCTTGTGATGCCTCGGTGCACAGTGCGTGAGCCGAGGTGCATGCAAGACTAAAAAAATTATATTGATCGAATTTCCAGCAAGTGGAAAATAACAATTGCTTTAAAAATAAAAGAAAATAATGGTTGTGTAATATGCTCCGATCCTGGCCAAGGGCCGATACCGACCGAGCTGCAGGCCTCAACGAGAATCAAGTCTGGGTAATCTACGGATGAGTTCACCACCCCACATTTTAGCCACCCCGCTCTCCCCTTTATACAAACGGCCACATCCACCGTCCGCTTAAAGGGGTGGGCTGGCTAAAACATGGGGTGGCTAACAACTCATCCATAATCTACATGTTGCACATAAATTATCCAGGTATAAAAAGAGTACGTTGCCCACCAACGGCATTATTGTTCAATCTAAGCTCCGAGATGCAGGATTCGATCTCTGTTAATCATTCCTCACCTGACCAAGTGAGGATTTGAAAGAATTTTTTTTTCAAGAAAGAAGCAAAGCAATGGCTCAGACCCTGGACTCTGGAGGCCTTAATCCAAGTGAGACCGAGTCATGAACGCGGACAACAGCACAAGACTCCACCCATTGACCCTCCTCAAGCTTTTAGATCTTGATTCAAAACTCTACTAAATCCCTTCTTAAGCACACTTTGAACTGGTCTAATTTTTTATGGCAAAGGAACCTTTGCAAGCAAAAATAGCACTTTGAACTGGTCTAATTTCATTAAGGGGCGCAAGGGAATCTTTGGCAAGCAAAAAATACGACAACCATTTCCATTTGTACGCGCAACCCTTTACTTCTTTACATCTCCTCTAGCTCCCACACACGGTTCATTGACAGGTCTGAAAAAAAAGTTGATTGAACGATAAATAAACCGAACACAGACAAACCTCCACATACATCATGTTGTAGTACATTTTACTATTATATAAAAAAAAGTACCATTTAACAGGTTGGTTGACTTGAGTGCGCAGCCTTCTTAGGCTTGCCGAGTTTAACACGATGCGAACGCGCCGTCTCAGCAGCAGTGTACGGACAACGCGGCCTGTCCGTTATAAGAGACTCACCGACGCGGACGTCGGCTACCCAACTCAGACGGAAACTTCCCGGCGCAGTCGTCTCATACTCTGCTTCCAGTGTTTCCATGGCGAAGCCAGCTAGCAAAGCCGCCTTGGTCGCCCCGCGCATGATTCCTGTCAGGGGCGGTGTTCTCAAGGGCATTTTGAAAAAACTCCCCTCCCTCCTCTGCTTTGGCTGCTGTTCTCGTGCCGGCCGTAGCTAGAAGCAGCAGAGCCCAAGATCTACTCTGCTGAGTGTTGAGCACCTGAGCTGGGTAGTGGGCATGGCAAGACATATTAACACTTGTGAACTCAGAATGTAGTGTCGTAATTAAGGTGGTCGTCTTTAGCTCTTCTTCTTGAACTCAGAATGTAGTGTCTTAATTAAGTTGGTCGTCTTTAGCCCTTCTTCTTCAATGGGGAAGATGAGTACGGCCTAGTTTTGGCGTCCCGGTCATTCTTTTGTTTGATTCTCCACGTTCAACTCGCATATATACTTCCGCCATGTGTTTTGAAGATATACACTCAATATCTTCTCGTCATCGGGATTTTTTAAGGGGAACAGAGTTTCTCCCTGTGATAGTTTTTGTTAAATTGCCTTTTCAGTTCCCTTGTTTTCTTTGCTTAGCAGCTGACAATAAGATCTACTCATAGTGGAATTTATGATCAGGCTCTCGATTTCCAGTTTTGGTTCTTCGACCGGAAAGTTTGTATTCGACTTCCCTCGGTGGCAGGGGCTTTTGCCGGCTTTTTTAACGTTATAAACCTTTTGATCAACGTCTAACGGCGGGGGGAAGGGCGGCTTGTGCTACTTCCCTTTTTTCTTTCAAAAACATTTCTTTTCTTTTTTGGGGATACCATTACATACGCGAGCTGGCTTCCACGTGGCAGATTTTTAATCATCCTCTCACCTCTTGGATTAACACGTGCCGTCAGATCTCGACTACGTGGTGTCAACCTTTTCCGATTTAAAATACGTAGTCCATGTAAGTGGGACTTTACTTCAGCTCCAAAAAGAAAATGTGAGAGGGACTTTATGCCTAATTCACTAACCCACATTTCTTTTTGGATAACTAGAAAAATTCATTCAACCAGACAAACAAGAACAACTAACATGCGCCCCCAAATTTTGCCAGCCGACCCCTTGCAGTCGACGGATATCCACAGCTCATGTATTTTCAGATGGCTGATGTCCACCGTCTATGTATACGGGGGATGGTGGTAAACTACTGATCTCTTTACCCTACCACCTCCCATGGAGGCCCTTTACTCTTTTTACACGATTACACAATGTCTTTGTACGCTCTACATCTCAAGGTGGGAGGATAATTAACATTCATCGGCGATCAAGGGGAGGGGGTGGCATAAAACTATGATTTTGTTTTAGCCCAGCTGGGCACCAAAAACTGCATGACCATCCCCCCTATGGGTTTGTGTTTGGGATTATCCCACATTGGATGTGGAACGGGCTGGTTGCCAATTTATAATTGTGTGAAAAAATTTCACTTTTCATACTAGTTTTTAAGGTGAAAGAGGTCCAAAACCGCCAACATTGGTATCAAAGGCCAGTTACCAACAGCCCACGGGAGAAACTGAGTATGCCCATAACCTAAAGCCCAATGTATGAGGGAAAGATTGTTAAAGTTTATCTCACATTGGATGTAGAAGGGGTTAGTAGTTAGTTTATAACTGTGGGATAAAGTTTCACCTCTCAAGCTAGTTTTTAGGGTGAGAGTGGTCCAAGACCACCCAACAGTTTGGTCATGGTGCTTGGTCGCAATAAGATTTTAGTGAAACTATACTCCATAAGTGGTAAATGGGCTAAGGAAAAATAGTGTAAGCTACACAATAAGTCTATTATTAGAATTAAGAATGTAGTTGGTAATTAAATAATGGGTAAATTACACTTGACCCCTATGTATTATGGCAAAATTACACTCAATACTCATAAATTATGAAAATATGCACTTAACCTCTATGACTTATGCAACTAGATAATTTTACCTTTTTCTTTATTTATAAATCTACATTCTTCTTCTATTTGCCATCCCCCATTTTTACTCGATAAAAACGGTGCACAAAAACTGTCATTATATTATTCAATAATGGTAATGTGTAGGCCTCGCGTTTCCCATGTAAGAAAAGTTAACTACTCGCCATAGTCTCTATGGCATAGACCCTTGAAGTAAAATTAGTAGGAGCTATTAGGGGTAAAATTGTGTGGCAATTAAATTATATATAGGTTAAGTGCATATTTTTATAATTCATAAGAGTTAAGTGCAATTTTACCATAATTCATAGGGGTCAAGTGCAATTTATCCTTAAATAATACTACTCCCTCCATCTCACATTTAGAGATACATTTGAGAAATTTTAAATTTTATTGAATGTTGGAACTTTTTTAAAAATTAAATTGAATCATGGGACCTACATCTAATACAATGGTAAAGGATTTGTTAGGTACTTTAAAAGCACCTCACAAGCTTAGTGGCAGAAGAGTTTTTGAGAAGCTTGTGAGATTCTTTTTTTAAACGCAAAAGGTAACCTACTTGCTTTAATAATCGGACAATCGGACGGCTATGATGAGTTTTTTAATAAAAACCCGTCCTTATCCACCCCCCTCCCCCGATACCCCTCACCCTCCCCCCTCGCCCTTCTCCCTCGTCGCCTCTCCTCCGCCCTCGCCCTCTTCCTTCTCTCGTCGCCGAGCAGATCGCCGCCCCCCATCTCCCTCGTCACCGTCCTCATTGCCACCCCCATTGCCCGCCGAGATGGCCCTCCGTGCAACCTCTTTCGGAGAGAAGCTAGTTGTCCAAAGATATGATTTTTAACCTCATTTTCAAAGTTGTAATTTATTGAAGAACACTTTCGCAAAAAATTCCGTTGGTTCCTTGTTTCTAATTTATTGTAGCTTGAAAAATAGTTTTTTTCTTTTTGATCAAAAATTGGGGGTTATGTTATAGTCGAGCAGTCAAGAATATGTGGAAACATAGATGGAATTTCTGTGTGGGAATGGTCTGGTTCTGCACTGGATGAGGGACCTCAAGCAGCTGAATGGTTTTCAACCTATCTTGGAAAATCAGCCCGCTTAGTTCGATTCAATCCAGGCAATTACATATAGATAAATTAATGAGCCAGTTGTTGCACATTTCTGAAGAAATTTACTTTTCACCTTCATTTTCAAGTTTCCAAGTTTTATTTTTGGATTCTAACCATATATAGTTGATGATATGCAGCATCACAGACTAGGTCTGTAGATCTAGATTATGCTAGAGGATACAAAATCATGTTTTCTGACCAATATCCTTTCCTTTTGCTCTCACAGGTCAGTCAAGTTAACATTACGTGTTCTATAATTTTGAGTTGAGATATCTAAACGCTTGCCATGATCTTTGCAGGGATCACTGAATGCTTTGAACAAGCTTCTCCCAGAGCCCATGCCAGTTAACCATTTTAGACCCAAGTATTATATCCTTCAAACCAAATCAAATGCTTTTAACCATTATCATTGCAAATTTATCATTCCTCATCTTACTAAATTAGCTGTTTGAATGTACCCTCCAACATATTTGTTGATGGATGTGAGCCGTTTGCAGAGGACTTATGGACACAAATGAAGGTTGCAGATCATCAAGGTCGGAGATCCCATATATGTTCTTAAGAAGGTTGTATCTGTAGAGGAAGCACCATCATGATCTTTGTTTTCTTCTTTGCAAGCTTAAGCGCATAACTGTTCTTTGCAAGTTAACTGCATCACTGCAAATGATGACAATCAGCCTTGTATAATATATACTCTATTCGATGACTAGGCTTGTTCTCTTGAATTAGTTAATGAAAATAACCAAACTTAGCGCCTATCGGAATAAACTTTTTCTTCAAATAAATGGCAACAGATTGACATGAAAAAAAGGCAGTGTATCAAATCTTAATTTTCTTTATTTTGCCCTCCATTGCATCGACAATTTCAGCACAATGGGCTAAAAAACAACTAAGCATGTCCAGAATGGTGCATGATCAGATTGTAAGGCTCAAGGGAACGATTGCAAGTTAACTTCAACAGGATTAAGTTTTGAAGTGACAATAGAACCAAAGGTGACCACCATGATCGCTTATTTGAAGAGTTTTAAATACGTCCATAATTTCTTGATTTAGATTATGTTTTCATCAAATAAGTAAGATACTCTTACAAATAAATTCCCTTCATACAGATAATTTAGTCTTTCCGCATGCTGTCACCGATGTGCAAAGCTTCATGAGGCGTAATATTACCAGCTCTCTCAATTGCAATCTCATATAATTTTGGGTCTGGTTTCTCTATACCTTCAAGTCCCGAGAATACACCAAAGTCCCATTCAGTCCCCTGAGAGAATGTTTTATGAATGAACACAAGGTAAAAATTTAGTGCATACTGACAAATCCACTCTTTTCACTGAAAACCACTTATGCGGAAAAGAATAGTTGCAAGCAGTAATGGGTTACTAACTTGAATGATAACCGACATGTATGATCCCATCAATTGCAAACGAAATGTAAAGAAGTACTTTCCAAATTAACTGCTCATGAAAAAATCATCATGTGCCAAGATTTTCAAATCGGCAAAAACAGAGTAATTCCTTTTTCACGAGCCCATCTTAAGAATGGAACTGAATCTGGAAATATGCTATATGGAGCAGAAGAGCCAAAAACAGAGTAAATGCGTCTAAACAACTTCTCAAATGTTTCCTCATCATACTCGTAGCCAGCCTACATAAAAAAGAATATCAAAGTTTATACAACTGAGAAATAAAAAAGAAAAAGAAACAGTATCGCATTTGACTAAGGCAAGAGCCAAAAATTACCAGTTTTGGCTCTAAACAAGCTAGTCAAAAATTTTGGATGCATCATTAAATAAATGCTCTGAGAAGAGACATAAAAAATTAATAATGACTACATATGAGTTGTTGACATTCAAATTTCATGGTATCATGCATAAACCTTGGTGCTATATGCTGACTATTACCCTGACAAATGAATCTTTTACGCAGAGTTTACCATTTTAGCAGCATGCCCAAAGCATGGATATTTTTTTGCCATGTCTGTATATGCACCTTTGAAGCCTTCATGCATCCCGAGTGTAGTCAGGACACGGCAACCCAACAGATTTAGCAGCCATACAGTAATAATCTCCCCTCACATGGTACCATCCTCCTCACCCATACTAATTTCATTACTATCATGAAATGCATTTTCTTCATTGCTGTCTAAACCCATTATAGATCCTTCATATCTATTTGCAGCTTCAATTTAACACCCGTGCAATCAAACCTTCACCATAAGGATAAATTTTAATGAACATAATTGGCATCATTAAGCACAGTCATGAAAGATACATTACACTAAATCAAACAACCAATGTGGGATAGAATCAGACACTAAATCACAATCACATCCAATATAGCATTTGATAAGTTTTAATTACTCTAATAAAAAACTCTCTTAAAAGCAATATGGAACTTTTAACTGATGTGACCCAGCAGGGTCACAAGGGAAAGCCTTAGCGGCAAGGAAGAAGGAAGAGAAAAATAGTAGAAGAAGAGTGTTTCTTATTGCATATCCTTCTCATGGGAAGACGATCTCAATATAAAGGGATCAGATGGCGCATACGACTAGGGCGCCATCTGTCTACTCTGATGGACCATTAATTGGCGCTACTCTAATGGGCCACTAACTGACGCTAATTATTCTCTATCAGCCCGTTTCCTAACAATTAGCCTAAACGGGTCTGATTACAATAAATCAAATATCCTAATGGCTGGAATAACGCGTGATGGCCTGCTGACGTACACCACCCCATGGGCCTGTGGATGATGGGCTACTGGCATTCACAACACTCCACCACGCTCCGCTACCGCATTGTCCTCAATGCGACTAAGATGGAAAATGAATTAGAAACTCATCCTCAAGGACCCACTCCGCGTCCTCTAACGGCCGGCCCTGCCAAGCGACTAATACTTCTGTCACAATACGTCCAGCACGACGCACGCCACGTTTATCAACGAGAGAAGCTGGCACTCGGTCGCCAGTGTCGGTGGAACCCACGAGGGGCAATGGGGGAACAGTAACTACCAGCTGAGGATCACCCACAAAACGGCAGAGACACGATACATGGAACACCGGGTGAACCAGGGACTCGGTAGGCAGAGAGAGACGATAAGCGACCGAACCGACCCCCTCTACAATGACATATGGCCCATGAAAGCGAGGGGCCAACTTCTGATCAGCCCGAAATAATGAGGTCTGGCGCTGAGGCATAATGGAGACGTAGACGTGATCACCCACCTGAAACTCTCTATCAGAACGCCGCTTATCATAGATCTGTTTCATCCTGTTCTGGGCTGACGCGAGATTAGCTTTCAACTGCCGGAGGACTTCATCACGTGTCTAGAGCATGTAATCCACCTCTGCAATGGAGGAACGATGAGGCACATAAGATAGAATGTTGGGGGGAGGTCGGCCATAGACAATTTTGAATGGTGTGAAGCCGGCGCGCGTGTGATAGGCCGTATTGTATGACCACTCAGCCCAAGGAAGCAATTGCAGCCAGCGGTGGGGCTAATCCCCTAGGCTGTACTCATATGTTGTTCGGTCCCATGCAACTTAAAGAATTTCCGCCAAAACTGAGAAATGAAGATCCGATCACGGTCAGAGACTATAGTTCGCGGCATGCCATAAAGCTTGGCAACATCTCGCACATAGGTTTCAGCAACCGTGCGGGCCGAGTATGGATGACTCAAAGCAGAGAAATGGGCGTACTTAGAAAGTCGATCAACTACCACCATAATCACTGTCTTCCCACTAGCGGCGGGCAAGGCCTCAATAAAATCCATGGATATATCTTCCCAAACCTTGTCCGGGATAGGAAGTGGCTGCAGAAGGCCCGCAGGGGAAGATGATGCAGATTTGGCCCGTTGGCAGACATCACAAGCAGCAATATAATTATGCACGTCCTTCCGGAGACCGGCCCATAAGAAACTTTGACTGACACGTTTGAAAGTGCGGAACGTGCCCTCATGCCCTGCAACTGGAGTATCATGAAAGTGGGAAATCACACGCCGTCGGAGATCTGAAGAAGCCGACACCCATAACCGATCCTTCCAGAACAAAAGATTATCCCGCCACACGAAGGGGGGCTCAGCATGGGGATCAGCCTGGCCAATCAAGTCCTTGGTGTCCGCGTCCTCACTATAGGCACATTTGAGCTCAGGAAGAAAAGGACAGCCAGGAATAGAGAATGCATACAATGTGCCGTCTGCAGGTCGACGCGATAAAGCATCTGCGACCATGTTTTCGACCCCCTTCTTATAGGTAACTTCATAGTCATAACCCAATAATTTGCTGACCCAGCGCTGCTGAGAGGGCGTAGAGACCCGTTGGTCCAAGAAGTATTTCAGTGGCTGGTGATCAGTCCGAATGAGGAATCGTCGACCGAGCAAGTAGGGCCTCCACTTTGAGATAGCGTGCACAATAGCAAGCATTTCCTTTTCATAGGCCGAGAATGTCAAAGATCGACCAGACAATGTTTTACTGTAGAAGGCAATAGGTCGCTCTTTCTGTAGAAGGACAGCTCCGAGACCCACATCAGAAGCATCTGTCTCAATCACAAAAGGCAAGGAGAAATCTGGGAGCGTCAGAACAGGGGCCTGGCCCATGGCCTGCTTTAAGAGATCGAATGCCTCCTGGGCCTTGTCAGACCACATAAAAGCTCCCTTTTTGAGTAAGGATGTAAGCGGACCAGCAATAACCCCATACTTCGCAATAAACCGCTGGTAATAACCTGTGAGGCCCAAGAACCTCTGAAGAGACTTGACACAGGTGGGTCGCGGCCAAGATAGCATGGCGTCCACCTTAGATGGATCAGTAGCCACTCCAGCTTGTGAAATAATATGGCCCAAGTACTCGACCTGTGGGCTGCCAAAGGAACACTTCGATCTTTTCAAAAATAAAGAATGCGCACGCAAGACAGTGAATACGGACCTCAGGTGGTCGATATGATCTGCCAACGATGAACTGTATATCAATATATCATCGAAGAAGACGAGTACAAATCGGCGGAGATAAGGGCGGAATAAATCATTCATGAGGCTTTGAAAGGTCGTCGGGGCATTCGTCAGGCCAAAGGGCATGACAAGAAACTCATAATGGCCATCATGCGTCTTGAAAGCCGTCTTGTGAATGTCATGAGGCTGCATTCGAATCTGATGATATCCCGAACGCATGTCAAGTTTGCTGAACACCGCTGCTCCCGCCAACTCATCTAATAACTCCTCAATTACCGGAATGGGATACTTATCTTTGACTGTGATTGCATTAAGAGCCCGATAATTCACACAGAAACGCCAAGATCCATCCTTTTTCCAAACCAATAGTACCGGGGATGAGAACGAACTGGAACTAGGGCGAATAATGCCGGATTGTAACATTTCCTAGACCAGCTTCTCAATCTCCGTCTTCTGCACATGAGGGTATCTATAGGGCTGAACATTGGCTGGTGGGGCCACAGGCATGATAGTAATGCAGTGGTCATGGGCCCTTGGTGGGGGAAGACCCGATGGCTCGAGGAGGAGGTCCGCATGCTCAGCAAGGAGATCGATCATGGCCGTTGGTAGATCCGGTTGGTGCACATCGACCATAGCACGCTGTTGTAAAAAGAAACCTTGAGGTGTAAACCGGAATAAAGATCCTACCTCCTGTGCCGTGTGCAAGGTGCCCGATTGCGATCCATGCAGGCGGATACGCTGGTCAGACACCTCAAAGTCCATCGTCAAATCCCGAAAGTTCCATATCACATCCCCTAAGTCTTGCAGCCATTGGACGCCGAGCACTACATCCGTGCCTTTTGTGGGTAATAAAAATAAGTCAGTAATAAAAGAATGCCCTTGGATCACCAGTGTTACCTGCGAACAAACCCCCATGCTGCGGAGATGCTTGCCATCCCCAATCAATACGTCAAAGGGCTTAGAATCAGAAACATAACACCCTAGACGCTGGGCCACCTTGTCATTAATAAAATTGTGAGTCGACCCACTGTCAATCAGAACTGCAACATTTTGGCGTTTCAGCTGGCCCTGCACGCGCATGGTCCTGGGAGTGAACATGCCCGAGAAGGCATGAATGGATATCTCTGGCTGTACCTGGTCGTAGAGGCCAGTTACCTCGTCATACTCAGCTATCTCCCCATCGTCCACTTCTTCAATGAGTAGACTACCGCGAACAGAGCAGCGATTTTCTGGGCACGTACTTCTCATCACACTTATAACAAAGACCCTTGGCACGCCTTTCCTCCATCTGGGCTTGTGTCAGGCGACGTATGGGAGGGTTATTGGAACTTGGCAAAAGAGGCCGACTTGGGCCAGAGCCAGTGGCTGGGGTGTGGCCAGTGTATGGTCTCGGGATCACCCCCCCGCGACCCCCTCTCCATTGACGAATCAACTTCTCCTCCTCGATTCGGGCGTGGCGCACAACATCCCTCATAGTGTGGCACGAAAAGTGCCTCATTTCGTCAGCAATCTCAGGCTTCAAACCACGCTTGAAGGTGCCTACCAGGGCCGCCATTGGCCAGTCGGGCAAGCGGTTAGCAATTTTCATAAATTCAGAGTAATAAGCCCGTACCGTGGTAGTTTGGCGCAAGGTTGATAGCATCTCATTAAAGTCTTGAAACTCATTTGGGCCAAACTGGATGCATAGCTCGTCAGAGAAGGTCATCCACGTGGGGCAGTGCACCTCCTTCTCGTAAGCCCGAAACCAAACTGAGGCGTCTCCGTCCAAGTGAAAAGCAGCCACACGAAGACGTTCTTCATCAGAATATGTGCCTTGATAAGCGAAGAATTTATCGGCCTTGTAAAGCCATTCAACAGGGTCCTCCTCTCCACTGTACCGTGGGAACTGTAGCCAGGCCAGTCTCGGCTCAGCGCTGGCTCGCTGGCCTCTACGAGCCCCAGAGAACTCCTCCATATCATCCTCCATCTCAAACTGCATATTGCGAGGGTGTGTGTTCATTGAGGAATTAATACGAACACCTTCCGGGCCTCGTGACTCCTGGCCGTTATGGCCCCCATCAACGTCTAAGTGCATAGATCCAATTTGCATACCTCGAGGAATAGAATGACCGATAGGATTACCCAGGATTGATCCTCCCATTGTCTGAGAGCCCCCTGGCCGTTCTTGGCCTCCAAGCCCTCCTGCGGACGGCGGTGGAGTGGTCTTGAGGGTAGCCTGGGTTGCGATCTCAACCTTCATCTGTGTCTGAGCGAGTTCGACATGCTGCAATCACATGTTAATCAAATTGAGTAGAGAAAGCATAACATCTTGTGTAGAATCAGCATTCGCCCGTGGACTGGTAGCCTCCTGCGTCGCGTCTGGCTCAGGCTGGGCGCCAGCACCCATAACCGACTGCTTGCGGGGAGGCATGATCGCCCCTGGATCAGACTGCTCTGATACCAATGATGTGACCCAGCAGGGTCACAAGGGAAAGCCTTAGCGGCAAGGAAGAAGGAAGAGAAAAATAGTAGAAGAAGAGTGTTTCTTATTGCATATCCTTCTCATGAGGAAGACGATCTCAATATAAAGGGATCAGATGGCGCATATGACTAGGGCGCCATCTGTCTACTCTGATGGGCCATTAATTGGCGCTACTCTGATGGGCCACTAACTGACGCTAATTATTCTCTATCAGCCCGTTTCCTAACAATTAGCCTAAACGGGTCTGATTACAATAAATCAAATGTCCTAATGGCTGGAATAACGCGTGATGGCCTGCTGGCGTACACCACCCCATGGGCCTATGGACGATGGGTTACTGGCATTCACAACATTAACATAGTGCGTATTAATGATTTTACAGTAAAAAAGAGAGGATAAAATAGGAAGCAAGCAGCAATTTTTTAAACCTCATTTATTCAAAACTTTTCTCAACAACTGCAAGAATGACACCTATTTAGATAGTTAGCATGAGAACCTGCAGGATGGTAGCTAAAGATCTTATAAGCTAGGAGACCAAAAAAAATCATAACTACATTCATATCACGACGATTGCACACAGAGTCCAACTCGACAACTCTTTACTGCTCGACTGTAACATAACCCCCAATTTTTCATCAAAAAGAAAAAAACCATTTTTTAAACTACAATCAATTAGAAACAAGGAACCAACGGATTTTTTGCGAAAGTGTTCTTCAACAAATTGCAACTTCAAAAAAATGAGGTTAAAAATCTTATCTTTGGACAACTAGCTTCTCTCAAGAGGAGGCTTCACGGAGGGCCGTCTTGGCAGGCGATGGAGGCAGCGATGAGGGAGGAGCATGGAATGTCGTATCGGATCTCGGTAAAATATCGGTCGGCCAAAGAGACGAAAAATCGGAGATATATCGGAGATATTGTGTAAAAAAATATCAGTAGTCAAAAACTAGTTTTTACCATATATTTTCACAATCTAACTTCTAAAATGAATTATACTAATTTAGACAAAGCATAAGTTTCAAAATATGCATATTAGGATGGGAAACATACAAGAAAGTTTATTTTTTCCTTTTTTTTAGAAATGATTTTTTTAAAAAAAATACCGATATATTGGTCCGAAACCAATATATCGACGATATTTGGAAAAAATGTGAAAAATGATATTAGATGGTATCGGTGTATTGGGTGGGGCCCGATACCGATATATCGGCGAGCCGGCATTCCATGGGAAGGAGTGAGGGAGAGATGGGGGTGGCAACGAGGGCTGCGATGAGGACTATTTCTGGGGGGCAACAATCTGCTCGACGACGACGAGGGAAGGAAGAGGGCGAGGGCGGAGGAGGGGCGACGAGGGAGGAGGGCGAGGGGTATCAGGGGAGGGGGGTGGGTAAGGACGGTCATAGCTGAAAGTGCTCTTTAGGTCCTAGAGGGGGGGGGGGTGAATAAGACAACCACTTAAAAGTCTATCACTCTATTATACTAACAGATAATGTTAATTTAAATAATCATTCAATGCAACATTCTCTTATTAGCAAGTAATTGAAAGCACATGAGTGTGAGAGACTTAAGCGGTGTGGAATGTGTGTGTAACAATATACAAAACGAGCAAACACAAGCAATCACACAAAGATTTATAGTGGTTCGCCGCCAAGCAACTTGCTTCGACAGGTACGTCCACTCTCGGAGCACCTAATCCAAGGAACCTCCGACATCCACTAAGTGAGGGTTTTTAGTTCACCCACAACTTCTTACAAAGGTTTTCTTGGCTCACCTCTAACCAGAGATTTTCATGGTTAATCTCAAACCAAGGGTTTTACTCAAAGGCTTACTCCAAACCAAGGACTTAATGGTATGCCCCGACCAAGGGTTTTACGCAGAGGCTAACCCCAAACCACCGGATTTTATGGTTTATCCTGAAACAAGGGTTTTACGCAAAGGTTAACCCCAAACCACTCACAATGAGTGTACTCCCACTCACTACGGGTTATAAGAACCCGTCTCTCTCATACGTGTCTAAACCCTACGGGCTACGGTTTACTACACTCAACCAAGCATAGAGAGAGGATAAGAGTATTACTCTAATTAAGAGGATAGGTTAGAGTACATACTCTTATCGAGAGGATGTTAGATATCCTACCTGGTTTGCTCAACTAGTATTGAGCTAAACGGCCTTCTATTGTCCACCCTTGGATTCAACTAATGATGCTCCGAAATTGTAGAGGCTTTTTAGACAAGGGATTGATTTCTCTAAGAATTTTTCTATGGGATTAAGTGAAACCATGGCCAAAGATACTTTGAACTACTCTCAAGGGTCAATGGTATGAACCCATCTAATCACTAATGTGGGACCGGAGAGTAGATCAAAGTAACCAAGACCTTTGAGAGGATTTGGAAGTATTTGGTTCAAAGGTCAAGTGGGGGTTTTGGCTTCTAAAGGATGATTCTAAATGCTCAAAAAACCATGATTCAAGATGACTTGAATCTCTTCCTAAGATCTTATAGCAAGATCTTGAACCCCTTTCAAAGAAAGGAGAGGAAGAATAATCAAGAGCATCAAGGCTCTAGAGGACTTAAATATCTTCCTGAGATCTCATAACAAGATCTTGAACCATTTTCAAATAAAGGAGAGGAAGAATAATCAAGAACCCTCAAGGCTCTAGATGATTTACAAAAAATAAAGCCAAGAGGTTTTGGGGAGATGGCTTGCCCATCTTTTCCTCTCCAAGAGATGGGTATTTATAGAAGGAGAGGAAGGTGTGTATCAACCCATCCTTGGGTGGATACACCTCATATCCACCCACCCATTAATGGTTCTCTTATGTGAGTTGGGTCATATTTATGCCTAAATGGGAGGTGGGGGTGGCAAACCAGGCACCTTCTGTAAATATGCCTTATTATTTTCTAGATAATTTTCAGGCTTTCAGCACAAGAAAAATATATCATAGATTATGAATACTTTTAGAATGCGAAAATGCTTCTTTCTATTGAAATATAATTAATGTTCATTATTGTCTCTGCTTGCTTGCTTATTTGAATAACGGATGTAGATGGTTTTTTACTGTGTCCTCGGTACCATCTGTCTGTTCACATCCGACTCATTTTCATTAACAAAAGGGAGAATTAGATAGCCAGAAATTCTCTATACAAAATATAACTAAATTGAGCATACCTGTGCATACATTTTATATTTAGTACACTAACAGGAAATGAAAAAAAAATCGAATACGCTGATCTGGTGTATATATATATATATATATATATATATATATATATATATATATATATGAGATGAGTTTACATGAGATCGTTCTCATATAAGGAGCATGAGGCCAATCTTTATTGCCGTTAGATTTTGATCGGAGGGTGGATATCAAATCAGTGGGTAGGTGAGTGTGTCACATCAATGAGTGGGTGAGATCATTATGGATATTTGTAGCCGTCAGATCAAGATCCAACGGCTACAATTCCAAGTGGCCTCATATAAGCAATATGAGAGCGATCTCATTTAAACTTTTCCCTATATATATATATATATACACACACACACGAGCTTAAGAACAATGTTTCAAAACTTTCAATATTGCACGAAAAAAACGAACAGCACAAACAAGATTTACAATATATAAGAATAGGCAGCCTTTCGGTACATAATATTTAGTAGTTATTCAGAAATCTTATTGGTGTGCAGTAGACATATTCCCAGACAACTGCCGGAAAGAAAGCCTGCTCGGAGAATCAATTCTTACAATCAGTTCATCTCCTGATTCTTCACTAGAATAGTCTACAGCAGGCGACTTCTCTTGCGTATTAGTTGGTAATGGGGGAAGCCTACCCTTAGAATCAGGAAACTCCCTCTCCCGTAAGCCCTTACCTAGAGAACCACCTTGAGATCGGGCAGACACATGCGGGCGGCCATGTGTGGTCCTTTCTGATAGTCTTGGGAACGAAAGGCTGTGTGATGGCTTTGGGTGACTACCATATAGAAAACTCTGTCCGCGCCCATGGGTCACACTTATCTGTTTAGGGGCAAGGAAAAACTATCATGTAAATACAACATTTTCTTGATCATGTAAATACAACTTGTTCAAATGCAGCAAAAGCTAAATTAACGGAATCCAACAAGGTGAAACTACCATGCTTCCATAGATGCTCAACTGCCTTGCACGTTGGGATAGGCTAGGAGCTTGAGATTGATTTCCATCTGCCTGTTGTTGCTGCTGCCTTGCTGTGAACAAGTGTTCTGGCCAACTCATAAAACCAACATGCTCCCTGCTATGGGATTTAGGGATGTCAAAAGAATGTGATATCCAAGAACTAGACCTTTTCTGCAGGACACCAGCATTGGACTCAGATGGACCCATATCAAAAAAGATCACCCTCGCTCTTGTTTTAACCTCATATGATTGCCCATAATAACAAAAGCTTTTGCTGACACCTGTTATTAACAATGATGATATGTTAGAAAAGCTGAGTAAGTCTTGAAAATTGCTGAAAGCCTAATCATGTTTCCTCTATAAAAACCCTCAAAAGTGGATACTCTGCTGAATTTTTACGCAAGTGCAGTTTTTTTACATCACAATCATTAGTAATGAGTTCATTTGCCATTACAACGAGGTGCATCCTCAAGATGTAGATGCAAATGAAGAGTAAAGTCTTTTTGGTTTCGACAATGAAGCCAAATCTGTATGCGAAGGCCCACAGATACCATTCCACAACATACCTCTGCATGCTTTCTTGATCTTTTTAAGGAAGAAATTATCTGGTTAACAGTCAAAATGAGTTATGGCTCAATAACTGCTACAGAATTAGAGCAGAGCCACAACCTAGAAAGTGAGAACTGCTTATGCTTAATAATCTATAACTCCCATCTTAGAAAGACTAAGTGAACTACATTGAGAATGAGAAATATGGGTTTACACTGCCTCCTAACATGCTTTACATACCTGAAGTTTCTATATTGTGGAAACTTTGACCAGACTGGTTAGGCAATAGCACAGCCGGGGATGAAAACAAGTCCTCCTTGTCATCTAGCATCTTTAAAAAACCTTCCAATGCACATCCAACTGCATGGGGCCTTATTTCTATAACTTCTCCACTGATGTATTTTTTCATCGTAGACCTTTCCGCAACTAGGGTTCTCAACTCTTGCATAGTCATTTTCTCAAACATTTTAGGAAGCAAGAGTTTCACCATGACTATTGCAGCTTCCTGCAAGTGAAACATTCAACAAAAGGAGATGAAAGACCTTACGAGATAAACTGACAACATAACCACCTCAGATATAAATTAGTGGAGTCAAATAGAAGTTGTAGCAGACAACAATGTTCTTAAAAAAATTGAAACATATAAGATCGTGAATAATGTAACATTAAGGAACTGCAGTTTTATCAAAACTTCGTTAGACATTTCCATCTGTACAGGATTTTGAACACGATTAGCATTTAGCATGAGTCTACATTACACGAATGTGTTTAGTTCCTCAGTCTAAGGGCATGATTAGGTAAAGAAGCGAATTCTTCTAAAGCCTGTTTCCCTTTCATTAGATGCCCCACGAGGCTGCATGGGAAGTGCTTTTCCTAACCTTCCTCAAGAGGAGATTCTCGGGGAAAACAGCTTCAAAACGCACTTTACATTCCCAAACGCACCCTAAAACAACATTACTCTTCTCCAATTCATCAAAAATTTCATGCGCCAAAATTATTTGCTCAAGAGAAAGCATCAATTCAGTCTAAAGAAGTTAAAAAAAACTGTAGACAGCATATGATAAAACAAAAAGTTAAACCAAATAATGCTTGTGTATATTGTTTGTATCTATAGCCATACTTGGAGTCTGTTAGTCATATAAGCTACTTATTATACACAGAACTCATATAACCTACTTTATCTTTCTCAATGTTGATTCAGTGTAAATACCTGCCACAGGAAGTCTTCAGCTGCGCGGTTTGAGAGTAAGGTGAATATCTTTTCAGTTTCTATAAAGAAACATTGTACAACCGAATCAGTGGTGAAGTCACAAATATAAGGCTTTCCAGTAAGGACTTCATATAGACCAAGTGTACTCCCATGCGAGAAGGTGGGATGCAAAGAGTGTTTACTACTCAGCCTTTTGCTCGACCACTACAGAAAAGATGGGTTTAGGATAAAATGCATTATCTTCCCAATAATAACAATGAAAAATAATAGGATCTCCTTATAAAGATTACAAGAGACAAGCTGGACATAGCACTTGACATCTCAAACATACTTTAACCACTCCATTTAAGACTAGCCATATTCCATTTGGCTTTGATCCCTCTTTGTAGAGACCTGTTCCTCGTAATTTCATTATATCTTTGGCAGAACCTTCAAGAGGTTCACGGAGTTCAGGAGGAAGAGATCCCAATAGAGGATGAATATTCAACATATCTTTAATTTTCGGCATCTTCACCAAGGGAGGATTCCTCAATAGTCTTTTGAGGTCAGTCTGCCGTACAAATAAGTATATGCTGAGAAAGACTATAACAAGTCTATGATAGTAACCAAAGTTGAGAGGATGAAAAAAATACCTACTTGTACACTTTCATGAAGCTCAAACATTTCCTTTTTCTCCAATATTCCAGATTTTTCAAGATTTTGCACATACTCAATTAGATGTTGTAAAATGGAATACGTTACTTGTCTTGTCTTGACTACCCGTAGAACCTGCAGATTGAAATGGTTCATTCATGTAGACTTATCTTCTGCTTATGCGTATGAAATCCTAGCTAGGGCTAGCTAGTCAGGCACTCGGGTAGACTGGAATTGCCAAAATCTTAATGCAAGTCTAAAATTGGAAAGTGGGTTTGAACATGTTTGAGTCTGCCTCCAACTCCAATGAGTTTGAGTTTGAGTCTACACAGTTCAACTCAGACATAGAGTCGAGCTAAAATAATCAACTTTTATCTTAATACTTGCAGTGAAAAGAATAGATAATAATGAGATTGACAGTCTTTAATGCAATAAAATAGTTGCATGATGGTTTGAGGTGTTAACTACTAGGTAGGAGGGTGTGGTTCAAATTCCACCAGCACCTGCTATGTTATGTGTGAAAACAAGATGTGGGTCTGCTCTGTTACACTGGGGGGGAACATAGGCACATAGGCCTCAAATGATGGAGGCATCTCGGACTCTAAAAGAAACAAAGTCCAAACACGAGTGAGCCAGGCAGACAGTTTGATTCCAAGTCTGAATGTCAGACCAGAATTTTAAAAATTCAGAGTCCATTCAAGTTCACACAAACAAACTCATTCGGATTTGAACTATCTCTTCATGTTACATGACCAGACCTAATCCGAGATGATGAGCAGCTTTAAATTCGTGTTGCGGACTTAAATAGTAAATACTAATAACCTGTGGGAATGCCACACGAACATCTTCCAAAAATTTTCTTGCTTCTTCTCCTTCAGCTTCACTTTCATCTATAACAATAGTTGCAATTTCACTATCGCCTGGAACAAAAGAAAGGAGACCTACTTGAGAACTACTGAGAGAAATGAACTCACATCTAATTTTTAAATTAACAAAACCTTTTCAGAAAGAAAAGTGTAATATCTACTATTGTGCAAAAGCAATTGAATATTACCAACATAGGCACACACAACAAAATTAGAGAGAGAGTAAATGTAAGAAATACAACTCTCCTTAAACATTAAATATAGACAACTACACGAATTTATCCTCATTAATCATTATAGCTTTTTATTGCTGAGATTTAATTAGGCATACTGATTGTCCCCAAAAGAGGCAGAAGAATGTCAATCAGCCCTGTTCACAGATATGGCTTTCTCTGTGTGTGTGTGTGTGTGTGTGTGTGTGAAGCAGCAACTTGGTAAGGATTGGAGAACTTGAACTTTGTATTTGATTGAAAAGGAAAAGAAATAATTACAATGCCTGATTGATCAGGACTCTTCGAATCCACAAAAGAGTTTTACATCAAAACCAGCTGAATCCAAAGCCAGGGACTTGAATCTACAAGCCAAATCCTAAACAATGATTCTAGAAAAGGGAAATCTCAAAATATCATCCATTGACTCTCTTACAAACTCAATAGCAATTTATAGACTCACTTAAGGAATCAAAATACTTAACTACCCCTTCTATTCTAGCTGTCTTAACTAACTTAAATTAGGCATTTACAGAAATACCCCTCCTTAGTAATATAGTGCCTTCTAGCTGTTTGTCACTATATTACTAAGGACAAACTCAATAGCCATTTATAGACTCACTCAAAGAATGAAAAGACTAAACTACCCTTTCTATTGTAGATGTCTTAACTAACTTAAATTAGACATTTACAGAAATAACCCTCCTTAGTAATGTAGTGACAAATAGCTAGAAGGCACTATATTACTAAGGAGGGGTATTTCTATAAATGTCTAATTAGTTAAGACATCTACAATAGAAAGGGTAGTTAATTCTTTTCATTCCTTGATGAGTCTAAAAATAGCTATTGAGTTTGTAAGAGAGTCGGTGGATGATATTTTGATATTTCACTTTTCTAGAATCATTGGTCTAGGATTTGGCTTGTGAACTCAAGTCCATGGCTGTGGATTCAGCTGGTTTTGATGTAGAACTCCTTCGTGGATTCAAAGAGTCCTAATCAATCAGGCATTGCAATCATTCATTTTTCCTTTCAATCAAATACAAAGTTCAAGTTCTCCAATCCTTACCAAGTTGCTGCTTCAATTTGGTATCAGAGCCAAGTTGAGCAGTCTTCAATGGCTGCCAAAGACCCATTCAATTTGCAGACTTTGGTCAGGGTGATCCAGCAGCAACATGAAGCTAGTAACAGACTAATGCTCAGCTTCAACAACTAGTCCAATAGGTGCAAAATTAGGCTTCAAATCTGGCAATTCCACAAAATTAGGAGCCAGATCCAAGATTTCAAGAGAGGGTCAATTTGAGGTCAGATTTGGAGAATCAGATCTAGATACAAACCCTAGAAATCAGAATCAACATTTCAAACATCAGCTAATCCTTCAAACTACAGAGGTATGAACCAATACCAATATCATTTCAAGCCTAAATTGGAATTACCAACTTTTAGTGGTCAGATGGAAATTGATGAATTCCTGGATTGAATATATGAGATGGAAAACTACTTTGAGGCTATGGAAGTCCCTGTTGAGATGAAGGTTAAGTTGCTTTCCTGTAAATTGAAGAAGGGAGGGAGAGCTTGGTGGCATCAAGTATAGATTAGGAGAGTTCAAAGAGAAAAACATCCCATTAGGTCTTGGCTTTGAATGAAGCAAATGCTGAGAAGTCAATTCCTCCTTGTATACCATGAACAAATGTTATTTCAACAATATCATAATTGTAAACAGGGAAAGGGGAGCAGGTCTGTATCAAAGTATTTGGAAGAATTTCAGAGACTTTCATTCAGCAAAAAACAACATTACTGAGAAATAGTCTCATACGGTGATTCGATTCAAGGAAGGATTGAAGTATAGTTTGCGGGAAAAACTAGCCTCCCAACCTCTGGCCATGTAATATGAAGCAACACAAGCAGCATTCAGGCATGAAGCCCTTATTAAGGGTGGAATTGGGAGAGGTAACTATTCTAAAGGGGCTAATATAGCTTCCAAGCAGTGGCACAAGGCCAACTCCTGTAGAATTTTCTAATCTGAAAAAGGACAAACATCAAAGGGTCAACCCAGGACTATTGCAGTTGCTGCCAAAAACAAATAGGCTGATCCAAACATCACTAAAACTTGTTACAAATGCAAACAAGAGGGCCATATCTCTAGTGATTGTCCATTGAGAAAGGGTGATCAGCCTAGAAGGGGACTACCATAGCTGTGGTGTCCAATCAAGAGGTGTTAGCTACTGATCTTAATCATAAAGAAGAGCCTGAATATCTAAAAGTGTATGGGGATGAAGAATTTGAAGGAGAAGAACCCACTTCTTCAGCCCATGTGGTAAGTAAGAAGGATCCTATTATCTTCTAAGCAAGCTAATTTTTATGACTTATGCAACAGTTCAAAACAAAATTTGCAAAGTTATCATAGGTGGGGGTAGCATAGAAAACATTATCTCTAAAGCAGTAGTGGATTCCCTCAAGCTACCTACACAACCACATCCCAAACCTTATGCCTTGAGCTGGATTGCTGAAATAGGAGAATTCAAAGTAGCTGAATAGTGTAGAGTTTCTATTTCTATTAGAAAGGTTTATTTAGCTGATATAATGTGTAATGTAATCAATATGGATGCTTGTCAGATTTTGCTTGGTAAGCAGTTCATGAAGGTAGAACCAATACTTACAAGTTTGAGCATAATGGGCAGGGAATTAAACTGATGCTTTAAATGAAGACTAAAGCATCTACACATCAGCTGGAAAAGAAGAATTACTGGCAGCCTGAGGGAAGTACTGGTCAGATTTTAGATTCTAGTCTTAAGCAGTCTTCTAGTAAGGAGCAGAACAAAGTGCTAACAGCGGACAACATTCAAAGGGATTTTGTAGCAGAGAAGTCAGCTTACCTGGTGGTTATCAAAGAGCTAGAAAAACCTGAAGTTGAGATGACCAAACTGCTTCTTTTTCCTGTTCAACAACTTTTTAAGAAGTATGCTAACCTAGTCTCTGATGAATTGCTTCTATAACTGCCTCCAATGAGAAACATTCATCACAGAATTGACCTAATACCTGGGTCCAATCTACCACATTTAGCTCACTACAGAATGAGTCCAGCAGAGCACTTCGAGCTACAAAGACAGGTTGATGACTTGCTATCAAAGGGATTAATTAGGGAAAGCCTAAGCCCATATGTAGTCCCTACCTTATTAGTCCCTAAGAAAGATGGCTATCTACAAGATTACTATTAAGTATCGGTTTCCTATTCCTCAGTTAGATGATATGCTCGACATGTTAGCTAGTTCTAAGGTCTTTTCAAAGCTGGATTTATGGAGTGGTTACCACCAAATCAGAATTATAGACCAAGTGACGAGCATTTGGTTTAAAACAAAGGAAGGATTGTATGAATGGTTGGTCATGCCATTTGGTTTATCAAATGCCCCTAGTACATTTATGAGATTAATGACTCAAGTGCTTAAACCATTTCTAGGCAGACTTGTGGTGGTCTACTTTGATGACATTGTAGTGTATAGCAGTGATGAGAAGAGCCGCATTCAGCAGCTCACTGAAGTGTTTGTGGTACTGCATCAAAATGCCCTCTATATTAATAAAAAAGTGTACCTTCCTTCCGTCACAGTTGGTTTTTCTTGGGTATATAGTCAGTGCAAAGGGTTTACAAGTAGATCCTTCAAAGACTCAAACCATACAAAATTGGCCAGTCCCTAAAAATACTACTGATGTCTGGAGTTTCTAGGGTTTAGCAACCTTCTACAGGAGGTTTATAAAGGATTTCAGTACTATTGCACGTCCCCTAAGAGAGTGTTTTGAAAAAGATAGGTTTCAATGGACACAAGATACACAACAGTTTTGAAAACCTGAAGCATAGGTTGTCTCATGCACTTGTCCTAGCTTTACTTGACTTTTCTAAAGTCTTTGAGGTGGAGTGTGATGCCTCAGGAATAGGCATTGGAGTTGTTCTATCACAAGATGGTCAACCTATTGCTTATTTCAGTGCTAAGCTAAATGAAGCAAGAAGGAAGTGGTCAACCAATAAACTAGAGCTTTATGCCTTGGTTTAAGCCCTTAAACACTGAAGACACTACTTAGTTTTCAAAGAATTTATCCTCCATACTGATCATGACTCCCTGAGACATCTCTAAAGCCAAAGCAAATTGGACAGATTACATGCAAGGTGGATGACTGATCTGCAGCACTCATAATCAAGTAGCGCCTTTTCCCAACTATTTGGGGTCGGCGACATGGATCTTACTCCTCCATTCAGGCATGTTTTGACCTGTAAGTTTATACATTTGTAATAAGACACAGATATGGCAAGTTAAACAAAGCAGCAGATGCCTTGAGCCAAAAATCTACTTTGCTGACTACTCTCAAAATTGAGGTCCTTGGTTTCAACTGTTTAAAAGAGTTGTATGCTACAATTAGAACCCTGGTTGATTAGTCAGACTGGCAAATTCCACATTGAGATTTTCATCTAGTGGAGAACTTCTTATATAAAGGTAATTAGTTGTGTATTCCTTCTCATTCCATTAGGCAGCAACTACTTCAAGAACTGCATTTTGGTGGACACTTTGGTAGAGACAAAACTGAAGCACTTGTCAAAGAGAGATACTACTGACCTTATATCAAAAGGGACGTGGCAAAGCTTATCAAACAATGTGGTGTTTGTCAAAGATCAAAAGGGCATTCCAACAATACTGGCATCTATTTTCCTTTACCTGTTCTTACTCTACCTTGGGAGGACATTTCTATGGACTTTGTCCTAGGACTGCCTAAAACTCAAAAGGGTGTAGATTCAATCTGTGGTCGTAAACAGGTTTTCTAAAATGGCACACTTTCTACTCTGCAAGAAATCATCTGATGCATCACATGTGGCCTTATTGTTCTTCAATTTTATTGTTAGGTTACATGGACTACTTAGGTCTATTGTTAGGTTACATGGACTACTTAGGTCTATCACTTCTGATAGAGAGAGCAAGTTTTTGGGTCATTTTTTTAGGACAATTTGGAAGAGATTGGACACCAAACTATAGTTCAGCAATACTTGTCATCCACAAACAGATGGCCAAATTGAGGTGGTGAATAGGTCATTGGATAACCTTCTGAGATGCTATTCAGGTTCTACTCCTAAGAAGTGGGATACATTTCTGGCCCAACCTGAGTTTGCCTATAATTCTACTCCTAACAGATCTACTGGGCTGCCGCCATTTGTTATTATTTATGACTATTCCTAAACAGCCAGTGGATTTGGCAATGCTACCTAAGCATACTGGAGAGAATAATGCTACTGTAGACATTGTTTGCCGATTGACTGCTATTCATCAACAAGTTAGAGAGGCACTTCTGAAGCCCAATGCCACATATAAAGCCAAAGCTGACCTAAAAAGGAGGGAGCAAATCTTCCAAATTGATGATTTTGTTATGGTGTACCTCAAAAAAGAGAGACTTCCTGCAGGTCATTATCACAAATTGACTCAGAAGAAAGTGGGACCATATCAAATCATTCAGAAGATTAACAACAATGCTTATGTCGTAGAACTTCCTGCTCACATGTCTATTTCCAAGACATTTAATGTGGCTGATCTTACACCATATGCTGGGGCACTTCCTGTTGATTCATCATTTTCTTAGCTCGAGGACGAGCTTCTCTTGAGAAGGAAGTTCTTTTCCTTGGACAGATTTCTCATGCATTGTAATCATTTCTTTTCCTTTTCAATCAAATACAAAGTTCAAGTTCTCCAATCCTTACCATGTTGCTGCTTCAACTAAGTACTAAGCAGCCTAGTGTGTGTGTGTGTGTGTAAACATATATATAGACACACACTTAGAATTTAATCTTGATGATGAAAAGAAGACTTCAGGATTTTCTATTCAAATCACCATGTCCAACGACTCTGTCCAACAAATCCCTCTAACTGTACTATGGCAGCTTTTAGTTGGACAGAGCAAGTGGGCCTCATATAACTCAGTCTTTCACTGTCAAACCAAAAACTGCGATGTTACAGTCAGAGGTTTTTGTTGGACAGATTTGTTGGACCATTATCATTTTCCTAGCGGTATAGTTCAAATTCCAGTATTAGAAGACAGGAGAAGTTAGTAGTTCAAATTTTCAGATATATATATAAAATTAAGGATGTTTAATTCGAATAGTAGGTATTATCTAGGTCAAGAGGGAAGCATTTTGCAATTTCAGGCATAATAGATATGAAACTTGACAGTAATAACTAGAAGTTATATAAACATTTTTCTTCAAATTTCGAAAAGGAATTAAGTAATCAAATTAGCTAAGGTTTTCCTGTTTTGACTATGCACAATCTCAGCACAATTAACTTAGCTAAGCTCTTGTGCAAAATAGAAAAAAGAGGGGCATGCTATCAGTAAAAGCGTCAGCTTCTCTTCTTTTTGCTACTCTTCTCTCCATCATCTCTATCATCTTCTTCCTTATTGTCACCTCTATTATGTAGTAAACTCAACCATTCATGTGTCAAGCGGCTAGGAAGTATTGTAGCAACTACATGGCACTATACTAATAACACTACTGTCATAATAGTCAATGAAGGGAAAAAATGCTCATATAGGTTTCTTTGCGGCTGAACACAAAAATGAAGAAAGCAGATCGATAAAAGAGATGGACAGTTCAGAAAGATTGCAAAGGAGCTCTAATATACCAATAAATTCATGGAGTTGCCTTCTGGCAATTCGATGGGCTCGCAGGAATGCTGCACATATGTAACACGCAGACTCTAGTCTCTCCACAGTAAAATAGGTCACTAGCTTTGGTGGGCAAAAGCTCATTTGAAGAAATCTATAATGGTTTGGGAAATGAACGTGTGCTTTTAAACCCTTCCAGTCGCACAAGGGCTTATTAGATACCATGTCCATAGCTTCATCAACTGACTGCATCAATAGAATTGCTGCAGTTTGCATTATCCTCCCCTCCTCAAGCATTCCCCAGTAAGCAGATTGGACTCCTGAAATAGGAAAATCCTCAAAAATAAAGACTGGCCACAGATAAGAGGCAATAAATGCATTCCACCATGAAATACACAACGTGAGACAGAAAATCAACCCAAAGTCAAAGATGTCAAGCAGATACAGTAGTATTCTCTCAAGTAATAAATGCATCTAATGATAAAAATTTATACTGAGGCTTAATGTTCTTACCATTTAAAAGACGTATTCGCATTTCTTCGTTAGTGCAGTTGCGTGTATTCAAATTATCACAAGGCATGAAATGTCTAGACAATCAGCTTCTCAGAGGCTTTTGGTGATCTTGGAGATGATGAAGAACTGGGACCAGGTATATTTTAATACACGCAACTTCACTACGAAGAAAAGAAAAAATAAATACCTCAAAGTATCATACTGAAACTCCTATCACTGCAGTTTAATAATATCTCATGTTCTATATTATAAAAAAGAAAGAAGTCAACAAAGGGGTATATGGAGAACACATAAAAATCATGGAATGGCAAACAATAGGGCTGCATCTTGGGTCGGGTAGGGTCGGGTTCTGCTATACCCTACCCGAGATTCCTAAACCCGACCCTACCCGAGATAAAACCCGCAATACCCGAGATAGGAACCGAGATTTTAATAAAATAATTTATATAATTATAATAAAAAAATTAGTATATATTAAAAAATAAGGGATTCAATGGTATATCTCGGGTAGGGTCAGTTCTTGGGTATTTTAAAGCCAAACCAGATCCAACCCGAGATAGAACCGGGTTTTTAAATCTTGGAAGATAGGACCCGACCCGGGTCAACGTCGGGTCGGTTCTATCTGGGTTGGGTCTGGTCCAGTTTTTTGGTGCAGCCCTAGCAAACAAGATGAGCATAGAACACTACATAACCAGCAGAAAAATTACAAGAACCAGCAAGCCCATGACCCCTACCCAAAATGGTTAGATCACTACGGGTGGGAGGAGGCCAAGCTTTCAAATCCCTCCAAATCCCTTCACCCTGCCAGCTATACTGAGCCTTCCCTAGGCAGTGGAACATAGCACAGAACAAAACAAGGATTTGCAATCTAAGCTTACCATTTAACAAAGTAATTTATTAATTTAGCCTGCCATGCCAGCCTCTTCATGGATGCCACTGACTTGTGACTTCCCTATTATCTATTGTTTTGCGCTTGCGCATTATAGTCCACGAAACAGTCAGAATGCAATTTTTTTTTTGAACAATAGTAGTTGCAAGGCAAGCTATTCCATTCTATTTCCCAGTCTATAGAAACTTTTTAACGCCCTGTATATTATTTTTGAACCTCGTCTAATTTTAAGAAATCCCAAGGACATACAATTATGACAAAGGGACTTGGAGGTGCGTTGTCATATGAAAGGATTCAAAGTAGAGTGCAACGGCAAACAGGAAATCCTCATAATTGATGATAAAAGGGGTAAAGCCAAACACCAAAATCACCTCTAATGATGCTCAATGAACGAAATTGCATTACAGTTTTTACCAGTTCTAAAATTGGCATTTCAGAAAGAAACAAACTCAACCAAGCAATTCGCAGGAACTATTCCACATCATCTAAAGTGGACAAGGTGATAAGAAATAAGCAAATTCAGGAAAGCAATAATGGAAGACCTAGTTTACAACTTTAGATAAGGAATATGACACCAACCTTATATAAGGAATCATAATCGTAATCAAGTAGCACCTTTTTCCAACTATTTGGGGTCGACGACATGGATCTTACCATTCAAGCCTATTTTGTGTCAACTCTTTTGTAAGAGATAGTAAAGTCGTATCCTTTTTTATTAACTCCATCTAAATTCTCTTAGGTCTCCCTCTCCCTCTTTTTACATCATTTGCATGCACCCCTTCTAATCTTCTCACAGGGGCATCTACTGCTCTTCTTTGCATATGCTCATATCAATGCAACCTACATTCACTCAGCTTATCCCCTAAAGGAGCTACCCCTAAACTCTCACCAATACATTCATTTCTAATCTTATATCTCCTAATTATCCCATTCATCCACCATAGCATTCTCATTTCGGTTACATTCAACTTATCTATATGACTTCTCTTTAGTGTCCAACACTCAAGAATAGCTTCTCCCATTTCATTCATTTCCTCACAACCATACCCTCCATGCATCCTCTCATATCCTATGTTCTTCTCCCCCGTATGCCCATTTAAATCGCCCCATATAATAACATTTTCCCCATTAGGTATCCCTTGCATTACTAAGTCAATTTCCACCCAAAATTGTTTTTTAAAGTTCTCTCCTAATCCTACTTGAGGCACATAAGCACTAGTAATATTAACTATGAATTCCCTTTTAACACTAGTTTTACTAATATAATTCTATCACTAAATCTCTTGACACTGACAAAATTTTGTCTCAAGCTTTTATCAACCACTATACCCACCCCATTCCTATTTGAATCTTTATCTACATAAACTAACTTAAAGCCCTCCCCCAGTTCCCTAGCCTTCTCTCCTACAAACTTAGTCTTTTGCGAGCAACCTATATTAACCCTCCTTCTCTTCAAGTGCTTCTACTAACAGTGTACCCTTACCCTTCAAGGTCCCAATATTCCACAATGTCATTTTAATCCTACGCTCTTAGACTAGCTTCTTTACTCACGTCCGTCTAAACCAACGCGAGAACCCGTGCTCACTTTTCATTACAACTGGACATTGTTGCAATGCGTCGCTTCTAGACAATTTAAACAATGTAAAGATAAAAACCACTGAAATTTCATAGACTGCGTATAATACAAAACTTAGTGGTATCACACAATTCTTCAGAAAATATTCTTAAAATATATAAGCTCACCTTTGCAGCAGATAATTTAGCCATGTTCAAAAAATGGAGGACAAACTGTGTGGTCGATCCATTTATAATAAGTGTCAAAAAAACTATTCCACCTGTGAAGAAAACAAACTGCATAGGAATTGAATCTATCATCATACAATTGAAAACAATATATTTCTTAGCTATACTAGATATAAAAGTAATTCTATTCTTTCACTGCACATACCAGTGTCCCCAACTCCTGCTCAAGGTAGTATGGACTCAGCTTATCCCTAGCACGCTGTTATGAAGGCAAAGGAGACAATTTTTTCAATTATTAAGGTAATGAGAATCGAGAAATGCTTTAACAGGAACAAATATGTAACTCTCAGAAAAGAAAGTACCACCAGTTTCTTCTATTTTTATAATTTAATTCCTCTTATTGCCAAGAAGGTTGCTTAAAAGTTTTATCACGAGCATGATTTTCCATCTCACCCAGATCTCATAGAGATCTCTACTTTGCTAGGGTGACAAGATAAAGTATCAAGGCTCTGAATCACAAGTGGGAATTAAAAATCCCAGCGAAAATCCCATCGTAATTATGAAATCGCGCCCCTGAGTTGCGCGGCTCCCAGGGGGGCATGCACAAAGGTGTTCCTTATGCTCCATGCGCAGGCTCACGCCCCATGTATATATCTATATCTATGTATATCCTTATGTATGTAATCATTTGCACATGTACGCATTATACCTTGTGTATGCACACATGTAATACATACACATACGAAAGCAATTACCCTTATTATGCAAATGACATCAGTTTTAGGGTTTAACAATACAAAAATGAAACCATAAAAAAAAAAAGATGCATGAAACAGTGTAAATTTGACACCTTGAGAGACTTCCAACATGTACCAGTACATGATTCTCTTCACTTCTTACATTAATACTAATCAAGAGGGATATTGGACCAGTTCAAATCTTCAGCATTTCTATTTCGTTAGACAATGTTAATATTCTTCCATGCAACAAAAATAATAATAATTTTCTTCCCACTATATTGAAATTTAGCCCTATCAATCATAATTTTCAAGATTTCCCAGGAACTTCCAAATATTCAAAATCGAATATCCCCCAACCTAAACCTTTAAAACTTGCGCTCTTAAATAATTCAACTTCCATGTACTGCAAGTGAAGAAAGAAACGGACTTGCCTTAACAGACAGTGATAGTGACAATGCCACGGCTCCTCGTAGACCAGACCAAACCAGGATAATTGCTTCTTTCCAGTCTAAACCATATCCAAAATACTGAAGAAATACATACAGTACTCCAACAACAATGGCGCGGGACATTTGTACAAAAACATATAGAAGTATAAGGTAGCACCAGGCAGTTCCTGAAAGCAAAACATAGATTGAACCCATCGTGGATGAGAAACACTAAGAAGAAATTAATTGAATGATTTAAACTCTAGATCAGAAACAATGTTAAATAGTCTAAAGCTATAATGATATGAATTACATAATTTTCACTCTGTATCTCACCATTTTCATTTCATCTCATTTAACCAACGTACAAGTGCATGCTTCTGTCGGGCTGATGAGATATTCTTACAAATGAGTCCGACTCTCAGTGATGATGCATGGCACCAATGAGAATATGAGAATGATTTTCAATTTTGTCAGCAGCTAAGAACGTAGAGAGTTTTATTGAATAAATGTTAATGTAACAGAACACATAAAAGAGAAGAATGGGGTGTCAGTGATGCCCAAACTCTAATACAGAATTAAAGAGGCATGACTGCGGGGTTACTGCCCAATCGCTCCCCAGTAGCATGAAAAAGAGGAAAAGGAATATAGAATAACCAAATAAAGAGAAGTTAGGTTTCCAGTCAGTCTAGAGTCTTAGAGAGAATTTGGGCAACCAAAGCGCTTTGTTTACAGCCACTTTATGCTCGAAACTCCTCCGGGGGGGGTTAAGCAGAAAGCGAGAATACCACGTGATGTGACGTTATTGATAAATATTAAAAATAATTGAGAAAAATAATTTTCTTCCCTGATTATCGATTCTGTACAGAAGCACACCTATATATATACAATTACCCCTAGCACCAAAAAGAAATTATCCTAACCTCATTACAACATATCCCTTTGATTGAGGGATTTTCTAATTATATCCTTGATTCTAGGATTATACAGCTAATACTACTTTCTAACTTAACTAATCACATATTACATTTTCCCACACTCCCCTTCAAGATGATGAATAGATGTTTTCCATTCCCAGCTTGAATACATTTATTTGAAACGCAGCACTTCTTAAACCTTTGGTGAGTACATCTGCAAGTTGACGGTCAGTGGACACATAAGGAGTACAGATCAATCCACTATTTAGTTTTTCCTTAAAAGTGTCGGTCTATTTCTATGTTCTTTGTTCGATCGTGTTGCACTGGATTATGTGCAATGTTGATTGCAGATTTGTTGTTGCAGTAAAGTCTCATTGGGCCATCCCACTTAATCTTCAAATCTTCCAAAATGATCTTCAACCAAAGTAGCTCACAAACTCCTTAAGCCATTGCACAAAATTCTGCTTCGGCTTTGGATCTAGCCACCACATTTTGTTGTTTACTTCTCCACATCACTAGATTCCCACTAAGAAAGGTACAATACCCAGTGGTTGATCTCCTGTCAACCACAGGTCTAGCATAATCTGCATCGGTGTATGCTTCAAGTACTAGCCCCATGTTTCGTTTAAATAGAATGCCCTTCCCTCGAGTCCCTTTAAGATACTGTAACACTCGGTTGGCAGCTTGTAGATGAACCTCTTTTGGACCGTGCATAAATTGGCTAATTACGCTACAATATATGCTATATCTGGTATTGTTTGGGAGAGAGAAATGAGTCTCACTACTAGATGTTGATGCATTTCTCTATCTACGAGAGCATCTTCCTCGGCTAGTCCAAGCTTATGATTAGAATCTATTGGCGTATTTGCTGGCCTACACGCCAACTTCCATGTTTCTTTGAGAAGATCTGTGATATATTTCTACTGAGAAATAAAAATTCTCTGCTTAGAGTGTGCAACCCCAATTCTTAAGAAGTATTTCAACTTTCCTAACTCTTTAATTTCAAATTCCTTGGTCATGTATTGCTTTAAAGCTTGTCTCTCCTTTTCATCATTCCCGGTCAGGATGATGTCATCTACATATACCAGAAGAATTGTAACTCCCCCTGAATTTGAATGCTTGATGAACAACATATGGTTTCTCTGATTTTGTCTATATCCCAAATCCTTCATCACTTTAGCCAACCTTCCAAACCATGCCCTTGGAGATTGCTTTAGCCCATAGAGGGCTTTCTTCAGTTTACACACTTTATTAGTGGCTAGGATTCTTCCAAATCCAGGAGGAACTTCCATGTAAATCACCACTTCTAGGTCTCCATGCATAAACGCATTTTTGACGTCGAACGGTTGCAAATCCCAGTCATAATTAGCTGCCAATGATAACACAATTCTGCTTGTGTTCATCTAGGCAACCGGGGCAAATGTATCTAGATACCATATGCCTGAGTATACCATTTAGCCACCAATCTTGCCTTCTATCTCTCCAATGATCCATCTGCTCTATATTTCACAGTATAGACCCACTTACACCCCACGGATTTTTTTCCCTGCTGGCAAATCCACCAACTCCAAGTTTTATTCCTCTCCAAGGCCTCCATTTCTACATTCACAGCTTGTTTCCAATTTTCATTAATTAAAGCCTCGGATGAAGTGGTAGGGATGCATATATTGTTCAAGCCTGTAAGAAAACTCCTATGGGACGGTGAAATTTTTTCAAATGACACAACATAAGAGAGTGGATACAAAGGATGTTTAGTGCATTCCCTAGTTCCCTTCCTAATATGGCAATAGGGAGGTTCTGATCTATGTTCTTTCCAGTCTAAAGTTCTGACTCAGTTTGTGAAGGAGGTAAAAAATTGTTCCCTGATTTCTAGAAGTCGGGTTAGATTCTTGGACTTGTATAAGTCCAGGGACTGATGCTTTCTTCCTTGAGTACACTTTGCCAGTCATTCGATCCTCAAGAGCAATCTATGGCTCAAGAGTGGGTTCATGGAGTACAGACAACTCAGACTCAAAGGAGAAGATTATGGATGACTCGGGTTTAGAGGATTTTGGAAGGTTAATGAGAAAGGAATTATTGAGAAAAGAATCCTGATCCTTATCTTCCATGATGGAAGTCTCCCCCTGAACTGAAGATCAAGGAGAGGTCTTAGGAATGTGATGTAGGCTGCTTAGTACTTAGTTCAGCATGTTTACAACAGCTAGAAGATATTATGTAATAAGGAGGGGTATTCTTGTAATTGTCTAATTCAAGTTAGTTAAGACAGTTAGAATAGCAGGGTAGTTAAGTCTTTTCAACTTTTAAGTGAGTCTATAAATAGCTTCTGAGTCTTGTCCTATTTGTTTTAAGATATGATCAGATTGGACTATTAAAGTGGAATGGAGAGATTTTTTTCTAATATAAATCAAGATAACCTTAGAGAGATCAGAATGTTATTTTGAGATTTCTCTTTCCTAGAGCCAATATTCTAGGATTTGACTTGTGGATTCAAGTCCCTAGCTGTGGATTCAACTGGCTCTGATGTAATTCTCCTTCGTGGATTCGAAGAGCCCTGTAGATTCAGGCATTGTAATCCTTTCTTTTCTATCAATTCAATTCAGTTTCCTTCTATTTTGATTTCCCTGCTAGATCGCTGCATCAGTTTGGTATCAGAGCATGGCTGAGCAGTCTTCAATGGCTGCCAACGATCCTTTCAATCTGCAGACTTTGGTGAGGGTGATTCAGCAGCAACATGAAGTCCTACAACAAACAAATGCTCAGCTACAGCAACTAGTCCAACAGGTGCAAAAGCTGGCTTCAAATATGGCATTTCCGGAAATTCAGGAGCCAGATCCAAAATTTCAAGAGGGGGTCCATTTGAGACCAGATTTGGAGAATCAACTCCAGGGACAAACCCTACCTTCGATGAAGAGAACCAAGCTCCATATCCACCAATCTGCCACAGAAATCAGCAAACAAGGCTCCCCTGTTGATAGAAGAAATGGGAGGTTTGGTCAGGTGTATTCCAAGAGAGATACACATATGAGGGAAATGGAAGGTTCAAAAGCAGTTAATGCTTCAGGATTGGCTGAAGATGGTAGCTCAAGTGAGGAGGAAGAAGCAGTCCTTCAGATTCCTAGAAATCTGAATCAGCAGCCCTTCCAAAGGTCAACTAATCCTCCAAACTATAGAGGTATGAACCAAATCCAATTCCATTTCAAGCCTAAATTGGAACTATCAACTTTTAGTGGTCAGATGGAAATTGATGAATTTCTGGATTGGATATATGAGGTGGAAAATTATTTTGAGGTTATGGAAGTCCCTGATGAGATGAAGGTTAAGTTGATTTCATGTAAATTGAAGAAGGGAGCATCAGCTTGGTGGCATCAAATACAAGTTAGCAGAGTTCAAAGGGAAAAACATCCCATTAGGTCTTGGCCTCGAATGAAACAACTGCTGAGAAATCAGTTTCTCCCAGTTCACTATGAACAGATGTTATTTCAACTGTAAATAAGGTAATAGGACTGTATCAGAGTATTTGGAGGAATTCCAAAGACTCTCAACAAGAAACAACATCAATGAGAAAGAGTCTCATAGGGTGATTCGCTTCAAGGAAGGATTGAAGTACAGCTTGCTTGCAGGAAAAATTAGCTTCCCAACCTTTGGCCACCTTATCTGAAGCAACACAAGCAGCATTCAGACATGAAGCTCTTATTAATAGTGGAATTGGAAGAGGAAACAATTTAAGAGGGGCTAACTCAGTCTTCAATAGTGGCTCAAGACCAGTTCCTATAGAGTTTTCTAATTCTAGGACTGAAAAAGGAGAATCATCCAAGGGTCAGCCCAAGACTATTACAGCTGCTACCAAAAACAGACAGGCTGATTCAAACACCACCAAAACATGTTACAAATGCAAACAAGAAGGCCATATTTCTAGTGATTGTCCACTAAGAAAGGGTGATCAGTCTAGAAGGGGAGCTACTACAGCTGTGGTGTCCAATCAAGAGGTAATAGTTACTGATTCCAGTCAAGAAGAAGAATCTAAATACTTAGAAGTGTATGGAGATGAAGAAATGGAAGGAGAAGAAGTAACTACTTCCGCCTATGTAGTAAGAAGGATCTTATTATTTTCTAAACAAGCTGATGACAACCAAAGGCATCGACTCTTTATGACTACTGCAATAGTTCAAAACAAAATCTACAAGGTTATCATAGATGGTGGCAGCACAGAAAATATCATTTCTAAATCAATGGTGGATTCTCTCAAGCTCCCTACACAGCCACATCCCAAACCCTATGCTTTGGGTTGGATTGCTGAAATAGGAAAGTTTAAAGTAATTGAACAATGTAGAGTTCTTATTTCTATTGGCAAGGTTTATTCAGCTGACATAATGTGTGATGTAGTCAACATGGATGCTTGCCAGATTTTGCTTGGTAGGCCTTGGTAATATGACACTCAAGCAATCCATGAAGGTAGAACCAATACTTACAAGTTTGAGCATAAGGGGCAGGGAATTAAATTGATGCCTCAAATGAAGAACAAAGCATCTACGCATCAGCTGGAAAGGAAGAACTGCTGGCAGCCAGAGGGAAGTAGTGGACAGACAATAGCTTCTAGTCTTAAGCAGACTTCTAGCAAGGGACAGAATAAGGTACTAATAGTGAGCAACATTCACAGGGATTTGGTAGTAGAGAAGTCAGCTTACCTAGTGGTTATCAAAGAGCTGGAAAAACCTACAGCTGAGACTACCAAACTGCTTCCTTTTCCTGTTCAGCAGCTGTTTGAAAAGTATGCTCATCTGGTTTCTGATGAACTGCCTCCTCAGCTACCTCCAATGAGAAACATTCAACATAGGATTGACCTAATACCTGGGTCCAGTCTGCCTCATTTAGCCCACTATAGAATGAGTCCAGCAGAGCATTTGGAGCTGCAAAAACAAATTGACGATCTGCTGTCCAGGGGGTTAATTAGGGAAAGCCTAAGTCCTTGTGCAGTCCCTACTTTACTAGTCCCTAAGAAAGATGGCAGTTGGAGGATGTGTGTGGATAGCCGAGCTATCAATAAGATTACTATTAAGTATAGATTTCCTATTCCTCGGTTAGATGATATGTTTGGCATTGGAGCTGTTCTATCACAAGAGGGTCGACCTATTGCATATTTTAGTGCTAAGCTAAATGAAGCAAGAAGGAAATGGTCAGCCTGTAAGCTAGAGCTCTTTGCCTTGGTTCAAGCCCTTAAACACTGGAGACACTACTTAGTTTTCAAAGAATTTATTCTTCACACTGACCATGACTCCCTAAGACATCTTCAAAGTCAAAGCAAATTGGATAGATTGCATGCAAGGTGGATGACTGATTTGCAGGATTACACATTTGCAATAAGGCACAGATCTGGCAAGTTAAACAAAGCAGCAGATGCCTTGAGCCACAAAACAACCTTGCTGACTACTCTCATAACTGAGGTCTTTGGTTTTGATTGCTTGAAAGAAATGTATGTTACTGATAAGGATTTTAAAGAACTTTGGTTGGCTAGTCAAAATGGCCAAATACCACATTCAGATTTTCATTTGATGGAGGGCTTTTTGTATAAAGGTAATCAGTTATACATTCCTTTCCATTCGATCTGACAGCAACTTCTTCAAGAACTGCATTTTGGTGGGTTGGCTGGACATTTTGGTAGAGACAAAACTGAAGCCCTTATCAAAGAGAGATATTATTGGCCTTATATCAAAAGGGATGTGGCAAAGTTTGTCAACCAATGTGTTGTTTGTCAAAAGTCAAAAGGCCATTCCAATAATACTGGTCTCTATCCACCTTTACCAGTTCCTAACCTACCTTGGGAAGATATTTCTATGGACTTTGTTCTAGGTCTACCTAAAACTCAAAAGGGTGTGGTCTTTGTGGTTGTGGATAAGTTTTCTAAAATGGCGCACTTCCTACCTTGTAAGAAATCATCTGATGCATCACATGTGGCCTTGTTATTCTTCAACTTTATTGTTAGGTTGCATGGTTTACCTAGAACAATTACATCTGATTGAGACAGCAGGTTTTTGGGTCATTTTTGGAGGACAATTTGGAAGAGAATGGACACCCAACTTCAGTTCAGCAGTACTTGCCATCCCCAAACCGATGGCCAGACTGAGGTGGTGAATAGGACTTTGGGTAACCTTCTGAGATGCTATTCAAGTTCTTCTCCTAAGCAATGGGATGTATTTTTGGCTCAAGCTGAGTTTGCCTATAATGCAACTCCTAACAGATCTACTGGCCTATCTCCCTTTGTTATTGTTTATGGCTATGTTCCTAAACAACCAGTGGATTTGGCAGTACTACCTAAGCAAACTAGAGAAAATACTGCTGCTGTAGACACTATCTCCAGGCTGACTGCTATTCATCAACCAGTTAGAGAGGCACTTCAGAAGTCTAATGCTGCATATAAAGCCAAAGCTGATCTAAAGAGGAGAGAGCAGATCTTCCAAGTTGGTGATTTTGAAAAGAGAGACTCCCTGTAAGCCATTATCACAAATTAACTCTGAAGAAAGTGGGACCATATCAAATCATTCGGAAGATTAACAACAATGCTTATGTTGTAGACCTTCCTGCTCACATGTCTATTTCCAAGACATTTAATGTGTCTGATCATACACCATATGTTAGGCCTCTTCCTGCTGATTCTTCAGTTCCGTAGCTCGAGGACGAGCTTTTCTTGAGAAGGAGGGCCTGATGTAGGCTGCTTAGTACTTAGTTCAGCATGTTTACAACAGCTAGAAGATATTATGTAATAAGGAGGGGTATTCTTGTAACTGTCTAATTCAAGTTAGTTAAGACAGTTAGAATTCTGTTAGAGAGATCAGAATGTTATTTTGAAATTTCTCTTTCCTAGAGCCAATGTTCTAGGATTTGACTTGTGGATTCAAGTCCCTAGCTGTGGATTCAGCTGGTTCTGATGTAATTCTCCTTCGTGGATTCGAAGAGCCCTGTGGATTCAAGCATTGTAATCCTTTCTTTTCTATCAATTCAATTCAGTTTCCTTCTATTTTGATTTCCCTGCTAGATTGATGCATCAGAATGTGATGGTTTGTAAGTACTTAGGTTAGGATAAAACTTTGATAGCATTTCCACGGGACTTTTGAAAACTAAGACTTTGGAAGGTAATCTATTTATAAGATGTGTAGCAATTAGGATGGCTTCCCCCAATAAGATTTAGCCACATTTTTTTGATACAAGAATGCTCTAGTTGTATCAAGTAGGTGGCCATTTTTCCTCTCAGCAACTCCATTTTATTGTGGGGTGTTTACACACGACGACTCATGGATTATCCCTGCCTGTTGAAAGTATGCTGTTAAGACTTGATTGAAATAATCTCTAGCATTGTCAGATCTAAACCTCTTGATTTTGACACCAAACTAGTTTTTCACCATTTAAGGAAGTTTGGAAGAACTAGACTCACATCAGATTTGATTTTGAGTAAAAATATCCAAGAGACTCTAGAACAATCATCGATGAAAGACACAAATCAACATGCTCCAAAAATATTAGGAATAGTAGGACCCCAAATATCACTATGAATGAGATGAAAGAGAACTAAACTTCTTTTATTGCTAATTGGAAAGGTTACACACTTATGTTTTGCCGGTTCACATACATCGCAATAAAAATTCTCAACATCTAATCTCCTCAATTGAGAAGGAAACATGATCTTAAGAGTTCTAAATGATGGATGCCCAAGTCTACAATGATGAAGCCAAATTTTTTCTTTATTGAAAAGATGGTCCTCAAAGAGAAATGATAAGGATGATTTGCTCTTGGTAAGATCACTCGCTGTCTCAAGGTATTATAGCCTGGCCCATTCCTTAGTAAGTCCAATCGTCTTCCCCAAATCCTGGTCTTGAAATACACAGTGAGTGTAAGTGGTTATATGGCAATACAGATCTTGTGTAAGCTTTTGTATAAAGACAAGGTTAGTGGACAACTTTGGAACATGAAACACATTTCTGAGTCTAAGTGTGGGACTAATGTGAACATCTCCTATGCCGGCAACAGTGGTTAAAGAACCATCAGTTGTGGTTATTTTCCTACTACTTGGATAGGGGTTATATGTGTTAAATGTGTGTGATGAATGAGTCATGTGATCAGTGGCACCCGAGTCTACAACCCAAGAATTGGCAAAGGTTTCATCCGAGACTTTCAATCCAATGGAAATAGGAAACTTACTGAGCATGCCAATGAACAGGTACCTGAGGGGTTCCCAGCAGAGTTCTCAATCTTTCAATATCTTCCTTATTGAATCCTCATTGCTCCAGGGATTTCTCTTCAACTGGTTGTACAGTGGACAAGTGTGTTTGCCTGTTACTTCTCTGTTGTCCTCCTTTGTAGCCCCACTTTTTGCTAGACATTGATGGCTTGCCATGGAGTTTCTAACACTAGTCTCGGGTATGCCTTGCCTTCTGGCAATAAGTGCACCATAAGCTATCCATGTTGCAGTGATGGTTCGAAGGTGCTTCGTGAAGACGGCAACGCAACAACGGCGTCGTGAGGGTGACGGTTCCTTTACATGAAAAGAAAGAACGTCGACAATGACAGTCGACGATGACTCTTGATCTCAGTGATGAAGGCCAATCACTAAATCTTCTCAGGCGATGAAGGCCACGGATGACTCCGGCAATGAAGGCCGGAAAAAAAATTCTTCCCAATGTTCATGAATTTGGTTCAAATACCATGACAAATATTAAAAATAATTTTCTTCCTTGATTATCGATTCTGTACAGAAGCACACCTATGTATATACAATTACCCCTAGCACCAAAAAAGAATTATCCTAACCTCATTACAACAGATCCCTTTGATTGAGGGATTTTCTAATTATATCCTTGATTCTAAAATTATACAGCCAGTACTACTTCCTAATTTAGTTAATCACATATTACATTTTTCCACAGTTATAACGAAGGGAAAGCGGTTGTCAACGTAGGAACCTCTAAAAGACCAAAATTTAAGTATTGTAACTCAAGGGGTTGATTGATACCATATGCTAGCCAGTCTCCTCTAAAAGACCAAAATTGCAATTCCTTCGGTTTTAAAGTAAGAATGTACCAAATAATTAAGAAAACTCGCACACCTCACATATCTAGAAAATCTAAGAAACTTAAGAAAAACATTACTCTACTAACTTCAAAGCTAAAGGAAAGTAATATAATTACCCAAACCAAGATCTTCGAGAAAGGAAAAAGTCTTTGTTGAATACTAGAGAGAAAAAGATCATCCAGAAGAGCGGAGTTGACGAGCCTCTTACAATTAAAGCCCTTCACTTAAGAGGGCTGTTAGAAAGTTATGTTTCAATGCCCTCTGTGAATAGAATGAGACTCCTCCAAACGAAATATAAGCAAATACTCCTCTAACAGAAAGAACTTCCGGTACTACTTCATGAGCATTCTGATGCAATTTTGAAGATACGCACCATAGATTAGGGTTTTTGAGGAAGAAGAATAGTTATATATATATATATAGAGAGAGAGAGAGAGAGAGAGATTGGTAGAACTGTCATATAGAAAGAGCGAATAATAACCATACAAGAGAAAAAGATTGACCAACCTCCAATAGTTCAGGTCACCAATTACACAATGGTATCATATTGCAAACCACTTAAAGAATGAAAAGCAAATAAGAAACAACAACTAAACATCAATGACTAAGCTACCCCTTATGACGTAAAGCCTAACACTAACAACTTCAACAATATATACAAGCAAACACCCCTCCTCAACCTATAGATGTGATCAAGATCAAGAGTTTGAATAACAGAAACCGAAAACGAGCCACAGTATGAGGCTTTGTAAAAAGTCAGCAAACTGAAGAGAGGACTGGTTGACTGGGTATAAGGAAGTGTCAAGTCCCAGCACAGAGCTAGAAATAATTACCAAAATAAGAAGCACCTTGACCCAATAATACACTGTAACACAAATGATAAAAATATATATCAAATTCAGGCTTATATGTACTATATGGTGGCTACATAAATGACTCTTACCATCACTTTTGAAATGCTTGTCACTGTGCAAAACCCCTTCAGCTATGACAATGCCACTGAAAAATTGTCCATTGTATATAGGTTAGCTTTTTGTAATTAAATAATACAATCAAGCAACAGATCGGCTAGACTATTGATATTGCCATAGACACTTTCATCTAATGTTTGTTTCTTTATTACACTTCCATCTAATGTTCCAGGAGGACCGGATTTTTTTACAGAAATTCTCCAGGACAACTTTGCGAGAATTGGATTTTATAGATAAGTGTGCTATGGTAAATAATGAATTGTCAAAAAATCAAACATTCAGGTTGGAATGTAAAATAAATAAATAAGATTTTCATTGTCAAACAGCTCAATCTTTTGGGAACTTGGTTATCTTACATGGTATCAGAGCTTCAGGTTCTACGAGGTCTTGGGTTTCAAGTCTCATTGGAGGCACTTATAACCCAATTGTGTTCCACGAGGAGAGGGTTTGGTGGGTAGTTGGAATACAAAACATATATATAAGATTTTCTGTTTCCTAACAGCTCGAGTGTTTCAGAAGCTTAGTTATCTTACAATTTATCTGTAAGAGAGGACAAGCAGGGACACTGGCGGACCTATGGTATGACCGTTATTTGGAAAAAAAAATTGTAATACCATATTATTAAATGGGAATCCCAAGTTGGAGCAAGATGGGTTTGTTGACAGGCCCCCTTGCCTTATCTAAGTCCTCTCCTCTCAGTCTTCTTAACCCACTCCAAACAATCCTCTTCTATAACCTGAACCCTCTTTGAAATCCCTCTTCAAAGCATATATACTATTTTAAAATCATTTTTCTTTTTTTAAAATATATTAAAAGAAGGTTTGTAGGTGAATTTGGCATATAAAGAACCACTTAATAGAAATAAAATGCTAATACATCAAAAAAAAATAAGTCATTTCTTGTGAGGCCAATGAAGTAACAAAAATTTAGTTATTTTGGCCACAAAGGCAAGACTGTGATTTCCTACAAGCTATAGATACTGCCAAGCAGCCTTGTGCCATAAACAGCTGTCTACTCTATTGGCTTTTATATTACCCATGTTTGATTGATTTCTGCAATCTTGAATATCTTGAGTACAGGTTACTGTAATCTTCATCATACAGCTCCCGACTTCTCTGTTGGAGGCATTTCGATTATTAACGAAGTACATAGATTATTTCTAACAAGGCCGCTAATAAGGATGGCAGTACAATGTTTATTTCTAAAGAGGCCATTAATAAGGATGCCATTTTTCTTAAATTATCCAGAAAAAGGATGTCATATTTTCACTCTACTAAAATAGCAGCTGTTGACACAAAAACTACTTAAAGTTAGGAAAAAAGTAAAAGCAGATATTCATCTATTTTAATGTTTTATGACATCCAGCTAGCACTCCTAAGTGTGAAGAATCATACCAAGACTGTAATTTGATGGTAGAAAGCTAATTAGTGCAGGTGTGTGTGTGTGTGTTCTCTGTATTGCTACGTCAGCCTTTATATCACTTCCGTTTGCAGAAGGGGCTCGAGCATTAAACCGAAGGTGGAACATCATCCATCTAGCCAACAAACTTTCTATCAGAAGTAGGGAAAGCTTAAATAGGTCTTCATAATTGGCAATACGAGAGAAGATACTTCACTGAAAAAGTTGTCTCATTAGCAATTGTAGGGGCATCAAAATTGAATTTCCCACCCAAGGGAACAACTCCTAATGTCCGCTGCTTTACAAGGATTGTCCATTATTTTCAAGCACTGCTGTGTTTACCCGTAGAGCAAGCCAATATATTAAATACAAATCTGGAGGGGGTTGTTCTATTAGGTCAGGCCTAGCAAGCACAGCTGAGCTGATTGTACCTCTTCTCGTTGAGGGAGAGGTTTCAGGGTTGAGTGCCAGTGGTGTATGGCATGTGTGTGCGTGAACGGAGGTGCGTGAGTTGTAACCAAGCAAAAAAGAGAGAGAAGCGTTTATCAGGTCTGAGATCACTCATTGGTATGATGTGTGGTAACACCTTCCATGCAACATTCTGAATAAAAATAGACACCAAATAGAATTTGAACATGAAAAACATAGTAAAATAACCAAAAAATAGACTGACCTCAAGATGAAGATTAAAGTATTTGCAATATATGCTACCATTTCCCTGCAGAAGATGTACACATGAACAGTTGTATATGTAAAGTTCTAATCTGGAAAGAAAGTTTATTATTACTTGACCTACCATTTTGCTCGGGGGTGTTAGTATGGTTCTAATAATTAGCATAGTAAACAGGCATTTCAAGTACTAATTGGCATAACGATGAGTCTGTTTCTATGTGCTAACAACATTGTCATACCAGAAATGATGCAAGCTTTGCTGACTCTCCCCCTTGAAAGCCGTTTTTGCAAATGCTGCATAAAACCTGACAAAAGAGAGTGATGCTAATAACATAAATACATGACTAGAAACTTCTTCAAAATAAAGTCAAAGCAGACTTACATTCCCAAAGTCATGACTGCCAAGACACCTGAGACCTCAGCGGCAGTTTGAGCCTGAAAGTAAAATATGCAGAAATTACACAAAAGTGTTGTGTAGTTATATTCTGAAGCCAGAATATAACAGGCAAGAATTGTTGCCAAAATGCTACTCACAAAATGAACAAACAAGTTTCATACATTCATCAGTGAAGGGAAAATAAGACAGGCAAATTAAAAAACCTGTCAATCTCTGGAGCAGAAATATAGACAACATATAGGTGAAATATCTTACCGTGAAGAAAACGATGTAGCTGATAGCGAGGGTCAAAGTAATCTCTATCACAGTGTCATTGAAAATATATCCCAGCCACAAAACTGAAATTATTCCAAAAGCAAGACCAATAGCGACACTGGACCAAAGAAACGATCATCTAAGAGAGAATGTACCTCCATTGTAGTAAGATATCAAAGAAAAAGGCAGGAATACATACGCTCCGAGAGACACTTGCGAAAGGAATTTGATAATGCTACCAGCATTAAAGCTTGCTCCAAGGAGCATCTTGTAGAACAATTGAAATACAACAATAGCAGTCCTATAATGACAAAAAACAAATGAACAAATGCAAAACTAAATCTTATAGAAGCTACTGTTCTTAGTGGTCCTGCCTGAAGCTCCACACTTTTATTCTATAAGTTCTTCAGAAAAAATTGTCAATATATTGTCTGAGAAGTTCATCACCCTCACAGAAATTTACTCAAGTTCAATACCCATCATTCATTAAGGACTCTCCTTCAATAATGGTGCTCAATTTTTTGCTTGCTCCAAGATCTTTGAGTAAGGCAACAACTGCAACTGGATCTGTGGCACTAAGAAGCCCTCCAAGAAGCAGCGACGTCTTCCAGTTCCAAGCATAGGGAAAAGCAAGCTGTAGTAGGTTGACAAATAAAAGTATCAGGTACAAAAGAACATGTCAAGCAGTCTGCAGGAACAGGTTCAATTCATGCCTTCACAGCAGCCCCTAGACAGAAAGTTGATATGAGAACACCCGGACCTGCCAGAAGAAGCATTTGTGCCATGCACCTCTGCACAGAGAAAAGTGTTCAGAACTTTTGGATGTGGATTAGAAATCAAAACAACCTATTACAAATTAGCAAATCTGATCCATTAGCATCCTCCCTTGGTCAAAATTAAATCTCCACTCACTGCCGCTGTTGTATCACAGTAACACAGATGGTAAATTAACCTCCTAATTCTTTTAGGGAAGTGATATAGGATTTTGGATGCCAACACACATAATCCAACCACATGTAAACTGAGACTCGTACTTCTCAAGGCACTAAACGACATGGAGACACTTTAAAAAAGGTGGTCTCACATCAGGAGGGAGCCGGCGACATTCTTTTAATACAAATGGGAATCACGGAGAAACAATATCATAAACCCCCAAAGGGAAAAAAGATAATTAAGAATCTAAAGCATACAACAGCAATTATATAATACAACACACCTTGATTTGGTGAAATTCCATTGCAAATGAACTTTCGAACAGTAGAGCAGGAAGAAATACGCATAACAGAAGATCGGGATTAATATTCGCCCCTGAAGCATAGCATGTCACTCGCGAAATTTAGGTCGGCAACAAAACATACCCCAGAATTTGCAGACATCAAGAATGCAAACTTACAGAGACGAATTCCAGACCCCAATTTGCCCAGTCCATGACTTGTTCCATATTCTGCGAATCAAAGCATCAGCAGCCAAAGCTACAATTAACTCATTTCAAGATTTACACAGAAAACCAACAAATATCACAATTCACAACAGTCACATGACCAACTGAGACGAACATAAAAGAAGAAAGAGTGACAGTGTAACTCTAACCAATGGATCCGAGGGCAACGCCGAGAACAAGCAGGGCAACGGTGTAGGGAACTTTGGAGCCACGGAGTAGATGCCTGGAGGCAATTCCTAAAACCAAACAAACCCCGACGAAGATGACGGCGTCCTGCGGCTCTGTTGAGCTACTTTCCTCGGCCACATCGAGCGGCAACGGTCCTTCCGCCACCGCAGACATCAGAAATGAACAACCGAAACAAAACAAGAAGAAGAATGAAGACAAAGAAAGGCAGCGAGCTCTCCAGAGAGAATCTAGTCAGCACTGTCCAAGAAGCAATCGCAGAGTGACACGAGAAGTGGAGGAGCGGCTCGGCTAAATGAGAAGGTAATGAACGTCTTCTTTTAAAATCTCTGAGATTCGCCTGGACAGGAAAGCAACGGTGGGAGTTTCACTCCATTTTTGACTTTACCTGTGAGAATAATAATAATACGAGTAGTTCTTTACAAACGATTTTGATACCAAGTACAAGAAAGACGAGTTACAAACATGCATCTACGAGTGGACTCTTCTGTTTTTGGCAACTGTTGCTTCCCCTTTTTGTTGGTGAACATGTAAGATCATGTGACTCCCCTTCTTATGGTGAATTCAAAACCAAAAAGAAAAGTGTTTTATGAATTACTTGTTCCCTCATGTGGCAACTGAGTCCACTGGCAAGGCTCATTTTTTATACATGTAATCACTGTAATCGCTAGTACAAATAGTAATTGCATTAGAGGAAACATTTGGGTTAGAGATATGCATTTTAGCGCATGCATCTCGTCATCATTCTCATCTACTAAAAGATCCCTGAAACATATTTGTTTACGATGAGCGTGAGTAGTTTCCCCCACCCTGTTTCATCCACTGTCACAAAAATCGGGAACATTTGGCGGATAGTCGGAATAACCCGCGTACAAGAGGTGCAGCAGGATTAACCTGCGGTTAATCTTCCAAGTCCGTAGGTTGCAGCTTTTAGTCGCAAAATCTCCGAATTCTCCTCGTAAATCGGCCCTGTTTGTCGATAACTTTATGGCAGCAGTTGAAAAACACAGTAATGACCTTTTTGGCTTTTTCTGAGATTTTCTTTTGCTAAACTGACGTTAAATTTGTACGTGATGAAGTCGCGTCTTCATTAAAGCATCGTTAATCATGCTTCAAATTATCAGTAGTTTGTTTTAAATATTCCATCTGTTTAGGAATGTATTTTTGTCTTCTTTTTATTTAAGAGTTGTCAGTTGAATAATCTCATAAAGCACGTCAGTGTTGGTTGAGATCTTTTAGGGGAATTACTAATATTAATAGAGTTTGTAATCGAAGTATTATCTTAGATCTTCATTGAGAAATAAAATTATGGTTCAGTAAATTGTTTTTGTTCTTTTCTTTATCTGCTTCTCTGTTTATATATTTGCTAGAGATCATTGGGGCCCAAAAAAGTAGACGGCAACAGTCAACGGTGCTGTAATTAGAGGTGTAAACGGCGTCCTTGTATCCGTGTCCGTCCGTCTGTTCGCTTAATGTTAAAACGGACAATTTTTTCTTGTTCACCATGGACGTAGCTGCGGACATAACCGAGCCGTGTCCATAGCCGTCTGTGTCTACCATCGTATATAATAAGTTAATTATTTTTTAATAGAAAATGACTTAAGTTGATAACTTTTTTAAATAAAAGTACGATTATTTAAAAAGGAAAAGTTGGTATAAGTGTTGTTTTTGCTTCGGGAACTGATATATTTTTTATCTCATAAAAAACTTTCTCATATTTTCAAGCATATTGTCTACTTGATGAAGTTACATCATCATTACAGCTAGGGGTGTAAACGAACGGACACGAACGCGGACAAGGCATGTCCGTAGCCGTCCATTTAAGTGCGGACACTCATCTACGTCTGTCTGCACCCGTCTGTCACATACGCGGACGGACATGGACACTATGATTTAAAACAAGAGTAAATGATATTATGCCTTATAGGGAAATTTATATAAAAAAATATAAAAAAAAATTACCAAATTGGCGCACTGTAGCAAATATTTCCCAAACTGGTGTTCTGACAAGCCACGCAGGCGCCAGTGCGGCCGCTGGCGCCTGCGTGGCCTTTTTTTTTTAACCGGCCCAAATAACAGAAAGGCGTCGGTTGAACCGGCGCCTTTCTCTTATAACCGAAAGGCATTTTTCTTTTCACCGTGTTTGAAAAGCGTCGGTTGAACCGACGTCTTCGTTTATAACAGAAAGGCGTCGGTTGAACCGATGTCTTCATTTATAACGGAAAGGCGTCGGTTGAACCGACGCAACCGACGCCTTTCATTTCGTATATAGCCCGCGCGGGCTCGGTCTCCTCCCCACCCATCCCTAACGCCGCCGCCGCTGCCGTTGGTTGCCTCCCCTTGCTCTCCGCCGCCGCCACCGCCGTTGGTCGCCGTCGCCGTCGTTCTCCTCCCCTCGCTCGCCTCGGCCTCCGTCGTTCTCCTCCCCTCTCTCGCCACCGCCGTCGTTCTCGCCACCGCCGTTCTCGCCCCACCGACGCCGCCGCCGCCGTTCTCTCCACCGACGCCTCGGCCAGTCGTCACCCCGCCTCCCCACTGTCTCGTCGCTCCATCTCACCGGTAATATACGTTTAATATCCGTTTAAAATACATATTGATGTATTGATTTAGCTTTTGTTCGTTTCTTTGTAGATATTATGGATCCAGGACCGATTGATCCCGCCGTCCTGACAGAGCAGAGCACGCACAGATCTGATGGCATCTGGAAGGGAGAGGTATGTGCATAATCATTATCTCCTTAGTTTTAGATATTACATATATTTAACAATTTTCCATCCATGTAAATTGTATAGGATCCCGGGTGCATTGAATGCACCGAGCACTGGCAAAATGTGCATCATTGGCTAGTTGATGCGCGCATTTTGCCGTACATTGAGATGGCTGGATTTGAGCACTTCATACGATTACAGTACATCAGGATTGATAGGGCTCTCATCACCGCCCTAGTTGAGAGATGGCGGAGGGAGACACAGACATTTCACTTGCATTTGGGGGAGATGACGATCACATTACAGGATGTTGCAGTACTTCTCAGACTCCGAGTTGATGCCATTGCTGTGTGTTGCTCGACTGTGGGAATTGATTGGAATGAAGTGTACTTGCACCTTCTTGGACGGGTAGCTCCACGCGAATCATTGAAAGGACGAACTAGGGTCAGTTTATTGTGGTTGAGAGAGCAGTTCAGTCCGCTACCGGAGGATGCCACCGAAATTGAGGTCGAGCAACATGCAAGGGCGTATTTACTCTATTTACTTGGTAGCACTATATTTGCCGATAGCAGCAGCAGTCATGTACACCCCATGTATCTCCTCTTGTTAGAGGATTTGTACAGTGTGGGACAGTATGCATGGGGCAGTGCCACCCTCGCTTACCTGTACAGAGAGTTGGGAAAAGCTTGTCAATCAAGCACATCAGGGATTGCCGGGTGCGTCACCCTTGTCCAGGTAAACCATCAATTTTCTTTTACTAGTATATTTTTCATAAGTATAACATTTGATTCATGTTGGGTGTGTATGTGGCAAACAGTTATGGTCGTGGGAGAGATTGCATGTCGGTCGTCCAAACATTAGGAGCACTCCACTAGATGGTTTATCACCGTTAGGAGTTCGGTATGTGTTATTTATTAAAGGTATTTGATGATGTTATATTTTAGATAATTTATTCCTCATCCTCGTTATGTTAGGTGGAATGCGAAGAAGACAAAAACTGTGAATCTTCACAATGTCTTGGCGTTGTATAGATCGGAATTGGACTATCAACGATCCGGCCAGGTATTACTCCTTTATATTGCATGCGTTATGAATATGACAAACGTACATTTCACCAAAAAGTAAAGTATCATATTCATATGTTGTGTAGGTAATATGGCAACCATATCATGATGATGTGTTAGCACAGTTACCTGGAATTTGTACGGATGGAGCGCATGTGTGGCTATCTAGGACGCCGCTTATATGTGTGGACATCGTCGAGATGCATGTTCCGGATCGGGTCATGTTACAATTTGGATTAGAACAAGTTTTCCCCCCTCTTCTGGTTGAGTTCATTGAACGAGTATCGCGCCGAGGCCGAGGTAGTTTTGATTGGAGGTCGCATCATGCGGCCTACATTACTAGATGGGACGACCGGACGATCACTCTCGTTCAAGGGGAGCCTGCTATGACTGAGCGAGATGCATACATGAGATGGTATTTGAGCATCACTAGGAGACTTATAATGCCACCCATGCATGAGCCGGAGATGTTATATCAACCAAGAGGCGACACTGAGCGGGCGTTGGTGAGTATCATTAACTTCATATTTGATTTTATTCACTAGTGTTTTGTAGTGAGTAGATAACATACCTGTGTTTTTCTTTCTAGCTTACTCTTGCACGACAGACATTTGATCAGACGGAGGGAGCTTTGGTGGACCGATCATATGAGAGCTTGCTAGCGGCCTGTCAGACGCTACACGATCGCTCTGGACATGTTCTTGCGAGTTTGCCATTGCTTCGGCCAGTTGTTACTGAGATTTCAGGATTGGAGGTTGTTCCAGAACCCGACATTCTGACATCATCCGCTGACACGAGAAGTTTTACCCCATTACCTGTTGTTCCAGATGCCCCGCTGGAGCAAGTTGAGAGGCCTCTTTCTTCGAAAGTATATACTCGGCGACAGCGTGCACTTCGTGCTCAACGTCAGGCAGCTTCGTCTTCAGATGCTTTACCTGACGTTGAACCTGAGGATATTCCAGTTCGAGAATGAGGACGGGGTAGGAATAGGTTGAGGAGAATTGAATAAACACTTCTTGTAATTTTATAAATACATTTGTAATAGTTTGGTGTGGTGTAATATATTTTGTGTCATGTCTGTTGTATTATCAGAAAAAATTTATCTTGTTATCATGTTATGATGTTGAATTGTCAGGTTGTGATGTGTCTGTATTATTAGGTTGTGAAAAATTGTAGATTTCGTCCAAAGGATAAAGTGATTTGAATTAAGTGTCGAAAAGAACCGACGCCTTTCCGTTATAAAGGAAGGCGTCGGTTCAACCGACGCCTTTCAAAAAAAACTTACGGAAAGGCGTCGGTTTAACCGACGCCTTTATGTTATAAGAGAAAGGCGCCGGTTGAACCGACGCCTTTCTGTTGTAAAGAAAGGCGTCGGTTCAACCGACGCCTTTCGAGCCGGTTAAAAAAAAAGGCCACGCAGGCGCCAGCGGCCGCGCTGGCGCCTGCGTGGCTTGTCAGAACACCAGTTTGGGAAATATTTGCTACAGTGCGCCAATTTGGTAATTTTTTTTATATATATTTTTTTATATAAATTTCCCATGTAAAAAAGAAGAGAAGCATTTTCTATATAAAAAAAAAGACTACGCATTTGATATTATTAAAAAAGAAATAGCCATCTGATCACTCGTATATGCTATGGTATGGGTCCTTAATTTCACATGTTTTATCCTAATCTATCTTATCTTTCCCGAACCAAACCGATTTCCACCCTCACCTAATTGCTACCGATCACAACTTTGTGGCAATGGTTTCACTAACCTATACATGGACAGTCATTGTCCTTGTTAATGTCGAATCAAATTCTGACAACCGAAATGCTATGATGATGCCCCTTATATGAGATCGGTCTCGTGTAAACTAGTCTTTCTCTATATTATATATATATATATGGAAAATTTTAAATAAAATCGCTCTCATATACAGTTGGATCTTGACGTAATGGTTACAAGGTTGAGCGATGATTCACACTCACTTACTCGCTGATTAGATCGAAATCCAATGACTGAAAAGATTGACCTTATGTTCCTTATATGAGAACGATCTCGTATAAACTGATGTCTCTATCTCTCTCTCTCTTTTTATATATATATATGGGAAAAGTTTATATGAGATCGCTCTCATATTGCTTATATGAAGCTACTTTGAATCGTAGCTGTTAGATCTTGATCTAACAGCTACAAATATCCATAATGATCTCACCCACTCCTTGATGTGACACACTCACCTACCCACTGATTTGATATCCACCCTCCAATCGGAATCTAACGGTAATAAAGATTGGCCTCATGCTCCTTATATGAGAACGATCTCATGTAAACCCCTCTCATATATATATATATATATATATATATATATATATATATATATATATGAGAGGGGTTTACATGAGATCGTTCTCATATAAGGAGCATGAGGCCAATTCTTATAGCCATTGGATTCCAATCGGATGATGGATATTAAATCAGTGGGTAGGTGAGTGTGTCACATCAAGGAATGGGTGAGATCATTATGGCTATATGTAGCCGTTAGATCAAGATCGAAGGGCTACGATTCAAAGTGGCCTCATATAAGCTATATGAGAGCGATCTCATTTAAACTTTTCCCTATATATATATAATCTTTGGAGCAAACATATCGCCTTCAATGCTTAAGCATTTGTCAAAAAACAAAACTGATAAGCTCTCGTATTTGTTTTTATTGGCACTCCTGACGCGTTTGTGGTCGTTATTGGTTTCTAAACAAATTACAATACTATTGTAGTAAAAAAAACATATTGTGCATCACTTTGTGACTTGTCGACATCAATTTGAGTTTCCATAAAAAAAGAAAAGTGACCAATTCGACGCGCATGTAATCATCCATCGATCACGACACCGTCCGACTCGTTTTTCTTTCTTTTGTATACTCACTGAGCTCACATAATTTGCGTTAGAGACCGGATCATGACATATTATTCGGTGCCTAACAGGAGGAAGATATGTTTTTTTAGTGATAAAGCGCCACTTCAGGGATAAAACTTAACCAATCACTTTGGGTTGACTCTGAAGTAAGGATATACGTCCATTAAAGAGGCAGAAAGATGAGTAAAAAGAAATTTTGTACCAAGTTGGCAAAGGGATAATAGCTGATTAGATGTTCCAAGTTCGATCCGAGTGTTCACTTCGTTTTTCTTTCTTGTTTGATCCGAGTGTTCACTGACATGGCATCCACGAACGATCAATTTAAGCGTCTAAACATCAATTAATTTGCTTATTCTATGCGCTAAAATTTACACGTATCTTTGTAAACTGTGATGAAGTTTTATTTGGTGCATAATATCCATCTCCATGAAAAATTGAAGTTCAAAATCTTAACTGAAGTGAATGACTGTGGTCTTCATAAAAAAAGTGTCCCTGGTGGGCATGACTAATTGACGAGAAGAAAATTAATTCACAGGCCGTATTAAGGACGATCACAGGTTCTGATCATCGAATCCATGCCTGTTTTTTTGATGCAGCAAAGGAAAATCTAAGAATTAGAGTCCCATTTATATGAGACACATCTCACGCACATCTGAATGAGCAGACGTCAAATTAGGAGCCAGGTGGGCGAATCACTTACCCGCCCGAGCTCCCATTGACTAGGGATGCCACCGGGGCCGGGTTTTTACCCGATCCGACTGGACCTGGCATTATTGGGGCCGATTCTGGGAAACCTTACACAGTACCGGTTCCGGTTCCGGTTCCGGGTTTGAAAGAGGAACAGATGCACCAAGTCGGAGCAAACTTGGGTATTATATTAAAACCCGACCCGACCCGATATATAGGTACCCAACTTAAGTTAGGGCTTTATAACCATTGTTGTAAATGACTCATGTTGTTTTAAGCTAATAGTTATTTCCAACCCATGTTATGCATTGAGCAATTTTTTTTATCTATTTTCATCTTTGTTAATTTATTTTTTTATCATTTTTTACTTGAGGCTATTTTAATTTTGTTAGTATCTTAAAACACCATTTTATTGAGGTTAAAACAATTAAGGTGATATCCACCGATTAAAGTTTGTATTGAAGTCTTCTTTTCATTTTTTTTCTTTTGGTGCCCATTTTTTAGCCTGAAAGAGTGAAAATGAATCAAAATAATCAAAGTTTAATATGTGAGTTTGAAAAAGAATAAAAATAGATAGAATAATTTTGATTTAGTATCAGGGCGGGGCGGGGAGGTTTCGGGTTTGGTACTGGGGCAGTTATGGGTTTGAAAACTAGACCCATGGTGGGTCTGGGGTGGTTTTGGGTTTGAATCATTACAACGGTTCCGGGGCAGGGTTTGCTAATAACCGACCCAAATCCGCCCCGGCGGCATCCCTACGAGTGACTCTGCTTACATGGGGTCCACGTGCAGTGAGTAAATTGGGAGTGTCCACACAACCATACGCTAGATGCCATAAGGCAGGGATTCGACCTTGGGACCTCTCCGTCCACAAGAAGTTGTTGGATTGGCAAAGTAGCATTACTCTTGATTTTATTTGTTTTTGGAAAAATTAGCCTAGTAGAGTTATTTTGCTACTAGAAGGACGAATGACAATATATAAATATACAGATAATAACAACATACAAAAACAGAGCACAGCCAGAAATAACATAAGAAAATCGGATTAGGTACGAGAGAGACATTTGTTTGAATGGATCGTAGAGGTAAATTATGCCAACAAGTTCATGTTCACTCACTGGTGGGCGTTGGCGTCACTGAAATATTATTTGAATATGGCAAATCGAGGATCATATGGCCACGTTGGTCCACATGATTGGCCTTAACATGCCTAGAACTGTTAATTTTGCTCATTTCATGTGGCTTAGCTTTATGGACTAGCAAGCTACAACCACGAATTTGATAAAAAAATACATTTTAGGGAGGTGTTTCAGACTGGTTAGTGTAAAATCCAGAAATCTACAGTGTGAAAGTGGATTTTTCATATAGGGATGTTTTGGACTTTTCACAAACCAAACAGCGAAAAAGTACCCAAAATGCCCTTAAGTTTAGGTATAAGCCACCCACTCTTTGATTTTTCATATTACCCGGAAAGGGAGCGACTACCCGAAGAAGCTGCCGTTAGTCGGAGAAGAAGGCGTTCCGTCCGGCCTCTCCGCCCACATCATCACCGGCGCCGGCGCCGTCGAACTCCGGAAAGGTCATCTTCGCGGCAACAAGCGGGAAAACGAGCGGGAAAGATCGGGTATTGGAAAACAACTTCAACGGAGGCAAGGTACATCGAAAAAACTGTGATGGCGAAGTAAAAATACGACGATTTCTATCATGAAAGTTGGTTCTAGAGAAGAAAGTTGAGAACTTAGCAAGTTTTCAACTATTGTTACAGTCGTGTCGTCGACAACACGACTGTAACAATAGTCGTGTTTGATGAAACACGACTCATAGACGTTGCTTTTCACTCATATACGGTTTTCAATATATCGTGTGTCACGGATTTTTAACTTATTTCGGTATTTTAATGGCAGGTACGGATGGAGAAGATAGTTCTTTGTTTACACTACGATGGAGTTTTGACAAATTCTGCTAAGTACGTGGGCGGGAAACGGAAGCTCCTGCCTATAGATACACGAGTAAAGTACCTGGAACTGTTACAGCTAGTGGAAGAAAGATTACCGCTTAAGTCTACATCTGGTACATTAACTTTGTCATATCGTGTTGACTCTGAAGAATACACATTTCTCCTTGAAGACGATAAAGACGTGGAGTCAATATTTATACTTCACAAGAGCAAGCAAGGCACAAATGGACTACTCCGCCTGTACGTGGAGTGGACTTCTACGGGCAATAACATGGAGACTTCGACTCTCAATAAGGAAATAAATGCCAATGCAAATAAGGAGGAGGAGAGGCTACCAGAGGCAGAAGTGAGGCCGGCCATACAGACACCGCCGGAGAGGCCGTCCAGCCCGGGCAATAAAACACCCGCATCAGAAGTCGAAGGAGGAAGAGATGGAGACTATGCGAGGTGAGACTTTTAAGGCGCGGATACAGGGAAGTCGTGTGCTATTATAGTCGACTATAATAGTACACGACTAAAATTTTTATCGTGCCGTATTGAACACGACTATATACCTAGTCGGGTTGCATAGTACACGACTATAAATCAATTCGTGTTGCATAAGACAATACCTCCTAGTACGTGCTATCGTTTTCTCAAGTCCATTGATACATCTTTTTTCCCGCAGTTTCGAAGATGGAGAAGAAGGTGAAGATGAAGATGAAGATTTCAGTCCAGATGAAGAAGAATTGTTGGATGAAGATGAATTACCGTGGTCTGCAGATGAGTGGGATGAGCCTCTTACAGTACCACATTTCAGCCAGCCAGATCACACGGGAACATCGACTTCTAGAGGTCCCACGGCAGGAGACACATGTAAAGGGAAATCTGTCGCGTCGGAGGACGATGACTATCTCAATATTGAGGGTGATGGTGGTTGGGATTGGGGTACCTATTCTGCACAGGCCGGTCCTTCAAAACATTGTGAAGAGGAGACGATGTTGACCGGAAGTTTGCAAGCAGAAGACTACGAGGCACAACTTACCTTAGGGGCTAGATTCGAAAGCGTCAAGCAGTTCAAGATGGTTCTAACTGATCTGGCAATCAAGAGGAAGTTCATGTTCAAAGTAGCGGATGAGAGCAAGGACACATTCGCTGCAACGTGCAAGGTTTCGGGGTGCAAGTGGTACATACGAGCGTCGAACAGACTTGATGGAGTCAGCGTAACAAGGAGGGAAGAACGGCATACATGTGACACTTCTCTAAGTTCGAAAGATCATCCATTGGCTTCTCACCTCTGGATTGCGAGGAAGTATCATGGCCTCCATAAGGATTCAAACTCCATAAAAATCTCAAATATCCAACAATACATTGAGAAGCATTGGGGCGTCACAGTCAACTATAAAAGGGCATGGAGGGCGAAAGAGGAATTGATCCGATTGATCGATGGCAACCCTGAAGACGCATATCGTATTTTGCCACATTACGGAAGGGAATTAGAGCAGTCTAACGCAGGTACACATGTGGTCATAGAAAGTTCAGCTGATATACCTGATATCCCAATTGAGTTAGCCGACTACGACTTCAGACGTGTGTTTTGGATGTTCGGCCCGGTCGTAAGAGTATTCCGAAGAACACTGAGACCGTTGCTCACGCTTGATGGAACATTCCTAAAAAGAAAGTACCCTGGAGTATTATTGGTTGCTACAGCAATCGACGGCAATTAACAATTAATGTGTCTTGCATATGCAATTGTCGATAAAGAGAATATCAAAACGTGGTAAGTATAGAAGCAGGAAAGACGACTATTCTAACAGTCGTGTTTTCGACGACACGACTGGGCACACATTCGTGTCTTCGAAAACACGACTACTCATACAGTTGTGTTTTGTTTTTACACGACCTTATAACAACCTGAAGCATTTTGTGTTTAATATGCTTGTCTCTCACTGTACAGGACGTGATTCCTCACCTTACTAAAATGTTTTCTCTTTACGGACCCCCTGGCCTCCCTGGACACTATTGTCTCTGATAGACAGAAGGCCCTTCTGAGAGCGGTCGCCGATGTCTTTCCCGAGGCTCACCATGGGTTTTGCCTAAGGCATATGGCCACAAATATGCTTAATACTTGGAAGGATAAGTACCTGAAGGAACTTCTATTCCGAGCTGCAAAATGCTTCAGGAGACCAGAATTCGATGCAACGATGGAGAAGATGAAGGAACACAATGAGGCGGCCTGGAAATATGTTGACAATATTCCGAAAACACATTGGGCGAACGTAGAATATCCGGGTTAAAGGTACGGCACTCTCACGTCGAACGCGTCAAAAAGTGTAAATAATATGCTTCTAAAGGCAAGGTTTTGGCCAATAACTCGGTTGATCGAGCAAACGCGGGTGACCACAAGCGTCCATTTTCAGAGACGCCGAATAGAAGCAGACGGGCTACCGACTCCGTTAACAAAATATGCACAGAATCATATCAATCAGATGAGGAATCAGAGTGCTGGAACAGTTCGAGTTCAACCGCTATCATTACGGCAGTTTGAAGTGACATCTTTATACCATGTGGTAAGCATACATTCGTTTTCTATAAGATACGACTATAACAAAATCGTGTCGACGAATACACGACTACTCATACAGTCGTGTCATCTCATGCACGACTAGTCATACAGTCGTGTCTTCGACGACACGAGTATTCTTGGAAGACACTGATGTTGTTCATGTTGTCGCATCAGGATGTTGTTGACCTTACGAATAGAACCTGCACATGTGGCTTCTTCCAGAGCATGGAACTTCCATGCAAGCACGCCATGGCATGTATTGATGAGAGGAGTCTGGAAGCGGTAGAATATTGTGAGAAGTAGTACTGCGCAAGTACGTTCCGCAGCACGTACGAAGAAGTAGTCTTCCCTACTTTAGACAGAAGTCAGTGGGGAAATTACGGGGTTTTATTTAAATGCGAACCGCCCAGGCTTGAAGCTCCAAAGAAGGGTAGGAGAAAGACAAAGAGAATTGAGTCACAGCCCGAGCCACCTGCAAGGCCACGTTCGAAATGTGGGAATTGTCGTGAAATTGGTCACAACCGTACAAAGTGCACCAACAGCCCGGTTCCGAAAGAAAATCGGACGCGCAGGAAACGAACACTTCCGCAACAAGGCAAACTGACTACGAAGGAGACATCGCATGTACGCCGCTCCGGCTTACCTCAGCCCCCACCATTCTTCACTTAGGATGTAGTCAAATTCTTGTATAACGCATATTAACTTCTACCGAAATGTACGCATGTAAAGATAAAGAAAGGAAGAAATGAAAAACAATCTTTCGACACGACTATCTTTCGACACGACTATCTATACTGTCGTGCATTGTGAAACACAACTATATATAAAGTCGTGTTCCATCAGAGACGATTATATACGTAGTCGTGTTGTATCAGAAACGATTATATACGTAGTCGTTTTGCATCAGAGACGATTATATACGTAGTCCTGTTGTATGAAGGCCGTATTCAAAGTCATGCTTGCGATATTTTGTCTACATCTGGTATGAGTCAAAAAAAGAATTGGAATTATTTGAAAGAGAACTGTACAACAAGGTGTCAAAAAAAGAATTGGAATTACAGCAAATGCACTTTGTACATTAAAATAATGTGAATAAAATGAAATCTAATTTATTCTTTATCCGGAAGCCGCATAAAACCCGCAACTGTGACGGCATCTTTTGTGCCTTGTCTGGAATCGTCGTCAAACTCGCTGTTAATAACCCCCCGAATCAAGGTTGAAGCAATGACTGGTCGCCACAGTCGTGTAATTGTGGACTGATCAAACTCCGGTGGGTTGACATTGGACGCCAAATGCGCGACGTACATCATGATGAAGATGCCACAGTCTTTCGAATTCTGTTGCCACGGCGCTTTGGCTATCTGAGTCATCTTCCAGTCTAGCAAACCAAACCACCCCAGCTTGCCTGCCATCACAACGTTCATGAACTGCGTGAATTTGTCAGCAGCTTTTCTGTGATGCGGATATAATTGGGATCTGCCAGACAGCGGGTTGTAGAAGTGCCATACACAGTGCGGGAAATGGACATACACGAGGCAGAAGTGGGAGCCTGTGCGGATTGGGAAAAATGTGTAGAACATGTTCCTGTTCAAGCCGTCGAGCATCCTCCCGAGCTTTTTAACCAATTTGGCATTATTTCCTCCTTCCTGGTGCTCCTGCGAAACCGCAAGAGAGTTAGACAACGATGCTCGTAATATCATACTTAATTACTTATCACTCCTTATGAAGGGAACACTTACATTGTCGAATATCTCTTTGAATGCGTGGCAACCAAAAAATGCCCACGGATATTTCATCCGGTTTCTCTCATTGCGCTGGCTCAACAGACTTAAAAACGCATCTATAACCTATGGAAAACATCCACAAGAGTCATTACACTCGAAGTAAGGCAATATACAACTTCCAATTAAAAGTCGATTATTCTATATATACGATTTTCATGATAGTCGTGTCGTCGATAGATACGACTATGCGTATAGTCGTGTGTTGCGAAAACACGACTAGGCACAAAGTCGTGTCTTCGAATACCGACTTTATGTCAACAAAAACATATGAGGAGCATAGGTTTACTTACATTGGTGTTTATTTCTGTTGTTTGTAGGAGGGATACATAGTCGTCATCACATAGCGTGGGGATTGGATAAGCCTTCCTCGGATTGGCGATCCAATCCATCTATTGCCACTCTATCCTGCTCTAACAATACCCCCATGTCGAAGCATAACTCCAAATCGGCATAGTTGTCGGGGAGTGCAATTACAGATTTAGACTTTTGAGGGGTTAGGAGGACATCAACGTCAACCGGCTGGGATGCGGTTAAGCCAGTGCCCTCCGCCACCTCCTCCTCCTCCCTCGCCTCCTCCTCCTCAGCCTCCTCTTCCTTCACCTCCTCCGTCTTCTCCTCCTCCATCGCCTCTTCGTCGGCCTGCACCTCCTCCTCCTTCCCCTCCTCCTCCTTCGGCTCCTCCTCCTTCCCCTCCTCCTCCTCCCCCTCCTTCTCCAGAACATCCGCCTTCTTCTCCTCTTGCTCGCCATCCCCGTCCTTCACATCCTCCTTGACGGTTTCGATATCCGACTGCTGTAAGGAAGAGATGACCTCATCGATGATAGAGGTCGCATGTCGATCGGATATGGTTTGTTCGGAGTCGGCTTTCGGCTGAGGGGACCTATTCCTTCTTTCCTGCTCCTCCGCCATTCTCTGTATATGGTCATCTTCCCTAATCATCTGCAATTCCCTCTCGGAGACAGTCCTCATTCGCTTCCTTACCACTACACCAGGGGGGAATAGGTCCCGTCTGTACGTCGGACGGGACTCGACTTCTGCACGCTCCATATCTTCGTTGAATTCTGGTTGGAGCTTCTTCAAAAACAACTTGGCAGAGGATCTCTTTGTAGCCCGTTCAATCTTCTCTTCCTCATCCGCGCGTTTGATGGGAGCTAAAATGACATTTTACTTATTCGTGTCAGTAGTAGCAGCACGATAAAAAACATAGTCGTGTATCATGAAACACGACAAGTATAATAGTCGTGTACCATGGGGCACGAAAAAATAAATAATCGTCTACAACTTACCTTTACCCCATTTCGTCGAATCCAGATGTGACTTCCTTGCCAGCTCCTTTGTCCGCATACCAATCGGAGTGTTCTTCATATGCTCCTTGTCACGGGGCCGCTTCTTTGGCTCCATCTGATGCACCGATGACTTCTCTGGCTCCATTTCGGGCCACTTCTTTGGCTCCATCTGATGCACCGATGACTTCTTTGGCTCCATTTGGGGCCGCTTCTTTGGCTCATTCGTGGGCTCTTCAGTCATCTCCTCCTTAGGATGCTTAAAGATCTGACCTTCTAACAGCATTGACGCTGAGGCAGCAGAGGCCTTCATAGAGTGGAGAACCTCTCGCAGAGGTCCGACTCTCCTTCCCATCTCCTCATACGAAGACAGAGCTATCTCAATTAGTGATTGTATGCCCTGAAGCGCACCCTCCAATCGCCCCATTGCAGTTGCAGTGGATTGGGCAGCCGTCCTCGAGGAAGTGGAGGCAGGTTGGTTGGGAGTCCTCTTGATTTCCGGCCTCTCCGGCCTCTGTCGTCGTGGAGGAGGGGCCCCTGAGGTTGACGAAGCAAGGAGAGATGCCTCTCCGGCCATGGGGCTGATTACGTCGACGAGTTCCTCCCCTACTTGAAGATTGTGGAACACTCCCGTCCAATAGTCGGCCATACGGTGCTTCTTCTGTGCACCTTTCTTCACCTCTGTAATGAGGGCCCCACTTCCTGACCATCTTTTCGCCCGTGGGCTGGTAGGGCCCATGACAGGATGGAAGATTGTCGTGTGCTCGAAAAACCAAATCTGCATAGTAAACAGATGAAAACATTATAACAATGCGCGGTTGCCTTAGTCGATTATAAGTTGAACACGAATTGAACTATGGTCGTGTCGTAAACAACACGACTATATACATAGTCGTGTTCAATTATACACGACTATAAATATAGTCGTGTTCCATAAGACACGACTATATATATAGTGGTATTGTATAAGACTTTTTCCCGATCGAAGACTATGAATGCTACATACCTGAAGGACATATGCGGCGCCATTTAGGCATCCACCGCCCAGGCACTCTCCTTGCGATCTCGCACCCACTAGTCTGCTGGTATGGGTTATACCAGAAACCAACATCTTATGTATAGCCCCAGCCCAATTGTATGACCTCAATCTTGGGAGGTCGTCAATGTAACGGTACAAAGAGGGATGAACCACTCTAGTGCTGTGTGGAAACAACACCGTGCAGAAGAGGAGGCAGATGATCATCCTCGCAATGTCCTCCTCCTCCATCTTCAGTTCGCCCGCGCTAAGCTTGTCTATAATTTCCTCAATGTGTGGAATTTCCGCTCTCCTCGCGGCGAAGTAGTTTCTGAAGAATTGACCTTCCGGTCGGCGTGTCAAGGAGGGGAGGACCTCAACTCTTTCGCCCTTTGCGGGCAATCCGGTGATAAGGGCAACATCTTCCTCTGTGAAATGTAGCGTCCTACCCTTGATATTGAAGACCTTCACCAACTCATCCCAGTACCTGACCAAATGGTCGAGGAGGTTCCGAGATACAACTACGTCCTCACCTTCAAAAATGACAGCGAAACCAGCATCTTTGATCACTTGGGCACATCTTTGGTGACGCTGTAGGAGGGCCGCACACTTTTTCATCGCTCCCGGTTGACAACACGTCTTTAGCGCCGGTCGCGCATTATATGTTCTCTTCATTGGTCGGTCCATCGGAGCCTTCCTTTTCCTGCCCCTCTGATTTCGCTATCGAGGTGCCAAGACAAAATCATGATCCTCCTCCTTCTCCGATGGTATTTCCTCCATAGACTCATCTCTTTTTTTATCCATCTGCAAGGAGTCAGGTATAGTGGTCAGTAGAAAAGTCTCCTCGATGCAACACGAAAATATAAAAGTCGTGTCGTCGCGTACACGACTAAATACAAAGTCGTGTCTATTACAGACACGACTTTATAATTCATAGTAAAAATTTAAAATTCAAATTTCGGACCTTATGAAACTAAAATCAGTAAGGATAGTTGTAACTTACCGCAGTTTAGTCGTCTGTATGTGTGTATTTCCTCGCAGGTGCCTTTCACAGTCTTCCTCGCCGTCAACCGAAGCTCAATCCGGTCAATCCGCCGGTTGTATGCAGGCGGAGGGAGCCGCGGGGGAGCTCAGAAGGTTGAAGATCAGAAATACCGTCGTATGCGCTTCAAATCGCCGCCTTTGTCCACTCTCCCTCAGTCGTGTCGTAGAAATCCAGCAGGGGGGGAGCTCGATATCGAGATGGGGGACGCGAATAGGCTCGAACTCGTCTGTGTATTTCGCCGGTTGAATCGCCGCTCCAACTCGCCGGTCGCCGATGTATATCGCCGGAGAACTTCACCCTTTTTTCGTGTTGTACACAACACGCCTCTTCGCACAGTATTAGCACGAAAAAATAGAAGAAAGGGTATTTTGGGTACTTCAAGTCTAGATTTCCGGTCATATGAGATTTCACGGGAAAAACCTGGTAATATGGGAATATCAGAGTTGGCGCCAGGTAATATGGAAAAAACTCAATAGTGGATGATTAGTGTGCCTCGTTAACTCTCCCTCGTTTATACTGCTTTGGCTGGGAGCATCTGAAACACACGAAGAACCTGAAGATAACTGGGAATGTTCATCCAATTAATAAATCAAAGAGAGCCAATTCAAAGCAATATTGCTTCGGAGCATCTGAAACACATGAAGAACCTGGAGACAACTGGGAATGTTCATCCAATTAGTAGAATCAAAACCAAGCTTCTTTCTATAAAAAAAACACCAAGCTTCAGCACGATTTTGGCATTATTAGGCCATTGCCTACTGGACAAAACCAATCGCCATACCTTATCTGTCTAACATCAAATGCGCAGACTGTAATAACAAATCAGAAAACGAAAGATGAATATCATTGATGGTAAAACGTCAGAATTAAATTTAAATAATTCTTATCGACATTCCATGGCCAAAACTCAACTAGGTAAAACTTAGGATGTAAACATTCAAAGAGTTGTTGGCCTTACTAAACATGATTATTCAATGAGAGACAGAGAGTACTTACTTCGAGTGATGCACCATATGAGAACCCGCCTACTAACAAAATGTACATTTCTATTGAATCCATAGCCAAAAAAATCGTCATACCTTATCTGCCTAAAAATGCGCAGACTGTGATAACAAATCAGAAAATGAAAGATGAATATCGTTGATGGTAAAACATCAGAATTAATTTCAAATCATTCTGGTCGGCATCCCATGGCCAAAACTCAACTAGGTAAAACTTAGGATGTAAACATCCATAGAGTTGTTGGCCTTACTAAACATGATTATTCAATGAGAGACACAGAGAGAGTACTCCAGTGATGAACCATATAAGAACCCATCTACTAACAAAATGTACACTTCTATTGAACCATAGCCAAAAAATGTTGGATTGATGTCGAAGGAAAAAAAATGAAGGTGAGCTTCCCTCTAAATCTGATGATTATATATGAAATTTTAATGAATTTGAAAGAAATTGTATTGAGAAGTAATCTGAATGGAACTCTCTATGCATCCATTTGCATAAGGGGTCCTAGGTTTGTTTTGTCTTATTGTTATAACCGAAAATATCTCTCCGTTCTCTTTTCATACTGTTCACATATTGTTCATATATTGTATATGAGGAATTCCAATTAAAATTTTTTGTTTTATCCATTAGCAATACCTTATTTATGTGGCAACCATAAATGCTTTAATCATATTTACTGTAATGTTCATAAAAAGTTCAGAATATTATAATGAGGTTGTCATTGACTTTACCCACACCACATTTATCATATACACTACATCACTATCAATATTCCATTCTTTATGAATAATAGATCATAAATAACAGAATTGATCACACCTTGATATTTTTTCCCATTTATTCCAACTAAGGTTCTACCTATAGTTTTATCTTCTTTGAAATTAAATTTCGTACACTCTGCTTTAGTCCTATTTATTTTGAAATATTTTGATTCTGGAGCCTCCGTCCATAATTTTAGTTTTGCATTCAAACCTACTTTACTTTCGTCAATTAAAACTATATTATTTACAAAGAATATACATCAAATGTATATTATCTTGCATACGTCTAGTTAAAAGATAAGGACTTAAAGCTGACAATTAATGAAGAGCTACTCTAACTAGAAGTTCCTTGGTTTTTCCCAATTGTTTGTACACTAGACACAACCCTCTCATACATATCCTTTATAATATTTATGTAATCTATTATGATTTTATTCTTCTTTAAAATACTTCAAATGAGCTCTTTCGGTACTAGTCATATGTTTTTTTGTTCAAATCTATGAAGGTCACAAGAGGCCTTGTTTTCTATCTCTATATCTCTCTACTAATTATCGTAACAAACAATAGCTTCCGTTGTTGACCTTTCCGACATGAAACTAAATTGATTATCTGTTATTTTAGTTACTTTTCGCAAACATCATTCTACTACTCTCTCCCATAACTTCATAGTATGCTATATAAGTTTCATACATTTGTAGTTTGTATAACGTTGGATGTCCATTTTATTTTTATACAAAGGTGCGAGGGTACTTCTCCTGCACTTATCTGGCATCCTCTTAGACTACCAGATTGTGTTAAAAAACAATTACAAAAAAATGTTCCATAAGATATTCCATAATAGTTGTTGACAGTAAATTCTACTCCATGTGCATTTGGTTGGCACTTTCTAGAGTAGCATAAACAAAATCCCATGGCTTTCCAAAGCAATCTATTTGGTAGATAGTGTATTTGGGAAATCCAGCATTGTAGTGAAGTCATCGAAGAAGTAAAAAAGGGGCAGAATTTTAACTTCATAGAGAATCGCATCTTAAGGAAATTTTAAAAAAGAAGTCACTTTCGGATTTCTCATAAATCACTTTGTGGCACTTCCCGTAAACATGTAAAGAGAGCAAGGGCAGAAACAAAGATAAAACATTTAGGGGAAGTGGCACCAAATGATTTATGTGGAAGTTAAACCCTAAATTCTCCTAAAAGTGGCAACCAAACGCACACAAATTCTGTTAGAAGCATAATACTTAATTTCACCAGATTTTGATTATATTACTAGCAAAATTGACAACCAAACGCACCCTAACAAGGAAAAATTTGATATGTGACCTAGCTTATGCTTGTGGACTGCTCCCAAGCACTACAAATCGTTGGATAGAGATCCAATTCCCAAAGTTGGGGGCAAATTGTTCAGATCCCTTAACTCGTAAATTTGGTGCTCTAAGAGGTTAGTTGCCCTGCCCCTTCTAGTCCGGTCCTAAGGACTCAAACACCCTAGTTATAAAAAAAAGGTAATGTAAAGAACTTCACTTTTTTTTTATGTCAACTTGGATACAGCTTCTGTTTATATTACCCAAGTTGATAGTTGACTTCAACATCTCTAGCCAAAAGCCATTTGACAGTGAAAAGGCCCATACCAATAAAAGAGTGACAAAAGTTCCCTTAGCCAATTTTACTGCATACTCTTTATGTTTCTGCACCCATTCCAGTTCATATTCTTACTCATCTACGTGAGATGTGCCATGTAAGGAGAGGGGCAGCCGAGCAGTTTTCTAGTTTTCTCTTTTTTTGCCTGTAACAAGGCCAAACATCCACGTTCAGAAAAAATTATGATGATTGTTTCAGCACCCGACTCTGGTTCATTGTGGGCGTGCGTTTTAAGGATCCCACCGAAACAATGACATCTCATGCTTATTTTCACTTGGCATGCGTCCTCCGGATCCGGCGCAAAAAACAGAAAAAGATCGCCAAATGGTTACTTGCTATCTAAACTACTCGCACGTGATTTCTAAAAAAAAAACTATTTGTGTATTGATCTTTTTTTAATCGTCATTCTTGCTTTGATCTTACTGCCCATACGAGGATTGTTTATACTATGGAATGCCGGCTCGGCGATATATCACCGATTGGGCCCTACCCGATACACTGATACAAGCCAGTATCATTTTTTCAAAAAATTCAAAATATCAGCGAAATTTTGGTTTCGGACCGATTTATCACCATCTTTTAAAAAAATATTTTTGAAAAAAGGAAAAAAATCTAACTTTTTCCCATTGTTTCCTATCCTAAGAGGGGTGGACCTACGTGTAACCCATGGGGGTGAGATGGGTTTCATCCATTTCAGCAATATTACATATAAATCAAGTTCCCCATCTTGCATTTCACTCAGATTTTCTTATAAATTGGTTTAATTCCCTTACTTGACCCCATCTTAAAATGATTTGACCCCCATTCATGAAAATTCTACGTCCGCCGCTGCATCCTAATATGCATTTTTATGCATATTTTAAAATCTATACTTTGTCTAAATTAACATAACTCATTTTAGGAGTTAGATTGTAAAAATATATAGTAAAACTAATTTTTGGCCACCGATATTTTTTTACACAATATCTTCGATATATCTCCGATATTTTATCTCTTTGGTTGACTGATATTTTATCTGATACGGCAATCCATGGTTTATACGCAGCCTGCCTTAGGGCCACCTAGTTTCGAATTTCCTTTGGATGGTGCTGGTGCCTACCCCTAAAACATTAGAACCATCAAATTGTGATCTGACAATTGCAATGCGCAAAAGTGCACATTAATTTTTCCCATGTTTATTTATATATATATATAGAGAGAGAGAGAGTGGTTTACATCGTATTGTTCTCATATAAAGAGGATGATAATAGTTTTTTGGGTCGTTGGATTCCGATCCGACAGTGACCATTACTTACCCTTGTAGTCATCAGATCATAATCCAACGACTACGATTTAAACTAGCTTCATATAAACTAAATGAGAACGATCTCATTTAAATTTTTTTCATATATATATATATAAATCGTAAACCATCCTCTCTCTATCTATATATATAGGAAAAAGAGTAAATGAAATTGCTCTCATTTGACTTATATGCGGCTAATTCAATATGTAACTGTTGGATCTTGATATAATGGTTACAAACAATTATAATGAACTCACCTATTTATATTTATTGATATGACACACTCACTTATTCACTGATTTGATACTCACCATTGGATTAGAATCTAATGACCCAAAAGATTGACTTCACGTGCTTTATATGATATGAAAGCGATCTCATATAAACCATCCTGGATAGGGCTGGGAATCGGGTCGGGTCGGGTAAAATAGGGTCGGGTTGCCCTTTACCCTAGCTAAATAGGGTCGGGTAATTACCCGACCCTATTCATGAGTAGGGTCGAGAATGGCCGACCCTAACCATACTTCGATCGGGTCGGGTCGGGTAATGACCCGACCCTACTTTTAAAAAATAAAATAAAAATAAATAATTTTATTTGCTAATCTAGTATTTAAAAAGTCAAAATTAACCTTTATTTGACTAAATTTTAATATAGGTATGGTTAATATAAAGTTTTTAGTGATTTAAAAATAAAATTATATTTAAAAATTAGATTATTCAATATTAAATGTATATTATAATATTTTATAATATGTACATCGGGTAAAATAGGGTTGTGCGGGTAATTCGGGTAATTACCCTACCCGACCCTATTTTAAATAGGGTAAAATTTTCAAACCCGCACCCGACCCTATTTTGCAATAGGGTCGGGTCGGGTCGGGTAATAGGGTCGGGTAGGATTTTCCCAGCCCTGATCCTGGATATAAACGTAGAGCTCCCACATCATAAAAATAAAAACTACGTAGAGCCCCGTTTATACATGCTTGACATACACATACACGCGTGCACCAAGCACCTTGGGACCGTGCGATTTCCATTACGTGGTGCCCATAATACATTACCCTTCCCCCTAAAGTACACGAGTGAGTCAGTGACTGATCTCAATCGACGACCCATAATGCGCATTAGTGCACGTTCAAGGTACCTTATACCTACATGTAATTCCGTCTCGGTACGTGCAAAGTTGAGGGGGGGCTGGGCTCACACTTTCGGAGCTATAGACATTAGACAATATACAATCAGTGGGCTGGCACTCTCCGGTCTACTCCGATCTTGCGCGCATTGCCACCAACGCTCGCGCCGAGAAATGACCGCATCTGGTGAAAGGGGCAAACCAGAGATTAATCAAAAGCTCTAGAAATCAGCGGAGTCGAATTCCCCTCGTTCGGAAGCGAAACCGAAGAGATAACAGGGGAGGGAGGGGTTTGGGGGAAGAAGAAGAAGAAGGTATCGAGAGTTCATATTCAAGACAGAGAAATAGAGGGAAACTGGGGACGATGGCATCCCTGGTGGCCGCCATTCTTCTGCTATCGTTGGCCAAAGGAGCGTATTCGGATGCCTCGAATCACAAGTACAAGGCCGGAGAACCGGTCCCCCTCTACGTCAACAAGGTTGGCCCGTTTCACAACCCTAGGTAAGCTCTCAATCGGCAGCTCGGATGTATGTTTTGCGTTCATTTACGTTTTCTTTTGCCTCGGATCTGCACGATCCAATGTAATTAGATACTGGATCTACCTGACCTTGATTTCTTTTCTTAGTTTTGTAGAAATGTTTGTCGTAGTTCTGATTGGATGAGTGATGGTGCTGGTAGTTGTAGTCAACCTTCGAAAATGTGTTGTTAGGCTGAGTTGTTTCAATTTTTTGGAAAAAAGTTCTATTTTTTTCGTATATAGTCGATTCGGTGCAATTCTAGTCTCGTGTTTGGGATTGAACTATCTTTCCAGTTTATCGCCTCTCTCGTCCTGTTTTGGTAGGTGTATTCTGTTGTAATCGGAGGGAATTTGTCGATGGTTATCTTTATTGTCCTTCTAATCATGTTAAGATGCATTGTGTTTGAGCTGAATGAATACATTTAATTATTTCAATTACCAGTTTGCATTTGTACACATCTTTTTGTGCGTCTCAAACCAGTTGGTATAAGTTGGCCTCTGTCTGTTTTCGTAAATACTCTCTCCGTTTCAATGTGATAGTTCACATTAGAAAACTAAAAGTAAGCTAATTTAGTTCATTTTTTGTTTCTAAAGTTGACTATTAGAATTGGATGGAGGGAGTGTTTAGATGTTATTTACGTTGAATGCATGATTTATTTATTTTTAAACATAATTGATGCCTATTTAAATTGCTTTAAGAATTGACGCATATAAAAATTGCTTTAGTAATTGATGCATATTTAAGTTGCTTTAACTTATGCATAAAGATTACTTAAGGTTAACATGTGTCTGTTGATATTGCAGTGAGACCTATCGGTTCTTTGATCTTCCTTTCTGTTCGCCAGGTTTGTATCTGTCACTAAACGTTAATTCAACACTTTGATATAAATCTGCCTCCTGCATACACATATAGGCGCCACAAATATGTTCATGACATTGCTTTTGTTTTCCTATATGATTCTAAAATATTTTAGGTCATATGGCTGATAAGAGAGAAGCTTTGGGAGAAGTTTTGAATGGCGACCGTTTAGTTGAGGCTCCCTACAAGCTTGACTTCCTGGTTGATAGAGACTCTGAAGTGGTTTGCAGGAAGAAGTTGTCTAAGGAAGAAGTAGCCCAGTTTCGAAAGGCCGTCGACAAGGACTACTATTTCCAGATGTACTATGATGATTTGCCCATATGGGGTTTTATTGGGAAGAGTGATAAAGAAGGCAAAGCAGATCCAGGCGAGTACAAGTATTATCTTTACAAGCACATTCGTTTTGAAGTCCTTTACAACAAGGACCAAGTTATTGAAATCAATGTCCACACTGACTCTAACCCTGTGGTGGATGTGACGGAGGATAAGGAAGTCGAAGTAGAATTCTTGTACACTGTGAAATGGAAAGGGACTGACACCTCATTTGACAAGAGGATGGAGAAATACTCCCAGACGTCTACCATGTCTCATCACTTAGAAATTCATTGGTTCTCAATTATCAATTCATGCGTTACGGTCCTCCTCTTGACTGGATTTCTTGCCACGATTCTCATGCGCGTTCTTAAGAACGACTTTATTAAGTAAGTTATTCTTCTGCCCGTAATGGTTAGCTAATTGTATCCGTTATAAACTGAGCATCTGACAAATGCCTTGCTGGAGACCTCTTTTCTCTGCACAGTCTATTTGTAAGGTTCTGTTGGTTGTTGTTCACTGTAGGCATTTATTTGTAAAAAAAAAGGTGAAAAAGTAATGCTTATGCAAATTGGGCGAGGACCCATTACCCTTGTTAGATTCTATGAGTCGACAGATACAACAGTGTGCTTTGCCTCAAGAAGAGGCCAAACTTGTTTCATTCGAGTTAAATTGGCTGTTTTTGGAGTAGTATTATATATTTGGTTGTTATGTACTTAACTGCATAGTGTATAGTATTTTTTTTTGTATAAATGTAGCATATACTACTTTTGAACGGTAATTATGCATCAAGTAATCTTGGAGCTTTAGTAGTTCTGGGTGGTAGTTGTTTGGTTTACATGTGTTGCTTGATTGTTGCATCATATCTTTAGTTGAGTAAGTTTTTAAATTGTTAAGTTACATAATAAGTTGGATATTCTATCAAATAGTAACTCTTTTTGGGTTGCCATTTTGTATATATGAAAAACGAATTGAGACTACTTTTTTTCTATGATTGTTTTTTATTTTCCTTTCTCTAGTTAGTTTTTGGCTCATTGTCTCCCAAGTCCTAGTATATCTTTGGTAAACGTATAGGAATTCGTTTTTTTTGAGGGGAGGGGCACTATTCATTCATTAGTTGACAGATTGAACTGTTTCCTCGCTCTTGTTAAAACTTGGGTTTTTATCAGTTTGGATAGTTTAATTTTGGGTTATTGATTGCATTGCAGATTTTTTACATCTTGTTATTTTATTTGTTGTAGGTATGCCCATGACGAAGAGTCACCTGACGACCAAGAGGAAAGTGGATGGAAATATATCCATGGAGATGTCTTCAGATACCCAAAGCACAAATCCCTTTTTGCTGCTGCCCTTGGTTCTGGCACTCAACTGTTTACTCTGTGAGTATCCTTACTTGTAGCATCCTTCTTTATACTACGATCTCCACATTTCTATGGTAATTAAGCAGTATGTCTGTTGTATTTTGTGTTGATGACTCACTTTTAATTACTACTTTTCTGTCCGAAATTGCAGCACCATTTTTATCTTTATTCTTGCATTAGTTGGAGTTTTCTATCCATACAACAGAGGAGCTCTGTTCACTGCGTTGGTTGTCATATATGCCCTTACATCTGGCATCGCAGGCTACACTGCTACATCTTTCTATTGTCAGCTTGAAGGAACCAACTGGGTATTCTGAAAGAAAAATGTTTTCAAATCAGAATCTGTTATTACCATTGTACATGCTCCTTGTTTATCCTTGTTTATTTTTACTTTCTATCTGAACAGGTGAGGAACTTGTTGTTGACGGGCTGCCTTTTCTGTGGACCTCTCTTTCTGACGTTCTGTTTCCTCAATACTGTGGCAATTGCATATAGTGCCACCGCTGCATTGCCATTTGGCACTATTGTGGTGATTGTTCTCATTTGGACGTTGGTAACATCCCCTTTGCTTGTTTTGGGTGGGATTGCTGGAAAAAACAGCAAGGCTGAATTTCAAGCTCCTTGTCGGACAACCAAATATCCAAGAGAGATTCCATCATTGCCTTGGTATCGTGGATTTATTCCCCAGATGGCAATGGCAGGGTTTTTACCTTTCAGTGCTATCTACATTGAGCTATACTACATATTTGCCAGTGTGTGGGGACACAGAACGTACACCATATACAGCATTCTCTTCATCGTTTTCATTATTCTTCTCATAGTGACGGCATTTATCACCGTTGCACTCACGTACTTCCAGCTTGCTGCTGAAGACCACGAATGGTGGCGGAGGTGAGACGCATTTCATTGTTGTGTGAAACTGAATGAATAGCTTAAGCAGATCTTGTGATCAACATGGTATAATCTGATGCTGGTTTTAATTTTTAGTATAGCCACCAATGTTGCAATTCATAATCATAAATTAATATTTGATGCTATTTTACCACTGTTTAATTATTAAATGGAAGGTGAGGTTCTAATGCATTTTTTTGTTTGTTTGAAAGCAAATATTGTTTTTTTTCTGCTTTATTTGTGCGTCATGTTTATTTATCTTTTTTGAAGTGCAATTCTAATATGGTATTACTTTGTCTAGGATTGTGTCTTCCTTTCCGACCACACCTTTTCTTCTGCTATGTCCTGAATTAGATGTTCAATTAATTTGGTGCAGGTCTTTTCTGTGTGGAGGATCGACTGGTCTATTTATATATGGGTACTGCTTATACTATTATTACGCTCGCTCAGATATGTCTGGTTTTATGCAAACAACATTCTTTTTCGGATACATGGCTTGCATATGTTATGGTTTCTTCCTCATGCTCGGAACTGTTGGTTTCCGTGCCTCATTACTGTTTGTCCGTCACATATACCGGTCTATCAAGTGTGAATAGAAGGTATACTGCAATCTTTAAGTCAGGTATGCTGCCTAGCCTCGGATTACTTAAATTCTTATGTGTTTGGGCAGGGTTGAACTATGTTTTTTTTGGCAGGTATGGGACGATTTGTGGCTAGAGAAGAGTTCTTGCCTGAGAAATGAATGGGGTTTACTGGCGAGGGAGCAAATTTGTGAAGTGTCTGCACCATTCATCTGTGCTCTCTCTGGATACTGTTCACTTCCCTCTCTTTTTTCTGTCGTGCAATTTTCTTATAGTATAGATATAAATATGTAGTTTCGAAATTTAGATTATGTGTTTAAACAAGATTTAACTCATGTTTGCAGTTCTCCAACAAATGTTGAATGTCTCACCTGCCATGATCTTACTTCAGTACACTGGATGATTTTTTATTTTTCGTACTGAATGGGGTGACTTCTCTGTGCATAAGTTTTCTTGTTGCCGACCCTGAAGTCAGTACACTCAGTATTACTTGGCATGAACTGCATGGTTAAAATCTCTACATGATAAAAGCTTATATTTATGTCATGAACTGCATGGTTAGTCAACTTGGCATGAATTATCAAGATAGATACTTCAAAAAGCTCTTACGTGAGTTCATTTGTTCATGGAAGACTAACAAAAAAAATGCTTTACCAAGTAACATATATGTAGAATGGATGTGGAGGATGGAGTGCTGTACGAAACAATTCCAAAGTAAAAACCGGTAGCAAGGTGTTGGACATCAATGTAAAGTGATTGCCAACTTCAACCAAAGAGTCAAAGGTTTTGTTAGAAATTTTGATAAGCTAGAAGTTATATTTTGCTGGTTATGCATGGGTTTTTTTTTTCCAACTTTTATAAGGAAGACAGTTGAGTGCAGTAACTTCAAATGAACCTTGGTTTAATTAGCACGGATAAATTACCATTTAGAAGCGCAGCTTTTGGTAAAAGCGCTGGCTTGTGCATTTCCAGTTTGGAAAATGAACTAAATGGCAATTGCCTTCTGAGTCATCAATAATCAGGATTGATGGGGCATAAGCATCAGCTCTGCGCTCCATATATTGGAGGATGTTCTGGCAGAACCTCAGGGCGGACCAAAAATTCTTCTTGGTTTTCGGGTACAACAAGCATATGACCAATTTATGAATTGCTATGTGATGCGATAACAATAAAAGATAAAATAGGTACTCGTACTGAATAATTGTATGAGTCTAAATATATATTTCTTTTATTCAAAATAGTGGACTTTGAACTTTCTAGACCTCCAGCAAGCAGAAAGCGTCACTTGCAATTTACATTGAATGGAGCCTCTCGTTCACAAACCATTACATGTTCGTAATTTGATCCTCGTATTTCCAACTTTATCGTATAATATACTTTCTTTGAAATAGACACATCCATTATTTGAATTCTTATGCTGCAGTAAGATGAGGAAGCTGCAGTGCAAAATTCGAAGTATAATAAGGTGATTGTTGAAGTAATTAAGGACGGCAAAAGTAATATCCTTTAAATTTGATGTTCACAGCAAATGCAGTAGAGCATGTAGAAAGGGCAGGTTTTAAAACAATTCTTCATTTTATCATATTAATGAAGTGACATGCATTTTTTTTATTTTTTCATTACTTCAAATATGAAATTGGTAAAGCATTAGTTGTTCCACATGCAAATGCATGTGCATTTGACTAGTAAATTATAAAGAATGAAAGGTAAATGAAAGCTATGAAGAAAATTGTGCATTAGAAAATTTAATATGGTTTTCATTATTATTAAATATATAATGGAGTGTCTTGTTGCCAAAAAAAATTTATGATGGAGTGTCTATTGTACCAATACAATGTATGACATTGGAAGTACCAAAATAGATTATTAAGCTTTATGCCAGGGTCACGGGGGAGGTCGAGGTGGTGGCATTGGAATTTGGACCCCGTTCCATGACCTCAGCCAGGTCCTCATGGAGCATACTTGAGTCCCCCAAGGATGTTAACTGTTAACAAGATAAGTCCAATCGAGTTTGAGCTAACGACCAATCTGGATAGCTGATGTCCCTTCCCCTACGTCAGCCTCTTCATTACCTTGAAACACCTCAAAGTCCATTGGAGTAACAGTGCCCATTGCACCGTGCATCATCGTGATGGCACCAACTCGGCACTGTTGAAATTCATTTATTCGATTTTTTCCTTTTTTTGATCTTTTTTTCTTTTCTTTCAGTGCCCTTTGTTGTCCATCCTGACATTCAATGGACTCAGGCAGTTCATCATGGAAATTATAATCTTGAACTGCATATTTAATCTTTCCACTTTAAAGCTGGTGTTTGCATTTGAACGGAGTATTTATAACAAGCACCACTCTCATGTTGGATGTTGAAGCAGCTAATGGCTAATAAGGGACAATGTTACAGTTAATACAAAAATACTTCAAACATTCATATTTAGCATGAACCCACTCCCCCAGGGCCTAACTGAAAGGGAAACGATATTTGTACATCAGATTTTCTACACATTTCCATACACAGCTGATGTGTATGGAAATGTGTAGGAATATGATGTAGGGTTATCACTGCCCTAACTGAAACCTGGTCCCCGGTGGTGGGGATTCATCCACACGCAACTTTATTTTGACACATACACGAGTATATGATGTGTCTATCCCGGGCATTTCAATATCCTCCACCTTTCCAATAGATTCCATCGTCAGGAGAGTGAGACCTGCCCGCAAGATATGACGGTAGCCCCCACAATATATCATTCAATCAATAGTGACATCCTCAGCATGTATAATACTCTCCCCGTTCCAAAATATTATGTATATTTAAAAAAAATGTATTTTTATTGGACTACGAAGCCCGCAAGGAAATCACATGACTTCTTCTCCCTCATATCCTGTCCAATTCATATGCTGGTTCACGAACTAAATTCAAGTCGATCCTTCCAAGTCTCTTCCAATTTTGAAAAGAGGAAGTCACGTAATTTGGCAAAATGTATACAAGATTTTTAAAAATAAATATTTTTACATGTACATAGTATTTTGGAATGGAGGGAGTAGAATGGATGGGGGCCATGGGAACAACATTACCTGAGAAGTGCAAGGATGATGGGCAAGAATGATTCTCCGGTTCCCTCATCAGCGAACCCACCAGCAACCGACTGTCCGAGGCCTCCTCCAATATTCGTGTAAGCTATACACTTCTCCAGATCCCACGAAGGAAAGACTTGATTTCCTTCATTTTATCCATTTCGACAGCATCAACAACAGCAACACTGCCCCATCCCGTGCTCCTCTCCTGGATCAATTCAACAGTTGGATTGAAATCCACACGCTTAACAAAAGGAATAGCCAACAACATACTGAGTTCCAGGGTAAGTTCATCCATGACCCTAGTTGCTAATATATGTAGTTAAGCCAAACCTCCACCAAGTCACACTCAGATTAGTTAGGATACATCCTGAAAGTCCACTTAGCGTTATACACACCCAAGCCCATGAAGCACCTCCTTCACTAATTTTTTCTCACTTGAGATGCAGAGGGAAAAAGGACAAATGACAAAAGAAACAAAAGGAAAGAGAAGAGCAGTTAGAATGGAATCAGAGAAGAAAAGAAGCACAAATGTAGTTGGCTCTTATTCTTTTCCTATAAACCACCCCAGACTCTCAGCTTTTTCCCTCGCTTAGCCTTTACTCACACCTGCACATGCACGTTCATGTCGGTCCCAGTTGCTCGAATTAGGTCTTTGCGAGAGTGGGAAGAATGAGATTGGCGACTTGGCATGGCAAATATCGAGGAGGTCGGCCTGCTATGGTTATACACTGTACCAAATGGGATGTCTTCTCTCGGCATTAGTTTTTTTGGCGTTGACTCCCGGTGTAAGAGTCGAGTGTATACTGTATAGTGTATAGTCAGCTCTGTCAAAAAATGGATCGTCAATTAATGTGCTAATTTGCACCTTACTTTCGCGAACGTATTTCATGTGCCTGATATCCCAAGATAAATACAATCCACTCTTTCGAGAGAATAGCCAGTTCAACTTCTCAATGTAGGAAAATACAAAGCTCCGTGTGACCGTATGCTTAGAGAAGAGCACAAACCACAGATTCCTGTTGCATGAACGACATTGCTACTCATGGAAGTTTACGTAGCACCAGAATGGAGCACCTGCAAAACCTGACTTTTTCTTTTGGTGAATGCAAAACTCAATTTTTGGTGAGTGGGCCATGGACCATGGTTATGAAGCAGGTTCAGAGTAAACCTGCGGGGGAGTGCGGACTATGGACTAAAACCGGAAGAATGTAAAGCATTCAGCATATGACCAAATGCTACGCATAGCTGAAGACCAGTTCTTCACGGGTGGTAATGCCTATCGCAAAGCAATTTATGGCATCTTAGCCGTTTGTGTTTTTGAGAGCCTTGGAGCCTTTAGCAATGGTCTTCCACCATGCCGGCCAAAATATAACCCATGCTCTTCTCAGTAGTTTCCTCGGTGGCCCTTTTTTCAGTAGGCATTACTAATTTACTACTAGCCGAAGTATCAAATTGAAAGAAAAAATAGTCTTACAAGGAAGAAAAGATTATAAAAATTCCAATAATTATATATTCCGTGATGCGTACAAGGGAAGCCATGTTAATCCAATTTATGAGAGAGTGAGAAAACAAAATTATGAAACTTCATGCTGAAATCCGTCAGTGAACGAACTTTGTACCAAAAAAAGACCGTGAACTTCCTTCTATATTTCCCAGAAAATGGGCTCCTAAAGAGCTCCTCATAGCACTAGCAGTACAGTTACTCTTAACAGTGGCCGGCTCTGAGTTCCTTGTACTTCCTTACTTTCTATTTTATTTTTTCAAAAATAAAATAATAGTATCAGAAACAACGAGGTGCGCCTCGCAGGCTATGCAGGGCGCCTGCGAGGATGATGAAAACAAGGAAGGATCGTTCCATATAAAAGGGGGAGATATGAACAAAAGAGGAGACGTCCTATCACGAACAAAACATCAATTTTGAGTCGAGTAATTCTGCCCGTGACCATTTGAATCATGGCTTCTTCAAGATCTCTTTCTATCATGACTCTTGTCCTACGCCTGCTGGCGCTTATGCTGCTCGCGGTATCTATAGCCATTCTTGTCAGTGACAAGGCCAACTTTAGTGATGGCACCAAGGTCTCTTTCAAGGACGTAATAACGTATAGGTAATGACTAATGCAATAATGTTTTTGGCTAGAATATTACTCCATCTGTTTTATATTAATAGTCTGCTTTTAGCTCATTTTGAAAACCAAATAGGACTACTAATGTGGAACAGAAGGAGTTAATGTCACAGACTCACAAATATTTTTCTCTGTATCGTAAGTATATGATTAGTAACCTTTTGACGTTGAGTTTACAGATACGTATTGGCCACTGCTGTCATTGGGTTCGTCTACACCCTAGGCCAACTACCCTTCGCCATATACTACGTCTGCACCGAGAAACGGTTGATTCGCAATCAGTGCTTGCCTCAGTTTGATTTTTACGCAGACAAGGTTTACTGATTTCTTCCTTCAAACCTGTTTACATCTTTCCATGTCAAAATGCGGTCTTCTTTCTGTCTGATCACTTTTTGGTTGTGATCAGATCATTGCCTTCTTAATAGCAACTGGCGTCGGGGCAGGGTTTGCTGTCACGTTGGAGCTCAAGAGGCTGGCTCGACTTTTCTTTGAATTTCTTGCTGCTTTTGGAGGTTCGGAGGTTGATGGTTTCAAATCCGACGCTTACAAGTTCTTAAACAAAGCATGCATTTCCCTTGGATTTCTCTTTGCGGGGTTCCTTTGTTTGGGGCTTCTATCTGTTACTTCCTCTCTGATGAAGACCTCCACCAGCACTAGCAGAGGCTTCTTCCGTTAGAGTTAACAAATATGCTTCTTTCTTCAAGCAAATTCCATTAGCAACCAATGTTGTAAGCAATAAGTTCTTTTTTTTTGGCAACAAGCAATAAGATCCGAGTAAGAGGCACAAATACTTATTTATCATTGTTTATTATGTATGCTGCATCTCATTGTTTATTATCTATGCTGCATCCCCCTCTCGTGTTGCAACCTCCAAGTAGGTTAATCTCCTCTTATTATATGTTTATGAGAATCTACAACACTTGAGTAATATTTTTTGGACATTTGACGAATATGTTGGTTTTTGTTGTGGTATGATGGCCCAAATGTGTTAGATGGGTTATGGTTTAGGTAGATATGCCCAAATTAATTAGTGGTGTGAGCCTACTAATTGAATTCCATCTAAGGCTCATATTTTATTGATTGATTGAAATATGATTAGTAGTTATTTAATGTAAATATTGTGTTAAGTTAATTAGGAGATTTCTTTAGTCCCACATAGGAAACACACATGAGTGTGATAGGGTATATATGAGGAATAAATCTTCCTCTTTGTATATCTTATGGTTGCGGAGACTCTCCCCAATTGATAGTGTACACATTCGTTGGTATACCTAATGGTACACACACGCACGCGTTGGCGAATGGGCGCATTGTGGCGCTTTAGTGGCACACTTAGTACTTCGCATCCAGAGCCTTTAATTTTTTATCAAACGGCTAATTATTTTATAGAGATTAGGAGCCGATCGATCGTATAGATGATCGTGATCGATCGCGGCTTGAAGCGATCAATCATATCTACTGTGATTTCGTAAAACTGAGACCGCGATCGGTCTTGTCACGATCGATCGTATCTACTGGAATAACGATAAAATACCCGAGGCGATCGATCGCCCTGGCAGTTATAATCGGGATTTTGCCGTTTTTCTTCTAAAAGTTGCATCATTTCTTTACAGAATGACCCAAATTGAGTTCTTCTATAAAGTATGAATGAGAAAAACACAAATTAAGATATAGAACACAATTTGTTCTTGGTTTTCTCTCCTCTTCTTGATCGGTGATTCTTCTTCAAAAATGCAACAATATCTTTTCTCTGAGTTCGAATTTGACGAGTTGAAGTGCACCGCTTGTCAACTGGTTCGTTGTATCTTGAGAATAGTTTGTCGGAGAAAGCTCGTGTACGAGAGGGTGGTAATATCTATTTCGAAGTCAGCAGTGTATAATCGTTGTGGCTCGGACGATTGAATTTCTATCTGTTATTTCAGATTCTATTTGAGTACAATTCAACACGAACGGGTATAGTACAATTCCTCTTGAGTACTATATCATTTTCAACATGAATACTCCACTCCCTCCATAATTAAGAGTTAAGAATACAACACTTCCTTGGACATAAAAATTAGAGATCAAGTCGCTACCTAATTAGTAAATTGGTATTCTATGACATTCCTATGATAACTTCTTAGGAAATAGGCTATTGTTAAAACTTCTTAGAGACTTATCCTGTATTGTGGTGCGACAATGAATCTGCAATAACTCTCTCTGCTAATCATGTATTTCATGCCCGTACTAAACACATCGAAGTTGACTACCATTACATACGGGAGCAAGTTCTTGCTGGTTTGATTGAAGTTAAGTATGTTGCTTCTGCTAATCAGATTGCTGGTGCTTTTACAAAGTCTCTGCCAACAGTTAGGTTTAAACAGCTGAAGACTAATCGCATGGTGCAACAGCCACCCATGAGATTGCGGGGGGATATTGACCATGGAAAATCGTCTCGCCGATATATCGGTATCGGACACAAACCGATACACCGATACTATATAGTTTCGATTTTTAAAAATTTTCCAAATATCACCGATATATTGGTAACCGATATATCGGTATTTTTTAATTAAAAAATATTTTTAAAAAAAAATTTGAAATTTTTTTTTGAAAAAAAAACTTTCATGTTTGTTTTCTATCCTAATATGCATTTTTATGCATATTTTGAAATGTATTCTTTGTTTAAATTAGTATAACTCATTTTAGAAGTTAGATTGTGAAAATATACGGTAAACACTAGTTTTTAAGAACCGATATTTTTTTACACAATATCTCCAATATATCTCCGATATTTCGTCTCTTTGGCCGACCGATATTTTACCGATATCCGATACGATATTCCATAATATTGACACATCTTAAGACATCTTCCATGCTGTAAAACTCCAAATTGTACTCTCTTTGAGAGTATGCCATTTTGAAAAATGTTGTAGGGATAATAATTCTAGATGGAGGGAGTATACCCATATAAGCATAAAAATAAAAATCCACTGAACTACTTGTCGGTTGAATTTTGCAACATATCATAGGGTAGATGGCCTTATTAGTTAAGGGTTTGATACCATGTTAAATAAGTAGCTATTAGAAAACATGCTATTATCAGACCTATTTATATTTCAATAGGACCCTTGTCCGTTTTGCATCTCCTTAGGCCATGGAGTTGGGCAGGGGCAGACGCAGGAATTTTTGTCAATGGGGTCATAAGTAGGGGTGTAAACGGCGTTCAAATGTTCATGTCCATCCGTTTTACTATCCAAACGAACATAGATACGGACAGCTTTGGTGGTTCGGCATCTGAGCAGACGCGGCTGCAGACAGAGTGCGTCCGCCTCCAGAGCCGTCCATGTCTGTGATAATTTTTAAGGTAAATAGTTTATAGTGTCCGAGTCTGTTCATGTCCGAAATGATAGTGCACCCGGCGGCATAGGCCATTAGGCCGAGAAGCAACAAGGCTGACTAGACGGTAAAGCCTATATCCCCTCCCTTGTTGTTTTGAAGCCATACGAGGATTGTGACACCCAAGGAAGTCCATAAGGCCATGCTAAAGAGATAGAAATTGAAGAATGTAGAGATATATTTACACTCCTTCTTATCGTTCTCATCAAATTCGTCAGTGCCTAAGGTTGGCATGGCGGCCTTCAGGCCTACGGAGCCTAATGCAATAAGATAGAGGTTAAAGAAGAGGACGACAGCCTTCTGACCGCTTGTATGGGGGAAATTGGTTGTTGGATCAAATATTATGCAGAATGCTGGTTGAAGAGTCTTCACCTTAGCTTGGATTGCAAGCAGCAAGAAACCTTGTCGAGAATGTAAAAACAAAATCATTATAGGAAAACTATGAATAACTAGGCTAACGACTAAGGTGTATTGAAGTAAAATATATAGAAAAACTATGAAAATGAAATGTAACTATGATAAATTACTCTAGAAAAAATTAAATGTATATTATGTGTTAAAGGCATGCTATTTAATATCTAGTTGACTTTCAATTGCGATAATTTCTATAAAAGATGTATCTCAACGCCAAGAAATAAGTTGCCTATTGTTTTAGAAAGATAAATATTAAGTTAATAGGAAAAATAAAAGGACAACTATTAATGGTAAAATTTTCAATTTTCTCTTTTTTGACCTAACTCCGGGGTCAGTGAATTTTTCCAATGGGGTCAGTTTGTAAGCCCTGCCTTTTTTCTTTGCCCAACCCAATAGATTTTTTAATAGGGGTACTAAAAAAATCCCAAACCCAATAGGTCATCTGACCCCAAAACCTCTAACGTGGATCCGTCCCTGGAGTTGGGTCCCTTATATGAGCTACTATAACTTCACATGGTTAATTTCCCCCTGCGAACAGTTTGTAGGCAAAGCGGGTTGATCTTCATACACTATCATACACCCTCCATCCCATTTTCATGATCCCATTTGGTTTTCCAAAATGAACTAATTTCAATTAATTTTGAACATAGGAATAAGTAGTTCAAAATTCTGCTAGGATTCGGGCTTTGGTACCATAAAGGATACATTGACATAACAGCCCATGGGCCTAGTGACAGGCTAGCATTTCGGCCACTCGACATCCAGCAAAAACTTTCTTCAGCTTTAAGGGTGCTCCACCAGTATACAGTTCGATTGTATGCCACCCGGGTGTATGCATAAAGTTCTACTCCCTCCGGTCACTTTTAATAGATACAAATTTTTTCAAATATCCAATTTTTTTCAAATGAACTATATTTGAACAAATCTGTATCTATCAAAAGTGACCGGAGGAGTACTTATTAGTGTGGGGAATATTGGAGCGTTTTTGTTCAGTTTGTATACCATTCTTATATACCTTAGCTTTGTGAATGACGAGCGCCTTTTGCATTGTGTTACCAATCCATGTGGTTCCATCACGGTCAAGCCATGTTGGTCGATCATTTCATATGAAAGACAAAAACATGAAACAAAAAGTGACGGAAGAAAACAAGATAAGAAAGGTGGCACAATTTGGTGGAGAAAAGTTTGCTCTGTGGGGGCAGAGAGACGAGGGTCCATCCTCCATGCAAAGATCTAGACCCTAGATGCTGAAACCTTCTCCACTTCGTTATTGCATCTTTCTTTAATCCTTTGAAATATAAAACAAAACAAAATAATTAATAAATGTCTGCAGTAAGGATGGATATTAAGGAGTTAGGACTTGAATGTCCAAAATAAACAGCGTGTGAAAAGATAAACTGAGCTGCTTCGAGTCTAATGGATGAGAGCAAGTTATGGCCAAGTAGTTACCAAGTTTATAGTAAGTATTTTGGTTAACATCCCTTTTTTTCCCAAAGAGACGATCTATATCATGCATTACCCTAGCTGCTGAATCACACAAAAGCTTGGATGTGGAATGTAATAAGTTAAGAAGCAATCGTCAGCCTACCATGAATCCTTTTTGGACTCTGAGATCGGTTTCTTTTGTTTACATATATAATAGTTATATTCTGCAGCAAGATTTGCCTCTTATGCTATCGTATGCTACTAAGTGGCCTAGTGTCAAGATATAATACATATTTGTTATGAGGCAAACTACTTTACTTGGAGATGTCCAATCGCCTTAATTTAGAAAAGTTAGGCAGCCTTATAATTTGAAAAGTTCAAATAGATCTTTTCGTTGGGCATAACCTAATCTATCACATGCACATATTTGATGTCAACTTCTTGAGGTAATCTAAATCTAGATAGGTTTCTTGAAAGCATAAAAGAAGTGTTTTTTACCTTTCTTCCATGAATCGCATGGAAGATACCTTTATCGGCGTAAAGTGGAATGCCATGTGTAGTAGCAACTAGCAAGCCTTTTCCTGATAAATATTATAGTGCAAAAAAAGCCTTTTCCTGGTAAGAGCATATTGACCATTTTCATCTTTATTCCCTACCTATAAAAACAAAAAGGGTATTCAAGCAAATGCGGGTCACATTATTGCCTGCATAAGATAATCCCGAACGCTTTCACAAAAAAAAAAAGTGCTTCCAGCTTCACATGGTGATTGCATAGCATTAATTTTAATAGATATAGTAACATACTTTTTAATGTACAGAATTGTCTTTGTGTTCAATCTCTACAAACTTGCGTCTTGGTAGTTCCCATATTATAAATACTTTCTCCATCACATAAATGTCATTTACTCCTATTTGGTTTTCAAATAACTTTAAAAATCCAAATAAGACACTTAATAGGAGGACGGATGGAGTATGTGATAACGTGTATTTTTCTATGGTCATAAGTGGAGGTTAGTATTTAGGGGTGATGTTGGTCCAATTTGAAAACCCTAGTTTAAACTTCGGATAGCCTCGTCGATTAATCTGCAAATGGATTCTTTCTACCAAGAATGAAGAAAACATATCTAGCTAAGTCTACGTTAATTAACCTTTTTATATACACACATTATAGTTAAGCTTATAAAGCGACTCAGTAACTGTTTCGACTCTTTTTTGGCCCTTTTACCTTCGTCGATGTCATTTATCAACCATTTTACATAGAACTATAGAAGTCGCGACATCTCTGACGCTGTTCGATAATATACTGCTAAAAGACGCCCAAGGAGATTTGACACTTCTTCAAGATCTAACCGTTCTCTACGGCTGTCCCATGTGATGTGATGTGATACATTAACATACAGACAAACTCCTCCACTCATGCCCATCAAGACACACTAGGCATAGCAGCGGTCGTGCGCTCATCTAACACGCCGGGCATTGGCCCCCGCTTTGAATGAACCCAGAACTTGGCCTTCTCACCTGACCACGTTGCTCCTCGACATCAGAAACTTTGTCATGACTTCTGGTGAGGGCAAGAGTGCTTCTGTTTCATACCCCACCTCACGTTGCAGGCATAATGCGTGGGCTGGCTCATGTGTGTTTCTCAGTTCTCAGCAACATCATCCTGTTGGCTTAGAGCGGAGGAATACGTATATTTTTTTATTAACAAAAGAGGGATACGTAGTTAGGACCTACTGTCTATGGAGCAGTAGTCCTAACCCTTATCTGATCCCGTAAGCCTTAGGAGTCAGGAGTCAAGAGACAGAGAGAGAATCTACAGTATGCTACTTACGTTTGCAGACAGAAGACAAATGATGACTGGATTTGCAGAAGCAAGGGTACCTTCATGCCCGGGTACAATTAGGATGTTGCTTTGCATCATTTTGTTTCTACTTGCGACATGCTTCTCAGTCCCAGTGAGAGCTTGTTTAAGGTCTTTTGCACCATAAAAAATGCGGAAGATCAAGTTCACGATCTAGATTATAAATAAATTTATTTAGGAGTGTTCATATTAGAAATCCAATAACAGCTAGCTTAGGCGCTATGATATTCAACATCACAATTATTTTGGTAATTCATATATTAGTCCTAATAATCTTGGTATATTTGTCACAATAATCTCCCTCTCTATAACAAATAATCTTGGCTCATTTCTGGTTCACAATTCAGACAACTAAGAGGGAGTATATAGCTAGCTGATGGGAGAACCTTCTAGAGTGCACCACTGACAACCACTATTGCACCAGCGCTCATATACGCGCGCTTACAATTCTATGTTCTAAAACAAGAGTTCGCAGTATTTTAAGGGCATCATCCGTAATGATTAGAGTTTAGCATCTTCATTTCCATCTCTCCATAGCAGGTAAGTATGGCTCTTGGTGTTACTTGTTGGAGCCTGCCATTATTAAGCAGCCCCATATCATTCAACTCTCTCTCTCTCTCTCTGCAACCCCAACCCCCAAACAATGTGAGGCACGCTTGCAAGGGTGAAGGTGCTAAGACTGAGACATTGCCAACGAAGTCACCACATACAAGTCTACTGTTGCTGACGAGCTAGAAGAACCTACCACGTACACCCGACATATTAAGCCCCCACCATTTTTTGTCCATCATATCACCAGTCCCCATTATTGTTCTTCTTACTTTATACTCGTTGCATTCTTTACAACTAATCAGCATATGTTCTCTCTCTCGTGTATGCGTGCATATCAATATATCAGCCTTCCCCTTACCCTCGATGTGTTATCCACCTCAATGGAAGCTCAAGCAAATGTCCCCCTCCCTCGGTGTTAAATGGTCCCTTTCGTTCTTTTCAATTAGGCGCTTTATCTTTCTACATATCTTCTATGTTCAACACTGGAAGGTGTGAAATGGTGGAGTATCCTGATTTATGGGTCAAAAGTCTATTTTTTCATGTAAGTGGATCGAAGGGTTCCTCTTCCTTACTCCTTTGTCATGCTTTTTCTAGAATCCCTACTTTTCCTTTATGAGTGACATATCCTTTTCGTTGATAAGCCACCACTCCATGTGCCCCCATCAGCTTCAGACCTTGGTAGTGGATCATCTCATATGAAAGACAAAAAAAAATGCAACAGAAAGTGATTGGACAAAAGCACTAGGAGTGGCAGCATGTCATATTAAAAGAATAAGATAACAAATGTATTGCAGAGGGAAAGACTAAAGAGAGGCCTTGCTTGTCATAAGAAGAGATGAGACATCCAGGACTGAAAGAAAGATCTGAGAAAGGAAAACTTGCTGATGACTTCACATCCTTAATTCGCCATAAGAAAAAAGAAACCCATGAGAAACCCTAATCATTTAAGAAGAGAGGGGGGGCTCTTCCAGTTAGGCATCTGGGTCCATTGTCTCTGTAAAGATTCCATACAAAGTTGCATTCTAAGCTTTTGCTTGGTTGCTTGCTTTATCACAAAGTCCCTCGTGGGTTACTCAAACAGACCCATGTGGTGTCCTGCCCTTATATCTCTTTTATTCATATAAAACACCTACCCACAGGAGGTTCAAAACATCAAATCTCCTCCATAAGCATCTCTTTTTCAAGAAATTTAGGCTTCTTCTTAGTCATTATAACTTGCAAGTGACAAAGGTTATGCAAAGGGAAACCCCAAAACCTACCTTCTCTCTAGTAGTCGCCACTGACCGACCACCCCCCCCCCCACCCCCCCCCCCCCCCCCCCCCCCTTCTGGAAAACATTGAAAGGGCTTACGATTCCCCTTTGTTCCCTCGTCCTTGTCTTTAATAACTTTATACGTGTGATTCGGTGTCTTTAGCTCAAGCGATATTATGGAACACAATTTTCATCACATGGGTTGTTGTAGGCTTTGTGGCCATCACTCAAACAAGTTGAGATCGGCAAGAGTACTGTTCTAAAGAATACTCAATTACGAGAAGTGGCCTAAAAGTATATGCATGCAGTATCCTCATAATTCTGCTTCATGACTTGATTCTTTACTGATTAAATGCATGTAGTCATTCGCTTCACTATTTTTGATCTCTCTCACTCATTAACCTAATCTGCAGTTTGTTGTCAACAAAGTATCCTACTTAAGTATAGACGTATATATGGAAGTAACTTAAGTTTGAAGCACTCCTATTGTTCGTTGATTAATGACCGATTGATCGATGGAAGGTCGATGTAAGATGAAACTTCCATAATTTAAGTAGGTTCCAATACTATTCACAGATTATTCAGCTTTGGGCCCACTATTGCGAGTCTGTAAAGAAGCTCACATTTTCCATCTAAAAGGCATATCGGTCGAGTGTCTTAAATGGTTTTCTCTTCTTTTCGTTTAAAAGAACTCCAGAGTGCCAACATCTTTTTCAGCAAAGATTCGAAGAGGAGGTACTTGGAAGGAACATTGTATTTGCCTAGTAATTTAGTCAATAGAACTAGATATTGCCACAAATGTATTTGTAAATTAATATTTCTTAAACATTAATTGTATTTAAAGTGTACTTAGTGATCGTAGCTAGAATTATTTATGACAATGAAGTGGTGATCAAATTGAGCAGCCCACCACAGGTCCAATTAAAGATGGTGAACTGTAGCTAGGACCCACTTCAATGATGGGTACCCACGGCCACTTAGATATACGGCCAAAACAGTAAATTCAATGTATTGATTAACATCAAAATATTGAATGTCCTGAACACTATTGCAACGTTATATTTTTTTTTTTTTGCTGAAATGAAACCTTAAATTAACCTAAACTGACGAAAATTACAAAAGTCCTTCAGGAGATTCACAATACCTATTGGCGGAAATTTAAACCAACAACAAGACCCCAATTCAAACACTGAGTTCGCAAGAGAATCCGCAACACAATTGCCTTCCCTATAAACATGATAAATATCTACAGACTGAAACGAAACCAAAGTAGCAATAATTTCATCCATGATAGACTTAATAAACCAAGGAGGGGTAGCACAAGACTTTTTCATCATGTTAATGATCAGAAGAGAGTCACCCTCAATGATGATGTCCAAGCAATTGAGCCATTTAACCAACCACAAACCCTGAAGAACAGCATTTGCCTTAGCCATAACGGAAGAGCCAAGTCCAACATCAGAAGCCACCGCAGCAACAAAATGACCATCACTGTTTCTCACAACAACAACAATAGCAGACGACGCATTAAGATTTCCTCTGCAAGCACCATCAAAGTTGATTTTGAATTTACTAGGTGGAGGGCTACCCAGTGGATCCATACCTCTGATTTCTGCTTAGCTGCTTATCTGATAGGCAATATAGAAGATGACTCAGCTTAAATGTTCTGCAACCACAAAACATTAGAATTAACATTACGCTTAGAACCTCGAAACACAACAATTTCTACAGTTCTAAACAACCCAACAAAAATTTGCAATAGCTGCAGGGAAATGGAAATGCTTAAGAGGGGATGATAATGCATTTAAGAACTAGTTACAGTAGTTATTATAAGCTGATTCAAGATATCCCCCCAAAACTACAAATCATAGAGCTCTATTATAGTTACAACTAGTAAACATGTGATTTGATGAATCCTCATAAGAACCACAGAGAAAACAACATTCAAATGGACAATTAATTATGTCGTGAAACAACTTCTTTGTAGGGAAACTATGGAAAATAATTTTTCACATAAACAATTTAACTTTAGACTAAACAGGTAACTTCCACAATTTTAAACCAAATAAACTGATCAATAGTAGATGATTAATTATAAGCTGAATGAATCAACCTAATATTGCAGCTAGCAGTTTGTCCGGCCTTCATTTTTATGTTTGTGTTGCATCTGTTTTTTTAGCCTAATTATCTACCAGTTGCTATAAGCAAATAAGAGGATACTAGCAAAGTAGGTTCCAACATCATGGCCGCCACTATGGAGGCAAGATTTTGTTTTCCTTATCCCAACAACACACTAGATACCATTAAGAAAGAAAATACAGCAAGGAGTTGCTCAATAATGTGTTCAGTTTTGTTCTCTATTATTTGTCACCTGGCTTTTCTGATCAGACGGGGACTAGGGCTGGCACCTTTCAATTCCAACAAAAAAGTAACATCACTACAGGAGAATTATAGATCTAAATGCCATGTCTATCTCATTGAACGAACGGGGTTGCAATCTTATCATTTCACAGCGGCTAAGTCTTCATTTTGTGTGACTGTACATGTATGTGTGTTGGTGATGTGATGCATCGTGTGACATTTCAATCTATATGTTCTGAAATTGTTTTCAGATGCTACATCCTGACCGTCTAATCTAGTCTCCATTGGGGTCTACCATCTGAAAGACTGAAACCAAGGGAGGATGGGTCTTATTCTCACGAGGTACAATGTAGGGTCTAATCAAGGGAAACGCCATTCGACTGTGGAGGGGGGCCAAAGCATTAAAAGGACATCAAATGCCCCAATCTCCATAGGCCCAACATGCTCCATAGGCCCCACCAGTCCACACACCAATTGCATCATTAAACTAGGGATTTTCATGTGCCACACAAAACAAATAGATTGAGACCAATTCCAGCCGTATGTCCATGGAGCAATGAGAAATTAAATCAAAGTCCTGAATATGGAGGAGGAAGGATGCATTGCCAAATGTCTTGCAGGGCCCCTTTCAAGTATTCCATAGAGGCACAACATAACAAAAGGAAAAGGGTGAAAGAAATGTCTTAGATGCTACTATATATGCCAGCGGAGAGATAAGAAGGTCGAATCCTGAATGTTGAAGAAATCATCAATCCTTTAATTTGAGGAATTGGAGGGGCCCCTCCAGGCTCTGGACAGGACAATCCATGATTATTGTGCTTGGAAACATCCCACTCCATTAATTTCAATAAGCTGTCAACCAATAGTTTTATACTTAGAAATTATCACTTAGAAAAGTTGCCCAAGTGTGATTATAGAATTAAACAACTTAATTATCTGATTCTAGGACCATTTAGTAGAACTTTCTGTGGTTGTCTTTTGTCAAAGAGACTGGTAGTGAGATTAACGTCCCTGTCAAGCTTTGCCTCCTCAATGGTAGCATCCCTGTTCCAAGTTTTAGAATAAGAACAAAAGATTGGGTCGAATATTAGAATGCACTAACTGGCATACTTGAGGCTTTGCGTTTCTGCATGAATAAAGAAGAAGATAGAGAGAAATATGTCCCCATCAGGATCGTGGAAGAAACATCTTAAGCGCCTTTTTTGGCAGCCACGAAGACAATCTGATTTACATTAACCATTTGATATTAATTCCAAAATCCGGCCCTGTCATTGTGAATTTCTGGTAAAGACTGCAAGAAATGAAATTGGCATTATATAATAAAACTCATAATAGCATTTCACTATCATTTTAATGTGCATTAAATTTAGCTAAACTGTTAATTATCCTGGTTAGGTACTATTATGTGGACCTTGATCCTATGGTGCAAACCGAATTATATAAGGAAAAAAGTTTCTATGAGCCCATGCTCTTGCACATCACCGTGAGCTTTGACGATTTTAGACAATTTGAGATCTGACAGCGTGCAGGGCGGACGGTGATTCAAACATTCCTGCCCCTTGTATTAGTGCCTGCAGCAGGATCGAAATCCAACATCCCAGATCGCCTTATCTCATGCTGCCATGCGTGAGCTTGGGCTCATATAAACGGGATTCAATATATATTTGCATGCAAACTATAAAAAAACATGTAACTCATAACGCAGACGCTCACACAAAAGGAGTAACCAAAAGGTGATTACCATATTGCATTTCCTTTTTGCATGATGCGGGAATCTAATTACTAAATTTTCATACAGCTCATGAAGTTCAATCAAAACAATGTTGCAATAGCATTTCCTATGACACCCAAGAAAGTTCTTGGGCATCTACTTTATTTAGCTTGAGGCCACTAGTCCACGTGCAAACATTGTACAATTATTCATTTTTTGGCTGCTTTGATTTCCAACTAAATTGTCTGTATTCTTACAGTTCTCTCCATAACCAAAATTATGCAAATGCTAATGCTTCTAAATCATGGAAGATCCTCAATGTATATAGAGGATTTTTTTCCAAACGAGTAAAGCCTATCAGGTTCTCATAGGTGGAGAAGATAGGTTAGAGCCGCGGAAGATGATGCATAGCTTTTTCAAAACCTACGTTGGCATTCGCACTAGTGTTTGTTTGTTAGTTATTAGTAGTATTAGATAGCAAAAAAACAGTATATAAAGAACAAAGCTTCTTATTACTAATGGCTGGAAAAGGTTAGGAAGAAAAGAGAAAAGTTGAAATGGAAAAAAGAGGAAAAGGTTAGGAAGAAAAGAGAAAAGTTGAAATGGAAAAAAGAGAGTCGAGACAGAAGCAGGTCTCTAACATCATCATATGCCTTACTAGTGCACTGTCATTGAAGATAAGAATTGGGCAACAGGGACTCCCCTCCGACATAAGAGAGCAAATAGGAGGACCTCGCCCTTTCCCACAACGTGGACCCCACTCCCCCCAACCTTTTTTGTAAGGTTCACACCACCGGTGCCATTTGGTCGCCAAATGGCTTCGCCCATGCCAAAAGCCCAAGCCCACTCGTGCTGGTTGGACTCCAGAAGGACCTGGGCCACCAATGAGAATCTGCCATGATAAATTAGTGGGGCCCCCAGTGGAGCAGAGTTGGTCCTCAATTGGGCGAATGGGACAACTGTCTAATGGAGGGCAAAAAGGGCAAAAGATTGGCGTCTACGCGGGTCGACGATGTCTGTCGGCCAAACTGGTTATCGGATCACACACTAGAGTGGGGCCTACGCCTTTTGGGTTGGGGCGTGGGGGGTCACGTGAAGGCAGGGAAAGGTCGAGCCTCAGATGCTTTTGTCTTTTTTTTTTTTTACTGCTCGAATCTTGACTCTGCACAAGGTTAAAAAGAGAAAAAAGGTAAACCAAAGTCAATCAAACGTGGAAAGCATTCGACATGGATTTGACCCCGCCATTATTATTATGAGGGGTATAAGAAAGAAGATGTTTAGGCTTTTAGTCCATCTTCTGATGTCTATGATTAGTTTAAGCATTTTGGGATTAGAATAAGAACACAAGGGAAGCGAGAAGCCTAGAAAGGAAACAATGCCCGGGTGTCGGCCTTTGATCCGTGGATCCAAGCTGGAGTGTCAACTTATTGGGGTGCCATTTTCCTTAGTCCGTATTTGCATCCTATAGCTTATACTGGAGATATATGTACAAAGTGGGATTCTTTTATAGATGGCATCTTTCTCAATGGCCCACGATAATCTTAAGTGTCTTTCTCTGGGTACAAATCCACGGTATCAAATGCCATTTGCATGATAATGTCATTTGCTTGGGAACTTGTATGTTCTTTGTGAGGGGACGAGGACAGCTTCGATTGACATCAAAGAAAGGATCAAATTTAAATTAAGCTCCAAAAATACGTGAGAGAAGACAGACATGCATTTAAAGGAATAGGGATAAAATGTTTCAGTGGTAATTTGCAAGAATAGGACAGTTCCATGTCTGGCAATGATGGGATGTGACCCATTAGAGGGACTTGTGGGAATTTATGGGGCACGTGAGACTGTGAGAGACTATGAATCGTGAACCAAAATTGCATTGAATATTGGGAGATAATAGCTAATTGGAGATATATATTGAATTGAATATAAAGTGTGACTCCGTGTTTTGAGCTATAGGTGTTGGTGCATACACCTATATTTCTATGTATATATGGCTTGTTGCTTCCTCATTTATTTCTTTTTTTTTGATGAATTGTTGCTTCCTCATTTCTGTACACAAATGAAAAGTGGAAAAAGAGGGGAGACTACGCTCGAAGTAGGCAGTTCAGCAGCAAGAGGAAGCTGAGAAGTACTATCCTTCTTTTGTGAAAATTCAGGGCCCCTACTCACTTTTGCTACCTTCTCTATTGCTTTTCCCCTTTATTTCCTCTTGCATTTCTTTCGTTTCTCAGTGTAGAGAGATTGGCTTTTCAAGAGTGAAGTCATCAGTATCCTTCATGATCTGGCCTAGCTTTTATATTGTCAGCTTCCTAGCTCGTTGCTGGCCTCTCTCTATATGATTTGTTAGCTTTCTCAAACTGGAATACTTATGTTAATATAATCAAAACGTAGTTAATAACGATGACGACAATGATGTCCCTTAGTGCATGATCCAGAATTGGTGGGCACCCTTGGCTGGGATTGGAGACAGAGTACTGGGGATATTCAGTATGCATGGATTAATTAAAAGGACAGAGAATCTGTTAGCAGTGTTAAGTAGCTTAAAGAAGTGAATAATAAATAAGATACGGGATCGAGAAGGTGTTGGGAACGATGATTGCAAAAAACATTCTCTTTGGATGCTGCATGTGTTGAGAATCCCCCTCCCATCATCCCCCCATGTCTTACAGTCCATTAAACAAGACCACATGTCCTACTTCCTTTTCTCTTCTCATGCATTATTATCATATTGTACATTAGAATACATACAATAGGGCTATATGTATATCTTATGCCACAGACATGAGGATTTCCGTCTTAGCTCTTTCTGCTGTTTGTTTTTAATTGGTCCAAGGAGGGGGTGATGAGGTGGAAGAATTATGGCGAGGGTATGGGGCTTGGGACCCACCTTTTTCTTTTCTTCAGCCCGGCAGCCACCAAACAAGACACGTCAAGTTACAGAGTCAGCTAACATCTCATGGGAGGATTCTGTCTTTACCATGAGAGCCACTTAAAATTGAGAAGACCGCCAATAGAAGCTACTTTTCCTTTTTATGTTTTCTCTAGGGTTTGTGCTTCACTTGTTTTTTAACCGAATTTTGCTGCAATCGCCCTTTTTTATAATAGATACTTACTTCCAGGAAAACGGCGGGCCAAGTAAACTTAAATAAAATTGTGGATGATAATTCAGAAAGTGACAGAAAAGGGTGGAATAATTCAGAGAAATGGTGGGATCCTCGGCCGGCTTTTTAAAAGGGTGATATGATAGAGTCAAAGTGTTCATTTTTTCTTTCTTTTTAAGTTCCTTCGAGGAAGAGGAATATGCCAGAAAGTAATTTCATTTTCGTAGGGAATTGTTTGCATTTTGTCCTTACTAATTCAGTCTTATGAACATTATTATATGGAGATTGAATCCAAAGTCCAGATTTCTGTAGGAGGAGCATCAAGATGACCCTCAACGTGGAAAGAAACCAGCCACAACCTGGAAGATACTCCGTGTTACTGGTAGCTGCTAATTCACAGATCACAATCAGGTGCAGTAGATTGTATTGTCAGAGTTCATCTTGGTTTTCATGTGGAAGAGTCACAGTCACATGTCTTATTTGCTTCGCATAATAAATATCTAGTACCTCGTCGAGAGCACTAAATTAGTGATTAATTTTTTAAGAAAAACATGATTATTTTTGCCAAAAAAAACTGATGAATGTAGATCTTTTTTTAATACCATTTCGATGGTTCAAGTTAAATCCCTACCCTCAAATGTGTTCTCTTGTGAAGTCTTGTATGCCGTACTTTATCCATGTATACTTTGTAGTGTAGTATGATTAACAGTATACATAATACACGTCATAATGTCCCGAGTCGCTCATCCTGTGAAAGATGATAAATTCGAGAAGAGAACGAAAAGAAAGAAAGGGAAAGACAGGTCACGTGTATTCATGTTCTGGCCTGGATTTATACGTGCAAATTACTGTGTGATGAATGGTGAGTGTTTGTCTCTGCTGCAGTGCAAGTGAGAGGAGTGGGCTCAAGCTTCAAGCGGTGTGATTGGCTATTTGGCTCCCACTTCAGGCCTTCTTTTTGTGGGTTTTATAAAGGGTGCAAGCTTAAAAGCCGAAAGAAAGTTGCTCAAGGTTGCCGAAAGAGCTCTCTTTTTTTCTCTTCATCCATGTTCTTCCTCCGCCCACGGCCCACTCAGCTTCCCAAATCTTGGATTATTATAACAGCTGATGCAGCAGCCCTCCGAAAAGCGATACAAAACAAAGGAAAGAGATGATAACTTGGTGTTTCCCGCTTGAAATCTTCACCCTTGTTCAACAAAAGCCGATCGCTGTGAAGGGATAATATACCCTTGAAGGAGAGGTTCTTCTGGGAAGTGATATAGAAGACCCTGATCACAAATCCGACAAAATTACCCACATTGAATTTCTCATGTTTGGTTGCACAACCCCATCTCCGGCAAGTAATCCTTCTTCAGCCCCTCCTCCTGAATCATTTTATTGCATGGATGGCGGTGGCAATAGCAAAAGGAAAAGGAGACCAGCCGGAACTCCAGGTGGGTACTTCCATCTATATCAAATTATTCACAATTAAAGACATCTAATTTGAAAACATCCCAATAGCTGCCCTCTCCCTTGCCTTCTCGATCCATTATAGTTATATAGTAATTGTTTCTTAATCTTGGGTGTTGTAGATCCTGATGCGGAGGTGGTATCCCTCTCGCCCAAGACATTATTGGAGTCGGATAGGTACGTGTGTGAGATCTGTAACCAAGGATTCCAGCGGGATCAGAACCTTCAAATGCACCGGAGAAGGCACAAGGTCCCCTGGAAGCTATTGAAGAGGGAGACACCTGAGGTACGGAAGCGGGTGTTTGTGTGCCCGGAGCCTAGTTGCTTGCATCATGATCCCTGCCACGCACTGGGTGATCTCGTGGGGATTAAGAAGCATTTCCGGAGGAAGCACAGCAACCACAAGCAGTGGGTCTGCGAGAAGTGCTCCAAGGGCTACGCTGTTCAGTCCGATTACAAGGCTCATCTCAAGACCTGTGGCACCCGAGGCCATTCTTGTGACTGCGGCCGAGTTTTCTCCAGGTCATTGGACTTCTCATCTCACCTAGCTAATAATAGCATGCTACTGCTGCTAATAGTCGTACACTATTATTCAATCTTAGCTAAAATACTATTTAGAAATTAAGAGCAAAATGCTGATCCCCCATTCGTAGAATCTAGGATAGATAAATTACCACCTTCTTAATTTAGATGTTGTCTTTGTTTCACCCCTTCTATGTTTAATTCCAGCATACGGAACTATTTGTAGCCTTATGTGGAGCCCTACATTCTAATACCAAGACACAGATTCCAATATCATGTAGTATAGATTTTCAATACTAGATTTAAATTATAGGATCTTGTCTTTTTGTTTCTTCTACTTCCGGTGTATATTTTATTTTGCAATTTGCAAAATAATCAAACCACAGTGCCAGCCATTGCCCACTCCCTGAAGTCCAGTTCCCAAGCTTATTCTCAGAACAGGCCAACTTATTCTTCATGATCGCATGTTGGTACTTACTACATGCTCACTATCACATATATATCCGTTCCACCACAGTTCTTCTTTGTCTTTGTTCCGTAACTTATCTAAGTATAATATTTGAAAGATAATCTTGGTGTGATGATTCGTTATGCAGGGTTGAGAGCTTTATCGAGCATCAAGATGCCTGCAATGTAGGTCGCGCACGGTCTGAAGTCCGAACGCAGCCACCGGCCTGCTTGTCTCGGACTGCTTCCAGCCCGAGCCCCCCATCGAGCGACACCAACTTCAGCGCAGCCACTTGGCCCGGCATGAGGTCTGTGCCGAACCAGCTCCTCATGTACTCCGCCGACCCCAGCCTCGAGCTCCAGCTCCTCCCCTCTCTCCAGCCCCTCATCATGGCCTCGTCCTCCCCCATATCCCCCAACTCCGACGAAGCCCAAGCGACTAAACTCCAGATCTCAATTGGGTCTGCATTCGCCGACCCCGCAAACGTAGACGTCAACAAGAAGCCCGACCAAGAGTCATCGTCGTCCTCGCCTGCGTCGAGGCTCAAGGAGCAAGCTAGAGAGCAACTGAGGATGGCCATGGCGGAGAAGGCCTACGCCGACGAGGCAAGGCATCAGGCCAAGCGACAGATCGAGCTAGCCGAGCAGGAGTTCGCCAACGCCAAGAGGATCAGGCAGCATGCCCAAGCCGAGCTCGACAAAGCCCAGATCCTCAAGGAGCAGTCCACCAGGCAGATCAACGCCACTCTTCTCCAAATCACGTGCCACGCATGTAAGCAACAGTTTCAAGCGTCGGCAGCCGGGCTGCCGCCGGACGAGACGTCCCGAGCGGTGAGTTACATGTCCTCGGTCATCACGGAAGGAGAAGGCGATAACGAGAACCGAAGAAACCAGCGCATCATGGAGTCAAACTCGTAGTTTCTCTTTCTTTTCCACGTTTTCTTCTGCCACTTCTTCCCGTCTGTCACGTATAATTAGCCCAGGTGGTGTTGTAATTATCATTGTCTGATCTTAACCTGCACGGTTTGTGTTTGTTTGTGGCGATTTTTTCATTTATTCCAACGAAGAAGAAGGATTTGATGATGGCGGTAATGATGAGACTGTTCCAGTCAGCACATGCTGCTTTGCGAGAGCTGCATCTAATTTAATTTTCATGGTTCTTCACGACAATCACTCATTACGAGAATCAAAGAATAGAGATTTTGTTCAATTTATTTAATCATTCTTTTCCTCGTGTATAATAATGTACATGTTCTTGGTGGGCTTATGTTGTCATAAAACTCAACTTATACTCAGGCCATCCAATCTTAATAAGATCGATGGCTAGAATTAAAATTCTACGAAAACACTTTAAACTTGATTAGAATTCTTTGTTCGCGACAATTAGGATCATAAATCCGGTTGTGTCGACACGGGCATCCTGTAGTCTGATTATGAGTTATGACTAGTCGTTCATGGCTTCATGGGTTGGACATCCTCGGACAGATTCTTCGTAAACGTGTTCGGTACCGAGGGAGTAAGATTTGCTTGTGTACAGGATGCACTGGTTTGATTGAGAGGAGAGGGGGGAATAGAAGGATCATGATAGAGTACTGATGAGGCTGCTGACTACTACTTGTAAGATTTGAAGGATGAGATGAGTACATGCAAGAGAGGACTCAGGAGGGGAGGGAGGTTGGAGTCAGAGCACTCTGATGCCTGCGTGACCGTCCTCTTACTTGGCTCTGCTTCGGTTCTCTTTAAATGCACAATGAGAGATGCCATGTTTTTCAGTGCCAAAGGTTCCAAGAGCTTATAAACAAAGGTCTCCTCTCGCACTGTACAGTGAAGACTGACTAGCAGCTGTGCAACAGAAGCATCTTTCAAATTTTACAGAGACCGTTCATAGGGCAGCATTAGAAGCGCATTTACACCTTAAAGAATTCGGGCCTCCCCGCTCTGGTGGGCTGTGAGACGTCCACGAGTAGGAACCGAGCCAAAAAGCTAAGATAGGGAAGAGAGATGGACTTGGAAAAGATGAAGATTTATATCTTTTTGGATTTCCTTGTCTTTGTTTGCATCCCTGCTCTGGTCATTAATTCCAGGAAAGGAATCTACTTTTACATTTCAGAATTCAGATGTGTATTAATGCGAGGAAGTACCAAATTTTGTAAGACTGTTTCTTCTGACGGATGAGGCTTTGCGTGTAATCTAGGGTGGGTATAAACCCCACAAAAAAAAGGGTTCACATGAGTATGATATATATATATATATATATATATATATATATATATATTTATATATATATATATATTTATATAGGTCCTCTCTACTCCGATAATTAAAAAATCCTATTTTACCCTGGTTAAAGATGGAAAAAGGCTGCTTGCTAGGCCTATTGCATGGATGAATCCTTAGAAAAAGTGAGCTGTGTATGGAATCCTTAGTCCCCTCAGTCTCCTTTTTTTTTTTGATATAACCCTCAGTCTCCTTTCGAAAGCAAGGATCTGAAACTATCTTGACTTCTTTTTATTTTGTTTGCCAGCTTTTATCGAGAAAAGGGAAAATGGCTTTTCAAAAGTTGTTCGCCGGCAAGACACATCTAGTTACTGTCTCGCCAAAAAAATCTAGGTCGTTACCATTCCTATCAGTCTACATTTTCTTCTTTTTTGATATCTGAGTCCCTAGACAATGGTGACCAGTTTTTCTCCACACTGAAGGTGATTCAGACTATTATATGCAAATTTGATGGAAAACTAAAGAATCTAATTATGTAACCTTTACGTGGTGGAAGAAACTATGAAGTTTAATGTATGCTATATTTGCAATTGTTCAATCTCTCTAATACCTAAGTAGAGTGTGTGTCGGATCCATACTGGAAAACATTTTTCTTTGGTAAAACCCTACTGTAGAGCATGCAAGGGAAGAGAAGCATCTAACTTTGAGAACCCTTTTTTATCCAATATGTTGCGAATAGCATTCAATAATCATGAACAATGAGTCGCAGACGGTCCTAACTGGAAACAATTGATTGAAGGAAACCATTAGATGCCGACCATATCTTCAAACATGACATTTAACTCAAATTTTTAGAAAACTGTCAAACATATGAACTCATGTACATAAGTAATAGATTAGATTCTTGCCACACACAAAAAGTAATAGATTAGTTAAAAATAGAATAGAGAAAAATCCGTCAATCTGTTGTTATTATGTGATGGGTCTATGAAGTTGGGCTGAAAGACTGGACGGCATCACTATTCTTCTTAAATTGTCTAGCACGAAAGCTAGAGGCAAGAAAGAGAGATCCACAAAGCGCACATGACCACTGTCCCCAGTAATTTGCCGGAACCAATTAAACAGTTGATTTCCCATAAGGGTTATACAGATACAATTTTCTTTGGTTGATACTTTTCAGTACTCCGAAATTTCTCAGTAACACCCACTTTTATAAGAAGGTTTAAAAAAAAGTCATGTTTTCTAGCATGATGAGTAACACCCAATTGTTATGTTGATGTTGACGGACAAAAATCTCATTATTTTTTTGATAATGGCATTCTACTGACAAAAATGACAACCTTTCCATTGAGTTCAGTCTGGCTATAGGGGGCTACAGTTATATACTTGGTAGGGTCCTACCATTATCTGACAGTGGGTCTTTCCGATAAAATCGTGAATGATAATAGTGCGGTGTTACAAAACTTTGGATTTTACTGAGCACATGGTGTTACTGAGGGGTGCTGAAAAGTATTACCAATTTTTTTTCCAGAGTTTTTCAATCTTATAAGGGAACGAATCCATTTTGTGGAGCATCTTGAAGATTTGGGCCAACTAGGCAACTTTATTGTGGTTGACATGGGCCCTAGCCTAATTCAGTTTTTCATGCGGGGAGACCATAAACAATTGGACACCTTGAATAACTACTACTCCAGCCCAGTTTGGCCATACATTCCAATTCCGTTTTCTCTTCAAAGAAGCCTAGTTCTTTTTTCTTTCTTCCTTTTTTTTTTGTTTCTTTGGTTCACCTTATAGATCGGTGCATTCATATGACTTAGAGTTGTAAACGGCATTCGAATGTCTGTGTTCGTCCATCCGTCCGTTTTACAGTCCAAACAGATATAAAAAACTGTCTATCATGGATATGGATACGGACACGGACACCCTTGGTGGTCCGGCATCTGAGCGGACACGGCTGTGAACAGAGTGCATCCACGTCCAGAGCCGCATGTGTCCGTCTGTATCCATATCCGTGATAAATTTTAAGGTAAATAGTCCGTGTCCGTCCATATCCGAAATGGGCATATGTGGACGGACACATAGGGGTGTTTGCACGGACCGCGAACAGACGGACATCACATTTTAATATGAGCGGACGGCTATAGACATAACTTGTCCGCATTCCTATCCCTGTTTACACCCCTAATATGACTACGTCTCTATAGAATGCAGACATCTAATTAAAGGGAAACGATATTTGTACATCAGATCTGATGTAGAGTTATCACTGCCCTAATTAAACTCCCTTCTCTCCTCTCACTGCACACACTATACAAAACCTGTACTGCTTTGTGCCTTCACAGATCACATAGTCATAGTACATGAAATTAACCGCCATTAAAGTTCCCTTTAAGGTCAATGGTTTTACAGGGCGAACAAAAGTGATGTAACCCCTTGTAAGTGACACAGAAAAAATGCTGTTCACAAAAGTTGACAAAGCAAAAGTGGAAAATAATTTAGTTCTGAACTAGATATTCCATACCGTGTCATGACATGCATTGGAAATGGTGAGCGATGTTTCGCAACTAATAAATGTTGCCCATTTTTGTATTAATCATGTGATGAACCAAAATTGCGACTAGATTCTGGATTCTTTGCTTCCAGTTTTGACTAAGAGATGGTGGGTTTAGGTATGGTTACTAATGCGTTCAAATAATTAGAAAGCTCCGATTATTTCTGGAAAATACTTCTGTTAACGCCATGACAACCTTATTCACTGTTAGTGTTTTCTACTTATGAAAAAAGCTAGGTTTTAATTATAAAACAATGAATCTTTCAAGTAAATAATGATTAAATCCACAGATAGCCATGGCTAAATCATCTGGGTCTTTCCATTGGCATGTATCTACACCAGAATTGTTTTTCCTCGTGAACTATCGTAATACTTCCTCCATCCCATACCAAGTGTCCTGTTTGTTTTTTCTTATTTAGTCAGTCATGTTGAGTGTGCCTATTCAGCAGGCTGCTGGAACACAATCTTGTTTTTCCAACTCAAGATTTTTGTTAGAACTCATTCTATCCAATTCTTCTTGAAATTTCATAATTGAAGTTTGAGAAAAATGGATACAGAAGTTGGACCCTAGTAACATATCTTGGTAATAAAAGGGTATCTCATAGCACCCAAAAATAAAAGAAGCTGCTAAATTCGACTATGATAATAATTGCATTAATATCAGTTACTAAGTTTAGTGCTGCAAGCCTGGATCCCTCCATTCGACTTTAACACATACATTGTATTAAACCAATTGTATCTAAGTTGGACTAAGGGAGCAATTTACTTTTCGTTGCTAACACTGTATTTGGCACTATGCTACATAATACGGAGTAACAAAATAGTCATGCAACTATAATCCTTTGTACATGATGATTCAGTGAACTTCATTAGTAATACAGTGGCACATGTGTGGAGATCGGATCTTGATCACACAACCATTGTCTTTTATCGCTGGTGGAGTATATTAATGTGTAATTGAGGAGTTACCAAATCTCTCTAGTATATGTCCAACTAGAGATCCATAGTTCTTTTTGTTTCAAATGTTTTTTTTTCATTATCCAAAGATCTGGACGATAAAGGAGAAAGTAACTAAGGAATTTTTTTGATAGGTAAGATCTCTCACCACCTTAATTGGCACACTGGGGATTCGACCCCGGAACCTCTCTCGACAAGATCCAAAAGCGCAACACAGGTTGGATTGGCAGTAATTAAGGAGTATTAATTGGAAGTTTTGTGGGGTTGAACATTGTCCAAGATATCTTATGAGAGAACTTTATTAAAATTGTCACCTTATACATTAAGGAAAAGGAAAACCTATCTTAATGCCGATTGAATTTATAAGTGATATAGTTATGGATGAAGTTGAAATCTTTTTCTTTACCCATTATTGAACGACTTAAAATCTTGTCTTCAAGTATAATATCCTACCTGCCAAAACGATGACATACTTCTTTGAGACAGCATGCATAAAATTTATCTAGCTCATAATGGTTTTGAAAAAAGACACTGCGTTTATTCTAGTAAGTGGATCTACAATGTGAAAGAATTTATGGGAAAATGGAAATGAGGCAAGTAAATTTTGCAAATGAAGATGATTGCTGTATGTAACATATAAATAACTGCAGGATAAATAATATAGTGCCCACCACTCCATCAACTGTTGCCTTGTTTACAACATTTACGTAGAATGGGCCATTTGAACTTATTTATTCAATCAGATCACTCAATTGCTTAAACGTGATATATAGTTACATTTAAGATAAATAGATATAATAACAAAGGTAACTGATTTGAATTATATTTACATCAAACTATTAGAGTGACACATGTATAATAACTATTTCATTTCGATTGAATGTAAATGAGAAGCATCGCAGTAATTTCCTATTAAATTTGACTACTGCCCAGATGCTCTGCGTCAATGCTCAAATTTCTGTCATGCTCTTGAGTACCAGTACGACAATTGCTAGCCAAGTTTGACGGAATCCTCCAGTTGTTTGAGCATGCATGAGTCTTGGCTCTAGCCCATTGATAAGTAGACAGGCGACTATTAATTTGACACTGGTGAAACTTGTTATGGCGCAATACTAACCCTTGCTAGGCATTCAATGTCTCAACACTCGTTTTAATGGCTCGTAAACAATGTTGCTTATTCCGTTCATCATGAATATCCCACTCAACCTCTGTTTAAATAGAAGACAACCACCATTTAAAGGGAAGGCAATTACTCAAACAAAAAAAGAGATATTAATCAAGCTAGTTAATACATTATTATACTAATCACATTAAAGCTTTCTTAATCTATTGGAGGCATCTGACATTTCTCTTCTTTCGTTCACACTGCCAGTTCAGCACCGAAAACTCACAGCCTGCCAACAAATTTATTTACTTCCCATGTCAACTTGTCACCTAGTTCTCTTATGGATTTTCTTGTTTTATATATCTAATGTACATAGTCATCTTTGTGACTGATTTAATTTACTGTTTGTCATGATACTAGTAGGGGTGAAGTCATGGAAACCAGAACTTGATACCTGTTATAATTTGGTGGCTATGCGACTTTTCCAGCGGTGTACTTATCTGATGTCTTAGGTCTCAGCATAATGGCCTGGAAGGGCACTATAAGAATCCATATTACAGGTACCCTATAAACAAGTTCACGGTATTGTATACTGATAACAAATTGTGGATACGGGCTGATGTTTATCAATCTACAGAATACCAAATTTGAGAGATTTACAAAAAAAGGGGGCTGTTTGAGTCCTTAGAACCTGACTAGAAGGGGTTGACCAACCGACCTTATAGAGCACTGTATCACGCAGTCGATTCCCTTGGGCATGTACAAGGCCCACCCATCATGCGCACCGGATAAAATCGCGATATAATCCCATGTAGGTGGCACTCAGAACTCTGCTGTGTGTCCTGGCCATCCCCCACTAACACCTCATGGTCGAAGGAAACAAACTCTTTATAACATGATCTTCTTTCTTTGTTTTTAGTTTTTACACATTTTTCCTCTGTTTGGTACTAGCATTAATACATACTGTTTTTTTCGATATGCAAAGTAAAGGATATGATGTACTTTTACCTTCCATATTAATTGTCCTATTTATTTTTTCAAACTGAATTAAAATTAGCTCATTGAAAGAATTAAATCAGACTATTAATTTACAAAGGAAGGAGTATAAGGCTATATCTAATATGAGCGATTAAATACATTAGTATGTAGGAAGCAGAGGTGGGCCACACTGATTCGAACTTCACTTTGTATCATTTCACCTAAAAGAAAAGATAAATGCATGCAAATTCATGTGTTATTTGCTGTACATATCTGCACTTGGAGGGTAACAAATCAAGAATTAAGGTCAGTCAAGAATTAATTTTGCACAGTAAAACTTAATGATTGCCTTATTTTTCTTTTCACAATATTTTGGCTCATCAATTATTCTAACGTAAAAAGTAGTTATGAGGCCTCCAACTTAATCTCTAGCACTTCCGCCACTTATTTCAATCCGACAGTCCAAAAATCAAAATGCCGTATTAAATTTTCACGCTTAACATTTTTCTTCTTGACAGAAATTTTATGAAAGTAACTTCAATCCCCGACTCACTTCCCTACATTCTTACGCCCAGGAAGGTAAAATTAACTCATATTAACTCATCTCGTTGATATTTCATTGATTTTGTCTCGGTAGCAAATATTAACACGAGTAGAGGGGTTTTGTTATGTGGAGCCTGTACTAAATAAGAAGGTTCGTTATGGAGTGGAAAACCTCTCACTTCCCAGTTTGCCACTCTGCAATAAAAAAACGCGTCCTGTGATCCTGTCCTTTTTTTTGCATCCTTAACATAATTTGCATTTATGTCGTTGCCTCAGATTCTTTTACCAAGGCAAAGGGGCCCCTACCCCCCCAACTTTGCCAACCTCACCCGCCGATTCGTCGGCTCCTGTGTTATGTGCTATCTGTCCTGTGCCTGCCGGCGAGCCATGATCTGGATTCTTAACTCTTCACCTTTCACGGAAAACGCAGATGCGATACACAGAGAGAGAGAGAGAGAGGTTCAGTCATGAATGTGGTCTGACTTTCGTCACCAAACCCGGGTCCGACGGCTTAAGCCCCCAGTGATGGCAAGCGTACGGGCGTGATAAGGACCTCTTAAAAATCCCCTCTATTTTCCCAACAAAAAAACCCTCCATTCTGTTCCATAAAACAGGATATATGGCATTCATTAAGGTAAAGTTAAGATGATTTATTTTTATAACGATGGGTGTATGAGTTCTTAAGACCCAGCAAGAAGGGCCATGGCAACTACCTCTTAGAGCACCATCTCCCGCTACCCATCCCTTGGGTGCATACAAGGCCCACCGATTATACACACTGAATCAATCAGGATATAATCCCCCCGCCATCACACCAACAGCCCGTGGGTTAATCAAGAGGGTTTCAAAAATAAAAAATACAATCCAGAGTTAAGAATTGTACTTAGGGGCCGTTTGGGGCGTGATTATTGCAAAACATCCAGACTGGATTCTGGATAAAAACTGTAGCATCCAGATGGATTTTTATATCCAGCTGAAACACGTCCTGAGGTGTTTCAGCTGGATATATAAAATATCCGGATGCTACAGTGTAGCAAAACATCCCATCTGGATGTTTTCCTTTTAATCACGCCCCAAACGGCCCCTTAGTTTCACACTTTCTAGAGAGAACAAAAAAGGGGGCAATTATCAGTACAATATGGATATCTGATTTGTAACCCCAAAGAAGAGAACAGCTACGCTGTCAGAAAGGCCACCCCAAACTTCGTTTATTTTTCATCCGACCCCATAATTTTCCGACGGTGGTTGGCCGTTGCCACATTTGCCGTGGCTAGGCTTTGTCGCAACATTTTCAGATTGTGTTGTTTCTGCCATCGTTAGGTACATCGCATTGGTCATCATTGTGGCCACTGCCACATTAGCCTAACTGTGGCAATGAGCCAATGGCCTCAACCATTGTGGCCGTCGATCTAGCTATTGGTCGCCGGCATGGTCATCAATGAATTTATCTGGAGAGGATGCTTCAAGTAAGAGAAGAGGATAATTCGATAATGGGGTGGATGTTATCTGAAATGGATTGACTAGTCTAGAAGAAAATGGGATATAAATTGCCTCAGTTTGAGTTGTTGAAATCTGTGGGATGTGGCTCTTCAATTGAATCTATTCTTCGGGGTAGCAAACTGGCCATCCTACAAAACGAGAATGGTTTACAGGTCTCATGCAACTCGGCTCATGCCGAGTCATCTTGTACCTTCAAATTTTAACCCGACGACTGGTGTCAAATCAATGGGTAAATGAGAGCGAACCACCACCCACCCTTGGCCGGAGATTATTTGGGCTCATGCAGACAGCATGAGACAAGCCTCATTTAAACATTTCCCTTACAAAATATTTCAGGTTGTATTCTTCATGCAATAAGGACGTTACCGTATTCTAATGGATAAAAAATGGCCTTCATTTTTCAAAACCACTGACACTACACTTCAAAATTTGCAACCAGGCTGTTAAATAGGTTGATTTCCTTTGCGGCATTTATTATGCAGTCCACCAACAGTTGGGGGGGGGGGGGGGGAGGTCAAGGGAAAATCATGTGGATTGGTTCTTGTGTAGTTAAGGCCCATTTATCGATTTGTGAGACTCATTTGATCAAAATCAATGGTTGAAATTTTCCGAGGTTAAATAGATGGCCTCGTATCTATATATATATATATATATATATATGGGAAAAGTTTAAATGAGATCGCTCTCATATTGCTTATATGAGGCCACTTTGAATCATAGCCATTGGATCTTGATCTGACGGCTACAAATATCTATAATGATCTCACCCACTCCTTGATGTGACATACTCACCTACCCACTGATTTGATATCCACCCTCCGATCGGAATCTAACGGCAATAAAGATTGGCCTCATGCTCCTTATATGAGAACGATCTCATGTAAACTCATCTCTATATATATATGGGAAAAGTTTAAATGAGATCGCTCTCATATTGCTTATATGAGGCCACTTTGAATCATAGCTGTTGGATCTTGATCTGACGGCTATAAATATCCATAATGATCTCACCCACTCCTTGATGTGACACACTCACCTACCCATTGATTTGATATCCACCCTCCGATCGGAATCTAACGACAATAAAGATTGGCCTCATGCTCCTTATATGAGAACGATCGCATGTAAACTTATCTCTCTCTCTATATATATATATATAAGAAAAGTTTAAATGAGATCGCTCTCATATTGCTTATATGAGGCCACTTTGAATCATAGCCGTTGGATCTTGATCTGACGGCTACAAGTATCCATAATGATCTCACCCACTATTTGATGTGACACACTCACCTATCCATTGATTTGATATTCACTCTCCGATCGGAATCTAACGGCAATAAAGATTAGCCTCATACTCCTTATACGAGAACGATCTCATGTAAACTCATCTCTCTCTCTCTCTATATATATATATATATATATAGAGGGATGCCTCTGATTTTACAAATGAACTTGAGAATTTTTTTTGTCAAGTTGACTTGAACTTGCAAACATTGTGCCACTTTTTGTACCATTGGTGTCTTGACTAAAAAAACTTATAGGAGCTTCGGAACAAAATGCAGAAGGAATTTTCAAAATTTTGAGTCAAGTCAAAGGAGGTATCAAATAGGTCAAGAGTTGATAATAATCAGTTTGTTGATCTATCACTTCCAATTAAATAAACCTTTGACTTTTACCTAGTGAAATATTTTATTTTAATCTGTTAAGCCACACGACCTCTCATCTATATATATACACACAACCCCCCCCCAACGAGTGGTGGCACAGCGGTCTTTAGTTTCTTGTGGATGGAGTAAAGACCTAGGCTTAAATTTCGACCTAGACACATAAGGACTTAGGTTCTGTATGCGTGAGTGTCCACTGCCTTGATCTAGTAGTATATATCTAGAAAGGAATGTTAAAACCTGTGCCCTTATAACCTGCGTCTAGGGATGGTTGCCGTCAGATCATAGTGATCTACACCCCTAAATGGGGCTGGGTTTAAAAACACGGGGTTTGTAAATCAGCCAAAAATATAAAGGTGAGAAAATCCTTACATTGAAGAGGGGTTAAAAAACTTCTCCCAAAAGAAAGAGGGGAGAACAAAACCCTAATCCAAAGTAGTCTGCTCTTCCCTCTACCAAATGCCCAGCTCCAAATATGGAAAGTGGCATGGTAGATTTTAAAGAACGGTCGCCACTCTTTCGTCTAGGTTTCCAAAATCAAATCCGTGGGACCGCCCAAAAGTCAACTTTCTTTACTCGCACGAGCGGAACGCCCCGCGGGCCCACGTGTGACACAGAGAAAAAACACAGAAATCTCTTTTTCCTAGATTGAGTAAAAAGGGCAAACAGACATATAACAACACCTTTGACTTTCATCTTTTGAAATAGATCAACATCTGGCCTGCCTGCCTGGACGGGGGCTATTTTTGTCTTTTCTCCGAAACCCCAGCCATGCTCGAACCGCCAGTCCCACGCTACACGAACGCACGAGAAGTACAGAAATATTAAAAAAAAAGGGAAAATTTGGGGGGGGGGGGGGGGGGAGAATCTGAGCAAGAAATGGGCAAGTCTTAAAAGCTCAGCGCTGTCTCCTCTGTGCTCACACCAAACTCCAGAAGGCCACAGGCCACAAGCCCAGGAGGAGGAGATCTACTAATGACCCATGTATGATTCACAATCTGATCAAGATTCATCTCTTTATAGGCATCAAAAAATAATGGGATGATTCATGGGAGTAAATTCTGTATACGGTTTCTGCTTTTGTTTTTGGTAGGGAATCAATCTCAAGGGTCAAGTGTGGGTGTGTGTGTCTATCAGGAGGCCATTGCTGCACGCCTCGAACGCGGAGGAGGAGGAGGAGGCCGGATTTATAACCCCTCCGATTTCCCATCGACCGCTTTAAATTCGTCCGTTACTTCTTCGCTCTCTCTCTCTCTCTCTGTCTCGCTACTGACTCTTGTTCTACTTCGACGCTTCTTCGATCCTCTCTACACTTGCTCTTGCCCTCTTCACGGTCAACAAAATTCCTTCCATTTCTGCTCTCTCTGGTGCGTGGGTCGGTGGTTTGCTAGATTGCATTTGCACCCCCTCCTTGACCCACTCCTCACGCCTAATCTCTTTATATACTTTTCTCTCTGGATGTTCTTGTTGTGATTCTAGTCTGCTTGAAATAATGGTGAGGGAGGAAGAGTACTGGTAGGAGTTGGAGAATGCAGGGAGTTGTAGTGTGGATGGGCCGGCACCTGTTTAAAGGCGTGGAGCACCTGCTTGCTTGGTTATGAGAGAGGTGGTGGAAGTGGAGGTCCATGTACTCGAACGGTGGGATGATGGCTGGCGCCGACAGAGGGGAGGACAGCAGAGCGCTTAGTTTCGGCATGGATGGCGCAGGCGGGGTGGGGTCTGGCTCCGGTGATGATCCGGATGTGGGCGACGCGAGTCGGAGGAAGAAGCGCTACCACCGTCACACTGCCCGCCAGATTCAGGAGCTTGAATCGTAAGACCTTTTTTCTATAGTATCTTCCTCCCCACTCTGATTTGTTCTTCTTTTTTTCTTCCTTTTTGTTCATGATCTGGCCATTGTTCTTCTATCATATGGGTTGTCTTTACATATTTAAGAAACAACGAATTTTTCCGGTCTTTTTTCTTGTTTAGTTTGTGTTTAATAAATTTTAACTTTTGGACAACAGCTTCAGTCCTTGATACTAATGTGCCATTCACCCCCAGCTCAGTACACAATTGCAGTATCTACATTAACTTTTTGTGTTCATTTTTAGTTTGCTTGTAATGGATTATGCCTTTTTTCTGGCCAATTGTTTTCGCTTGTTTTTTTTGTCTTGGGTCCCTGTTGTGACTCTGAATTATGTACGCTTCTTTCTGATTATAATTGCTTGCAGTTACTCGGTGGGAATTGAGGTAGGCGGCTATGTGTGAGTTTTTATGTTATAAACTGTTCCTGTGTTGATATATATGAGATTTGTTTGAGCTTTTTTCCTTCATCAACTGAATGAAAACTTAATTTCTTTGCTGATATATTAATGAATTACCAGTCCCACTTCTCAGTCATTAGCTAGGTGAATGGGCTACCTGCAATACAAAATTTAGTTTATTTGCTTAGAAGAAATTCTCTATTCTGTCTGAGCCTTCAGATGCTTCCAGTGGGACATCTTAATCTTTTCACTTTATCATGAGAATGGCCTTGAAATTGATCTGAATAATGTGTGTCTTATGTGGAATTTCAGTGTATTCAAGGAATGCCCACACCCTGATGAAAAGCAGCGGTTGCAACTTAGCAGGGATTTGGGACTTGAACCTCGCCAAATCAAGTTTTGGTTTCAGAATAGGAGGACCCAGATGAAGGTAATGAAATGTACTTTGTCCTCTGCCAGCTCTAGAAGTGCATTCTTCTCTTTTAAGGGAAGTTCTTTTTCATTTTTTTCTTTTTCATGAAATGTTAGGCACAACACGAACGAGCCGATAACTGTGCACTTCGATCAGAAAATGACAAAATCAGATGCGAAAACATTGCAATGAGAGAAGCACTTAAGAATGTGATCTGTCCTTCTTGTGGGGGTCCACCAGTGAACGAAGACTCTTATTTTGATGAACATAAGCTGCGCATGGATAATATGCGACTAAAAGAGGAGGTAATAGGTTTTACATTAGGACTTCACTATAGTTGTTTCTATGTTTCACCCTTCATTTTTCTTGTCATTTAATTATTACGTTACTGCAATAACTTTCAGCTTGATAGAGTATCAAGTATTGCTGCTAAATACATAGGAAGGCCAATATCACAGTTGCCTCCAATTCAACCAATACCTATTTCATCATTGGATTTAACAGTTGGAAATTTTGGAGGCCATGGAATGGGACCCCCTTCTCTTGATCTGGATCTTATTCCAGGGACAGCTCCTGTTCCTCTGTTACATTTGCAGACTGTATCTCTCTCGGATATGGAGAAATCACTTATGGCAGAGGTAGCAGCAAATGCAGTGCAGGAAGTTGTGAGACTATTGCAAACTGATGAACCATTATGGATGAAATCTGGGGCTGATGGGAAAGATGTTCTTAATTTTGATGCTTATGATAGGATTTTCCCCAAGTCGGAGAACTTAAAAAATCCTGATCTCCGTGTCGAAGCATCAAAAGATTCTTGTTTGGTTATTATGAATGGTTTGGCTTTGGTTGACATGTTCATGGATACAGTAAGTGCATTCCATACTTTAATTTTGGGTGTTAATGACATACGATTCTATATTGTTACTTGGACAAGGGTCCTCGTCTATTGTTGAACCTGTTATATCAATTTTGACACACAGGTAAAGTGGATGGAATTTTTTTCCACCATCGTTACCAAAGCCAGGACCCTTGAAGTCCTAGCAACTGGAATGGCGGGTAACAGAACTGGAGCCCTACAACTGGTAAATTATGTGTCCCATATGTCATCACCCTAGTGTGTGTTGTTGTAGTGAGATATAGCTTGGAATTGTCCTAATTCAAGGTTGATGCAGATGTATGAGGAACTGCAAGTACTCTCGCCTCTAGTATCGACTCGAGAGTTCTACTTCCTCCGGTGCTGTCAGCAAATTGAGCATGGATCATGGGTGATTGCAGATGTTTCTTATGACTTTTCTGGCTTGAACCAGATTGCTACTCCTTGCCAATCTCGCAAACTTCCGTCTGGTTGCTTGATTCAGGACATGCCCAATGGATATTCCAAGGTGAGCAAATTGTCGACATTTCATTTCCACTCTTCACCCTTCCAAATGTAGCTTATTTGGTTCTAATTTTATGGCTGATTTTTTGACAGATCACTTGGGTGGAACATGCGGAAATTGAAGAGAAGACTGAAATGCATCGTATCTATCGTGACCTTGTACTCAGTGGATTAGCATTTGGAGCCCAACGATGGCTGACAACACTACAAAGGATGTGCGAAAGACTTGCATGTCTGATGGTAACGGGAACTTCTACAAGGGACCTTGGTGGAGGTACATAAATGACCCAGTGTGTTTAGTCCTATTATCTCGAATGACTTCTTTAGAATTCAAAACAAGTAATTTTGAATGTGATCTTAATGGTGATTGTAGTGATTCCATCTCCTGATGGAAAGAGAAGCTTGATGAAACTTTCACAAAGAATGATCAACAGTTTCTGCTCAAGCGTAACTGCCTCAAGTGGCCAAAAGTGGACCACACTATCTGGATCAAATGATGTTGGAGTTCGAGTCACCGTCCACAAGAGCACCGATCCTGGTCAACCCAATGGTGTTGTTCTAAGCGCTGCAACGTCCCTATGGCTGCCTGTTTCCCCTCAAACGGTCTTTAACTTTTTCAGAGACGAGCGAACTAGAGCTCAGGTATTCACACTTAACTTGAATTCCTAGTATGTGATCTTGTTATGTAAACTATGTCTAACGGAATGATGACATGATTCTTTATATAGTGGGATGTTCTGTCGAATGGTAATTCAGTCCAAGAGGTGGCACATATAGCAAACGGATCAAACCCTGGGAACTGTATATCTGTCCTAAGAGTAAGCATTTCAGTCGGGTTTCTTAATCTACAAGCACCGCTAGTTCTTTCCTATAGTTTTTATGAAGTACTTGATTGTGCTGACGTTATGATTCACAGGCTTTTAATGCTAACCAGAACAACATGTTGATACTTCAAGAGAGCTGCACGGATTCGTCGGGTTCGCTGGTAGTGTACGCACCAGTGGACCTCCCTGCAATTAACATTGCAATGAGCGGGGAGGACCCATCTTACATTCCTCTCCTTCCATCAGGTTTCACCATATTGCCAGACGGGCGAGGGGACCCGGCAGGCGGAGCCAGTACAAGCGTTCAAGGGAGCGGGGGCCGTTCATCGGGCTCCCTCATCACAGTCGCCTTTCAAATCCTGGTGAGCAGTTTGCCATCAGCAAGGCTCAATCTGGAATCGGTGACCACCGTTAATAACCTTATCAGCACCACTGTCCAGCAAATAAAGGCTGCCTTGAATTGCAGTAGTGCATAGAGAGCGTAAAAAACAAAAAAGTCTTCACCCCTCTACTCTCCCTTTCCTTTCTCTCTCTACTTAAACGACAGAGATCAGATGAACTCAGAGCTGTTGATGTTTGCATTCAAGAGATTTCTGGTGTTGGTTGGCCTTCCTTGAATGCTACCATCAAGAGCTGCAAACCTTTATCTTTCCATTGCTGCTACTCGCCTCCATTGGTTTTATTATTCTTTGTTTCTGAAAGGTCGAAAAGTAGACTACCCAAAATTTTAGATTTTGTGTCCCTACCCCCTTACCTTACTTTCCAAAGAGGAGTCAAGAACGCACCATAGCTTTTTATTGCTACAGTGGATTTATGTTTTCACAAAACAAAAATATGTATCCATGGGCAGCAAGATTTAAATACATGGTTCGGGTATTGACTTCTTATTCCTAGTGTGGCTTTGGCCTGTTATGTAACTTGGGATCTTAATGTGTTCTAAAGCTGGGAAAGATTTTCCAATGTAGTTTGACTGATGGATGTTTCTCCTTGTCGTGTAAAATAGTTAGTGCTAAAAGGAGTGCAGCAGCAGTGTTTGCCTTTTGTTTTGTTTTATTATTTTTTTTATAAAATTCCTTTTGTCTTGTTTGATTTGGAATAGGGAAATAATCTCTCTTTCATGTCTGATCTTCTTTCTGCCACCTCTTTTTAACATATCTATCAATGCCTTTACGTGGAGCATTTGGAGCTTCAGCTCCGAGCTATGTTGGGAGTGTTTTATGGACCTTGAGCGCTTCTTTATGTTTCCAACTACTGTCAACAGTGTGGGTCCAATCATATGGGCGTCTGCGGAATCACTAGCTGTTTTGCCACTTTTTGCCGGGGGATCGTGTTGCCCATTCCTCCTCCAAATGTTTTGCGGATAGGAAAAAAGGTAGACGCAAGGAATGTCGCATTCGGCGATATTAAGACCATGAACAACACATTTCGGTCCAGACTCAGAATATCGGCCGATATATTGGAAATACATCAGCTATTTTCTCTTTTGGTTTTCTTTTCAAGAAAAATGAATGTTCATACACAAGTAACACAACAAATCTATGATACAGTGTATGCTATATAATATAACTAATACTTATATCACTTATAACAAGCAAAATATATATATATATGGGAGGGGTTTACATGAGATCGTTCTCATATAAGGAGCATGAGGCCAATCTTTATAGCCGTTGGATTCCGATCGGAGGATGGATATCAAATCAGTGGATAGGTGAGTGTGTCACATAAGGAGTTAGGTGAGATCATTATAGCTATTCATAGCCGTTAGATCAAGATCCAACGGCTACGATTTAACGTGGCCTCATATAAGCCATATACAGAGCAATCTCATTTAAACTTTTTCCTATATATATATATATATATATATATATGTTTCTTTAGCTGCTACTCATATTTATACATGTAAAAAGTCTTCATTATGTTATCGATGTCATGAATTGTATTGACATAAGTGTATAGTGCATGTTGATGTTAAATTATAAAAGTATGTTTTAAAAAGCTTATTTAAACTGATGACATATTTTACATAATATCTTCTGGCAATGTTTTGTGTCCTTTCTTTTATGAATTTGCGAGAGCCTTTACCCAAAAAAAATATTTGCACAGTTGCAATGTTTTAGCGTCCTTTTGTTATATACGGGGACATGATGCCAACATAATGTATACAATACAAGGACATGGGAGCGGGCCTAAAAGCGAACAGGGTGGGCCTTTTTTTATTTTTTGGCCTGAGGGTGGGCGCCCCAGGAAACAAATTTCTCTTGACAATGGGCTCGCGGCCCATCATTCTCGGGCGTAGAAGAGACCTAGACATTGGGATGAGACTATAGGAAGCAAATGGGGAGGGCGAGATCAATTGGGCAAGGGGAGGGGGGGGGGGGGGGGGGGGGGTTACAAAAAGATGATAGTGGTTAAATGAATCTAATCTGCCCAACAAAACCTTCCAATTATGATGCAGTGGATTTTGTAAAGCGAAAAAAGCTTCATCTATGGAGTTTTGTTTGAAGGAATCATTGGAAGCGTATATTAATTTTTGTCATTAGAAAATGAATTAATAGGAAATAATTAGATAAAAAATACCTTGGCATTAAAAAAACCTTTAGGAGGTTTTCGTCTTTAAATGACAGTCCCTCAGTCCAAATTTATCTGTCCTCATTGGAAAATCGAAATGGAGTGGTTTTTTAATGAGGACAGCTAGCATCTCTTAGTGGTCATCCTAACATGAGGGGGTGTAAGTGGAATTATTTATTGTGAGGAGATAGAACTGTAATTTCCATAAACATTTAATTTGAGTGTAATTTACCCTTTTCTCGACAATAAAAATATATTCACTTCATTGGTATTCTTCATTATCGTTATCCATTCGTAACCAGTGTTTCTTATATCATAGCGCCGCGGTTCCCTTGTGCCCCTACACCACCGCCCTGACAATTTCCTCAACCGTTCGACCCAGTCTGGCGATCAATCAGTTCCTAACGCACAAGCAAGGTTTAAAGTTATAAACCTAACATGGTCGCACTCAAAGTTCCACCTCACCCAAAGCTGGACCCTTTGGATGATGATGATCTTAGTCCATGGATATGCCTATTTTTTTGGATAAATATGGATATATATATATATATATTATATGCCTCTAACTCGCCATGGAAATGCAGTGCCATGGCCCCACGAAAGGTCCCAAAAACGGGGTAGGCCTCGAGAGTGTTGGGTTGTGGCAAATGGGCCTTTCTCGTGGCCTAGTGCTCAGTGTACATTTTGTCAGCTGTCACCACTTTACCATACCAAAGTTTCCTATGTTTGTCGTGATGACCACCGTGGGTTCCACCCAATGTATTGCCCTCCCCTTGAGCTAATTAATGAACTAAAATCCCTACTATTTGTGCCTTTATTATTTTTTTTGGCAACTCACTACTTGTGCCTTTATATGGAAGGAAATATCAGCATTTTTCTTTTCTTTTTTGGGCATATGGGCCTTTATATAAAAGGAAAGATAGCTCTGAAAAATGAACATATTTTTGCCGGCTTTCCCTTCCTCTTTCGCTTTCTCTCCACATCTGAGAACGGATTAAGAACCCTAAAAAGGCCCCCTGCCCTGGTCCAAGCTCCTCCTCCAAGTAAGTCCCCCTCTCCTTCTTTAGCTATTCCTTACTCCTTTGTTCAGGCTTATGCAAAAGTTCAATTCTTTTCTGCATGATGCCCAGCTGCGGTGGTTCCGATTGAACTCTGCCTTTGCCTTTGTTTTCACGGAGATCTCCTCCCGGGGTTGTCAAAGTTTGGATCTTTTGTCTTATTCTTCTTGTTCATTTTTGTTTACTTGATTATTGGTATATTTTGGTGGCTTGTGTTGGGTACCATTTTGGCGATTTATGATTGCGTATTGCGCGGTAGATCTGGTTCTGATGCTTCAAAAAATGGGATTTTGAAGTTGTAATGCTTACCATTCTTGTTCATGCTTTTAGTTCTTTATTGCCTTTTTTGTCTGCCTTTTGCTTTATTGTGCCTCAGTTAGGTTTACCTTTAGGTTTTCATTGCGGTTGCATAAGCGCTTTCTTTCTATTTTCTAAAAATGTGGTCTTTTCCTGAATTCAGCTTTTAAGATACTACTGTTATTAAATTTTTTCTTTTTCTATTGTTTCTATTTTTGCCGACCCGTTCTCATGGTTGAAACCAGTGTTAGCGAATAGTGAGCGTTTGGTATTGGTATCTAGATCTAGGCTTTTTCATTTTTTGCTATTAAGAACATTGTTTTGCTTCGGATTTTACAGATTTTTCATTTGTGGTTTGTGTCTTGCAGGTGCAGTTGAACGTACTCGAATGCATTGCATGGGTTACGCAAAATCAGTGTGAAAGTCATATACCTCAGTGCATTACTTCATTGTTGCACGACTTCAATAAAGTTCCATGGATGACGACGGGGGAATGGGCATCCGAAATTGGGGTTATTATGAGCAGTCGCTCAAGGGAAACCTCGGGCTTCAGCTCATGTCCTCTGTTGCAGAGCGCGATGCTAAGCCTCTTCTATCTGGGCGTGATCCTGCCTGCATGATTCCTCACAATAGCGGTGCTTTCCTGCATCGGGATTGTGGAGTCCCTGAAGCCCAGGTTCCAATGGAGTTTATCAGAGATCATTGGATGACCCAAAGAGAGAAGCTTCTACATGTATTGCCAAATAGCTCTAATTATGCGGTTATGCCAGAACCTTCGGGATCTCACCACCATTCTCTGCAAATGCTCCCACAACCTGATCAGGTTAAAGAAGAAAGGGTTCCACAAATGGGTGACATGAGTGGTAGTAAAAAGGATGGTCCTTTGAAGAAACGTTCAAGTGGTCGCGCATGTAAACCTCCCAAACCAAAAAAGCCTAAAAAAATTGTGCCCAAGGATGAACTAAATGCTTCAGGCCCAAGAGCTAAAAATGGGAAGAAAAACACTGGCATGGTGATCAATGGAATAGACATGGACATATCAGGTCTTCCTATACCAGTTTGCTCGTGTACTGGGACCCCTCAGCAGTGTTATAAGTGGGGTATCGGTGGCTGGCAATCAGCATGTTGTACTACTAGTCTATCTATGTACCCATTACCTATGAGCACCAAAAGACGTGGGGCTCGCATAGCTGGACGGAAGATGAGCCAGGGAGCATTCAGAAAGGTATTAGAAAAACTTATTTCAGAAGGGCATAATCTTTCAATACCAATTGATTTGAAGCTGTATTGGGCAAAACACGGTACCAACAAGTTTGTTACAATCAGGTAGATGTACACTTTTCAGCAAAAGGAACAAAGAGTAGTTTCAGCCTCGTCATATGCATCTGATCTGTTTCTCATGTGTATATATGTGCTTATGGCCTTTTGTAGGGGTCACTGGGTAGATTGTAGCTAATGAATTTTCCAAGTTATGTTGAATGTTTTTAAATTGAGACAGTCAGTTATCTTGATGTGATATTGCCTTCTCTTCATTTGTGCCAATTTCATATCTTTCTTATACTTGATGTTACTTAATTGCGTTTTGCATGTTTTTTTGGTAACCTTAAATTTTTTAATTATGTTCAAAAGGACTGTTTCAGCTGTTTTGATTTTAAACAAGAAGTTGCAACCATTTATGAAGAATGGCATCAGCATTAAAAGCATAATTTTCTTAATGCTGGTTGAGGTAATTTACAATTTTGTTACGTATAACCGAAAGGGAAGAAGAATGCTTGTAAGTTGTAAAGAGTGGAATTTGAGGATATTGGTAAAGAATTGCAAATGAAATAGTTGTAAAATTGATGATCGTAGTGTCAAATTAGATTTGAGATGGTGTAGGTTAATGGACTGAGTATAAAATGTCATTCTTGTTTTTCTCCTGCAAGTGTTTCGGATAGCCTTCGACGATGATAACAAGAGTAAATATTGTTAAGCATCCCATAACAACAGTTATGGGATCACGGATAATTGCCATAAATGTTTGGCAGAAAATGATTTAGAATGTGATGGGGACTAGGCTCTGAGAATTAATATTATAAACACATATTCAGTCGGATTGCAAGTTATTTTAAGAGTCATAGTAATTTTATGAAGTTGGAAAATTCCAACTATGTTCAATGGGCTTTTTTTGTGAAATTTTTGCTCACTGCTACGTATCAACTAATATTAAACCAAAAGAATATTGATCTTGGTGCAACTGCATTTGGGATTAGGGAATTATGTCCTGATGTCTATCGAGCAATCCTAATAGTTTATTGTTGTTTCCTATGTCGGTTTTGTTTTTTAAGTTTTCAGAATGTTTACTCTTTACGAGTTTGAATATCACCTCCTTTGTCTCTTTTGGGTAATGGTCTTTAAAAAAAGTTCCAGTCGCTCGTGAATTGTTGTCTAACCATTTATTGTTCTATCCCTTCTATCTATAACTTGATTGTGATCCACTTTTCTAAGATGTAATATTAGTTCTTATATTTGTATTAGAAGCCATTGTTTTATTGCGATGGATATCTTTATTTGGAAATATTGATAAGCTTGATTCTATCATGTTGATGAGGACAGCCACTTTTGGTAAGAACACAAAGGGTAGAATTGTTTATCCATGAATTTTGGAGCTACATAAGGGATAGAACTCTAGACGTCTTTCCTGACTGTTTAACATGCAACTGTAGAAGTGTTTCCTGTATTCTAAACATGCCCATTGTTTTGATACAATAAACATGTACATTGTTAGTTCTTACTTAAATGGTAAGTATGCATTGTTTTGATACAATAAACATGTACATTGTTAATTCTTGCTTAAATGGTAAGTATGCAATTTCTCTTATCCTTTTAAAAACATTATATGGATTTATCGTGCGGTGATGTCTGTTGGAAATGCTACTAAACAGTTATTTTTATCCATGACTATGTCTGCAGTAAGTTGTATATGTTAGTTCCTCTCTCAGTTGCTTCATCGCAAATTCTTGGAACAGAAATTGTTTCAACTACTTATCGAGAATGTTCAAGTTGCAATACATATATTTATGGTTGAATATTCAATGTCTGTTCATGTGCATGATTCCATTTTATTCTACAGTTATCTCTGTTGGTCCAGGATCTTGACATTATCTGCTTTCATGGTAGATCTATTAAATTAGATTCTTAACTTGGGAACCTATTAAATTTGTTTTTTCGACACAATGGAACCTCTTAATTTATGCTGATGCTTAAGTTTATTAAATTTTTGCTTTTGACGGTTTCTTGTTTGGTCAGATCAAGATATATCGTCTTCTCATCGTTCGCTTGAACAATAATGAACTTGTTAAGGTGTTTGTAGGACCATCAGAAGTGTTCTTTATAACTGCCACTCACATTGGTGCTATGACAGCTTGCTGACACTCTCACAGCATTTCTTCTTTTTCGTTATCTATCTAGGCACTGATGGAATAATTTAGAAAAAGAAAGAAATAGATACTTGTGCTTGCTTACGAACAGATGGTGGTTCGTATATTTGCTTACATCTATATTCGAAGAAGTCTTATGTTCGTCCAAAATTTGCCAATTGTATCGTGTGACCCATGTTTTTCATCTTTTTTTTTTCTTTGTTTGCAAGTGTAGCCCACAATGCCGGTTAGAACCAATATCATCTGTACGTGCCAGTAATAATCCTTCTTATTATCTGCCTTGTGCGAGTACCCCCAGTTGTTCATTGATCACCTCCAGGTTGCAGTCTGAGTGCCGAGGCTATTCGTTTTAGAGTTTTTAACTTGATAAGAAAGAACTGTCACTGCTGGCTGGGTATTTGACATTTCCTCTTCATTCTGTATTTGTTCATAGAGCGCCCTTACTTTCAGTCCTAGGATAGTCTGAAACATGCCTGTTCCGTTGTTGCTCCCAGGGAAATCAGCATTTCTAAGCATCAGTTGTGTAATTTCACCAAAAAACTTGGTCGACGTATTTATCAGATGACTCTCCACGTAGATAAGCTCTTCCAACTTGTCAAATTGGCCGTCCATTTCAAGGATTGATACCTGAATAGTGAATATTATAAGAAATTGAAAGGAACGATGATACGTTGAACCTTTTAATCTAAGATCATTTCACTTCGAAGAAAAAAGCATTGCACCTCTGCCTCCAAGCTAAAGGTGGTCTCTTTCTCAATACTACTTCAGCAAAGTTACATTGTTGTAGATTACCTCTGATGAATAGTAAGTATCGGGGCTGCAGAAGAATTTGATTCCTGGGTAGGAGCAAGTCAGTTTTCGTCCGCAAGGTGTCCAAGCAATGGAAGCGCCCTCGTCCATGAGATAGACTGGCTCGAAGTGCCTGACTCCTTCCTTCATGATAAATCGAACCCTCAGGATTTTCCCTTGGTTGTCATCTGGAATGAGCTGCGTAGGCAACACTTCGATCACCACGTCCGCAAATCTCTTTTGAGGGTCTGTTGCATTGCAAACAACAAGCCATAAAGAGTAGATACTGATTCGTTCTTTGGATCGACACTATGAGGTAGTTCTGGGAGTTGATGTTTCTCTGTAAACTCACCGACGTAGGCATCGAAGTCAGACTTCCTTGCAAGGATGCTGGCTTTAATGCTCTCCAGACTGTGCCCACGCTCTGCCATGTCTCTCTAAATCCAAGGCATTATCCAGCAACAACAGGAAGTGCATGTTAGACAAAAAGAAAAGAAAAAAAGGAAAAGAGGAAGTACATGTACACGGTCAAATGACTTCTCTAACATATAGTAGAAAGGTCCTGAATGGTGAGACAGAAGAGCTACAACCAATGTCTGCTACTCAATCGAACTTGGGGACGAACCTGAATCTTCCATGCTATTTTTACGTCGCTATTAATGTCGATATATATACTGAAGTCCAGCAGCTTCCTTACACGACGGTCAAACCTGCAATACTAACTTGCGGTCAGCTCAGCCATCAAAATGCGTATGTGGCTGTTTATTAGCTGCATGTACTTACAGTGGATGCAGGCCTTCGATAATTAGGATCTTGGGCGGTTCAATTAGTTCAGGAGGGTCTAGAAGGCCGGTGACGTGATTGTAAATGGGTTTCTCCACTGCAATTCCTTCCTTGAGAGACTTAACCTGAGAGTCCATATACATGGTATAGGTTAATAAATACTAACAATTGAGTAGTCATTAGCATCAATATACTTCTTCTAAGACACCTATACTAACTTGATTTGTTTCCAAAGAGCTCTTGTGAACAATTAGAAGCAGCCTGACTTAGTTAAGACTTAAGGGTATATTATGCAACTCATTCCGGAAGAAAGCCGACCACATAAGATTAGAGATAGAGAACCTGCTGATACATGAGATCAAAATCATTGGCCCTGGGATCAAGTGCAGTAAGCCCTCTCTCTTTCCGTCCTCGCCGATCCAACGCATGATAATCGTCTAAGCATATAACAGTGGTGGTGTCACTGATCAATGTGTTCGAGTCTGGGTTTCCTTCTTTGGGGGATTCTGCTGCGCCTCCGAAGACGCTAGTCAGGCGACGCATGAATGTGCTCTTGCCGCAACCTGAATCAGCTGCAATGCCGATCACCACCGTTCTTGAACCCGCTGCTGATATTATAATAGGCCGAATTTTCACTTTATTTTGTTGGTAGGGTGATAAATAGACTCCTAGGCATCTCTTTCTTGAGGTAAATCTATCTGCGCGATAGCGATCAATCAGTTTCTTGGGCATATGAGCCTTAGTAGCCGCCATCTCACTACTCGCTCTATATCTTTCTATGTATTTTTGCATGAAAAAAGTCAAGAAATAGAATGAAGGAGAGACGCCAATCTTATGAGCTGTTTATTTATAGCATTGCATGATATTTTTGAGTCGTCTTTTTTTTTTTCAGTTCTCTATACTTGTCTTTTTGGTTGTCTTTTGCACCAACAAAATGGTAGTATGTGTATTTCCGCCTGTTAATGCATTCGTCCAGGGATGACGGTAATGCACATGCGAGGCAGGATCTAAGTGTCACTATTGGTTACCTTGCATGTTGCATACAGCATCGATTTATTCTATACCATCTATTGGCACTATTAACAGAACCAAATGGCAGTTGTAAATTTAGGGTTTAGGGTTTAGGGTTTTAGTGTCACTATTGGTTACCTTGCATGTTGCATACACCATCGATTTATTCTATACCATCTATTGGCACTATTAACAGAACCAAATGGCAGTTGTAAATTTTAGGCAATTAAGCTCTTGCCGCCTTTGATTCTTCTACACATATTGAAACTTTGAGGGAATTTTTCCTGACAACGCCATTCCGTGCTTGATGACATTAATTTGCTAGGTCTCCTTTGGCGTTTGTCATCTTCAACCAAAACTACTGCTTTAAATCAGTTTATAACTAACATAATATTAATATTTCTTGCGTTGGTGCTTAGGAGCGTGGAGTTTGGTCTTTTAAAAACTAAAACAGTCAAGCCAGATATATACAATTAAAAGTGGACCACATAACCATCTTTTTTTTATAGCAAAAACCACAGAACCAACTACAGTTAACTTACTTTAAGTTGATTTTTCACCTATTAAAGGCTGCATTCATTAAATCGAACCATGCTAGTCCAACTGTAAAACTACTTGGCTGAAATAAGCTATTTGTACGTTTGGATCTAACAAACGGATCCCAAATTCAAGTATACAACCTATTGCAACAGCTGCTGAAACTAATACCAATGACCCCCACCATTGAAAGCTTCACCATGCGATTTTAGTTCCGGGTGTAGGGCTTAGGAAATATAAGAAAGACAGCTAATATATAGATATAGTCATATAGAGAGTGTACAAGAGACAGAGGTAGTTTCATCTCAAATGCCTCGGAAGTTTAGGAAAGTGATTACAAAGAAAAGAAGATGTTTAGGAAACTTGTTTTTTGCCTAGTCTCTAGTCTGTAATCCGTGAGAAGTGTCATTTTTCAATTAACAAAGTCATTCTCCGTGTCCGAAAAGTAGTTACCCAAGAGAAAATTACTGGCAAAGGCCCAAAGCAGCCCATAGGGGGGAAAGGACTTCTAGTTCCCAAATGTCACAAAGAGCCTATAGGCCCACTGAAAACCCAGCTGCGACTTTGCCCGGCATATCCCAAGACTTGAACATTCTGCTCACTCAAATCTAAAGGCCCTCCTTTCAATCCCCCCCCCCCCCCACCCCATCATCTTCCCTTCACACATCCAATTGAGCCCACTACACCAAGGCTGCGTTTGAGCTGAAGGCAACCCAAGCGTAATGAGAGGTATCAGTGCATTGGATGCCGGCCCCATTAGATTCCATAGACTTCTCATTTCTCAAAGTACACAGCTGTAAATCGAAATTACCACATAATGGTTGTCATGGGACACGCTTAACTCCAATGACAAGGCAATGTCAGATAACCAAGTACTGCTCAAACGCGTGTTTCTATTTTTCTAAATGATAGGTGACAGACAAACGTGAATTGTTCATGCATAGTAATCCTCAAAATGTAGCAAATATATTCGCTAGACATGGCAAAAAGTGCCCGTTAATCTCGTTTTGACTTCTTGAGGTGGATATGCTGGCCATTCTACTGTTACCAATCCTCCTGAATGAAAAGAGAAAAAATGGAGGGAAGCAGGGAAAGAAGATCATGCAGCTCTTTTCAGCCTACTCTCAATCTCGCTTCGCTCTCCTGGTACTTCTTTTCATGCAATCAAATCCATTTTGCGGACTCCTTTTCTCGTCGTTTGTCCAGCCGAAAGCAATAGGGCCTTGCACTATTTCTTCATCTTTTATAAGTTTCTCATGTCGATCTCCTTTGCATGCTATTGATCATTTGCCTAGAACAAACTAGATTATTCACACCATGGAAGCTTCCATACGGAAATGTTGATGTAGTCATCTTATCCTTCTTTGTTTCATTTAATTGGTATTTTTGTTTACAATGCAATATTGAGGTTTTATACTGCTTTGCGTAGGTTAAGAGGGGAGAGGCTGCTGGAGATTGCGGAGGAGCTGCAGCTCGCGGAGCAAGTAGTAGTCCAGAAGCGGAATTTGACGTAGGATTCGGACCGATAGAACACCCTCTTGAGCCACATGATGACGATCGGCCAGTGAAATGCCCAATGCCAAGTCCTCTTGTTTGGAGGTGACAGGTCTATAGCACATTGTTTTTATCTCAATTCCATTCCTCATGTTGTTGCTGGTTTCACACTTTCTGCCACTAGTATAAACGTGTCGACTGCATCATATATCTTTCCTCCCCACATTAATTGTCCGACTTAGTTTTCCAAAGCGAACTACACTAGTTCATTGAAAACAAAATCAGACCATTAAAATGGGATAGATCCCATCTCAAGACTTAGATATGGCGGTTTTCAGCACATATTGTTAGTGAAAAATTAGTTTATTTTGCATATTTTGTATAATATCATCCAGTCTGGAGTCTTGATGTGCATCTTTATGCATCCTTTCAAATGGTCACAAGAGTTAGTCTATCAGGTAGTGTTATGGTCTTTCCACCGAATAAGAGAAAGCTTTGCAAGCTGTTGGCATTCCAATTTAAACTTTAAAGTCAAGAATCTACTTAACTCACACTCAGCTTCATATACATAGGCCAAGAACGGAAAAACACGAAATGGGAGGAGATGGGGCACATCAACAAAGAAGAGAGTAGAACTACCTGCAGCAAACGGTGAAGACTTTATGGGGGCTAGTTACTATCCATCTGTGCGCAGGAGACATCAATTTCGGTTTCCTGCTGAGTATGTTTAAATTGGAGGAGACATCAATTTCAGATCACTCTAGTAGAACCACAGAAGTGCTTCAACAACATCGAGAGTTTGAGCCATAACTTTTGCCAAAAGAGTAGCAGCCAAAACATTTTACTCGTGAAACTTCATATACTCCAACTGTCCCATATTAGTTCTCCTATTGATTTTTTAAAAACGAACTAATTCGAGTTCCTTTTGAAAAATCAAATAGGGCACTTAATATCGGATGGAGGGAGTGTATATACTCAGCAGAGAAGAAATCTTACAATGTAGACGTGGTGTTTACTATGGGGTTTAGCACAGCAGATATAGTTTATTTTGTTTTTTTTTGGATAGAATACAGCAGATTTTATGACTGCTTTTGTTTCCTCATAATCAGTTTTCTACACGAATATATTGGAATTTTGTCATAAAAACTAAAGTCTTAACGACACATGACTCAGTACTTTTCTCAATGTCCGGCAGATGAGTGCAGACGTTCAGCGAACATACATTAATCTACTGTAATCTTCTTTCGTGTTTTTTCGTTTGCAACCAACCAATTTAACAGCCTAATGTCAAGCTGAATTTTCTTCCGTTAAAGGTAGCTCAATGAACCATTGTTTGAGAACAATGTCTAGGAGACTTTTGAATAATAAAAAAAAGAGGGTAGGAGGTCGGCTATTGAGCATAAAGTTGAAGAAATAGCTGTTGAGTTAGCTAACTATAGTGATGGCATATTTTTTGGAACCAAAAAATAGTAGTGAAGTCATCTTATGAAAAAGAGAAAAAATGTATTTGCATAGGATTCGGGAGTCGGGAGTAACAATTCGAAAAGAGAGAAGTAGCCTCAAAAGCCTGAAGCAGAGCCCATAGAAACGACTGCGTTGGGCCCGGGCCATATTTCTTCTGATCATGTAGCCATTGGGCTCTAAGAAACATGCATGGCAGAAAACCCACGTGCCGATCGTTTCTTTGAGCCGGCTGCAAGCCCAGTCGCGACTTTCCCCGACAAATCCACTAGTTTCTAGAACCTTCTCTACAACACCCAGCCTTCCGATCTCCCCTGTTCATCTCCAAGTTCAGGAGGCCTATCCTTTTACAAATTACAGGCCATCTCCTCCCTCATCTGGGCTTCCAATCTCCCGAGCTAATCTGATTCTTTCCAACCAACTTCTGACTGACTAAATTTTGATTTCCGACGAGCACATCTCCTATTCGACGACCCACCCCGGGGAAGATCAATCAGGATGTTCGGAGTGGTATTCCCCAATCGAAGCTTCCCCATCGACATCTCCACATTCGCTCAGATCGACACCTTCCATTGGGTCCTCGACATGAACACTTTCGTCGGTAACATCTCTATCTCTTCTTATATGTGTACGTACTAAGCAACCTGAATCACCATAATTTCACAACTGGGGAGACTTGTTTGATTTCACAGGAGAGGCGTACGACGATATAAAGGAGATGTGCATATTCCTGCTGAATGGCCTTTCTCTGCCTCCGGACAAGGCCCTCGCCGTCTACGTCCAATCACCGGGCTCCACCTTCGTTTACTGCGGAGCCGTCCACGTCTCGCGCCCCTCCGCTGTGCTGTCCCTGACTTGGCCGCCGCCGGGGGGACAGATGCAGCTGACGCCCGCCGACGCCCCGCCTCTGTCGGCTAAGATCGGGGTCTCGGTCGAGGACGTGGCGACGCTGCCGACGCTCGACGTGGCTGCCCAGCGGAACATCGAGCACCTGGCGTTGAAAGTCGGGGAGAACCTGTTCAACTTCATGCAATCGTTTTGCGGGGTGGACGGGAATAGACTGGTGGTGCCGACGGACATTTTGGACAGGTGGTTCAAGAAGTTCCAGGAGCGGGCCAAGAGAGACCCTGAGTATCTCAAAGGCTTTGTCTTGTGATGTTCCTGCACTTGGATTTGAGCCAATACTTTTTGTTCTTGTACAACTTACGGAGTGTTTAGGAGTTGTACTCTGTATCTCGGCAGCCAATGTGCTAAGTTATTTAGGAGTCTTTATTCTCTCAAATTTGTATAACAAAAAAAAAAATTCTCTCAGATGTTGTACTAGACGAATGATGGGGACAAATACATGAGTCCATTTGGATTCTATGAGACGCCCCTTTGGATCTTGGGCTGACAGTTCACAGCGCTGCAGCATACGCCAATGTGTTGGCTGGGTTGCATATGAACTTTTTCCTCTCTTTTTTTTTACTACAAGGTTGCAAAACTAATGCAACCAAAGAGTTGGCAACATAATTGTTGCACGTTTCAATCGATTGACGACGCAGAAAAATGCATGAAGCCAGTAATAGTTCATGCTAGTGAGTAAGTATCATCAGCTCACGGACTGCTGAGGAACCAACTCAAATGGGATTCTACTTGCTTTTTTTTTTGTTACAAGAGATAAGGTTCTAAGATGCCTTCTGACCAGCCTCGCTCTTTCTTTCCATTGTCCAATTTTCCTCAGATGGGCAAAAGTACCATTGATAATCTTCTCAAAATGCATCCGAAGTTTTGTAATCAATGGATAAGTAGCCAACAGGCATCCGATCAACAACATTTTCAGACAAGTCAAAAAATAAAGATCATCTTTTCAAGTGACCTTTTCTTAATTATTTGTGGTCGGCGACATGGATCTTATTCTTCCATTCAGGCCTGTTTTGGACTACCTCTTTTGTAAGAAATACTAAAGACGAATCATTTTTTATTAATTCCATCCAAACATAGCACACAAAAGTAAACATGCAAAAGTTGCAACAGCTCATATGCCGGTGATGACAATAACTGGACCAACAAATCCAGATTACTATTATCAGAAAGATCAACATTAGTAACAATTACAGAAGTGTACAATCTCTAATTAGCCAGATGGGTCAAAATCCTAACTCTAAAAGAATTTACACATACAAGATCATATCTACCAAATAAAAAACATTCATACCATTAGCCTAGACCTTCACCTGCCAATAAAGCTTAACATATCAAAGCCCGTCTCCTCAGGGTCAACTGTTTGACCTAGGTACTAGTATACGTTGTTATTCACAAAGTTCCTCTACTTTCTGTCCAACCGTATTTACGGCAACTTGATATCCCTGTTGAAGATGTAACATAACATTAGACTACTACAATAAACATTAGAATAAGATCATGTGTTCCTGATCTAATTAAATAACTCCCTCTGTCCTGAAATATCTGCCACATCCTAAAAAAGTGCTTTTTTAAGGATGTGGCAGATATTTCAGGACAGAGGGAGTTATTTTATCAGATCAGGAACACATGATTTTATTCTAAAAAGGATGTGGCAGGTATTTCAGGACAGAGGGAGTATATTGGTAAACTTTATTAAAAAGAGAAAGAGGGAGAAAAATCTAACCATTTATACTCGGGTTTAAACATGTGGTGGAGATCCATGCTCAGAACCACATACAGATGCAAAAGAAACTATATCTTCTTTCTGTAAGGCAACAAAGTTCAACGGTGCAGTTGATAACCTTCTCATTTCCTTAAAATATCCGTTTTGCCGTCCAGAGTGGGATCTGGGAGTAAGAAGTTCAGGAGTTGCACACCCAATTGATCCCCGACGACCAGTTGGCGTCATGGACCCATTTGCATTTGAGTGGATTCCGTTTGACTTCTTAAAGCTCGTACTTCTTTTTGGACTAGGTTTAGAGCCATACATTAATTCCTTCTCAGTAAGTAGCAAATCCTGTAATTTCTTCTGATTCTGTGACATATTCCGAAGTTATGAATAGTTAGATGGGATTCAATTTAAGCAGGATAGAAACAGTAATCAAATCATTAACCAATAAAATACCCGCAGTTGCCGCTTTACTTCTTCTTTCTGTTTCCTTGTCAATTTATATTCATCCAGAAGTGACACAAGTCGCACCTGCAATCGATAGAATACAAACTATACCACATACCCTGAGAAAATCAAAATTCACAGCATATACTACATGAAAGCATCATCATGCACTCACCCCATCGAATAGAAAGGACATGTTTTTTTCACTTTCCCAAGCAATTGCCCTTTGCATTAGGTTATCCACCATACCTAAAAAGCGTATCAAAATTAGCCATAACACATTAAAAAGGAAGATTACGAGATAAATGTCGGAGTGAAATAAAAAACCTGGAATCTTTGTTATAGTTATTCGGGCATGTTCCGCACGTTTGAGGTTAATGTGAGCCCCACGTCCTGCATTATAGCGGTTTGCATCCTGCAATCAATTACATGATCTTTAAATAACTGGCGTCGTCAGTTGTAAAGAAATGAAGAAAGAAAATACCTACTTAGGGCTTTCCTCTAAAAAAAGAAGCAAGGTGCTTTTCTTTAACCAAATGAATCTTCCATCCTAAGTAGTTAATTTTCTAAGCATGAGTCCTACAGCATACAGGCAGCTGACTTACTTGATCATACTCTTCAAGCCAAGTTTCTTCCTCACATGCAGCAAGCCATTTTTCAATCTTGTCCAATATGTCTTTCCTGCTAAAAGATTCTTCTTTTGCTTTCACTATCTGTGTCTCAATATTGGTGAGAAGTTCAGAAGGATCCACGATACCTAAAAAACAAGGCATGTTAGAAAATAAGAAGCTAGTTGTCAATTCAAAAGCAAATCAACCACAAATTCACACCTGAGTCAATGAGGGCATTGGTCTTCTCAGAAGCTGTGCTCATGTCAGGCTCAATATGTGCCTTTTTACATATTTCTTCGAGTTCTAATCTCCTCTTCAGAACCAATTCCTTCATTCTGCTGGCTTTCAATTTTGTCAGTCTATTAACCTCGGCTGATACCTGTCAGCATGATTTAAGGAAACACTGAAAAATCATATCTGGTCTTTTGCTCGTCAAGAGTAAAAAAGAACAAATTAAACGGAACGAACCTCTTCAATCATCTCAACCGAAAGAATACCAGAGCCAGTAATTTCCTTTTCAGATGAGCCAAGGATGGTGGCAGTTCTGGCAAAACGACTCTTCTCGTCACCAGAAGAATCCATTAAGTTCCAAAGTTCAACCAGAGAAGCAACTGTCTCTTTCAACTGCCCATTAATATTAAAAGCTTACCAAATATAATTTTATGAAAAACGTAAAGAAAGAATAGGCAAACTACAGTAAAACCTTACCTTCTGATGTCTATCTTTCTTTACTACTGTCAATTGATGAATGGCTTGGGCAAGACCATTCAACGTATCATTGCTAATGTTTGTTGCTTGGCCCATGCCAGTTTCATGCAGGCTTGGATGCACTTCACTCACAATCTTCCCAAAATCAAATCCAAGAATGCCACAAAGGCGATGCACTTCATTTATGCACTCAAGAACTTTGTGAATGCGATCAGACTGAAAGCAGCAAAATTAAATCAGCATTAAGAAGTAATGCATAACACATTATATATAGTCATACACATCCCAAGGGACGGAAGCAGAAAAATAGCCTTAAGGGAGTATACAATTATCAACACCTTTGGGGGACGCTGTGCAATATTAATATATTATGTTAAGGCGTATGATGATGATGGTGTTAAGGCAAAAACTCCCAGTATTAAAAAACATGTATGAAATATCAGGAGGGGGGTGGAGGGGAGAGGGTGGGGGCATGCCCCCTGCCAGTCCCCCTTTGTTCCATCCCTGTATATCCTAACATTAAATGAATTCAAGTAATTACTAAGTTTATATTGAGACAAATATATAATCAAGGTTGGTTTACTTTTGTTAATCTTTAATAACAGTTCAATTTTCAAAGTAGGTGTCATGATGGGAGGTGGGGGTTGGCGGCAAATCCCAGGGATCATGACTCAATGAAGTCTGGAACCAATTACAATGTTGGGCTCTTTGATCGCAACTTCTGATGTTTCAGATTTACGAATGAAATTTCACTGCTTCAAATGTTCAGATGAAGGATTCATGGGCCTAAATTCAGTAACAGTCTTCTTGTAGTCCCTTCTTAACCTACACGCATCTGACCTGTTAATATTATAATGCATTTTGCTATACAGCCATAACTTGACAGACATTCACTATGCGTTGACAGAGAAAAAGTAGGGGAGATTGGCATATACAAATGCAAGAAATTATTATTTCATGACAGCACTAATACAGTTTTTTGCTACAAGGAAGTTGACCGAAAGAAGCATACCTTTTCTTTCTGAAGATTGCGAAAATGTGCCTGATATTCATTCAGCTTTCGCACTGATAGATCACCTTCATCCACATCAGCAGAACTTGCCACAAAAGAGTCTCTCAGATGAGGGTAGCCAGAAATTTCTCCATTTATCTTCTCTATTTGTGCTTTTACATCAGCAAACTGCTTTATGCGCTCTTCTTTCCTTAATTTCAGGTCTTCCACAAGAGGGGTCAAAGATGCAAGTTGCTCTTTTAAGGGTGCTGACCTCTTATCAATCTAAAAAAAAGAACCATTCATGGTCAAAAGCACAAATATGAAGAACATTTAAGATAGTCATTAGTGGTTTTCGTTACAAATAAACTATAAAAATGCTGGTACAAATATTATCTGCAAAACATATTTACTCTACCCATCCCATATTAATAGGAATATGAGGATGCTTGAAGATTCAAGACAAAGATTATACAGCACCTATTTAATACAACTATGAAAAACATTTAAGATACTCATTAGTGGTTTTCATTACAATTAAACTATCAAAATGCTGGTACGTATATTATCTGTAACACATATTTACTCTCCATCCCATATTAATAGCAACACTCATGTTCCACATTCGTTGCTATACATTTGGCTCAATTTTGTTAGTGGCTGATACTTAAAAAAGTGTTCCACAAGCTTCTTACAACCCAAAGCTATACGAGAAAACAGAATTATAAGCAAATGAGTTGTAAGAAACTTGTGAAATGATTTTTAAGGAAAAAACAAAAACGCTTTTATCGTTCTCTTACTTGTGGGCCCCTAATTCAATAAAAATGACGATTTTCTCAAATGTAGCTATTAATATGGGACCAGAGGGCATATAGGGGAGTGTATATTTCCATTAATGGATGTGCTAACATGATAAATCATTAACCTTTGCTCAGATCGCATTCGTACTCATTAATGCGAGAACAATGCCAGATATATCCTAATTTACCTGGTGTGTATAGGGTTTGGTCCTAGGATTGTGACACCCCTTCTAGTGAGGCCCTATGTTTATATTTAGGATATAAAGGCAACCGGCTAATTGTGGGAAATTTCCTATCCATATGCATAATGAGGATTGAGGGTTTTTGGGTTTAAGGTTTAGGGTTTGCGAGTAAAATGCACAAGGGTTTAGTTCAACAGCTTTTCAACTTACTACTCATTAAAGACACAAGCAGAATGAAAACAATTGAGACATTGAAGGGTATCATCAAAGAGAGTAAGCAACATCAGACTGCACTCACCTGTGGATAACGAATGTGTTCTCCAAGAGAAGCCATGAGTGCAGCAAGCTCTGCCTCTTTGGCTGCAACAGATTGGTGCAGACGAATTTTGGCACCATTGGCTTCATCAACTTTCCTCCTGTAAACGGCCATGCATTCCTTCTCAAGATCCAGTAGCATTTGGTCTTTCTCATCCTCAGTCTCACCTATTTCAGTCCATACGCGCTGCTCGTTCAACACCCAAAAAAATTATTAACTACCACTGTATAATCATTGTGATTCTTAAAAAAAAAACCTACTGCGGTGAGAAAGAGGAAACAAATGTAACAAATGAGTGAAAGGCTTATGGAAAATAAAAATGGAAAATCTAAAGGTACATCCCAAAAAGAAACCATAATACACATGACTACAAAACAAGTGCAAATAGGTGAAGGTGCAAGACTACTAAGATATGATGCATATTTCCATTTCCATGAAGTACAAAACGGAATTTCATCAAAAAATAAAATAAAATACAAAACGGAATAATTTTTCTATGGAAAACCAAACATAAAAGCATGAAAAGGATATTCATTCGTCTACAAAATTTTCCTTGTATGAAGGTTTAGAAGAGTTAGTCTGTAATCCTTTTCCTTGGATATAAACACCCTAAAAAAATGAGACATTTTAAGGCACATATTCAGGCTCGGCTCTGCATCTGCCAATTTTACTTTGGAAACAAAAAATTAATACAGTCCTAATTCAGGCCAAGATCTAGGTCAGCTAAACATGGCTAACTTTCGCCCACCACTTCAAATACCCAAAATCCTCACGAAATGAAGAGCAACATTAGGTAAAATAAAACACTAAAAGTACAGCCACAAGCACAGAAAATGGTGAAACGGACCTACACCCTGTCTCAATACTATTTTAAAGTAGACACTAGCAAAATGCAGAAAACGAAAGGAAAGAAGAGAGCGACCTGAAGCTCCCGAAGCAGAGCACCGCAAGCCGTTTCCGCGAAGGAGCCTCTAGGGCTCGCAAAACTCTGAACTTCCATTCGAGCAAAGCAGTATCCGTCTCCACAATACTCCACCAACACTTAAAAATAAGAGGTGAAAAAGGGAAAAAAAGGTACTAGAAAGAGAGCAAAAAGTAACAGATCTTGGGCGGTCCGGGCAGAAAGAGGAGCTACATTTGGCAGAAATGAGGGTTCAGAATACAGAGAGCATGCAGCAAAAAAGCCGAAACGGGCTGGGAACTGTAGACCGATGAGCGAGAGAGGGAGGGAGAGAGAGGTTTTTAGGGTTTGGTTGGGAGAGGTAAAATCGTGAAAAGGAGGTGTTGATTGAAGTCAGGAGGGAGAAATGGAGAGAGATCCATAGCTGTCGAGTGCTGACTGTGGGGAGTGAGGAAAGCTGAAATTAGGAGTTTGATTGGCGAATGGCGGCGTCTGAGACGCACAAAAAAGATTTCTTTCTAATTTCAAAATGCTAGTGGATCCCACTCACAATTTAAATTAAGATAATGAAACGATTGGCAACCGACACATCCGGATGCTTAAACATAAAAAAGTGATTTTCCAGATGACAAAACTGCCCTTGCTCGGCGAGGCCAGGCGGGTGGCAGGACGGCTCTGAACTCCGGCACCATTGATGACGTTTGCTTCCAAATATCAAACTAACGTTACTAGCCATCCATCTGAATGACCCCGCCCCTCTGGTCAAAAATCAAGCAAGACGTGCATTTATTCGTTCTGGATTCAATAACTTGACAGAGTGAACGAGAGGTTCAGGCGTTTATTTGAGCTAATAAAGCAAGCCTTTAGAACAGAAGTTGACTGCTCTAATAAACTGCAAAAAGGCATCTCCGGCCGAGCAAAAAACAGAAATAAACGGATGACAGACGACTGTAAAAACTTGGAAAGGGACGAATTTGTCATACGAGGGGTCCATGCCATCATATTCCCCAGATGTGACGCTTCACCCGCCTCATCCGTCAGCCAGCCCATCAGGCAAGCATTATTATGTTAATTAAACGCCAAAATCAACCATACAAACAAGTATTGTGGTTGCAAAATTAAACTTATCCATAACTCAAAATTCTTTATACAGTGAGATTCACATAAGATGCTGCTTCATCAACTATAAGAAATACCAAGAACATCCACTGCCTCGCCTGAGACAATCGCAAAATTTGCGATGGTATAAGGGGACCATAAAAACTGAAACAATATACATAGACCCACGGCCCGCCGAAAGTTACAACGAATTTGTACATTAGTATTAAGGCAGCCATTTATCATTAAGTTGCAAAATCCAAATAACAACAAGGGCCATGGCAACCTTATCATATTCATTTAATATACAAGAACATTACGAAATGGTAGTCTCTTGTCTGTTCCCCGAACTATATACTCGTCCACGTAGCTCGAAACAAAAATGAAATGCCTTTTTTTTTCGGAGAAGCAACCTCATGTTGCCGGTTTAGCGCAAAGGTGATGTGGCACGGGTTTTGGAGTCCGTTTTGGGTGCTTTTATCTTAAGGATACTTTTTCCTAATAGGGCAGGAGTCTTTTGCACGTTTAGGGGATTTTTTTAAGGATTGAGAGCTTATAAAAGGTCTCATATTTATAAGTCTCGTTTATATTTTTATTAGGGTTTTGTTTATAATTTAGAGAATTACTTTTGCCCGTGCTCGTCTTGTAAGTAAGTTATAATTTTTCTCATAATTTGATAGTAAAACGTATTTGTGATTGTAGTATTTACCAAACCACTCGTATATTATTTGTGCTTCCGCTTTGTATATTTATGATTTTCCCAACACCTCGACCCACGGTATAAGTTTGGCTTCAATACTCTATCGTGCATGATTTTCCAAACACCTCGACCCACCGTATACTCTCGTTTGCCGAGGAAGCTAGTTTGTCTTCATTGAAACCACTGCCATTTCCTTCCTAAGAATACCTTCGGTTCATATAATTCGGTACGCTAGGTGGATAAACACAAATGAACCAGAGGGGCTGCCCTACATGTCGAGGAAATAAAACTTTAGGAAGCAAGACAAGGAACCGATTAGGTTAGCTGGCATCTGGCATCCATGCAACACTTCTTCCAGATAAAAAAGTTTTCATTATGCTTGTGGCACGATAAATGGCCGAGAAAGGTTTAGCAAGCATGAGTGATGCGATTTTCTGTGCCATTAAAAGACAGCTTGTTCGCCACACTGCTGGTTTCACTATCCTTCTTGCATGTCCTCTTCTGATAATGTATTCCATGTTGCCGAAAGGTTCTACAAACAATGACCTATATGAGTACCTAACTTCCCCACTGATGCATTTAAATAGTAGTTTAGAGGGATCACGCCATTGATTAGAGTAGATATGTATTTAGAAATTTTTGGTAGGTACAAGGACTGAGCTAGCATCCAAAGAAAAAAAAGGACCTAGCTAAGCTTCACAAGGATCACAAAATTTCATTCGATAATAAAATAAAAGGCAAAAAATAAAAACCGCGAACACCGATTCTACAAAGACTAAAGAAGATACTGAGGCAAAAAAAAAAAACAAAGAAGATACTGAGGCATGTAAAACCCACCAGGTGTCTTATGACTTACTCTAAACTGTACATTTGGCTCTTTTTTTTTCTGGGGTCATGCACTTGCTTTTTCTTTCCAATTTTGAGATTAATGAGACTCAATTCTAAGATTACCTGAAAGCACAAATCGCCTTACATTAAAGCCAACAAAATAACTAGCTGTGTTGTTTGGAAAGTTACTACACAAAGAAAGCAGCATTCTTTTTCCTTTTTTTGGTTGGTACAAACAAAAGCAGCACACTCTTTTTTTAGCAATGAGGGGTTTTAAGTCCTTAGGACCCCACTAGAAGGGCAGGGCAACTGACCTTTTAGAGCACCATATTCCGCCACCATCCCCTAGGGTGTGTACATGGCCCACTCAACATATGCACCGGTTAAATCGGAAATATAATCCAGAGTGAAAGTTCGAACTCAGGGCATTGGCTTCAAGGGGCAGTGCCCTGGCCATCACACCTAACACCTCAGTTGAAAAAAATAGCACTCCCACAAGTGCAAGGGCGTTAAAAACAAGAAATCGACGAGAACAATAAATTTAGGGTGATTTGTCCAAATTAAATGTAGAATCACTTGTTAGTTGTTACTCGTATCAAATGAATCACTACACTTCAACGAGCTTCTATTCTCGGCTTCAGTACGTGCTCTAAGATGGCTCTAACAGTTTCTGCAATATCTTCTTCTCTGTACGAGGTCACGAGCTTTACTGCAAGGAGGAATCTTATTTAGTGCACCCTTATCATCTCAAGAAAAATTCCAAATGCCAAAGAAAGACAAGTACAAAGCAACTGATGAAACAAATCTTTGTGAAGCTTCGGATCCTCAGCCCAAAATTTCAAAGTTCTTTGGTCCTACTCATGGACCCACATTCACATTTTCTGACAAGACGCGTTACCTGAACCACAAGGTAAGTTCATATCATCCAATAATGATCAGGGAGACACGGACTAATATCATATTAGTAGGTGATCGGTTACCGATGATGATCCCCTCAGGAGTTGGACTCGGATAAGGAGATAAAGGGCCCACAAGTTTCTTTGAGGTGTAAATCAAAGATGGATTATCCAATGGAATGAAATGTTAAGAAGTTCGAATTGTGACGAGGAACCAAAGGATAGGGAAGGAACTGGGAGGAGGGAAATTGTCTGTCACTAGCTACGGGTACGATTGATTGGCATGTCATTTGAAGAGCCTTTCACACTCAAAGCGATGTTCATAAATTCTGGGAGCAGATTCTAACCTTGCCCATCTTCATTGATATTGCCATATAGGTTGATAGAAGGATGTAAATAATCTGCTTGTGACGAAGTTACCATTGCAGTATCAAAACTCCAGTACGGTAACAAAATTGACAATTTCACAAAAAAAAAACAAAGTAGACAATCCAAACTAGTGATTATGAGCTCACTTGCTGGTGGGGCCACTTTTGTGGGTCCATCATCAAGGGCAATGTAGGACTAGCAAGATGAGTGAAAGATCACAGAGGGAAGGCCAAATGGGACGCATTGATCCAGGTCGTCAAAGTTCAAACCCCAAATCGACAGAAGCACCCCACATCAAAACTAAACCAAATGTTATTTGTACTGTTATTTTCCAATCTGGCAGCAGGCAGTAGCCGCAAAGATGGTCGACCATGACCAAATTGCTGACGAAACATTTTTTCTTGGCCAGGGTGGAGGAGGGGAAAGAGTTCTGTTCTTGGAGATAGGCCCAAAACTAAGTGCTAAACTGTTGATAGGGACAACTTATTGAAAGGCTAATGATACTACTACACTTTTCGAATCCATTTTCCTACTCTGCTTATGTAGAACCAAAATACTCTCCCACTTTTATGCCAGGGTGCCATCGATCTCTGGGATCGACAGCGCACAGCTATAAGCATGTGCTCAGCTGTTTGCTGCCAAACAGTTGAAGCGCACTCATAATGTGCGTGCGATCTCGGGGATTGACGGCTCCTGGTGCCCTGGAGTATTATGCAAGGGACACCTAATAATCTCTCCTCCACGCGACTGCAGGCAGGCAGACAGATGGCTGCCATCCGTGCTGCTGCTTTTTTCATTTGCTAAATTAAACGTGATAGAAAATTGTGACGCCTGGAGGGATTTTAACAGATAAGTCCAAGTCATAGGACCTAGCACTCATTCTCTCTCCCATAGTCCTACCAAATGCATAAGCATAAATGCATACTTTGATTGTTCGGAGGATAGATAGCCTTCCCTTGAGCACAGGTTGTATTACATATCCCAAAAAGAAAGACTACAAAGTCAACAAGAATCTTAAACTGCCGTCTTGGCACTTTGGACAAGCATTTTTAAAACTCCTTAAGTTAGAAGAAGATAAGTAAATCTTTTAAGTGTGTTGTGCGTAATGATAAAATCAGAAGCAAAGTCATGTAGAAAAGTGTAGAAATTGTACCCCAAGGAAGAAGAGGAAAATCTATCTGCTTTGGGACTGAGATGAAATATGAAGTTACCTGCAGAAAAAGTTGAACACGCATTGTTAATAACACAGGACAAAGGTAAAAAGAAAAATGGATTAAAAATTATGCATACAATTACCATGACTGATGCAGCGAGATATCGAGCAGACTGATACAACAAAGACATATCTTCCGTTTCATATAGAAGGTCCATGATATCTTTACATGTATCGAAATTAATCAAATCCCCAACCTTTGCTATCTCCCTACAGTCAAACGAATAAAATAATACAATTAGGTGGATAACAAGACCACCTGAGCAAGGTACACTACCTTGTTCCAGAAGGTTACCGCTATCGAAACATATTTATACAACAATGGCATACTGAAAATGGTATAAGTTTTATCTGTCTTTTTCAAGCCATCTGCATATTGCACACAAAGCAATTCATTCGACTGTCATGCAGTGCAAATCAAAAGCTGGAAGTGATACAAAAAACTTAGAATTGTGCCACCTGCACTTCCATACATACTACCATATACAAGCCTATGCAGGAAATGAGCTAAAACTCTCAGATAGAAAATTTTAATCTGTATCAAATACTGCAAGCAATACCTTGTCCTGAGGCAAAGTTCAAATTTACAGAATGCTCTATTTAAGAAGAACTATAAGCACTCATCTACTGTCACTAAATGTATCTGAACAACAACACCCTCAAACAGGTCAGTCCAGCTGGATACGAAGCTCACTTGAACCGTATAAGAAGATCCTCCAGGAATATGAATGTAATGTCTAAAGCCCCAATGTCAAATCTTAACACCTGCAAAAAGAAAAATCAAAGAATAGCTGAAGCCAAAGTACAAAAAGATACGCTCAAACATATGCAGGTTACCTTCAGGAAAGTTAGTTCCTGCACAACATATGTATAGCCTCATCAAACATCGTAAAATACTCCATGAGAAATACTTCATGACATAGTCAGATATGTGACATCCAAACTTACTGCTTCCACATAGTCACGGGTGATGAAATGCTGATCACTAATTGTCTCATCTCCCAGAGACTTCAAGCTCTGTAGAGATAATGGACTAGTGTCATGAATCTGCACAGATAAGTCCATAAGAAAATAAATGCATTGAAAATTAAAAGTCGTAAAAATTCCTTCAGTAAAGATTGACCTACTTTGCTTGAAATCCAAATAGAAATCAGAGCGAATAATTGAAGATTGCTTTCTCTCAAAGGAGCCAATAGCCAGCTTTTAGTACTGCAGTTTTGGCTGAGGATAGTTTCTCTAGCGTCAGTAAAACAGACAAGGAGCACAAGAAAATGATAATTCTGCAAAGAAATTGAACACAAAGGGCAATCTGTAAAAAAGAATCTCGCATTTGGCTGCAAATAGGCATTATCTTACCCTGCCTGGCATAGAACGATTTAAAGCAATCAACTGAAAATCTTTATCTATGTAATAAAGTACTTCGATTATTACCTAACTGTGATATCTATTTAATTTTTTTAATGTTTTGATCAGAGTTGCTACATGTCTCAACAAAATTGAGATAGGCAAAAGAGTCCAAATTCAAGTATAAAATTAATCACATATAGAAAAATAATGAGATACAGAAATTCAGAATGAGGTGAGATGAGACCTGTTCAGGCAAGGGAAAAATCTGTCAATGAAGAGCGAGAGAGATGTGTACTTGATGACCGGGGGAAGGTCAAGTTGCTACTCACACAAAGCATGAAAAGAATCTGTAAGCAAGTCTTAAAGAGAGAGAGAGAGAGAGAAAGAGAGAGAGAGATAGAGAGAGAGAGAGAGATTAGGTTTTACGAGAGAGGAATGGAGGAGGAAGGTGAGGAGGCGATGGCGAAGTTGGGAGGAGACGGAGACCGCCATTTCCATTTTTTCAGCATCTCCTTCCCGCCCTCGTTTTGTCTTCTGAGTTTTGCATTTTTGAATACGATTTAGATGGGCTTGGGCCAAAAGATTCACAAAGAAGAATGCAGGCCCATGATCCAAAATAGTCACAATGTTTCTGTCCTCATCAGGGCTAGTATCTGTGGCCCATTAATGATATATAGAAAATGAAATTGTCCCTGATGCGTCATTACATTATTTTTGCTTTTTGACGTAGATACATCATTATGATGAATCACTCCCTTCGTCCAACAATATCTATCCACATTATAAAACCAAAAGAAACTTTCGTGTTTTGGTTTCCGAATGTGGAGACATATTTTTGGACGGCGGGAATATACATTATACAAAGAGGTTGTTGGAGGACTGGTGGATGTTAGGTTTGACACAGGATGAACCCAGGGATTCCATTTGCTCCCTCTGTCCCATCTTAAGTGTCCTATTTGGTTATTCAAAATAAGATAATTTTATTAAGAAACGTGATATTAATGGCGTAAAACTCGACAGGCATTTCAATTATGGTGTCAGTGTCTTAAACAAAGAAGTCGTTGTAAGCACTGACACTATTCTAATATTTGTTGATTGGGATGTGTTCCTGCATTTGCTGTAATTATTCTAATATCGTTGGAAGCATTCGTTGCATGACGGTATAGAAAAAGGGCTGCAAATCAGACCACCATGTCGGTGCTTGTGGACCGCCAATTTGGACCGGCCTAGCTTCCGTTTATGCTTTGTCTATTTCTAGCTGTACTAGGACAATGACTCCAAAATTATGCAAACATGTGCTTGTTTTGCTTTTGGTGAAGCAAGGTTTCATAAAGGCCCACTGGAAGTTGACAAGAACGAGTGTTATCAAAAGGAAATTGTTTTTACGCTTGTCTTTCAAATGCATGATCCATACGCTGCAAGAAACTAATGAAGCTATTATGAATACTGAACAGTATTATCAAGTTGCGAGGCTGCGACAAGATTGTTATTGTTAAACAAAACGTTGTGACAGGATTGTTGAATGCATCTGGCCCCTGGCAAATTCAATTGCCGATTATGGTCATGGCGTGATTGGCGTCATCCCTTGTCTCACAACCATACAACGTCGAGCTGCTACAGAAGAAGATTGGATTTTCATGTGCACACTAGTAAAGTGAAATACAGTACCATTGGATAAGAGGCAGGATTTGGTGCACTAAGAGGCCGGTTGCCCTTCCTCACTTTGTCGGATCATAAGGACCTGGACATCCTGTAGTGAAGGGAAAAAACTCTGAAAAAGCAAGGAATTGATTCATAATTTGAAGGTGCATTACCTTGAGTAATTTTTTAGTGCATTGGGCTTTCTTTTTTCTCCTTTTGTTACTAGCAAATAATTGCTCACGGCAACATATAACATGTAGAAGATTTGAACTCAGACCAGGTTGCCTATGAAAATACACCATGCCCTATTGCCAGTTCTGTTGTTGGTAACATTATAGTAAGAGGTAGCACGCGAGCATCTCTGTGTCTATCATTCTAATGCATATGGGAGATATGTAAAGTCTACTCCAACCCAAAAGGCAGAAATACCACTACACCCAATTGGGATAACTGATATCATGATACCTTACACCCAATTGGGCTAACTGATATCATGATACCTTATAATTTGCGTCAGCATTGACCAATCCCTTATAAGTTACATGCAGCCTTATTGGACGGTGGCATGGTCTGCAGGGAGCAGTCCCCCCCACCCATTGTATTATATACTTTCAAGTACCGTAGATATATAAACTATTTGTAATGTCTTATGTACAGTGTGGCGAGGGTGTGATGTTTATCATCAACTCGAGGACACCACAAACCCACTTGTACCTCTTCTTCTCATGGGGGCAAAAGAAACAATGAATGTACAACTGTTCCTTCACAATATCCACACCTAGAAAAGCATCTTCCATTAGCTAGAGGGCCATAACAGGCAAAAAATAAAAATAAAAACTATATTTGTCAAAATCCAAAACTCGATCTTCCATGTTTTAATTCATCACTCGGAATCATCTCAACTTGGCTTGAGGTCACGTCAAATCTGTCGGACAAGAAAAATCTGTCGAAGACCATTATAGTATTCTTTGGTTCATCCACTTCAACAGAGAAGATGGCTCGAACGGGTCTGTGATCAGACAATCTAGATTCGCCCCTAAAATACTTTTTTTGCTTCATTCCCTTCCCATTCCAAAGGATACGATCACACCTGCAAAATCTCATTTAATTAGCAATTTGTCGGCTCTATAATATGTGCAGGAATATCCAGGTCTCGTGGTGAAGGCAAGATATTTACCATGCAGGAGCTCGTCTTTTCTCCCCCTTCTTGGTGTTGTCACATCCATAATAACTGTCCGAGTTGGGATAATACTTGTATGTAGGAGCGAAGTCAATGATCCCTTCGTTCCAGCCTTCAAAAACTCGACCCTCGGAGAGCTCAGCCTTTAGCTTCATGTCATAAAGATGGGGTGTCACATAGTAGGACAATCATGAGAGAGCACTCACTCTTTGTATTTGGTCTCGGACAGGGTAAAACTAAGATTTAGGTGGTCCTGATGAAATACCTGATCGTTTTCCAACAGGACGCTCCAACACCCTTTATCTACTAGCGACCGGGTCGTGACCTCTGGCATCGAGATTCTGTAGTTCAAATCGCCCAACCAGACCACCCGGCTGCATGTAGTAAAAAAAGTTAGCTCAACAGTTGTAAACTCGAAATTACGCGAAAGAATGACTGAAATGCAGAGAATCCTTTTCGCATGTACAGTTAGGTGGATCACCTAACAAAGAAAGTCCATATTATAAATGAACATAATGATGCACTAATTGATTACTTATTATGTTTAAAATACTGATTCCTTTGGGAAAATAATCATTGATTCCAATCACCAAGTCATCCTTATACTTGATACAATAAAATATTTTCTGACGACTGAATTAGCCACAATTAAGTGTAAAATCTCTCATGTAATAGCAACTACTCGGATTTGTTAATTGTAAAGACACGATCCACGATAATTCATACACCTAAATCAATAACAAATTAAGCTAATTAAAAAGCAGTTAACGCCTGCAGTAACTTACGTTCTAGAAGGAAAAAACTATGTACCACTAAGTTGTATACATGCATCGGCCACATACCTCATTAGCAGCCAATGGATATGAAATTAACAAGCTTACGTCTTCTTGTAAAAACTCAATTTCTTTAGACACTTACTCGTGATCTAAAATCTTTCTTGGTAAATCTAACGAAGAAGAGCCGCGAGGGAACCACGTCCTAGACAATATTTCTGCAGCATCCGAATTTCTATGCAACTCATCACCAACTTTTCCTCCTGAAGCCAAATGGCTACACACAAAGCAGAAGCTCGTTTCATGCAGCGAAAATCTTACAGACACCGAGCCCTGTGGATGAACATTATTGACACGCTTTTAAAAATCCACAAGTATTTGGAAAACACGTAAGCTTGAGCTAATAAATACGAATTTAAAACAGAGAAGCTAGGGGAATACAAGACTTCAATTAATGAGAAGAGAGTTTGACTGACCTTGTTTCCTAGACAACCCATGATCCCGCAGCCAACGCAGGCCACGCTTGGGTGACGGATGAATCGCCGAAGGTCGCTTCTAACCCAAACAGTGACGAATATTCCTACCATTTGCTTGCTAATAATGCACATGAAGTCTTGTGGGTTGCTGACTAGTTTAGAGTCATCGTCCTTGAAGGGATGAACCTTTTGTTTCTCTCCGACCCTCGACTCTTGGTGCTTCTTCGATGTGGGTCTGGTCTTGTTTAGAGTAGCTCTGATTAGAGAATTCCATTTCATGGATATCCTGGTCTTCTCGACACCCAGAACGTTGCCGGCGCTCAAAGGGACGATTTCTTGAAACCTTCCAAGTTCCAAGGAAGATATAAGCGTCAGATATACCGGTAGATTATTAAAAAACATTTTCTAACCTTGAAATATTCTCAAAGCATAGTGAATATCTTGAGAATAATTACCCAAGAACATAGATGTCACAAGGGTCGTTGCATGTGTCTAACCAGTCTTCCAAATTCAGATCGTCTGGCGGCGCAATGCCTCCAACGTTCCATGTGCTGACATATAACCTGAAACAAAGCCAAATGCAAATGATAACTCCAAGATATGGGCAACATCAGTCCTAAGAGTGGGGCTGTGGAATCAAAGGAACAAGATGGCATTAAGGTTCAAGTATATGTAGTTTACTTGAATTTGCAGGTTTCCTTTTGATAGTCTATCGCTCTTTCTAGCGAGGAGTGCTGCGTTGAACTTAGAGAACCGGGCGTGACCCCTTCAGCGTTTGGAATGTCGGCGACGAACCGATTGCTGCCCATGCACCTCCGGAGAAGCTTGTTGGCCACCAGTTTAGGCCACATGACCTTGATCAATTCAAACGCATAAGATCGAAGTTACCATCAATATAGACTTCTTTGATAGAGAGATGGTTAGAGATCAAGGGAATAGATAGAGAGAGATGTTTGTTGCTTACTTCGTGTGTTCCTTGCATGGTATGGTCAACTCTGGATAGTTGGCGGAGGGGGCGTTGCGCAGTCCTGACAGAACAGGCAAAAAAACAAATAAAAAGGCCCGGAAGTGGCAGCGAGAGGGTAAAAATGGAACAGAAAAGCAAAGGACCCACACGAACACCTCCACGGGTGAAAAAGATATGGTTTGGCAAGTTGGAGGAGAAATACTGCTCCTACCTGACATTGACGATGATGCATGTTAGCTCAACTCAAGACTCCTCCAAGGAGATACACTGAAAGCTTTGAGCTTTCCTCCATGCCTCATGTGGGCCTAACGAAGAGGAAACTGGTGGGCGACAGCCGGACATGCATGATTGGTGCCCAAGGGCTCCACCACTACCGTTCAGTTCTAACCATAGATCGCACTTCACAACCATAAATTCTTGACTTGGAGACAGATCTTTACATTAGCGAGATGGGCAGGGCGAATATTCTCACAAGGCACAAATAGTCATACAGGAGAAGGACAACGAAGGGATGGAAACATGGGGCTAGCGGTCTCGAATGCTCCTTGAACGACTTGCGGTGGTACATTTGTTTAAAGCAAATTAGAGGAGAAGAAGTTGGTGAGTAGGGACAGAGCCGAAGGGGGACGAGCAAGTTGTCTATACAAGTTGGGTTTTGATGAGGCTTGGGCATGTCAACCACCTCTGGTGGTGGTGGAGACGCAAAATCTCCGGCAGTCGACGAGAAAAACCTTTGAAATGGGACCACACGGACAAGGAAGAGGACAAAGGAGAGGCTGTGGCTTTCAACAGGAATACGTGTATAGCCGGCCTGTTGATTTGTGACGGGGGATCAGTGAACTAGAACTCAAAATATCACCTCTCGTGCCCCGAGGATTTGACAGAGAACTCTTCTCCAAGTCGTTTAATGCTTGTTTGTTACCCCACCTTTGAAGCACAGTGCGCCATGGACTTCTTAGGAGTATGCTAGACACTAATATTAATATCTGTTAAAAAAATTTAACGAGACAAACAATAAAGTGATATGCGCGTTTGGAAGCATAAAAATATCAACGCACGAAAAAAATGCTATCAGACTGAAAAATATTTAGTGATAGAAAACGATGAAAATAGTCGGTGACGATGATAAGTGAAAATTTTCACCTTTCAACCCTAAAAACAGATTCTTACAGAAGTGAGAATCAAGTTGACGAATCGGTCGTTGCGCCTCTTCAACGAAAAAAAAATCAGCTATCTATCCCAAATCATGAGGCGAAGTTCGTCCCCCTAGGAGCCTCCCCTACTCCAACGCTGCCCCGTTGAGCTGAGGGGGCCCGTGCCCCTCCTCCCGGGCAACTGCTCGAGTCGTCCAAAGCTCCCCCTCACCCCAATGTTTGCCTACGACGCCTTCGCCGCCACACCGTTGAGTCGAGGGAGCCCCACCACCCCCACGGTCATTTTCCCCTCATTTTTAGTCTATTTTTTACTATTTTCCATTATTATAATAAAGAGCACTAAAAATGAAAAAGAATAAAAAAAATACGTCAAAACAGATCAGAAATAAGTAAGAAACGCATCGTTGAAGTTTACCCATTAAAAAAGTTATTGTATAATCCAACACATGATAACTAGCTAGGTTATCATGCATTGGATTACACGATAGCTTATCGTGTGTTGGATTACACGATAGCTCAGCTATCATGGAATCGATTAATCGATTACACTGTATTGTGTAATCCCTCATTAAAATGGGACAAACTTCAATAGTTTATATCTCCCTCATTTTTAGTCCATTTTTTACCAATATTTTTGTTCTTCTTTATTTTTTATGCTCTTTCTCAAAAAAATGGTAAAAAGTGGACTATAAATGGAGATATGAACTGTTAAAGTTTATCCCATTTTAAAGGGGGATTACACGATACAGTATGCTATCGCAATTACACGATAGCACACTGTATCGTGTAATCCCCATTTAAAGTGAGACAAACTTCAACAGTTTATATCTCCCTCATTTTTAGTTCATTTTTGGCCAATTTTTTTTGTTCTTACTTATTTTTTATGATCTTTATGATCATCATGATATCCTAATGATCTTGATATCTTATAAAAAAAATTCAATAAAATCTACAATAAATAGTACGTGGTGGCTCAATATCTTTATGATATCATTATTATAAGAAAGAGTGTTAAAAATGAAGAAGAATGGAAAAAAAGAGAGCAAAAATGAATCAGAAATGAGTAAGAAACGCATTATTGAAGTTTTATCCCATTAAAAAGCTATCGTGTAAATCGTATAATTGATTACACGATAGCCATTTGCATGAATCAGTGTAAAAATTTTCAGTTCCTAAACAGATTTCACGTTATAGTTGAAAATAATATTTCAGCTTCCAATCGCCCCATAGTATTGGGGGGCATGTAAGTCTTTCTTGGAATTTTCTTCTAGGAAGTGGGAACCTATTATGTGCTCATCAGTGTTGACCATGCTTTCATTTCGGAGTACTAAGTTTACGACTATTCCTGTAATGACGGATTTGTGTTTATTTCCTTTATTTTTTGAGCTAAGAAATTGTTAATCATTGATTCATGTCTCTATAGACGCCGTAAGCATGCCAATTTGAATGCTTAATCCCAAACCTCAACTTTTTATTGCCTTAAACAAAGTGTACGCTAATTAGTTGTCGTCAACTAAAGTATTAGGAGGTCGGGTTGACCTTTGGAGAAGCTGTACAGCAAGCGAGGCTATGGATTTGCATACCGTGTGAGACACTAAGGCGTGATGTGGCGCAGACCAACTTGTTTGTGGTCGAAGGTCGACAGCACACGGTTTAGCTTGATCAGTTTGCAAGATTCTCATTATAATAACATGTGATCCTCGCGTTAATCTCACTTAATGTTACTCAAAAGAGAAAAAAATAATTCCATTAAAACTCTTCTCGTCTTTCTTCAGACAAAATTTCAACTCTCGTAGTATCTCCAAGTTGTTAACCCAACTTCGTTACTTCTTCAATATAAATATCTCACCGTTCCACAGGAGTTTGATGGACAATATTTACTCTAGCTGTCCTAACGAATTAAGCTACAATCTTGTCCAAGCCACCAATTGATGGCTAAATAAACAGTCTTCAAACTCTAATTGATAAAACAAAGTTTTATGCGTCATAGAAAAACATAACTTGTGCGGAATAAATGTCGATATTATTGGTAATCTGTGCAATTTGTAATGGACCAAAAAGTCCCTTCATCATGATCAACAGAATGAGGAAAGAACAATATGATTAACCTAGCAAAGAATCTTATAAGGGATAGCATGATTTGCGGTAAACAGACTTATTATATTTGGAACCAAAGATATTAGCAATGTGTATCAGGACCAAGAATAACGAGCAATGACAGAGCTGATTTTGAAAATAAGGCTACAATAATGGTCAGATATTTTTGAAACAGAGCTGACATCAACTATATGTCTCAAATTCTTGCTAGAAGAAAAAAATCTCAAACTCCAAACCATAGCCTCTAGTGTAATATCATAGCATATAAGATAGGACAGCGCGCCAAAACCACTTGCGTTATTGTCCGTATATTAACCATCAACTTGATTTATTTTTCTAATATACATGCATGAGTTATTTTAACTACTTTTCCTCTTTGACACTAGCATTTGGGATGACAAAGATGAGTTTGTAAGATATGCGCATGAACTAGTGAAGTCCCTTAATGCTGATAAGATAAATTAGTACGTACAATAAATAAAACTAATATAAGTACTACATAACTACATATTATATGTTAGAGGGTGATCAACTAATTCCATCATATGGTCGTGAATTGGGACTGTTGACTGGCGATATGACAATAAACGTCTCAACAAGCTAAAGAGAGAAAAGAGAGCCCTTAAGCCCTCCAACCGATCTTTACAAACATCCCTCAGATTTAAATGACCACCACTTGTTGAATTGGTGGTTGCAAACTTTCATGGTCTTATAAAAGTCTCAACTTGCAACAACAGAAAAATGAATTGATTGAGACCAATATCAGAGATTGATGTAAGCAGGAAACACTCTATCGTCAATTCCAAAAATATTTCCTCGCACAATGGAAACACTACTTGTTTGTATCCACACTCCACAGGCAGCCCACCATATGCATAGTGGTCAATGACATGACTGTGTTTTATTCATTTTACATTTATAGTAATGAAAATATAATATCGGCCATTGTAAGTTATCTATTGTATGCACGAAGATTTGATCGAACTACAACCATAGAACTCTATCCGGGGCTAGTTTAATATGTCAAGTTGCTTCTTGTTTATCATCCTTGCTCAAGTCAGACCCTCTAATGTAATATCAGAGTTAAGAATTTTATTAGATATATTGCAGCTAGACAAGAGGAAGAAATATCTCTTATGGATCATGATCAACAAGAGCATGGCCATAAACTATTCTCCATCGTTAAATAGCCTCCCTAAAGTTTTAGATCCATTAAGCATGACGGAAGCACTACGAAGTACAAAATAATAGCAATCCTTAGAGGTAAAAATAAAAAATATAGGTTAATAACAGGAAAGGTTCAAATATGCAAATAAATGAAACACTAACTTCAAACAATAATTTGCTCTAAGAAATTTGAGAAAGTGAATGATTTGGACAACTGAAAATCTATTGGTGGCTTGCTTTGGACCACTCCATCTGATTTTTGTTTAAATATGTATGTGCAATAAAAAATACTCTCATTTTCATAATATGATTGATGATCAGTTCTGTTTCTTCTGTTTTCGCGACATGCCGACTTACCTCCCAACATAATTTCATTAATAGTGGGCCAAACAAACCTTGGTTTAAGAACAAATTCAATATGTGCTAGCTCTACGTGATGTTGCTTGTTTCGTTTTTTATCCCTTTTCGCGGCTAATATCAGTTAAGCATCAACCACCTTCTGCGTGTAGTGTCCATGAATGATGATTGACAAAGCCCTTGGAATAAGAAATGCCATGGCACAAAATGTAATATATTTTTACATGTCTCTGTTTTGAGCTATTTATGCCGGACGTTCATTTGCAATTGTATGGACGGTTCATTGTTCTAATGATAAATGATCTAAACTACAAATGTAGTTGTCATGATGAACTTTTACATTGTAACTTATTGTTTATCGTGCCACGTTTCCTTTAATTTTCTCTAACGAAATGGACATTCCTAGCTGATTTAGTCATACGATAATAACTATCCTAAACAATGTTTTCAATGGCCGTTAAACATGTCTATAATATGTTGTTGAGGCGCCTTACTAAGACTGTTCGTCCATTTCTGACCATTTTCCGAATGGTTTACGCCAAGATTGAAAAAAATAAAGCTTTCTAGTATATCATTTCGTCATGTTTGAAAAAGTGTAATATTAGTATTTTTTATTTTTTTAAAGGAAAAACTGTGATATGCTTGGGGTGGCGTTGTCACGCCCCGCGCACCGCCCGACCCGACCTGAACCCGATTCATGGGCCGAATGATGTGTGGGGGCGACGTTATGTCGGACAAAGCGGAAGACTTACACCCATATACGGGCGATAACATAATTTTGGAGTTTCGCGCCGCTTTGTGTAAGAGTAAACAAGTAAAAATTCAACGAGGTATAAAGTCTAGAATATCAACAAGTCTTACACCTACAATTAGATAAAGTCCGGAGCCATACACGCGGCTCGGATAACAAGTCTAAACAGTCTGAAATATAACACGACATCTACTGTAATCTCATGACAATAGAGAGTACGATAACACAACACTAATCATCATGCTCAACTAATCCCATACTCCTTCTGGTCGCTCCTCGAAGAGAGGATCCTGCGCGTCTGCGTGTCGCACCACGCAGCCCCAAAACAAAACAAGGAAGAGGGGTGAGTATAAAACTCAGTAATGGTTTTCAAGACACATCAGAAATCCACAAGAAACATCAAAGCATGAAAGTTCATCAAACAATATACGTAATCCACGTGATAATACCGTCTAAATCATACGTCCATCTCACAACATCTTATACCATGGAATTTTATCAACATACCTATTGAACATGCATACCCGTCATAAGACGATACATAATAATATCTCAACCACAAACTGTCTAAACATGCATTCCTGTGGTATGAATCTCATACAACATGGTACACAATCATACATATATAACATGATCCACCCATCCATCACGTCACATGTGGAGCATCTACATGGTACATAATCATGCATTTATATGAACATACACTCACCCTTCACGATACACGTGGAATCTACAGGATACACAATCATTCATAGCATTCATAATAATGCATCAATACAATGGTGAATGCCTCCATCAAGGAGTAAGCACAATATCTTTGGGACACAATCAAGCTTAAGAAGGCGTATCATGGTCCGGTTTCCTCGCTGGAAACAAGGGGGTGTCGTATACCTCAAAGTCTGTTTGCCCTGGACAGCCCTAGCCAAGGGTGCCCGAATCGTACACAACGAAACTAGAACAGGTGTGTTCGCCCTGGGTAGTCTCCTGCGGTGGGGGAGAGCCCGAATCCCGGTTACGCGGGACCCTAGAACACATGTGGTAGGGGGTGCACAAGCCTACCACCGGGAATACTCATGTCCCGTACGACTAATCTCAATAGTATCAACCGCAAGGCGAGTACAAAACACGCCCCCCATATCATCCATCAAACTCAACCCGGGGAGTGTCCGTGATCCACGAAGGACCAAATCGAAAACGTGTCCTTTCGGACCAACCAAGTTCGATAATTCTCTGATCGATTAATCCGGCACGCAATTACATACATTGCATACAATCGATCAACACCGATGAAGACACGGTAAAATCTCATTCATGAAGTCCGATTCATGATGCATGCTCTCAAGATACATACGTGAGCAAATCCTACGTGGGTGCCAACACATGAAACATGCTCTCAACCCATTCCCACATGCATCATAATCAAGGTATAATTATAATCTCATGGTAAATCCCCATGCGTGTGTGTAGTCATGCATGTCCTAATCACATGATTCATACTTATCATAACTTATAGTGTCATATTCATATGTTGCAAACTCGTTTAAGTACTGGTCACAATCCCAAAATCATGGTGAAAACCACCGTAAAAACATAACTTTACTTGCATGAACTCGACAACATTCATACAAGCATACTCACATTTATTTTCTATAATCCAACATACATAAGGTATTATATCATCATTTCTACATATCACGTGGCCTCATTAACTCATAATATACTTCTCATGTCATTAAGTGTAGTAAATCATGGAAAAAAAATGTAAAATTTCTAAAACCCATTTAACTGTAAATTTTCGAACATTACTGAGTTTATTGGAATTTTTTGAAAGTTACTAAGTTATATGTAATTGCGAACGGTAAAGAACAATTCCATGTACCTCAGTAAAGTTCAATAATTCCAAAACACTCAGTATATCCTCATTTCGAGAATTAAACCGAAACACCATTTTCATAACTTCAAACATCAAATCGAAGTACAAACAATATCCAAATTACACCAAACTTTCCAGAAATCCTATTTAGACCATCACAAATCAAAACCCAAAGAAAAGAAAGCATGAGATTAAGGAAAACTAATCTTACCATTAGAGACCTAAAAATGAATAAACCCCTTCAAAACACATTCATTAAAACAAGATTTACACTACCCAAGCTGAGATTAAAGAACCCATTACCTTGATTTGGATGACCACGAAGTCCAACACCTTAATCACCTTGAAGAAAATATAAATCCATTGTTAATACTCTACTAATCGCGATTAAGCTTGAAAACCCAAAATAGACCTTAAATCTAGGGCTTTTAATCATATAAAAACAAAATTTGAAGCTTAGGGTTTGAAGATATATATTAAAACAGAGATTTTTATCCTTCAAATGCTTTGAAATCATTTGGAAAATCAAAGTTTTGAGTAAAGATTATTGAAAAATCAAATAAAAATGAAAGATTAAGCATAAATTAACATACCTTAACTCCTTTCCTCTTTTGGAAATGGGGAAAGAGGCTGTTGCTCCAAGCCAAAACCCTTTCCCAAAATGGGGAGGGCGCAACCCTTTCCTTTTATAGAAAGTTTTGGGGTAGACCTAGGTAAAAACTGGGGTAAAATGAGCAATTTTGGCTAAAAATGGGTAATTTAGCAATTTTAATACCAAATTAAGCTCAGAAAATTCTGAAAATTTTTATAATGACTTTGTTTAATGTCTGGGGCTTTTTTGTCACAAAAACCTAATTTTGTCGGCGGGGCCCGCGGAGGGTCCCGTCAAACCCTAATTTTCGGGAAAATAGGTAAAAATCAGAAAAAAAAATCCAAAAATTAAGATTTGATTCTAAATCACTTAAAACTCACTTATGTGAAGTTGTTTTTTATTAAAACCTTTGAAAACCATTTTTATTTTCGAAATCAACCGAATTTAATCTGAATGTGCTTAAACCACACGATAATCCACGTTTAACAAAAATAAACCGGTTTTTTAAGGTGAGGGTTCTTACAGGCGTAGCCAAGATGGTTGTGTGTGTGTAAATTATAGTAAAAGTATATGTATATAAAAACATCGTTATATAAGTTATAGTAAGAAAATGTGGTAGATGTACTATTTAAGATATGTAGAAAGATTTCTTGGTCGCCATAAAATTGAAATGGAGGTCGCAGACCAGTATGGCAAAGAGATTATTAAAACCTTGTCCGGCAAGAGATTATTGTTAAAAGATGAACTTTTACATTTAAACTTATACTCCCTCCGTTCCAAAATACTCATATTGCCCCTGTACACTTGAATTGTGAACGATTATCAGGTTTCAATGATTTGTCCCTAATGAAATGGAAGTTCCTCGCTGATTTATTAGTCATATGATAGCCAATGATAAAATGAGAACATGTCTATAAAATATTATTGAGGCGGCTTGATTAGTGAGCCCATTCTTCGATTAATGATCGTCTTACCAATGGTTTACGCCAAGATTATAGAAAATAAAACTTAGTATACCACTTCGTCTTGTTTGAAAAAAAGTTTGATATTAGTACAAGAGGGGGGGGAGTGTGATATTTTTATTAGCTAAGATGGTCACTGTAAAATTGAAATGGAGGTCACAGACCAATATGACAATATCCAAAGATTTATAAAGACCTTATCTGAAAAAAAGTGATTAAGCAGTTACACACTTGCACTACAATTTTACTCTCAAGAAAACAACATTTAAAGGCATATTAGTGAGATAAGTTACTTTATTTTTCATAAAAAAAGAAGTTACTATTGTTGGTAGATGATCTATACATGAAATATACATTTTATTATCTCTTAAACTTATGTTTTTGCTAGTATTAGATTAGAATTTATGCTACTTTAATATAGTTTTTGGTTTTTGTAGGAAAGAAGAGTAAAATGCAGAAATGGGGTGAAACGCGACTCTGATGATTGAATATTAATAACTTCGATTGCATATCTCTAATGGGACTGATTTAAACTTCATGTTGAAGTACACGAAGTCATCTTTCCAACGCCACTGACTGTTCGCAATTCGGAGTTCTGAGCAAAAAGTTATGAGCATTTAAAATATCGCACGCGAAAGAGACACGATTAAAGAGAAGAACCGTCAAGATGAGATCCGATGAACGAGAGCAGTACGACATGTTATAAAGAAGAAAAAGAAAAAAAAAGAAGAGAAAACCAGACCGGCCCGAATTAGAATGGTTCGGGTCGGTTCGGTTTTAAAAGAAAAAAATAAAAAATAAAAAAAGACGACCCGAGCTCTGCTCGGGCGGTCTATTGCAGAAGCAGAGCAGCGCTCGAGCAGAGCTCAAGCGCCGGCAAAGAGCGGCTGGGGTCTCGGCGGTTCTAGCCACGGCGATGATCGAAGGCGGCACGGCCACGGCGACGACGGCGGAGCTGAAGACGCCGGCAGGGACTGGGCACGATGACGATGTCGATGACGGCGAGGCTCACGACCGGTGACAATGGACGGCGGCTTTGATTTCACAGCGAATTAGAAAAAAATCAGAATCGTGCTCAATCGGGATTCTTTAAAAGCGGATTTGGGATTATCTCGAAGAGAAATTGACGGGAAGAGGACTCTGATATTGAAGTCTATAAAAACCGAGAGAAGGTGAGGAAGACAGAACGAGTTTTTGAGACGAGAACAGAGGGACTTTTTTTACAGAGAAAACAGAGCGCCGGTGAAGAGGAAAAATCAGATTTTTCCGGCTATTTTTCGTCGGATTTCAACAAGGTTTTCGCCGGAGAAAGAGGAGAAGAAGATAGGAGAGGATAAAGGCCGGATTTTGGACGAATTGCACAACCATTTCGAACTGCTACAGTACTGTTCTTCGTGCTACAGTAACACGGATTTTGGGAGAGACGATGAATAGTGCCGTGAACAGTATTTTGTGAACAGTACTGTGAATAGTGATTTTGTGAGCAGTGTTTCGATGAATCCGACAAATCAGGCTACTTCTTCTTTCTCTTATTCTATGTCTGGCTAATTTCTTTATCAAGGCTAGATGAAGCCCTAAATTTGTATTTCCTACTCTTAGTTGTTTAATTTAATAAAAGTTGATATGATTGTTCTTAATGCGATTTCATGTTTCATAATTCGATCTAGTGCTTGACCATAGACTGGTAAGATTATGACTGAAATTTGATATTGATATTTCCTGTGTCTAGATAATAACAGGTTTGTATTGATTCTATGCCCGACCAAAGGATAGAATTAATATATTATTCATAGTGAATGAACTTTTCGTGTCCGACCAAAGAACGTGTAGTGAATTCACTGGTAATTTGTGTGTCCGACCAAAGAACATGAATTATCATATCATATCATCTTGTGGAAATAATAATTGAGAGTATTAATTGCATGTTTAGTGGTGGATTCGACGCTTTGATATTCTCATTTATCTGATTTCTTATTAAAGTTTATTTTCTTTAGTTAATTAAAATCATAAAAATTCAATCTTTCATTAGAATTAGATTAATCTTCCAAGTCCTTTGGGTTCGACCTCGTTTCCACTAGACTATACTGAGTCTCGTGCGATTGCGAGTAAATAGTTAAAAATTCAATCAATCAGTAGATAAATGAGGTAACATGACTAATGTGACATACTTCGTATTTAGACTTCAGGACATGCACTTAAAGTCGGATGAGGAAAGTATTTTGGGCATCTTTATTTGTTTCGTTGAACTCGCTCGAATTTAAGAAAATATTATTAAAGAAAATATTATTGCTTGTCATTAACAAATGAGGGTTGCCTGAATTGTGGCACGGTTGCAAGTGCTCCAAAATGACAATTAGAGACATCATGTTTAAAGTTCCTGAAAATTATGTCAATAAGTAGATGAAAAAATTGTAAACAAGTGAACAGTGAAGTTTGTTCTCCTTGTTTTCTGGGTCTTTGTCCACTCTTATTTGCTGTATTGTCCGGAGGCAAAAGCAACATAACCTTTTTATGTATGTGCAATGGCATTTTTTGAGGAACGAAGTCATGTAATCTTTTATAAACCCAATCCAATAATCTAGGGTAAAAAATAACTTTAATAATCTATGCATAGGTGGGTTCATTTTAAACCTGAGCCTCTCAATCCAATAAATATATTTATTGGTCAATGGCCCACTAGATAGACGGTGCATGTATTATATCCTAATCATGTCCTCCGAGTTAGATCAGCCCTCACAAGTTTTTAAGTTAGGTTCCATTTAACGGCTTTTTTAGTGACTACAGACTAGTCAAGTCCAGAATGGGGTTATGCATGGAAAACTAATAATGCTCATAGTCCTCGTCACCTTCTCAAACATAGAAAAAAGGACAAGGCATTTTATCCAAGATGGTGGGGGGAAAGAAAGTCTAAATAGACGCAAGAGAAGAACGACGACGAACCAGCTTAACGGGCCTGTTTGCAAGAAAGAAATTGATAAGGCTACCACCAAATAGAAGCCCAGGTTAGCCCGGCACATTGCACAACCAACTTATATGAAGTCATTTTACACCAATGGCCAACCAACTTCTCATTAACACAGTTGACATTAGAAAGGGTATACTAGTGGTATTATCAGAGTATGCACCATACTAAACCCAAAAATAGGTTGCCAAGGAAGCTGCATTCCCCAAATTAAAAAAATTATGCGTAGCTCTTAAGTAAAGAGTTTACCTAATTTCCAAACAAATGAGATTAATTGTGTCCAACAACATGGTACTTGAACCAACTAGAGACCCAATCTAGCCTCCATAGGTAGAGTCATCATTATTGTCAATCTCAATCTTAAGTAAAGAGTTTACCTAATTTTCGGACAAATGAGAGCCAACAACATGGTACACAAACCAACTACAGAACCAATCTAGCCTCCATAAATAGAGTCGTCAATTTTGTCAATCTTAAGTAAATATTTTACATAATTTTTGGTCTAATGAGATTAATTGCATCCAACAACATGGTACTTAGGCCGTTTGGGGCGTGATTAAAAGCAAAATATCCAGATGGGATGTTTTGCTATATGGTAGCATATGGCTATTTTATATATCCAACTGATATACCTCAGGACGTATTTCAGCTGGATATAAAAATCCACATAGATGCTACAGTAGATATCCAAAATCCAGTCTGGATGTTTTTGCAATAATCACGCCCCAAACGGCCCCTTAATCCAACTAGAGACCCAATCCAGCCTTCATAACTAGAGTCATTATTATTGTAGAAAACAAAAAAAAAAAGAAAACATTTGTCACAGTATTTCTGTAAAACCTGGAACTCGTCCCACTGTCCAAACCACCATTACACAATATGTACTACTAGTCTACTCTCGACGTCCCATATTAATAGCTCCATTGGCTTATTTAAGTGGTTGGGTGCTAAAAGAAGTGCTACCACCCACTCTGAGGGTGCATTTAGAAGCTGAAAAATATCACCTTTCAGGCCTGAAAAAAAGACTATCAGACTGAAAAACGTTTGTTTACTGAAAACCCTGAAAGTGATCGATGGCAATGATAGGTGAAAATTTTCACCTTTCACCCCTAAAAAACTGATTCTCACTTTGATCGCCACACCTCTCTGAGACTATCTAGAGGTTCTCTCCCCGGTGTTCACCTGCCATAGCCGAGGAGCCCTCCACCCCTTGTCGTTGCCGCCTCGTTGAGCCCCCGTCTGTATCCCCTCCCGCACCTCCGCGATCGCCCGTTGGCACGTAGCCCGTCCATGGAAGATCTTGGCGTTGTACCCCACCACCTCATCCCTACAATACCCCGACATCTTAAAAAAACCCACGGCTGGTGAAGACGACCGGGTGGCTGGGGATGGTCGGGTCAGTAATCAAGAAGTTGTCCGGCATCGACCCTGCTCAAGTACCGGTCGGACAGTGACCTCTCCATCATCTCCGCCGCCGCTGTCTCATCCATCCTCATTGTCTTCCCTGCTGGCCCGCTTCTCCTCAGGCAATCGACCGGCACTCCCATGTGTCTCCAGCTAAGGCGTGGTGCCGCTCATTCGCAAGTTACTCGACAACAGCAGCTTAAAATGGAAACTGGAAGTTGGGTATTTGCAAAACGATTAGTACATAAATGGAAATATTTGAGATGAATGAATGAAAGGGAGGATGCGATGAGTCGTTGTAGGTTTATCAAGTGAAGAGTGACATAGATTCTTCAACTGTAGGGAAGCTAACTGCAAAGAAATCCAACATGGGTCGTTGTTATTTCTGCTCAGTAACAATTACCAGTGCTATCGTGTAATCGATTATCACACGATAGCTCAGCTATCGTTGAATCGATTACACGATACAGTGAGCTATTGTGTAATTGATTACATGACTGTATCGTGTAATCTCCATTTAAAATGGGACAAATTTCAAACGTTCATATCTCTCCCATTTTTAGTCAATTTTTTGACCTTTTTTCTTCTTCTTTATTTTTATACTCTTTGTAAAAAACAAAGAAGAGGCAAAAAATGAACTAAAAATGAGAGAGATATGAAGTGTTGAAGTTTGTCTCATTTTAAAGGGAGGTTACACGATATAGTATGCTATCGTGTAATCGATTACACAATAGCACACTGTATCGTGTAATCCCCTATTAAAGTGGGACAAACTTTAACAGTTCATATCTCCCTCATTTTTAATCCATTTTTTATTACACGATAGCATACTATATCGTGTAACCTCCCTTTAAAATGATAAACTTTAACAGTTCATATCTCCCTCATTTTTAATCCGTTTTTGGCAATTTTTTTTCTTCTTCATTTGTTATGATCTTTTTGATCATCATGATAACATAATGACCTTGATATCCTATAAAAAAATACTACAAAGTCTATGATAAATAGTACGCGATAGCTCAACATCTTTATGATATCATCATTATAAGAAAGAGCACTAAAATGATGGAGAATGAAAAAAAATAGCCAAAATGGATCAGAAATAAATAAGAAACGCATCGTTGAAGTTTGTCTCATTAAAAAACTATCGTGTAATCGATTACATGATAACCCATCCTTTCATAAATCAGTGTGAAAATTTTCACTCTGACACCTAATAGGTGAAAATAAATATTTCAGCTTCTAAACGCATTCTAAATATACCATTCAATAAAACCAGTGTTTCCGAATGAAGCTAGTAATATGAAACAAAGGGAATATTGTTTCGTTTTTACTGATTGTCCGGAATTTATTTGATCGACATCAGTCTTGGCTGCATGTGTTGTGCCGAAACATTGAAATGAAATGCAAAATTGCATGAACATGATAACAATTCCTCAGTCCTATATTGATAGCTGCATTTGGGAAAATTGCCATCTTTATTGGATGGTAGACCCAATAGCTAAGAGAATGGTAAAACCATGGCTGGGTACTTGAAAAGGCATCTCACAAGCTTCTTATAACTCATCTTATAAAAAGGGCATGCTCCCTTTGTCCTGAAATGGATGCTCCATTATAATAAAATACATATTCTGAAAATAAATGCTCCATGTGGGCTGTGGCTCAATTTAAGTAGATGGGTACGTAAAAGAATTAAGAAATTCCATGGTTCCAAATTAACAATCGCCACCTTCTTCTCCACCGGCTACTCCACACTCCGGCTCCCCCCTCCCGGCAACTCTGCTGGCCAGGGTTGGCCAAGGCTTCCGATGGCCACATCCGCGGTTGGGCATGTGATGCAGCACAGAAGTACACAATAGAAATTTTATTGGTTTCTAAACATTTGCAATTGATGAAGGCTTGAATCCACAAGCCATCTTTGAATCCACGAAGATTATAGAGAAAATAAAAGAAAAACCAAGCTGGATCCATAACTCAAATGCACTCGAATCCACGAGTAAAAACATACACAGAATAGAGCTCCAAAATAAACAGATCATTCCGTAAATGAAGTATCAAATGAACTGCCTTGAAAAGAAGCTTTATATATTTGACTTTCTTAATGGGGTTCAGTGAATGGGTTGGGCTTCAATGAACAGTAGGTAGCACGTTCTCTGCTTGAGCCCAACTCGTCCTGCATCATTGCCACTAGGCAGGGTTCCGCCACGGAGGGTTTAGTTGGGCCCGCTTTCACTCTCCAACAAAAACACAGTTCTTGGTGTAGAGATTCAGTGTACATTTATCAGCTTCATAATTAAATGTTAAAATATATAATAAATAAATGCTATGAGGTTTTTTAGAATGGAAAAGTTTAAATGAGATCGCTCTCATATTCCTTATATGAGGCCACTTTGAATCGTAGCCATTGGATCTTGATCTGACGGCTACAAATATCCATAATGATCTCACCCACTTTTTGATGTGACACACTCACCTACCCACTGATTTAATATTCACCCTCCGATCGAAATCTAACGACAATAAAGATTGGCCTCATGCTCCTTATATGAGAACGATCTCATATAAACTCATCTCTTTTTAGAAACTTCGTTATCTTACAAAATGTACAATCTTGACATTAAAATTAACCAAAGAAGGGGTTCAAGTGGTACTTTCAGCGACCTTGGAAGTGCAAACGTACAAGCAAGAGGTTCCTAACTGAAATTTTGCAAAAGAAGCTTAACGCCGTAATGCTACATGTGACATATAGATAGGCATCTCCTGCTCCTGCAAAGAAGTAAAAAAGACCTGAGAAGACCCGGGAAGTAAGAGTTGTGTGCGTGTTGACCGTGGCAGGTGGCAAAACGCGTAAAAAAGACCTGTCGTGTGCGTGTTGGCCGTGGCAGGTGGGAAAACGCGTAAAAAAAGACCTGGGAAGTGAGTCAAGTGACAGGTGGGAAGCGAGTCTATAGGTTGGAGAAATTGTAAGATGACTGATGACTGATCCTCCTGTTCCCATCACATCTTCCCGTGGGTTTCCTCCACTGCCTTCTTCCTTACAAAAACCACCAGACTTCTCTGTTTTCTGTGTGTAAGAGAGCGAGAGGACTTGTGAAAGTTGGAAAAAAACATGTCGACCGTAAGCGTTCCTCTTACGCCAACATCGCCTCGCCAAGACGCCGTCGAGCTTTATCGTGCCTGCAAAGGTCCAAATCATCTTTTGTGTTCTTTTGCCTCCTTATGCTTGAATTCCCCCTATGTTTTCCTTTGATTCTCCCATTTTTCTAACCAATTTACTTGCCTCTGAAAGAGTTTAAATGAGAGCTCTCGAATAGCTTGCATGAGCTCGAATGATCTTGAGCCATCAGATCAAGATCTGACGGCGATGATAATTCACATTTATCATCCGTCAGATCTTGATCCAACGGATGAAGATGGCTTGGCTCATACAAGCTACATATCTCATGTAAACCCGTCTTGTTTGTTATTTGACCCTTTGTCGAGATTAGTTCTGATGATGTCTTGTATCATTATTATTTTGATGTTCTGTTTGCTTTGTGATTAGCAAATTTAGTCTGTGGGAACAATTAGAAGTACTTACCATGGACAGAATTTGAGCCGCCTAATTGCATTGAGAAAACTTGCTACACATTAAGACCTCTATTCTCTGAAGTTCTCTGCTTTGTCTATTTATTCGTAGTTTTCGGTCGGCATTGCAAGAGTGCATACGAGTACTTATGTGCTTTCGATTTTAACGCCAGTGTGTATGACTATAATCTAGATGATTGCTAATCAATTTTTGGTGAACTTGTCCCATACAGGATTAGGTTGCGACACGTCCACAGTGATTAACATTCTTGCCCATCGTGATGCAACACAAAGACCTCTTATTCAACATGAATACAGGGCCATGTACGCTGATGAGCTTGACACTCGTCTTTCTTCCGAACTTAGTGGAAACCTTAAGGTATAAGAGTTTTTAGTACCAGTGTATATTGGCTTTAAGTATTGATGTATGATTTGTTAGAGACGATACATTTTATCAAGTTAATGTTATAATTTTGCTGTGTTGATACCTTAATATTGCGATTTTGCATAGAACTAAGAGTTAATCTTGTATTTTCATGTTTGCATCCATGTTCTTTTGGGCTTGATTTTTTTTTCTTCTTTTTTCTGCCTGTTAGAAAGCAGTTTTGCTTTGGATGCCTGACCCTGCAGGACGTGATGCAACTGTTGTGAGGAAAGCATTGACCGAAGATGTGATTGATCTTCAAGCTGCAACTGAAGTAATATGTTCTAGAACCCCCTCACAGATACAAGTGTTTAAGCAAGCCTACTATGCCAAATTTGGGTTACACCTCGAGAATGACATTAATCACCAAGCTTCAGGAGACCACCAAAAGGTTGTCTTTACCTTTTTTTCTTTTAATTGTTCAGTTGTAAGAGAGAATATTTTATGTTTATAACCTTTGACATAAGTTAGAAATAGCTCTTTCCTTTAGCTGTAGATTCTGTATGTCAAAATTCCGATTCATAATGGTCATATTACTGGGAAAAATTACAAAAAATACATGGTGATGTTGGTGTATGTTTTTTGCATATGATTTTGTTTTAATTGATGAAAATAAAGTAGGTTTGAATACAAAACTAGAATTATGGAGGGAGACTCTAGAATCAAAAGGTTTCAAAATAAGTATGACTAAGACAGAGTGCATGAAATTAATTTTAAAGAATGTAGAACTATAGGTAAAACCTTAGTTGAAATAGATGGGCAAGAAGTGTCAATGTGTGATCAATTTCTTTAATTAAGATTTATCATCCATGAAGAATGGGATATTAATAGTGATGTGGTGTATAAGATAAATGCAGGGTGGGTAAAGTGGAAAGCATTGAAATGCAAGTTCCAAAAAGGCGTGATAGCCGTGTGATAGCCTCGAGAGTTTTGTGTGATAGGCATGTTCCAAAAAGGCTGAAATGCAAGTTCTATAAGATAACCATTAAGCTTGTAATACTCTGTAAAGCGGAGAGTTGGGCATCAGAGAGAAGTCATATAGATATGTTGAATGTAGCCAAAATGAGAATGCTAAGGTAGATGAGTGGGATAACTAGGACAGCTATGATCAGAAATGAATATATTCGTGAAAGTTTAAGGGTAACTCATTTAGGGGAGAAGCTGAGAGAATGTTGGTTGCGTTGGTACGAGCATATGCAAATAAGACTAATAGATGCCCATGTGAAAATATTAGAAATAATACATATAAATGATGCCAAAAAAGGAGAAGGAGACTTAAATGAACTTTGATGGAGTTAATAAAAAAGATATAATTTTATTATCTCTTACAAAAGAGTTGGTACAAAACAGGCATAAATAGAGGCTTAAGATCCATATTGCCGACCCCAAATATTTGGAAAAATGCTCTACTTGATTATGATTATGATTATGATTACATGGTGATGTTAAATTGTTTTATCATGGTCAACAATATGATAGAGTATAGAAGACTTTGTCATGGATTCAATTTTTTTTGTCACACTGGTACTAAAGAAGAAAATGGGAATGTTAATGTATATAATTATTTTTAACTTTTTCAGTTTGGATCCATATTTTTGCCTTTCCCTAATCATTGACTAAACAAGGCACATTATTACCTGAAAATATGAAGAAACTCCAAGTATTGTTGTCGATCAAAACATCGTTGTCTATTGTATTTAGGATAAAATCCTGTCTTTTGCTCCTTCTCCACTCTCAGGTAGAGGGAGCGCTTGGGTCAAGTTGTAGCCTGCGTGAAATGGAATTTGCAATCTCATGTATTTAGATGAGGCATTGTTTTAACGTTCTATCAAATGTTTTTACTCCGAATAACTCTTTATTTTGTATGTAATTGCTTTCTTTTCTGCAGTTGCTTCTGTCTTATTTAAGCACACCACGATATGAAGGGCCAGAGGTTGACCAAATGATGGTCGAAAAGGATACAAGAGAATTGTTTAAGGCTGGGGAGAGAAAATTAGGTACAGATGAAAAGGCCTTTATTGGAATATTCAGTTCAAGAAGCAGAGCGCATATGGTTGCTGTTTCTGTCTGCTACCACCATTTGTATGGTAACTCACTGAAAAAGGTACCATCAGACAATTCCATTTGAATGGTTTGTGTGCTTTCTTTCTCCTTTAGGTAGGTGCAATAGTTAGTAAAAACCTGGGAAAGAGGAAGAGTCGAACCCTAAATTTGCATTGCATTGAGGGATTCATGTTCACACTAGCCATGGGGCTTACCCTCGCATTAGTTTGGAATGGACTTTTTGTAGTCTCAGTTCTCTATGTATAGAAGATTTGGAAAATTAACTCTATATTTTACAGGCAGTTAAGAAGGAAACATCTGGAAATTTTGAGTTTGCACTCCTGACGATTTTAAGATGTGCTGAGAATCCTTCTAAGTATTTTGCCAAGGTAAAATGATGTTTTAGACCTAAGAAACTTGACTGATTTTTTTTTCCATATTCTATTGCATATAAGTTATATTATGTTTAAGGATGTTTTGACTTAATGTAGCATCACTGCTTTTTTTTGTGTGTGTGTAGTTCCTTGTTACGGTGTTTGGCAATAGTACCCAATCTTACTAGCTTCTATCTTAAAAGAATATATACGACTTTAAATGTGTAGTTGTAGCATGTGTGAAGCAGGTTCTTAAACAAATTTTTATTTTTGCTTAGCCGTTTCATGGTTTCCTTCGTTTTTAACTTCCTTACCAATGAGTGGTATCTCTTGGTCCTCAGTAGTCTCTTTTTTAGGGAATTTCAATTTTCTACTGGTGAAGTTGTATTAATTTCCAAGCGGTTGATATTTCTAGACTTACATTTTGGGTGTCATGTAGACTTGGCTTTTGGATATTTTCTATATGTATAATCAATCAGCAAAACATATTTAGGCAATCACAATGAAATTTAGCCCATATCTAGAAGTGTACTATTTGATCTTTTAACTTCTGTTATGAACAAAATGTGTGACTTTTAAGTGTACTTTGCAGCTTCTATATAAGTCAATGAAAGGGTTAGGAACTGATGACTCAACTTTAATAAGGATCGTTGTGACAAGGGCTGAGATTGACATGCAGTACATAAAGGCTGAGTACCAGAAAAAATTTAGAAAGTCCCTTGTTGATGCAATACACTCCGAGACGTCTGGCCATTATAGGACCTTTCTTCTTTCTCTTATAGGCCCCAAATAGTTATCGGACGAGGGATGCATATTTCTTCACAACACCAAGTTACATGTCTTTACAAAATCTTTATCTTCTCAGCGTTTTGCTTTTCTTCGTGCCAATCTTATGGTTGTACCACCTCCATAAGCTTGAGGAGGGCTGTTAAGTAATATAGATTAGGATTAAGTCAGTTTAATCTGTCCAGTTCAGCAGACAGTCATTGACTGAAATGTCTGTTGAACTGTATAGCCTCTCTTGTACCCTGTTTTCAAGTAATGAGAATCCAGTTTAAGCATTTCATTATTACTTAACACCCACCCATCGCACGCACCAGGTAAATTGGGATATAATTTCCCTGATAGATGGGCAACGGAGCAAGGGATCGAGACCTCCGCTTTCACATGACCTGAGTAATTGCAAGACAACTTTCAAGCGAAGTTGAAGGCGAAAGTAGCATAAAACAGTAAAAAAACAGATACAGGTAATGTACTCTTCCGTCATCCTTAGGAAATGTCTTTTATTTTTTGCTTCCCCCCAACATATATCCTCATTGGTGCAACACTGTGCCCCCCCTGCTCTCATGTGCTAGTCGGATGTGAAATGAGTGCGTCATTGAACCATGAGAACAATGACTGGCTGGTGAAGTTTCACCTGCTGCAGCGGATGTGGTTTGGCACATAAACCCATTTAACAAGGTTCCAGACACCCGGATTGGCGAGAATATATTCATTATTCGATGAAGGAAGGTTTTTGTTTGATCACAACATGGATGAATGAAGTTAACAAAAGGAAAAACGAGAAATCTTTTCTTCATAGCCACAGGATTAACTAAGTACAGACATGTAAGTTGTAACTAATACAAAGTTAAACGCTGCACTCTGCAGATCACTTATCGATCATCTCCAAACCAAATTAGAGTCAGTTTCTTGATCCCTTTACAGTGATCAAGATTGCAAAACGTAAGTACTTTTACTAGCTGGAGAAGCAGTACTACTGTCGTCGCGGCTGGGTGACGAGGAAGAAGAAGAAGAAGAGAAGAACTTCTTGAGCAAGTAGAGTAGAGAACGAGCCACACGAAGGGCCGGATCCCCGTTCGCGGCCTCTCTGAACGTTGCATGAGCTCGCAGCGCCACCTCAATGCCCACCCCAAGCCGGACCTGCTCGTCCTTGATCGCCTCTTCGCACAGCCCGCACACCCACACGCCCCCAAACCGGCCCTTGACCCATTCCATGTAGCCAGTCGTGCATTCCTCCCACATGCCGCAGCACCCACATTTTGCCCTTTTCACCACCTCCATGCTATCCATTTTCCTCTAACGGCTGCTGCGCTTGTATCTCCCTCCCAGTTGAATTGCAAAGATCTGCTTCTGAATGTATATATAACGCAGAAATGGAGGCCAATAAATTGGAGGCCTGAAAAATCTATACGAGCTGTTTCGTACTTATAACTGTTTGGTTGATGATTTTGTGCACTGTGCTTCTGCCACTGCATGTCCCTCTCTTACTGATGATGTTACTGGCTGAGCAGCAGAACACATGGCCTATGTGGTCATTTAGCTGCGCCTCCCCCTGCCTGCCCTCATGCTATGGAAAGCTTTGGCCTTTGGCCAAGTTTACATTAAATGCATACATAAAAAATCAATAGTACCTGTCTTTTTATAGATTGCATCGTTAGTTTGTAGATTACTTGTCTATTTGAGACATATTCTTAGGAATCATATAGCTACCTAATTAATAGATATTTATTTTATGTTATTTTTATAATAATTAATGTAAAGTCGATTCTATGTTACGGTAGAATCATGAAACTGTAGTATAGTACGTAAATGCGAATTTATTTTATAATTTATATCCTCCACCTGAACTGCTTGATCACAAAGTCTCCCTAGTTTATATCATGCAGATGATTCAATTACCCAAAAAAAATGCATATAATGTATCGCACTAGGTGACCAGGGGAGCATGGAAGCATGCATTAAAGGTCAGGTTAGTCATTTGGAGGAGAGGGGCACAACAACCAGTCTCTGACTGCTGTTCAACTATAGGGTGGTTTCCTGGTCGATAGCAAGGGGTTGGTTCTTTTTTTTGGGTTTGGAGAGCGGGGGGTTTGCAGGAGTTCGATAAAGAGCAAACTAATATGAACAGACTTTCAAGGGATAAGGGGGCCCCATCCCTCTGAAACGAGTTGTTGATGGTTGGAGAAGTTGTCGTCTTCTGTCAGGTTGAATCCAAATCCATGTGCTACTGAACCCTGAAAGTAGATTCCAACCGACGGGAACTTTTTTTTGTCAAATCTGCATTCTGAGTTTTCAAGAACAGGCATCTCTTGCATGCTGAGAGCAGTGCAGAGATTTCACGCAAAAAAATAAGAGCAATGCAGTAAACCCATAACGAAATGAGGATGGAGACGATTATATTATACTCCTTCTGTTACATATTTTATGCATTGAGGTGATTGCATGCATTGAGGTGATTGCATATTGAAAACTAAAATGTAGTATGAATTGTGGCGTGTGCTATTGTGATCCTAATGCTGAAAATCACCACAATCAAACCTATTTCATATACCACCACAGCCATTTTTAATCATCTGAGCCTAAACACTTTATTCGAAAGAGAGGTGAAACGTATCAACCCAGCCATTTTGATATCTGAACGAAGTTCCAGTGGCAGTAAGCAGATGAAGAAGACAAATTCTGACAAAAGAGAACCTCGAAAGTCGTATCTAGCATGATAATTGATAGCATTCTGATTTTTTTTCTCTATAAAATTTTAGAAAGACTGCCACACCTTCTTTCCCGTGAAAGAAAACAGCAAGAAAAGATGTTTAGGGCTATACGCCCGTTTCGGAGAAAGGGAAATCAAATCGATGGCCTCGAGCCCCCTTCTGGCAATTTAGTTATGGTCTCTTTCACGTGAACTCTATTAGTAGCCTGTTTGTAAGGTACCTTAATTTTTTACGATAATGCACAATCGATTGTAAAAATGCTTCTCCTAAGGTAGCTTTCCCACACAAAATTTCACCAACGGGGCTGATGTGATAAGTCTAAAATGGCAATGTCCATGGGAGAAATTATTCCTCAACGTTGTGCTCTACCAATTGGTGATTGACATGATTTTTAATTTGTGGCCCCTTGTGGCCTCACGGAAAGCAAGGAAGTGGTGTCAATCACTTGTTGGTGATGAGCATGACTTTCTGTACGCGAACGCGTACCTAATACTTTCCCGTCACAATGTTGGGTAACCTAACGTAGGGGTAGCATTACTCATCTATTATTGTAAAGTACCTTACCGGAAACTGACGAAAGTTTTACTTTTTTGTTTTTGTGGCGAACCTGAATTATTCATCGTTTTTTTTGGCATGTTGAGTTATTCTGACTTGCCATGAAGTTAGGGACCTTTGAGCTTTCATATAAAGGAAAAAAGAGCCTTTGGGCATATCATGTTAAGATCTTTAGGGGGGGAAGGAGCCGCATGGCCCATGTCGAAGATCCCCTAAGCTACTTTTAGCAACAAACAAAATATAACAAGGGAAAATTTTAAATGAGATCGCTCTTTTAAGATCTTAAAGAAGCCATAGAATTGCACCAAAGAAAAGAAATCATAAAAGCCAACAAACTTGTTTGGGAAAAAAAGATCAGGCGAAAAGAGTAAATCATAGAAATAAGGTAGAGGATACAAAAAAGTAGCATTTGGATATTCAACCAATTCCGAGTAGCTCCCCGGTTATTGATGTTGGCTTAGAACAATTAATTGACTCTTTTAGCCAGTCTATTGCTTGTTTGATTCTTATGTCTCTTCTACAATTTTGCGGCTTTTAGTATAAGAGCAAGCAGGTTTTTATGACCCTTGCATACTCATAAATCATGTGCACCGTCAGATCTAAATCTGACTGCGTGCATTGTGGTGTCGACAACATGTTATCCTTGCCCTTGATTTTATAAATTTGTATTATCTGTGTCCGACAATTATAGATGTTCTTAAATTCCAAAATTATCTAAAATGAGTTCATTTGGAAAACTCGATCCGTCTATAAATGTCCGACAGAGGGAGTACCACAGAAATCCTCAACCTAAAAGATCGAGCATCCATTGTAACTAGCGTATTTTGTTCTTTTTTTTAACAGTTAAGACCTATGCATCCTTCATATGCCAATGGGATTCGTGCTTTCAAGTTGGACCTCTTCAACAATTAATTAAAGCAGATTCAACTACCCCGACTAAGGATGAAGTTAACGCAGATCACGATCGGCCTATAATTAAGAGACTTTAGTTTCACAATTAATTAAAGCACAAGTTTTGTCAAACTATATGTTCGACTAGTTCGAATGCTAAGATGTTCATTCAGGGGCCGTTTGGGGCGTGATTATTGCAAAAATATCCAGACTGGATATTGGATATATACTGTAGCATCCATGTGGATTTTTACATCCAGCTGAAACACCTCAGGAGGAGTTTCAGCTAGATATATAAAATATCCAGATGCTACAGTATAGCAAAACATCCCATTTGGATGTTTTGCTTTTAATCACGCCCCAAACGGCCCCTCAATTCCCAAAAGGCCACGCCTAATAACACGACTAGTCTACTTTTTTTTGCCCATTTGGATCTTAATAACACGTCTCATAGTACAAGTCGACTATTTTGGTTTGTGCAGACCTAAGAAGCACGGACACGGCAAAATGGCAGCCGTGTCCGTATCCGACACGTATCCGACACGGATACGCTGGCGACACGGCTGCCTGCATGTCCATGCCGTTTTTGTTTTTAAGAAAAAAAAAAAGAGGACACGGCGGGACACGGAAGGACACAATCGGACTCGGGAATTAGGCATTTTCAGCCAGCCACCAGAAGTCTCTCCCCCTTCTCCCGCGCGCTAGGTCTCTTGGGTTTGATCCATCCCCCCATCGGTAGACTCCCAGAGCGAAGTGCGTAGCTTACCAGCGATTGCTTCCGACGAAAGTGATCGGAGAAGAAGGGAGCATCAAGCGTTACAGAGCTTGGCGGGTAACTCTTCATTTCTACTTTGTAAATGTGCTTTAGTTGCTTGCCTTTCTGGGTCGTCGGCTCTTTCCTCTCTCTGTTTTCCTTTTCCTTGGTTCAAAATCTTGCAAATTGGTTACTGGGGAGAGACAAGTGGGAAGTGTCTGTGCCCTGTGGAGTACCTTCTGAACTCTGCTGCTGTTCTGTTAGTGAGATTTTGGTTAGTAGAAACTAGAAAGTGTCAAGCTTTGTTCTCTTTTTCTTATGTTTTTGTGCTGAATAAGGCCTGCTCTATGATTGCTTTGAATAGATAAAACTTTTTTCAAATACACTACAAATTTAGTTCATTTGAAAAAATTCTATCGATTAAAAGTCACCAGAGGACTTTTTTTTTGGAGACTGGAAGAGTACATTGTATACAATATTATTACCTTGTGAATCTGTAATGCAATATTGCCATCACCAATCGATGCCCCCCTGTTACAATTGCAAGCAGTCGGTGCTTCTTGGGCCCTGGCAAGGGCTTATTACAGTTCAGACAAGGTCACTACTGAAGAAATGGACTTGTTCTTTATATGCAAACCTTTGTATCTTTGTACCTTATAACCTCTATTTTACTAAAACTAATATAATTCGTTTATCCTGGTAAGTTGGTTAATCAAGTTTATTTTTTATTACATAGAGTTTTTAGTTTGCTGCTTATGCGATGACACTGGTGTTTTCTGACATTGTTATGATCACATATAACTTAATCAAGAGAAAATTCTTGAGTTGAAATGGAAATGGAAGATTTGCTGCTAATGGGTGTTGAGTACTGGTACAAATAAGACAGAAAGATTCGCAGATAAATGTTAGTGCATAAAAATAGATAATACATTTTCGTCTTCATTACTTATGCTAATTATTAAAAATAAAAGGTTTTTTTACAGTAGTACTTCTTTGCTTTTAGTGTTAAATATTTTCATAGTGTTGTGTTTAGCATGTGTTAATGCAATCTTATATATGTGAATGGCCAATAATAAACTCTAGTATATTTAAGCATGTGTTTTTGTATGATTGCAGATATTTTGACAATATCATGGAAGCCACTAGTTCAATTGGTACTAGGGAATCTGATGAAAATTTCCCTCTTTGGAGATATATTACTAAACTAGGGAAGGCAAGTGAAGGAGGTGGTAATGCGAAGTTCACTTGCAACTACTGTCATGGATCTTACAGTGGATCTTATTCAAGGGTGAAGGCACATTTATTGAGTATTAGGAATGCAGGAATCAAAGCATGTCCTAAGGTTACAAATGAGAATATTTTTGAAATGACTAAAATGGAAGAAGAAGCCGAGAAAAGAAAGAACCCAAAGCTAGTCCCTTTGGCTAGTATTCCTAGTAGTCATGGTAGCTCAGCTACAGGAGCTAATGTAAGTTCAAGTGCGCTTGGAAAGAAGAGAAAAGAGACTCCTTTGGAGAGAGCATGGAATAAAGAAGATCGTGATACTTTGACAAATTCAATTGCTAGGATGTTTTATTCTGGTGGCTTGCCGTTTCACTTTGCTAGGAATCCACACTATGTGGATTCCTTCAAGTTTGCAGCAGAGAGAAACCTTCCAGGTTATCTTCCTCCTGGTTATAACTCATTAAGAACTAGTCTCTTGCAAAAGGAAAAAGCTCACATTGAAAGGTTATTGAAACCAATGAAAGCAACATGGAATGAAAAGGGTGTCAGCATTGTTTCTGATGGTTGGAGTGATGCATAACTTTATGGCTACATCAGAAACTGGACCAATTTTTTTGAAAGCAATTGATGGCACACGTGAGTATAAGGATAAGTTCTACATTTCTGGTTTGATTAAAGATGTCATTAGTGAGGTTGGGCCTCTTAATGTGGTCCAAGTTATTACAGATAATGCAGCGGTTATGAAAGCAGCCGGAAAGATTGTTCAAGAAAGTTACCCTCACATTTTTTGGACACCATGTGTGGTGTACACATTAAATTTAGCTCTGAAGAACATATGTGCAGCAAAAAATACAGAGAAAAATGCTAATATCTTTGAAGAATGTCAATGGATTACTCAAGTTGCTGATGATGTTTCTTTTATCCGAACTTTTATTATGAATCATTCAATGAGACTAGCTATCTTCAATGAATGCAGCCCTTTGAAACTATTAGCTGTTGCTGACACCGGATTTGCTTCAACCATTATTATGCTAAAAAGGTTGTTCCAAATAAAAGGAAATCTCCAACGCATGGTGGTCAGTGATGATTGGTCCTCTTATAGAGAAGACGATGTGAGGAAGGCTCAAAGTGTGAAGGAGCTTGTGTTAAATGATGTATGGTGGGATAGAGTAGAGTACATACTCGAGTTCACTAATCCTATCTATGAGATGCTTCGATGTGCGGACACGGACAAACCTATCCTTCACATGGTGTATGATATGTAGGACACTATGATAGTGAATGTGAAGAAAGCCATCTTTCGACATGTGGGCTTGGAGGAAAATGATAGATCCTCCTTTTATGATGTGGTGCATGCAATATTCATTGACATGTGGACAAAAAGCTCTACGCCACTCCATTGCTTAGCTCATTCATTGAATCCAAAGTATGTTCAAGAAACAATTTTAACTTTAAAGCATTATTTCTGATACTTCATGTTTCTTATGTTTTTTACTAACTTAGCTATTAAAACTCAGATTTTATAGTAAGCAATGGATCAATGAGGTTCCAAATCGAGTTGCTCCACATAGGGATGAAGAAATTTCAATGGAAAGAAACAAATGTTTCAAACAATATTTTGATGACATCCAAGAAAGATTGAAGGTTAATTCAGAATATGCTAGGTTTTCTGGGTGTATGGATTCCTTTGGAGCATTTGATTGCCTTGAAGATAGGTGGAGGTTAGATCCAAAAGTGTGGTGGTACACTTACGGATTTTCTTTGCCATTGCTTCAAACTCTAGCATTCAAACTTCTTGGGCAGTGATCTATACATGAAATATGTATTTTATTATCTCCTAAACTTATGTTTATGCTAGTGTTTGATTAGAATAACTACTACTTTAATATAGTTTTTGGTTTTTGTAGGAAACAAGAGTAATATACAGAAATGAAGAGAAAAGTAACTCGAATGGTTAAATCATCATAACTTTGTGTACAAATATCTGATTGGACTGATTTAAGCTTCATGTTCAAGAAGTCAGCTTTCCAACGCCACCAACCACGCGCAATTCGGAGTTTGGGACAGAAAGTTATAGCCATTTGAATTTTTTGAACAGTAACTACGATCGATCGTATATAACTGCGATCGATCGCCATAGCCGTAAAAGCACTACACTGAAGGAAACGATCGATCGGACCTCAAAACGATCGATCGTATCTACTGGAATTTTTGATCCGTGCAAGACAGTAACTACGATCGATCGGCATCATGCGGCGTCGATCGGAGGAAATAACAAAGGAATTACGATCGATCGGGGAGCGAACGATCATCAATACGGAGCGATCGATCGCCGTGTGCGGCAAACTGAAATAAGACCTATTTCGACTTGGATTTGGAAGGGAATTTCATGGTTTCTCTTCACTATTATAAATAGGCCTTATGGGAGAACGTATTGGGCATTCAACCTTGGAGAACCAGAGCTTTATTGGAGGCTAGAGAGGAGGAAGAGAAGGAGTCTTGAGCAAAGAAGAAGAAGGATTCATGACGATGGATCTATATAAACAGGTTTTTCTTTTCTCCCTTTCTATGTGTAACTAAATTCTTTGTCAAGGCTTGATGAAGCCCTAGATGTGTATTGCTATTCTTGATAGTTTAATTCTATAAAGTTGATTATGATTCATGCTTAATGCGATTTCATGAGTTTCTTTTGAGTGCTTGATCATAGACTTGATTGATTATGAATGAAATTAGATATTGTGATTGATTTTATGCCAGATCAAGGATAAGATTAATTGCATTATAATAGAGTTGTGATTGATTCTATACCCGATCAAGGATAAGATTGATTACACAATAGTGGATGAACTTTCGTGTCCGATCAAGAACGTTAGTGAATTCATTAGTAATTCGTGTGTCCGATCAAGAACACGAATTACCATATCATGTCAATGAATGATTAATAATAATTGAGAGTAGTAATTGCATGTCTAGTGGTGGATTCTCTGCCTTGATATTTCTCCATATTGATTAAATCTCAGTTAGATTAGATAAAAGTTCATTATTTTCTTTAGAATTAATTAAACTACATCTTTTACTTCTCTTGAATTTGGTAAAATATTCACCGTCCCTGAGGTTCGACAACCCTTTGATACTCGCTGTAGTACAATTGCCTTGTGCACTTGCAAGGGTTTAATTTTAAACGACCAGGCAGCCTTGTTCTTCCTCTTGTGCTGAGAGGAATTGGAGTACTTACTCCTTCATTCATTCCTTGAAGAGGAATAAAATTCTTCCAACACGTGTTGAAGATTTAGTGTATGTGCACAGTAATCTTCGACTTCTGTCTAGGAAAGCTGATGAGTATAGTAAAGGAGGAACATTGATATGGGACATTGCAGGTGACACTTGGGATGAGCCTTTTGGAGGTGCTGGAGTGCTTGAGATAGCAAGTTTATCTTTAGATGAGCCATATTTAGAGGCAGTCTCCTTTAATGAGGTTGAAGTTGATATGGCTGCTTATGTTGATATACTTTAAAGTTACATTGTAGCATTTTGTTAAGAGGATCTTAATATATTATCTATTATTACTTGAAGTTTCTATATTTGAGTTAAATGTGTTTGTAATAGTTATAGCAAACTTTTATTTTGGACTCACTTATTATCTTATGAATGAATATGCTTAGATGATTGTTTAAAGTTTAAAAGTTTTATTGTTTACTTATATTTTGTACAGGTGTTTGAGATTATTACAGGTCTTTTACATATCAAAAATATAAGGGAGACTCTGCCAAAATTTTAGTAGAAATTATGACTCAAAACTAATTTTTGAATTGCTAATTTCTAGTAATATTTTATAAATAATAATAAATATTTTTTTATTAGCCGTGTCGTATCCTACTTTTTGGAAAAATAGCGTGTCGCCGTGTCCGTATCGTGTCGTATCGTGTCACCGTTTTCGTATCCGTGCTTCTTAGCTCTTAATTAGCTGATGCAACAGCTTCTACAACAAATCTGAAGCCAAGAAAAGGCAGAAAAATGTACATGCTTCATAATGGATCATGGTGATTCCAAATGAAGCCATGCAGGTCATATTCCCAGCGATGCAGCATGGCTGCTGTTCAGCTAAAATCAGTTGAAACGTGTCGCACCTCCTCCCACAAACGGCTAGCAGCTCATGCATGTACAAGCAGCTTCAGCGGGGTAATGTTTGCATATTGGACCATATGGTGCCGTTAACCTCTATGCTGTTGGGCCCATGGGCTTCAAATCTGTGATCCATTTTACTCCAGAAAATGCGGCTTTCTCGAATTAAAGTGTCCATATTTGGAACACGGTGAGGTTACCATTTTCTACATTAAATTAAGGTGTTACGTGTTAGCTGAACTCAATTATCATATTTAAAACCAAGTTTTCTTGCAGGGCGGCGATCTTTGAAATTGCTTCTTTATCTCCTGTACTCAAATTCCACTGGACGTGAGTGAATGGAAGTGAACTAGAGCCTTTATGAACAGTTACTTTCTCAAGTTCAGGGAGTCGAAATGGACTCGAAGATGGAGGCATTCAATGGAGGATGAATAATTGAAAGGTGACCACGAGATACGGATTCACCAGTGAATGCTCTCGCTACTGAAAGTCGATTAATAGGACTTCCAAAAGTAGAAGTGATGGTGACAAACTAAAACATCCCCCCTTCCCATGTTCTCATAATGCTGATGAACATGATGCTATTAAACAACCATCTTCCAAGTTCTAGCTGCTCATGGGGGAGAGAGGGGGGACCCCTTGTAAGTTCGATTTAAATCTTCAAAAGTCTAGAACTGGTCACCTAGTATATGTTCCCTATGTCTCGTTTTTATAGTCTTATCTCATTTTAAAAGAAGTCCAACATTAATAGACTCATTTCAAGTGATCTTCCTCAGAGTAATAGCGGAGGGAGTAAAAAGGGTTAGTGCCTTAGTGGATATAGTAAAATGGCTAATTGTGTGACAATCCCCAAGCATCTACTTCCAAATACAAGGTCTGTTAGTGAATAAAAAAATATATACTAACTTAGAATAAAAAATGTATACTAATTTAGTTGGTAAAGCCAATCAAAAAATTATGGCAAAGATCATAATATGATATATTCATTCGAGATCAACATAAAACTGTTAGAGATGTTGATAAATAATAATCGGGAGGGATTATACTTTACCTGACTATGTTCAATTATATTACAATTGAACCTGAAATTGTAGATCAATCGAAATCGCCTGAGGTATAGTTTGTACTGCTGATTTCGAAACATATATTGCCACCCTCTACGTGCATAGGATTTTTCTTATAATTTGTCCTAAGAAACAACGGACCTCTGGTCGACGAGCGGTGTACTCCAACAAGTCTGACCCCGAACTCAGAGAAGAAATAAACTATTGCCTTTCAGGAAAAAGAATTAGAGATGAGGATTCCAGAACGAACTATGTTCTATCTGTATTTTCTTTTTGGTTTCAGGAAGTCATTTATATAATTGAACCCAACGGGAACCTTTTCTCAAAAGGAGACAATTGGGCACTCTTTCACAAAGGAAGATGAACATACACCATTTCACAAAAGAAAATTGACGGGTTTAATGGTCCATTATCCACTCAATCATCCGTCTTACCGTTTGATCATAACCAATGACTCCTAAGCTTTAAAAATAATTAGCCGTTTGATAAAAATCAAAGGCTCTATATGTGAAGTATTAAGCGCTAAGTGCACCACTAAAGCGCCACAATGCGCCCATGACACATGCGCGTGTGTGCCACGAATGTGTACACTTTCGTTTGGGTAAAGTCTCTATACAATAATATATATAAAGAGAAAGAAAACTTCATAATATATATCATTTCACACTAATATGTCATTTCTTTTCATTTCCCTTAAAATTTAGCAAAAGACAAAAAAATAATGAAAATGAAACTCCCTCAAATTCCTAGTTCAATCACAAAATCAATGTGGGCCTAAGATAAAATTTCTATTAGTGGGTTTATACCACTATTAAAATTTGGGCCCATCTACCCACACCAAAAACCCATCAAGAGATATAAATCTGGTTCTAATTAGCAAAACAGTGATGGCTGTGACCCTCAACGATCACTTTTACCGGGATCCATGGCCTACTTTGACAAAACCTGCCTTGCGTTAGGTGTGTGTTACTTCTTTTATCAAACATCTCACCGTGGTAATATGGTGACAACCACCCATATATGTTTGATCTATGCTTTTATTCCTTTGGCTGTGAACCTCATGCTACAACAGAGATTGTAACAGCTAACCCTCCATCTTTCCATGGATTTTATGCCTGAAAGCAATCGGCCCATCACTGTCGGATGCCGTCAATGACGCTCAATTATTCTGATCAGTGAAACCTGTCACAGCGAATGATACTCATCCGAAAGGATTTGAGCTCAGTTGAGATGAATAAATGGGCTCATCGCTCACCACAGGGGCATTCTTGCGGGCCCTGCCCGGTTGGAACTCTGTTTATGGTGCAGCCCACTGCAAGAATATTGAAAGGAGCTTGTGTTTCTGGGCTGTCTTCGTGCAAATGAAGCCACTCGTGTGCTAGTTTAGCAGTCAACTTCCCTGACTTTTTTATTTTATTTTTTATATACAAACTTCCCTGACTTCTTAATTTAATGCCATGTGATCATATGGTCTTGAGAAATTGACATAACATGCAAGTTGGACTAAAAAATTCCATCATATAGAACAAGAATGTATAGTACAAATATACAAAAATATTTAGACAATCTAGACAACCAAGTAGTATATTCTAAAGCTTAGAAAGAAGACCTCATGGCACTCTTTTTAATCATTGATTGGTGTTTGTTTCCACTCTCGTCAGAAATGACTGACAAGCTACATAGAGTATATTTGACATTCGGTTAATTGCGATCAGTCAGCTAACTTATGGATGGGTTTATGAACTAGCAAAATGGTTCAGGCGAAGTGACTTGTCAATTTTGTGGCAAAGTTCATGGGCATGCACTGTGGCAACAGAGGGGGGCCTCCTAGTCCTGGCCTGTCTGGACTTAAAACCATTTTAATTCCGGTGGGCTCACACCATTTATATCGAGTGTTGGGTACAAAGACGGGGTGAGAGAGACGGGACGATGGTGTACAAGACAATTGAGTAATGGCCACAACCCTAAAAACTAAAAAACTGATGAATGTCTCTCTGATTCTCAATTTACCAACGCATTTGCAGTCCTGACAAAGGCAAATGCCTGTGCTCTCCTTATCAGACTCTCCCCGTTCATGGATCATTTCCACATAAAGTCTGCACACGTAATAAACGAGAACAGAAGAAGAGCAATGTGGAGTCAAATCACAGAGAATGGAAAGGCGATGCATGTGAGCAGTGACCTGGGCATGACTCTTGCATTGACGGATCTATTTCATTTTTCAAACGACACCGCAAATATCTCATTGTAATTTGTTGAGGCGCCTATCCTGTACTGAATAGGTACTTATCTGAAGTTCAGGTGGTGGTGGACAATTGTCACTACATGTGAGCTCGATCAATATACAAGAACATATAGCACAGACAGGCAAGGCACGCCATCTTATTTCTTATGATAATGCCCGTCATAGAGTTGATTCTGGCGGCACCATCACTTGCTCAAAAATTGAAGTGCAAACCAAGGAGAAACGTTGATGGAGCCCTTGGCTGCCAGCCTGGTTGACGTGAACCATGAATGCAAGAACAAACAATATCAAGAGACTAGCATGTTTATGACTACCAGCACCATAGAGGATAGAAACAATTAGACTAGAAAAAAAAATCAATATGCACCGCATTGCATATAAGAAAATTGTGCGTCTGAGTTATGGCGCACCGTCCGATTACAATCTGATAATGCGGGCATAGGCCGGCAGGTGATTGAAAACACACGCTTCCGACTGACACGATTTCAAACAAAGCTACGTTTTGTATAAGCACTCATTAAAGTTTTTTGATACAAGCATTCAAATTAGATTTGGTGAAGAGAATGTGATAAAATTAGATTTGGTGAAGAGAATGTGATAAAATGAAGGTGGGGCAAGGGGAATGAAGTGCGGGCCAGGGAATAGCGCGCATTGAGTGCGGGGGAGACATGTGAGGCAGCGACGAGCGTGGAAGACTTGTCAGCTGTCGGTCTCGATGCGCACACTTTTGGCCAAAGCCAAAGTCGGGGGGAAAAAAGGAGAAGGAAAAGTCGGAGGGGGGTTGAATTGATGTGAAATCACCAGCGGGTCTGACCGCTACGGGACTGAGGCCAAGGGCTGGGCCGTGGCTGACTGGTGTGCAAAGGTGAAAAAGCAACAAAAGAAAAAGCTGGACCAACAAGATTATGCCCATCATAAGGCCATCATAGCTCCCACTGTCAGGAAGAAACTTAAAAAGCAAACAAGAAAAGGAAAAGGCTTCCGACTTCAATCATAAACCAATAGATTACAAAATCATTTCAGGGTCAGCTCAACACAGCACTTTTCCCCATGCCTTCCCAGAAAAAGATGAAACGAAAGGCAAGCCCTGGTACCGTCTGCATCAGCATTAAATGCTCTCTTTTTCAGCCAACCTGTCTTCTCTTTCCGGCTACCCGCAGCTACGACCTTTCACCTGTATCCCTACCCTTAGCCTGGGGCCCTCTCACACACGCTGCTTCCTGTCTCTTTAACATGCATGTTGTTTGGTAGATAATCGGAAAACAAACAATACCTTAAGTCCTAACCCTTCATTGTAGCCGTTTTATATACGAGAAAGAAGCCATTTCTTACACAAACATGGGAATGAAGTCTTTCCTGCTTTTCTCTTAGGCTTTCTCCTTTTTTTCTCTGTTTCTCTCGGTCTTGGTGTGCAGGGCATGTAGATTCTCGTTTGAAATGGATGAAAAGACGGTGGCATTTATATCTCCATCTTCATATATCTGCTCCAGCTTGCGCCTTTCAAGGGCATGGCCTTTGGCCATTACTTGCTCCTGTCTTCGGTCTTTGATCCTTCTCGTCTGTCAGTCTTAGTCCTCAGTCATTTGCCTTTTTGTTGTCAAGTACTAGCGACCTTTCTGTTGGGGAATTTATAGATTCCCATGGAAGCATTCAATGCGCAACATTCCGCTAGGCAGCTTAAACCAGATCCATCTTCAACTAGCTAACATCAGATAAGCTCCATTAACCGTATCCTCTGGAAACCGGTTAAGTGTTTAAGATAACTTTCTTCGTTTGATTACATAGTTCTCTGTCGAATAAATTGTGCAAGCTATAACAGATATAACGTTTACAACTAGCATTGTTGTTTCAATGTCTGCTAATGAGATAAGAATGCTCCTGTAAATAATTAATGAGTTTGTCTTTGTTATGATCCTACACAATCAAGTATATACCGGCTGGATTGTCTATGTTAGAGAGAGAGAGCGAGAGAGAGAGAGGTCACGTGGATTGTTTGGGCAGAATGATGTAAGAAAAGGTGTGCAGTGAATAACGAGGACAGGCTCCGCTAGAAGCGCACACGAGGACTGTGACCGCCTAAGTCACCAGCCAAGTAATTGTGACCAAGAGCGACTTGGGCGGAGCGGCATCAGACATGAAGCATAAGTATATTTTCAATTAAAAGAAGAAGAAAAATCGAAAATTTATCATTCATATACTCCCTCCGTTCCAAAATATTATCTACATTTAAAAATATTTTCTGTTCCAATATATTATGTGTATTTTGCCAAATCACGTGAGTTTTTCTTTCCAAAATTAGAGGAGACTTTGAACGATTACCTTGAACGTGGTTCGTGAACCAGCATACGAATTGGACAGGATATCAGGGCGAAGGAGTGATGTGACTTCCTTGTGGGGTTCATGGTCTAATAAAAATTTTCTAAAATGTACACAGTATTTTAGAAAGGAAGGAGTAGTATTTTACTAGGGTTGTAATAATGCCTTTTTATCAAAATTACACCGTCAGTAAGCCTTCGGCCTCTCACATTATTTCCTCCAAACTCTCCGTTCTTTAAAGTGCTCAAGCCAAACTGGTGCTTATACACTCCATCCCATATTAGTTGTCGTATTTTAGTTCATTTTCGTTTTCTTATCCAGACAGTTAATATGGGACAGAGTTACCAATCCTTCCCACACCATTATCATGTCATTAACAGTAGAAACATCCTTTGGCGGAAGTTTGACATCTACTCTTTGCTGTCATTCATCATCTGAGGTGCTTTGGGATATCATGTCATTTTAATAATGCTTCAAGATTTTTCTTTCCCAACTTGAAAACATATAAAGGCTTCTAGCCTTCTATGAGTCGGCTAGATTTGGGTTGTAGAAGATGTAGGACGTACGATTTGAACTAAATGGAGTTCTTCCAAATGAATTATTGGTACTAAAAGGTAATCAAGGTAAGTCCAGATGACTTCCATTGTAAGCTATGTTAAACTTCTTTTCCATATTCATTGGGAAAGTGATGCCCACTCTTCAACTGATGCGCTTACTAAGGTAGGTGCCCATCAACCATCAGTTCTTGTTGACGAATCGTTCTCTGTTTTGCCGGATATCTGCGACACAATTTTCATTCTCCATGTTGTTTTTTTCTCCAGTTTCCAGGTTAATTTCCCGGGCCCCTTCCTTGCACTTTCCAGTTTATCCTGCCTTGTAAGCATAAAAAAGGTCAGAATTCTTCCAGAAAAATTGTAAGCGTGCATTGTATGCATACTTTGACTTTTAATTATCATAGTTATTTTGTTACTTCTTAATTGTTCATGCGGTTCTTTTTTCTCTTGGTGATGTATACGAAAACTGATGGATATGAGTTTTGCTGGAAGCGAACTATACACTACCAAATAAGCAGTGATCCGCTTCCAAACTTTCAAAACAAAAATACTTTTCTAAAACAGGGCAAATTGTACTCTTTACAAGGAGATAACTAGAGATAATTTCGCAAAAAATATCATGTATCCAGGTATCGTCTGACGGTTAGCTTTTTCCGTCCTTTGCAGTCTCAACTCTCCATGTCCTCTTCTTCCGGGAGTATAATAAAATGAAGGAAAAAAGTTTTGTTGAGACTGGGTTTAGAACTTTAGATCCTACTCCCTCGTCCAAAATTACCTGTCTAGATTAGAGAAGTTCATTTTGATTATCTAATCAGGTAATTTTGGACGGAAGGAGTCATGCTTTCTTACATTTATTGAATGTGACGTGAATAAAAGGAAATGACTATTAAAATTAAAAGGGAGGAGGTTACCAAACCACCCTTTCAATTTGATTGAGCGTGTGGCAAGACAATACCTACCAGCATATTGCAGTGGATCTGCGCCTTTCTTCTTTCCTGTTTTCAAGATCTGAATAAAGATATAACTACCAGCATTAATGCGCAAGTAAGTTCTTTACATTAGAAGAGCTAATTTCCGTGGCGACTATATAATCATTACAAACAGGGATATACACATTGGTATTTGCATTGACTTTGTTGCATGTTGTGGGACAAGCTATCGGACTGATTAGTACTTGCTGTCCACCATGCGGTCGACTGATCGTGATGGCGATAACAAGCTCCTACATACATTCTTTTTTCCATGTGTAATGTTCACTAGCTAGGAATAACCTTGAGATTCAGATTACGATGTTAATGTGTCAATATCTCCCAATTCCACTATAGATCAACCGTATATACATGATGTCCTACCTCTAGAAGAAGCAAATTCCTCTATTTCAACCCTAGATTTTTGTCGCTTATCCCAAAGTTCAAATACTTTTATACTCCCACCGTCCCATTTTTATAACAGGCTCTTAGAGCACCTATCCTGCTACCAATTCCCTCAGCATGTACAAGCCCCACCCATCCTACGGGCTAGATAAATCGATATATAAACCCGAGAAGGTGGCCAACAGAGTGGCTTTTTGAACTCATGACCTTACCTTAAGGAGGCGTGTCTTGGCGACCCTACTAACACGATGTTGGTTCCTGCCGTCTCTTATTAATAGTCTTGTTTGGATTTTCAAATATACTGATGTTCACATTGAGAAACTAATACATTATCTTTTTTATACCAAAAACGACCTAACAGAAAATGAACACACAATGTGTGCGGGCGGGGTGAGCGAATATATACCAACACAAAATCATGTGGTATAAAAAATATTCCATTTTGCCAATCCCGTGAAATCAAGAAGTTTTTAAAGGAGGATGACCTCTGTGTGTGTGTGAGAGAGAGAGAGAGGTGTGATATTAAAAGTTCTTATAGGTCGTCTCGTAAGAAATGAAAAGGGCCAAAAAAGAACAAAGAGGGGAAGTTGGTCTGCAGACGTCTTCAGTGCTCCGCCAGTGTAGGAGGTCGAGATAAGGTACTGCCTCTGCCCGGCGGCTGCTGTGTACAAATAAACCCACCCATGTGAAGCACGCACACTGGGTCCAACGACATTCCGGTGCGGAGCTCTTCTGATTGGGATTTGCCTGTTACAATGCTACATTTCTTTTCTTTCTTTATTTTTCGAGTAAACACAATGCTACATTGCTAATTGGTGAAAGTTCTTTACCGTATCACTTTACATGTGGACTCCAGCAAGAGAAATTATTAGGTATGCGGCGTGCGGGGGAACAGTGTGGGTGATAGCCACACTCCCCTGCTTGTGGGTCCCTTGTGGCTTCATGACAAGCAAGGGAGCCGTGTTGGTGATGAGCACTAGGGATGCCACCGGGGCGGGTTTGGGTCGGTTCTTGGCAAACCCGGCCCCGGAACCGTTGTAATTCTTCAAACCCGGAACCACCCCAGACCCACTACGGGTCCAGTTTTTGGACCCAGAACCGCACCGGTACCAAACCCGGAACCGCCCCGCCCTGATACCAAATCAAAATTTTTCTATCTATTTTTATTCTTTTTCAAACTTGCATATTAAATTTTGATTATTTTGATTATTTTTTCCTCTTTCAAGCTAAAAAAGGGTACTAAAAGAAAAAAAAACGAAAAGAAGAGAGACCTAACTTGAGTTGAGTACCTATATATCGGGTCAGGTCGGGTTTTAATATAATACCCAAACCCGCCCCGACCCGGTGCGTCGGTTCCTCTTTCAAACCCGGAACCGGAACCGGTACTGTGTAAGGTTTCCCAGAACCGGCCCCAATAAGGCCGGGTCCAGTCGGGTCGAGTAAAAACCCGGCCCCGGTGGCATTCCTAATGAGCACACTGTTCTCCCTGTGGACCGCGTACCTAATAATTTCTCGGACTCCAGTGAGCAAGGCTTTCCCTGTCGCGTACACTCATTTTCTCTACACTCGTCTAACGCTGGCTACTCTGCACAACAAAGACCCTGCACATTCCATGCCCAAACGCGAGCCCTGTACGATCATCGTCACGCAGCTCGGCGAACCTCCCCGTCGGGTACACGTGGATGAGCATTTTCGTTGGGGAAAATGATGATTTTCAATGAATCTGTCCAACAACTCCCTTTGTGATATGGCAGGTTTTGGTTGGACAAAGAAAGGAGGCCTCACGTGCTCATTTCTCTTTGTCTATCTAAAACCTAGCACATCATAGAGGGCTTCATTGGACGTGTATGGGCACTTCTCCATTTTATTGCAAACACAAAGCTGTTGATAATGCTAGATTACTAGTGTTGAATATTGAACATCCTTTATTCTGGATGTTTTCCTTCCGTGACCTGATCCTTGGTTAGTTGGGACTGTTTATATTCATGATTATTACCCCCCCTCCATCCCTTATTAATTAATCGCTACAAATGGGAAATTAGTATTCCCTCCGTCTCTTATTAGTTGGGTTTTCTAATGAGGACATATTTTTGGACGAAGGGAGTAATTTTTATGAATATAAGGACTCACAACTAAGAGAATGGTAAAAGCTTGGCTAGCATCTTACAAGCTTATTAGAACTCATCTGCTAGCTTATAGATGAGTTGTAAGAAGCTTGCAAAATTGCTTTAAGTGACGTAGCAACTAATATGGGACAAACGTTTTTCCCAAATGTAGTTATTTAGGGGCCGTTTGGGGCGTGTTATAGGTAAATATCCACAGTGGATTTTCAAGTTCCATACACTGTAGGAAAAAATATGGATGCTACAGTGTAGCAAAACATCCATTGCGTTTTTAATCACGCCCCAAACGGCCCCTTAATATGCAACTGACGGAGTATTTGTGGAGTCAATCACTGTAAATATCCAGGAAGCCTTGGCTGCTCTTAACCTCGGAGGAAAAGAGTGTGGGTACGGGATAATCAGCAGCTGCGAGTCATTTGCTCCACTCCATTCACTTTCCCGTTTTAATTGCTTTACGTATTTTTTTTCCACCTGCCTTGCATGTGGCTAGCATTGAAACAATCCTCTTTTCACTCCTCTCGTTTTACATTACCAACTTTATATATCCTAATTATACTTACAACAACCACCTTCATTTGTTATCAATCTTTATTACTATCCTAAATGCATGTTTCTAGCAAGGACGGAAGTCAAAACCGTGGGATAAGGGTGAACCATTTTGCAACCTCTTTATATGGCTGTCATGAATTTTCTTGTGGAGGGTGTGGGGCAATGGACATTCTGTTGGAGGTAGTTACCGATAAGCCTAAAATATTTCTCCAGAGCAATTGCGCAAAAGTATACTACATTATATGAACCCAAGGGTGAAAAGGTAGTCGTAATTCTAGTTAAGTCCAGTGGCAATCACATCACTTGAGGTTAGCTGCCATGAAGTGATTGCAAGTAGACTTGACGAGAATGACAACTATGGGTGCGTTTGGAAACTGATAGTGATTGGTAAAACAAAAAATTCAAGCTGAAAATAATCAAGGTGATTTGTAGGTGATTTTTCTGATTATGGAAAATCCGTTTGGGAACCTGAAATTAATCATATTTTCAGTCTTTCACCATCAGCCTAACTCTTGATTGGTGACTTGTGTTTGGGAACCTAAAAAAAAATCAGGCCTGATTTATGTTTGGCAAAGCCGGTGAAAAATTTCTTTTTTGGACGGCGGATGACAGCGTTGGTGGTGGGTGGCGCTGACGACGATGGTGGTGGTGGCTGACGACAGTGGCGGCGGTGGTCAGCGGCGATGGTGGCCGACGGCAGGTGGTCGGTGACCGGCAACGAAGGCAGTGGTGGCAGCGGCGGTTGGGCTGTGGCAGTGGCCGTGGTCGATGGTCGGCGGTGGTGGGTGGTGGCCAGTGGTCGGCGGCGATGATGGGTGGTGGCTGTCGGCAGGTGGCCGGCGACGACGGCGGTGGTGGTGGTCGACAGCGATGGTGGTGGCCGGCGACGGGCGGTGGCCAACGTTGGTGGTGGGCGGTGGGTGGTGGTCGTGGTAGGTGGTGTCGGCCGTAGGTGGTGGGCGGTGGCCGGCGACGACAGTGGTGATGGTCGGCGGCGATGGTGGGTGGTGGCCGACGACGACAGCGGTGGTGGTCGGTGGCGATGGTGGTGGTGGGTAGTGGCCGGCGACGGGCGGTGGCCGACGATGGTGGCAGGCGGTAGGTGGCGACGATGGTGGGCGGTGGCGATGGTGGAGGTGACGAAAAAAAAAAAATTTCAGGCTAATACTCGTTCGAATGAGAATCAGCAAAATCACCTCTTTCAGGGGTGATTTGCTGATTTTTTTTCAGTTTTCACCGTCAGGAGTGAAAATTGAGCAAATCTGTAACCAAACACCCTATCAGGTGATAGGTGAAAATAGGTGATTTTTTTCACCTATCACCATCAGCACCTCCTATCAGTAAAATCAGTAAACAAACACAAATCAGAAGAATCAGGCCGAATCAGCCTGATTTTTTTCAAGGAATCAGTTTCCAAACGCACCCTATATCTTTGCTTAGCCTTTTTTTATCAAAGTAATTGTGGCTTCTTTCTTTTTAGACACAGATTTATAGTACGTATTTACTTATCCACGTGGAAGGAGTATATTTTGGTTGTTTATTAAGGGGCCGTTTGGGGCGTGATTATTGCAAAATATCCAGACTGGATATTGGATATTTACTGTAGCATCCATGTGGATTTTTACATCCAGCTGAAACTCCTCATGAGGTGTTTCAGCTGGATATATAAAATATCCAAATGCTACAGTGTAGCAAAACATCCCATCTGGATGTTTTGCTTTTAATCACGCCCCAAACGGCCCCTAAATTTAATGCGGCGGTTTTTGGTGATAATCAAGTCAGGGACGTGGAATGTGTACGTGCAATAATTCTGCTTCTCTCATAGCTTAAGCTTTTAGGAGAAGTGATTAATTAAAGTGGTCTCCAATCTATGATTAGAGGTTTTTGTTACTCTCGATGGGTATACAATGGCCGGCGGCAGGACATAGAGGGGAAAGAAGAAGAGATAAGAAATTAAGATTCAATCTTATTACTCCAACAGGGCAAAGACTAGCCCTGGTGGGCCCGTAGTACTTAATTGAAATATATAACTTAACACAATCAATGATTAAGATTAACTTACTCTCATTAAGTAAATAGGAAACCTAATATAAGGAGATATAACACTTCACCATGCTCCGCTATAGCTTTATCCTCAAGGCGCAAATTTTGGAAATTGACTGTAGAAGTCATCCTCAATCATCTAAGTAGCATCGTCCAAAGGGTGATTATGCCAGACAATAAACACCTCGAAAACCAGACGACCAGAACGACGAACATGATGACGATACTATATCGAGGAAGGTAATGCGGTGTCTCAATTGGCAAGATTAAGGGCCCTGACACTACGGTGGAAAGAGGAGAGGAGGTCCCCACATAACGACGAAGGCAGAAAACATAGAAGACCGAATGGACCTGGGAAGTAGGAGGAAATTGCATATGATAGGCAACAAGGCCAATGTGTTCCACCACTTTGTAGGGGTTAGTCGGGGCTCAATTAAACGTCTTCCAGATGCATCGTTAATGGAGAAATGGTAAAAACTTGTGGCAAAGTCGTTGAAGCAGTATCAAAGGAAGGCAATTCAACCCTGTTGTGACGAGACATGGTGGCTGGATTAAGGAAGGCGCGCAATTTAGTACCGCAGGGCCAGGGGGCATGATGTTCGTAGGGTCGAAGGTTCCAAATACCTTGGATGCAGGGGAGACGTGTAGCTGCAACTGAGGAGAGCCCTGCAGGGCTGGCGGCGGCTAGGGATTGCCTTGCTGCGCCAGAGGACATTGAGTGTCAGTGTCGAGGGACGGCGGCGCAGGCACCGACAGACGCTCCAGGATGGTCTGCTGGCTGAGGCGCAGGGAATGCATCTCTACGGTGAACTCTGCGATGACTTATAGCATAGCTGAATCCATGGCGGAGGTAGGGGCGGTTTGTCCCGATGGTGCTTCCTCGTTGGACTGGTCTGAGGGACCATCCTAGATCTCCGTAGCCTTCTTCGTCGCCATGACAACGAAATGAAGGATCTGAGTGCTCTGATACCAGTGTTGTGCACCTTTGATAAGTACACAATGGCCGGCGGTAGGACGCAAAGAAGAGATGAGAAGGGGAGAGAAGAAAAGATGAGAAATTAGAGTTCAATCTTATTACTCTAACCGGTTAAGGACGCCCTTTACATAGTCTAACCATGGTGGGCTTGTAGTGCTTAATTAAAATAAATAACCTAACATAATCAATGACCAAGATTAGCCTACTCTTATTAAGTAAATAAGAAACCTACTTTTAGGAGATATAACAGTTTTGTATCTGTGTTTGTATGTGTCACGTAGGAATTCATTATGAAGATAAGGTTACAAGAGGGTCTTTTTGGTTAAAAGAGAAGAGAGTCTCTTTATCGCTCTCGTTACATAATGAAGTTTACAATAGAAATATTGAATTTGAGGATGTTTCCTTGTCTTATGCTTGCAATGATAGGTCCAGTTGCTATTTCTGCAAAATTTATTTCCATGACATTCCAAGATTATAATCCTTCAAATCGATCCTTTCATTCTTAAATAAATGGTTGTCCTCTTGTGCTAATGTTTTAATACCGAAATGAGAGCAAGGTTAATTGGGCTTCATACTGAGACAATAGATGGAACAACGAGGTACTCATGCTGCTTGAATGGTTCACCTCTCTATCCCAAAAAAAAAAATGGTTCACTTCAGTGGCATTCTTTTCTCTGTATTGGAACAAAATATATTTTGTTGTAGGCGTAGAATTGAACTTATTGTTTTTAAACGTACATTACAAAATATAGATCAATCGTAGGATTACATATTTTCCTAATCAATATCTAAGATAACCCATTACATTACATTGTATGAAGTCTACAAATAATGAATGAATAGTTTGAACCGGCAAAATGGTCAACCAAAGTGGTACTTTCCTTTATGCCGATCACTATATGGTGATGAGTCAGCAGTCCATGACTCACATGACGTCCTAATCAAAACTGACTGCCCAGCCTCCTCTATCTGTGCATGGGAATAAAAGGAGAGACGATGTAGTATTAACTTTTTCTTTTTGGGCTGTCGTGCAATTAGCTTAAAACCACATGCGCCATTTAACGTAACGGGAATGGCCTTTACCAATTTAAAGCATGTCTTTCCGGTCTTTGTTCGCTTTTGGCCTTTCCTTTCAAATAAGTAACTTGGTTGCAGGCTGCTCAAAGAGGGCATGTGCGCCCGCGCCAACTTTGGTACCTGATCAAAGTCTGTACCATACCGATTGCCATGCCTATGTCTGAAAGTTCTGCTCGCCCTTGTTTGGAACACTGAGATTGATCGATGAACAGAAGAGGAAATGTGTAAGTTGGATTGATAGCTTTCCTGACGAGAGAAATGATCAATGAAGGGCATATGCCCACAAACATAATTGAGCCATGTGTCTTGTTGTTATCGAGAAACAAACTATTTCATGGCGTGAAAAGGAACAGAGCAACTCTGTCATCCATTATAATTTGACTTCCTGCTTTGCACATCAATATTAAAGCCACCACCCATGGCAGAAAGTTGTTGTATGTGGGTCACTTTGTAGGAGCGTATGGCTCTCATGCAACATGCAAGTTTAGTTGATTATTAGGGAGGGTTGTCCACAATGCTACATTGGCCTTGGGCAATCAGCATTCGATATGTAGGATGGCTCCTTACACATGTTGGGATGTTACAATTGATAGAGTAAAATGTCACAGCGGCTCACATTCCGATAATCTTCTAGGCCCTAAGCTAGCTTTAGCTTTGTTGCGCTAGAACTCCCGGAAGAGGTGATCCCTAGACACTGAAACTTATGTCTAGTCCAATCGGCGCAGATTTTTAAATGGTCAGATTGTCCAATTGGCGGGCATGTCCAGTGTGGGATCACTGCTCAACATTGACCGAATTGATTGATCTCAACTACCCTTGCAGTAGCAGTAGTTCTTCGTATTCATAATGTATCACACAAATTTATATAAAAAAATTGTTCCTAGTAACTAGCATTGTCAAGGGCTTAGGGCGAACATCAAGAATTAAATAAAACGATATATTTGCTTAGTGATGGACAACAAATATTTATGACGGGCTTGTGCCATGTTTATCGTGTGAAATAGAGGACATTTTTTATTGCCCGAAATAAGTTAATGTAGGGAACGACCTCGATTAGTACACAGAGCATGTGATAGATGTGATACGTAGGTTAAGAAGCAGAGCAGAAATATCTGAGTCTCTCGTCTTGCCTGGCCTCCTGATTCATGAGGGGAAGATGGGTGGAGGAACAGGTAGCCCATCTTGCTCTGTCCTGAAAAATTATCCAGTAGAACCGTTCTACCACGTGGCCTGCAATAAGTCCATTTATTTTTTGACGCATACGCTAACTGGATGCTTAGATCTTGACACTTAGGGGCCGTTTGGGGCGTGATTAAAAGCAAAACATCCAGATGGGATGTTTTGCTTACATTGTAGCATCTGGATATTTTATATATCCAGCTGAAACACCTCAGGACGTGTTTCAGCTGGATATAAAAATCCACCTGGATGCTACAGTTTTTATCCAGAATCCAGTCTGGATGTTTTGCAATAATCACGCCCCAAACGGCCCCTTAGCAGCACCTAAAATATGTTAAACATCCAATGAGTTTATCTACCAGCTGTCCCGTAGAACGGTTCTCTGGGATAACTTCTACCTATATTAAATATTAGAGACGGGGTGTGGTGTTAGGATGGCCAAGACGCACTTTTTGAAGTGGAGGTCCTAAGTTCGAAGCCCCACTTCGTCGGTCACCTACAAGGGATTAGATCCTATTTACCTAGTGCGTATGATGAACCGGTCTTGTACATGCCCTAGGGAATTTGGCGGCAGATTACAATGCCTTGAGAAGCTGGTAGCCTTGCCCCTAAGGACTCATATATCCCTGGTTACACAAAAATGAATTTACTTAATATCGTATGAAGTAAAATCTAGAAAAACTAATAGCGCTATTAATATAGAACGGAGGGTGTGCATTCTCAATAGTTTTGATTTTATTTTTTTTTATGGGGGAAAATATCCACTTTATTTTCTCTGTTAGTGGCTGAGAACTCGAATTAGGATTAGAAAGAGATTCAGCGAGAGAGAGAAGACCGGGACCTCAAGGTGCTGGTGGCACTTAATTTGCAAAGTTAAGCGTACATCCTTGGTTCTCGCTCTTTGAAACTCGACTGTAGTTAACTCTCCTGCGAAAAAGCAATTAAAAACAAGGGTGTATCCCAATAAAAATAGTTATCTAGTCTCTGAGTTTCTTTATTGTCTGGATTCGACCTAGGGTTTGGAATTACGTGGGGGCAGTCAACGTTTGGTGCTCATGTGGAGGAAGACATAGTAAAACCTCAGTATGCTATACAAGTTTGTTGAATATTACAGGGAATATTTGGGAGTAGGAAAGGGAATTAGAAGATTGAGATTGTGGAATTAGGGTTTCAGACATGCATCAGTACAATAATAACTAATCACTCAAAAAACAATGAGAGGGACAACACCAGCTCCTCTAGGTCAATAGGACTATTTCCTTCTTCACCTATTTTATGAATCTTTGCTTGGATCAAGCAGGGAGGAAGAGGATTAATATGTTATTTTCCTTCGTATTCTTTTCAATTGGGAGCCCCTGGACTTTTATTTTATTGGACTTTGAATTCAACTTGAATTGGAAAGAAGCACTTGAAGATGGAACAGTCATGTGGAATTTTGTGGTCATATTGTACAGATTGCAGGTAAGTCAGCGTACCCTGAAGTTTGACCTGCCAAAAGACGATCACCAAACATGGCAATCAACATGTGAATAAGTGAGATCTTAACTTCATAACACTAATGAACAAACTGTCATAGCAAAAACAAAACCTCTCATTGTAATTTTTCTCTTCTGTTCTCCGTATTGCCTTGGAAATAGTCAAAACTCACATGGTCACATCCACTTCTGTAAACCCTTTTTAATATGATCGATCAAAATAGTCATACAATATGTTGAGACATATTCAATTATTTCTGATGAAACAATTACAAATCTAGGTTGTAGGCATCACCTTATCTCGTACAGCCCGCGGTCAATTGGGAATAGAGCTTGACATTAGTGAACCCCCGATTCTTTTATTTTCTATCAGAAGGACACAATCATATAAAAATGATGAGGGAGATAGAGAGAGATAAGAGATAGAAAAAGAAAGAAAGAGAGTGAGGTGTGGGAGCTCAGCGAAGAGAGTGGGGGAACGGAATCGGTCTCTCACAAGGGCCACCTTTTTTATCCCGGCGTCTCCGGGAGAGGCAACCCTTGTCTCCGTTGTTTTCCTGTTGTGCGTGTTTTGACTCCTGGAGAGAGAAAAGTCATAGACAGAGCTGGTTGGAGTGTCATTGTCTAGATATACTCTCGAGTCTCGAGCAAGAAGAGACCCAAATCCCCATCCCTCTTCTTCTTCTCTCCCCACCCCTCCCAAGCCTATTCCTCTCTCGTTTTCCATTCATACCGTCTTTTTCCCTATGACTCTGACAACATACACACATCCATCTCCTCCTCTCCTCCCCCATCTATCTTCAAGAGTTTCATATCCTCTTTATATTATCCCCTCATGAATTCTCTATCTCGGTCTTCTCTCCCAGATAATTTTAATTTTTTGATACAATCTAACATCTCCGCCCTCCTTTCACTCCACTCTTTCAGCTAAGTCTTTGATACTACTCACTCAAAATTGTTTTAGAACTCAATACTGATTAGGCTTCATCTAATAGAAGAGGTGCCCCTTGAAGGAGTCTTCATGGAAGCGTCATCGGTTCCGTCGGCTCCCGACCTCTCCCTTCACATAAACCTCCCAAGTAGTGCCCCCTCCATGTGCAACAGCAGCAGCGAGTCGGAGATTGGCTTCAACTTGTTGCGCGAGGGCCTCCTCAAGCACGGCGGAGACGTCTCCGTCCGGTCTCGCACCCGCGCTTGCACCGATCTCTCCCTCTCCAACCCCTCCACAGGGAACCCCATGGAGTCCGATACCCCCTGGAGAAGAAGCGCCCATGACGAAGACCGTTCACTGGCTCAGTCACTCCGCCAATTCAATCGCCCGGGAGCTTCCTCCCTCTTCGACTTTCCGGAGGGGCTCCGCCCGATCAGAGGCATCCCTGTCTACCACAACCGCTCCTTCCCTTTCGCCGCTTTCGACTTGACAAGGGATAAAGCCGATCCAAGAATAGGCTTTTACCCGGTTTCTTATCCTTCTTGGCCAGCAGCTTCAGCCCCATCTTCTTGCTCTTCTTCTTCTCCTCCTTTTTCCGGTTTCCCTGCCACTCTAGACCACCACCATGTTCCTATACTGCACTCCGGTCCGGCCGCCCCGTCGTCTTATCGGATGGGAGCTGCAGGCGGAGTGAGGCTGAACGGATGCTCGTCGGATCTGGCAAGATCCTACCAGCTTCACCACCAGCAGCAGCTAGGCATGTCCGGGCCAGCGTTGGACGCAGCAAATGGAGTGGTAAGGTCGAGGTTCATGCCGAAGCTGCCGACCAAGAGGAGCATGCGCGCGCCGAGGATGCGCTGGACCAGCACTCTCCACGGCCGTTTCGTCCACGCCGTGGAGCTCCTCGGCGGCCATGAGAGTGAGTGAGCCAGCCTTCACCATCCACTTCGTCTTATGATTAACATTGCGAATTTGAGATGCACTTCTATAAAATGGAATTCTTTTGTAGAAACTATTTTGACCTTCATGTGGATTTATTTTTTGCTTAATTTGTTGCTAACGAGAGGTTTGTTTGCCGGCAGGGGCAACGCCGAAGTCAGTATTAGAGCTAATGGATGTTAAAGATCTTACTCTAGCTCACGTGAAGAGTCATCTGCAGGTACGGACTACTGAATGCAAAAGATGTCTCAAAGGCACTACACAGACAGTCTCTATTGCTTTCTCTCTCCTATTCTTCTTAGTCAGAACATGGTCCTTGGCACACTCCGGTGCAGTAGCCGACAGTGAGTGAATGAATGAAATTAGCGGAGTCGTCTGGTTTTCTGAGACATGAACCCCAAAAAGAGAGAGAGAGAGAGAGAGAGAAAAAACTGAGAGGTCTAGTAGAATGATAAGGTTTAGGGAGGGGGAGTAGGGGGCATCATTTCACAATAATACAACTCATTACTGACTTCACCAAACATCAACCTCGAGGCTAATGAAGAAGCCCAGAAAATAAGGAAACAAGAGAGAAGCCACTTGGGATTGTTTGTTTGAATTTCTTTTGGGGATATGGGGAGGCTTGTTACATGTTTTTAGTACCTTGCACTTGCTTTCCTTTTTTTCCCCTTTCACGATCCTTTGGCTTGAAAATGAATTTGCTTTCCCTTTGCCTTCGCAGATGTATAGAACGGTTAAAACAACTGACAAGCCAGCAGCTTCCTCAGGTAAGTAATTCCGTATTGCTTAGCCTTCAGCCTTCTTTTTTCTTGAAACAAAATTTTACCCTCTCTCTGTTTTGGAATCTTCCATACCCTTTGCAAATTTACCAATCTCAAAGCCCTTGGCTTCAACTCCAATGAATAATGGGGTTCTCTTTTTGTGGTGTACTAATAGGCCACTCTGACGGTTCTGGTGAAGAAGATGTCTCACCTGCGACCGGGATGAATGATCTGAGCCTTCGAGGAATCATGGCACAGCAAACACCAGATGGATCTTCCTCAAATAATGAAATGGAGTACTCTTCTACGCTGTGGAGCAATTCTTCAAGGTGAGCTTTACACTCTCTATTACTGCATGTCTATTCACGCGTGCTTATAATAGACTAATTCTAGTTTTGCTCCGCATGAATCATGTTAGAACTAAATCTCTAAAAAAATGCATTCACACGCTCAACAATTTTTGGAGAATAAAAGGGCTTTTGTGGCAGCCTTTTCTTTTTAGCTTCCTTTGAGATTGATGCACTAATTAGCTCCCAACTCTAAAAGCTCTAGAAAACAATAAAAACTCTAAAACAGCACAAAAGCAACGACCACAACGTTCATTATTTTAATTACTAGTGCCAGGTTCTTATTCTCTTGACAGGACTGATAGCCATTGTTTTCTAATGCAACCAAAAAGCTAAACCCTTGACCCGAGCCCCTCTTTTCCGTATAGACTATAGTATTCCCACATTCCAACTTATATATATACTACTACAATACTCAAAGCATTGTCTGCTTTGATTGAGGATTATTGTTTTGTCCTCTCTCGCTGCCATCTTCCCTTCTAGTCCCCAGTCTTTAAATCTCTGCCAAAGCATCAAAATACGTGATCTGGTTTCTCGTCTTTTTCTTTTGCTTTTCGACAATTCAAAACGTCGTTCAAACATGGAAAGATTATCTGGTTGGTCCGCGTAGTTGCTCTATACTAACCATACGGTCTAGAGAATCCCGTATGTGCACGGTTCATGAGGAACTAGTTTCTTCATTTTTTTAATGTACACAGTCTCGTACGACGTACTCCCATTGCTTGTTTCACTTCCAAATGATGGCAGAACTTGCATTAGCGCCTAGGATCTAGCTGTGGTAAAAAAAACCTTTCTTATGTTCGGTAAAAGAATTTGGGATACCAGCCAGAGCCTTCCTTTTACATGTTTAAAATGAAAGATCACTCCAGCTGGTCAGTCATTAGTTAGATATCGTTCACAAATAATTAGGATAACTAATGAAAATAGTGTCTACATCAAACGCATTATCTTGGTAGTGATGGGAATACTGGTGAGGCATAGTATGATGAAGAAGGCATGAAGTTGGGAAGAAAATGCAGCACTCGCGCATTCGCCTTTTTTTGGTTTAATCCATCATACAAGCGTTAATGCCTCATATGTACATGGATTGTCTCTAATTCATGCCACACTATAAAGAAGCAAGTCATTACTAAGACATTCATAGTTGGAGAAAGAGAATGGCTACTATGTTTCACAGCGTAAAAACAAGTTAGGAGTAGCCTCTAGAAAGTTTGTGATTGTCCATATATCTATAGGCGAATTAGAGACAATTCTATATTGATATGTCTATAGATGTACGTATCTACATAGACAGTGCATCCTGTTAGCCATTAGATACAATCAAATGTAATTCGATGAAATGAAAAAATGCAAACACAGAGAAATAGGGGGGAAACAAAGTGGCTAGCCATCACAACTCTTAAGTTGAGAAGATTAGTTGAGTGTCTTGTAATAAAACAATAGATGTACGGCGGCCTTAGCTAGTAATGAACATTTCCATGTGCACTCACCATTTACTTTGAACGTAGTTGCACCAGCAAGCCCCTAAAAGATAATTCTTGGAGAATGGTTCATGTCTGTCGTGCACCACGCCCCATTTAATCGTTGCCAAAAAGAAGATTTAGCTAATGTTATATAAAAACCAAAAAGCACAGGGAAAAAAGCCATGTTAGAGCAAATTGTTTCTCTTACATGAACAAATTTATATTGGTTATTAGTCAAACTTCTTGATGAGCAACGGTCTGGAAAACCAATTTCCGGCCACTGTGGAACTTCCCATGTCCTACGTGACTACAAGTGTCGCAGGAGAATTTTTTCATTTTCTAATCAGTAGTAATTCAGGAGGATTTTTTAATAAAAAAAGATTTGACATTAATATCTCTTCCAGAAAAAAGTAGACGACCCAAATAGTCCAAAACAAGCCTGAATAGAGGAGTAAGATCCATGTCACCGACCCCAAATAGTTGAGAAAAAGCTCTATTTAATTATGATTATGAATTCAGGAGGATTTTTCAGTTGTTTTAACAGCTCGACCAAACTTCAAAAGCATGCAGACTCTTTTACCCCTTTTGTTTGAGTATAGCCAAAAGTATATAATGAGTAGAAACTGGTTTCTTTTTTGTCCATTTCAATGACGATATATGCTGTCTGTGGAAATCCTCAGTAAAGCGGCTTGGCTGAAAGGCAACTCAAATGAAATGGAGGGACTGCGACCGTCAGGTCTCTCTCCCCAGCAGAGATCAGGATACCAATATGAGGTTCGAACTTCACTCTTAACAGTATCAAAGTTAAGCTTAGAAATCAAATTTGGCATGGCACAAGTAGGTGCATGTGACTGCATGTCATGTAGTAGTGAATACGTACCCCCAGAAAACGTGCTTTAAGTTAGACGAATCACATGCATACAGTAGATTTAGAATGTGACATTTTAGATATAAAGTGAGCTTCTGCTTCCTGCTCAGGTGAGAAAACTAAAACATGTGATGTGTAACAGGATAGCGATTTTAAAACCAAAAGTTCTCCGGGGACCCACTTCGACTTGAAAAACCCTAGTTTGGAGTTCACACTCGGGAGACCTGATTGGCTCGGCGAAGAGCATGTTTGATGATCCATCGTATATATGCTTAGGGATCCATAGGAAGAGGCAAGCTGGAAGTATATGCAACAGAAACAGAAGTACTTAATACTTGACACAGTGAGAGATCTACTCAGGTCAACAGATTGTCTTCTCAGCCACAGGAGCCAGAATTTTGGTCTGGTTCACAGGTGGAGTGACTGGGAACCGAAACTCTTACGTTGCAGATGTGAAGATGCGAAAAGAAGAAGGGATCAATCTGATGTTAATTATGATGTATTGATATCTTTTCTTCATCCGGCGCAGTCTTTCCCACTTGATTAATTGTAACAATGTTCTCGAGCTATACAGAAATTACCTCACTGAAACGAGTTATGATATATATCAGATTGATGCCCAAGAAGTACATATATACCTTGTTCTTATTATTCGAGAGAGAGCTCTATCGGTGTCAGCAGTGCCACTTATTGTCATTAGTTGCTATCATTAGCAAAAGCATATGGGTGTGCTAATCAGTTGTATTGTCAAATGTAAACATGCAAAAGAAAGCTGCTAAGTATATTTAAGTAACTTCACCAGGTTAAACCTGATTCTAGAAGCATGTCAGATACATACCCACATAGGAAGGTTTTACTCGTACATAATCTTTTTTTTATATAATTGAAAATTAGTATTAAAGGAACAAAGGAGGATACAAAGAATAGAGGTCTACAACCAACTCCTCAACTAGAGAAAAGTAATAAAAGGAAAATAAACACCGATCGTGGCTGGAAGCCGATCAATCATCAAGGCAATCCACTATTTCCAGTGGTTTCAATCGATCGCGCCCCCGGATTACAGCTCCATATGAACTACTCGATCAATCGCGACTGAAGAGCAGATCAATTGCTAAGTCACAACAATGGAGATACTGAGGTAAGCTACTCACTCCTGAAGCTCAATCAGTGCTGAAGAGAATCAAAAACCAAAGAGGCTGACCAATCGGATGATACCAAGGAATCGTGGTTTTTCAGCCATATCAGAAACTAAGCAAATGAGACCAATCAACCCGAGATTGCACTATCACTCGACTCAGCTCAAGATTACCGCTCTTCCCATAAAGTATGCATGAAAGGGTAATGAGTGGGACAAATGTTCTTAAGCTGGAAGGCGCTAAAGATCTTCTTAGTTTTGTGGATAAGGTTTTGGCCTAAAACATAGGTCTCGAACTTTTTGTCTTCAAATATTCGTCTGTTCCTCTCCTCCCAGATCATTGTAATAAAGGTAGTAAAACCATGTTGGATTATATAGCCTGCATATTTGTTGTTTGTGATGAATTGAGTCAGCCAATCTAGTTCCATAGGACAACCCCAATTGTTTGGTAAATGATCGCTTAATATTTAAACCCTTCCAAGTGCACAAGGCAATTGTATTACAGTTAGTATTTTAGGGTTATCGAACCTCAGGGACAGATAAATAATCTACCAAACTCAAGAAGAAAGTTGTTGTTTTAATTTAATATAGAGAAAACAATGAATCCTAGCTACTTAAAATTGGATTAAACTAATGTGGAGAAGTGCCAAGGCTTCGAATCCACCACAAAATAAATTAATGTATCGTCTCTCTCTCTCTCTCTCTCTCTCTCTCTCTCTCTCTCTCTCTCTCTCTCTCTCTCTCTTTTGTATAAATTCCTAATTGGCTAGGATATTCTTGGTCGGACATATACTTATCAATTCAAAATATTGTGCTCTCCTTTCGGACGTAACATATAAAGCAATTAAAACTGTGATCTATCTCTCTCGAGCATAAACCAATGAAACTTTATTAGTATATAACACCCCAGTCTACTCATGTTCTTGGTCAGATACATATGATAAACCTCAATGAATTAACTTTAAAAATATAACAAAGATTCATACACCAACTAAGGTAAAAGTTAAGATGAGAGAGAAAACGATACAACCAATTTATTCGGGTTTCATCTATGCATCGGAAAGAGTTTAGCCAAGCATTGAAAGAGAAACAAACATCTTCATCTTCATCATCTTCTTCTTCTTCTCTTCCCTAGCCTCTAAGGAGTCTAAGATCTAATCTCTAATACTCAAAACGTCCCCCCTTAAGGCATATATATAGGGGTGAAGAGAAACCACGAAATCAGGTTTTTTTAAGTTTTGTGAATACGGCGATCGATCGCTACAGTGCCGATCGATCGCTTACTGTTAATCAATAAACTTCAGTAGATACGATCGATCGAAATGTGATTATCTATTGTGAAAATCTCGTTTTTTTTGCTCAGGCGATCGATCGCCTCATTTGCCGATCGATCGGTTACTATTTATGTTATGCGTCACAATTTTCCAATGGTCATAACTTTTTGCTCCGAACTCCGAATTGTGCGCGGTCGATGGCATTGGAAAGCTGACTTCTTGAACTTTAACATTAAAATTAAACCATTAGAGTCATGAAGTTATGAAGATTCAACCATTAGAGTCACTTTTCACCACTTTTTTGCATCTTAAGCTTATTTTTCTAAAAAAAAATACATTAACGTATCACTAAATATAATCAAACACTAACATAAATATAAATTTAAGGGCTTGTGAAATATATGATTCACGTATAGTTCAGTAAATATTGCACTCGTGCAAGAATATTCGCCAGGTCACTTCAGCATATATGCGTTTGAATAGTAGATGTTTGATTGATTCTTCACTTTTCCTGCCTAAAACACACCGATTGACTAAAATTATCTCCCTTCTTTGCAAATTATCTGATTCAAATCTTATTCAAATCTTGCATGTAAATTGTTATTTGGAGGTGATCCGCAGACTGCAGGAAAGTGGAAACCTTTGGATAATTAAAATGATGGTGACTTTGCGTTCCAGAAGATTCAGCTGTCAGCCTGTAAAAATATCTTAGTCGAGCAGGTTCTTCTTAGATGACTATACAATGCCCAAATAATCAATTGGCTAGAAAATGTGGCCTCGAAGGCGTTAGTATAAGGGGAATTTCTTGTCATTCACTTCCAATCCTTATTTGAGCGGACATCAAATAAAACTAAGACGAAATATCTCCGTTAGGTTATGACAATTGACGTGAAGTTTAGCTTTGACTGTAAGGTTATGGATGGTACCAGGTTGCTTTATACTCCCTCCGGTCACTTTTAATTAAGATAATTACCAAAATTTGTGTATTGTAATAAGATGATACCCTTTATCGTGAACAAAGATGCATTCTCCTCTCAGTTTCTCCTCTCAGGTTCGGAGGCTCACACCTAGAGGGCTCCTAAGCCTGGTCTGATGCTCTGACCAAATAGCTTTTAATGTAGACCCCACATCTCAATAAAAATGACTATTTAAGTGTCAGTCTTGATTAAAAGTGACTGAAGGAAGTATTAAAATTCAATTTTATACCTCATTTCCTAATCTAATCTAGCATGTCATGTTGAGTATTCTTCCCACCCCACATTTTTTTTGGCAACACTCCCACCTCACATTTTTGTAAACTTATGAGTGGCACACTTTTGCGTGGTTTGTTCTCCAAAACAAAAAAAGCTTGGTCAGCAACTTGCAGTGGTACACAAACGTGTGTCACAAACTCTTGGACCTGAGTTGCCATAGTTGTTGGCTATCTAGTCCAAGCCCATGTTTTGTCTAAAGGCTTCAGTACTTCACGTTGTTGGACCCTTGTTGTGAAAGTTCGTCCTTTTCCTCCTTTTGTACTGACCCCATCTATGAAACCCTTCCACACCAAAAATGGAGGTGAAGTGTATGCCATAATTTGATTTTTCTAAGGCCACAATCTGATTCCTCTGTCAGAAAATGTAGTCGTTTCTCACTGGTAACCATTTACTTCATCTTTTTGTTAGAGAACGCATTGTTGTATGCGTTTCTCACTGACAAAAATACCTTTACTACGAGCCTACGAGTCAGAGTATTAAGAAATTGCAGGATCCTTGATGCAAATACAGACTATTCATTTTGCACTATGGCTCAGACCTACTCGGAGATTGAATCTATGGGATCACTACTATGTGCATCTTAACCAATAAGATTAATACAGAAAATAGACTGATGTGTCAACCAATGTGGAATGCTTAGTAGCAGTTCCCTCCGCATTTTTTAAGATAGTTATTCCACAAGACCACTGCAGCTGAGAAGTGAACCCAGTCGAATGAAGGCACAGTAGTGGTCTCACAATTGTAGCCAAGGACACTTTCTGCAAGAGTCAAGACACCTGAACTAATGAACTTCAGACCTTCCATACTCAGTGGTACAAGTTTCGTTGCTGAGATCTCTTTATTTCCCAATTCAAGGTTTTTTTATGCATTACCTAGCTCAGAAACTTTCCAGCAATAAAATTGCAAAACCTGCAACAAACATGCATCAAGGTAGTTACATAAGTAATGATCATCTCGTTCAACCAATTAAAAGAAGAGCTAAACTAGCAACGGTGCACAATAATTTTCAGTTTTGAAAAGGATAATAACCTGCAGAGCGTGCAGATTGTTACCAAATTCCTTCCCAAATACTTCAACTCCTCGAGCAAGCATCAGTGGGCCGTTATCTTTCCACCCTGAATCATCTGATAAACTTGGTACATCCAAGGTGCTATTGTCATCATAAGTACACAAACTCCAACCCAGGATGTTTATTCTAGCCCAGTGTATGTCGAAGCCCCTTTGAGGATCAAAAGCGGGATCAGGACAAAACCAGTACATGTTGCTAGGCCCTGACAAAAGCAAGTAAGAATTTACTAGCCCAGTAAACGAACTCTGAGATAAAAGCATAAGAAGATTTGCATCCTCATCATGACACATGACAACGGTCAAGGTTGAACCACAAGGTTAGTGTAAGTCTTTCACCTGTAATTATCTGTTAAGCACAAGGTAAATGGCGGAGCTCAGAAAACACAACTTTGTTGTAACTTACACAATAAAACAAGTTGCATTTCTGTCGGTTTGAAAGTGGCCAATCCAAGTTATTCTTGTGGTGTTATTTAAATGTTATATGCAGCATTTTGTACACTATAGTCTTTTTGGCAAGAGCTGATTCCATGTTGAGTCGACCTTGTTGGAAAATCTGTCTGAATTTTTTGTATGGGCCACTTGAGCTTGATACACATTTTTTGGGCATTCCTTGACGGCCCATGCTTTTGAGGCAACTTGGTTTCTAACATGATATAAAAGAGAGGTTCCAGATTTGATCCCTGCCCATCTATGTATCCCTTAGTCCTGTAGTGAGAGTGATGTTCGGTGTCATTTGATAAGCAAATAATGGACATATTTGGACCATTAGATTTTGGAACTTTAGTTTATTCTGTTTTGTTTTCCTGACAATGGGTCCGTTTAATGCTGTTGATTTGCAAGACAATTACGATTAGTCAATAAAAAGCCAGGGGGGCTCATATTTTAATCGGTTTTTCTTGTGGCAGGCTCAGGCTGCTGGTCGTGCTGCTCCTGGCAGAGGTGTGGTCCCACCAGTAAGGCGCTAGGCATCACTGAATGTGTACCTTTTAAAATTGGTGGTTACGGTGAAAATGCTACTATAGTGAAAGAGAACCTGAAAGAAAATTCAGGTGAAAAAATTAATTAATTTTTATGACGAATGTAAAATACATTTCGATAGTAAAATTTTTTACTTGAATGTAATTGGTTGTGCGTTTGGATAGTGAATGTGATATTTGTAGAGGGGATTTTTAGGATGTGATCATTTTACCCTTCACCTAAACTCCTTCCCCTGCCTTCTTCTCTTTATCTTTAACAAATGGATGAAATACATATCAAGAACAAAAGGAAGAGCTTGGCGAAAGCTTGGGTTCTGGCTGCCTGCATGTCGGCGCACCTGGGCATCACCCTCACAGTGGTCTGATTCATCTCCGGCTCCGTCATCCAATGGCGCACGCCAAGGAGGACAACAAGAACGTGAGGGTGGTGACCGACGGGGAGAAGGAGAGGCAGTTAGACTACACGTTCGTGACCGAGTTCTGGCTCAAGAACTTACATGGAGTGGGTGGTGAACAACGGAGATGAGACGGTGGCGGCCATTGGAAAGGGTAAAAGATTATGATCTATTCGTGATGATAAATTGTTGGTCTTTCAGTTTCGTTGGGTGCTACTACTATGTATGGTGTGTCTTATGTTAGCAGTGTCTTTTAGTGGTGTGTAGTATGTTAATTGTGTGTTGCTTTCTTTTGGTTAGGGTTATGTCAATGCTTCCCGCAGCCACCTTCGCTATATCGCGGGCTCTGTGTGTAATAGGTGCAATAGTAGTCAATAAAGCTTGCTTTTGTATCCAAAAAACAAAATCTAGTCATTGCCTTGCCTTTAGGTTCTGATCTCAGCTTGGCCTATCCAAGGCACGAATCGAGTTATCTATTCTAATGATCTTGATCACTAATTCCCTTGTCAGTAAGGAGTTATAATTTGTCCATCCTAAAGTAAACTTATTGGTTTTAGAAGAGTGGGGTTCCAGGGCCAGGGGGCTCCATGATAAGGCCGAATACTGGCATGGATTCAGATGTTGACATTCAGGACGGGTTTGAGCTTATAGGCTACTTATGCTCGCTGATGACAAACACCCTCTGCATCTGAAACGAGTTTCTATGTACTTTCGATTAAACCAATTTGAACATCCCAAGAAGTGGCAGAAAAGTTTAATATGGACCCTTAATATGGGACGGAGTAACAAGTACTTCAAAGGTTTACCAGAGATATTCTTATTGCCATAAAATGGAAGACATACATGCCAGAGTTTTGTGTTTTTCGTGTGGATCTTTGATGTTTCAAACTATTTCACTATGAGAAGATTTCAGACTCGTTAAAATTGTTATCAATAAAAAGTACTCCAACTAACAAAAGAAGTGAAATTTGATAAGCCTGTATAAGCTCAGAGCAGAAGTCTTTCAGCTTACAAAAGAAGTGAAATTTTCCTGTTTAATTGAATGAAGGAAGCTATACCAAAAGAGGAAGAAGATGAAGAAAGGAAAACAAAGGCTTCCCAACCTAATTCATTCATAAATAATCTGCATTGGGGAAAAGCAAAAAAGGAAAGAAAAAATCTACAAACAAACTGTTCCTTCGATTCTTCCCAACCTAATTTCCCTCTCTACTCCATCTTTGCATTCGTCTGCAAATGATTCACAGTTTGCGGTGTTCTTTCTACTCATTTGGTATAATTTATTGTCATCTTAAAACATTGCTGTTATCTTGCATGGCTTCTTTCCGAACAATTGGTTGCTCCTCTTGGTTTGAAATCTTTCCATTGCAGTCCTCGTTTTGGCCTTTCCCATCTGTCATAGTCTTGGGAGATGCATTAGAAGCACCAGCATTAGCATCTAATGTCTCTGAACACTTCTGGCTTTCTATTTGGCTTGAGTTTTCCATGGTTATTCCTATTTGGCCTGTTGCTTGCTGTTGGGCATGTGGGGAATGACCAGAGCCAGATGGAGGGAGGAAAACTCCAGTACCAGGAGGAAGAGGTCGAGGTGCTGGATGTTGTGAGGGAACAACCTGCCATGCAGACGCACCTGAAGAAGGCAGACTTGGGACTGGACCAGAAAATGGGATGGCTGGAGCAACTGGAGCAGCTACAAACAATAGTTGTTCACTGCTAGGACTTGATGGATGGTGTTGTGGGCGTATTGTAGGGGCTGATAAGACCCCAGTTATGCGAGCAACAGGAGAATGCTTCAGGCCTGACTGATGGTGTCTTTGCCATTGCGGTGCACCTGGAACTCCGAAAGTAAGTGGTAGATGAAAGCTGTCCGCAGCCGCAGGTGCAGACTTTTTTGGATAGCATTTTGTAAAGGTCACTAGAATCCGCTGCTTGTGCATGGAAGATATTGCATGTTTTACAAAATCGGAACTTCTTCCTTGCAAGACCAGAAGCGATCTGTGACCATTGAAGATTGGATGAGTACCAAATTATTGATGGCACCATTTTTTTCCAACAAATCGTTTCCTTCATTTTGTACATGTTTATTTATAGTAAATGGTTAATGTGATTTTTATATGAACTTACACTTTTTATCATCATCATACGCCTTATCCCAGCTATCTGGGGTTGGCGGCATGGATTATATACCGCATTTGACTCTTATCGGAATCAAAATGATACAAAATCCATACAAAGAAACATAGTAGCAAGTTTTTACGCCGGATGCCCTTCCTGACGCAACCCTCCGAAAAGGGGACAATGATAAGAAGATTCAACATCATCATATTCATCAGACACCTTTCCAAATGTGGATTGGCTTCATGACATGATGGTTGCACATGAAATATTAATATAGCCATCTTCCATCACAAAGCTGGTAACAATGAAAACCAGTCTGCTTTTACATGGGAGCATGGCAATAATGCTGAAAAATTAGAATCATATTAGTAGAGCCTAGGACGTTCTTTTTTCCATCAATCTTGCCTTTGTAAGGAAATAAAGCTGATTTGGAGTCACCTATAACTCCAACGCATTAGCACCCATTGCAGCAAAGTTTCAGCATTATGTATGTGCAAGTGTTTGTGCAAGACCTGCTTTAGTAATTGGAAGCAAACTCTACCCAAACCAGATGGTGGTGCTCCAGGTAATGGTCACATAAATTACTTACCGGGAGCATTATTTTAATTTCCTGAATCCTGAAAATCTCAAACTCTATAATCTTCATCCTATAAACAAAAGATAATCACGTACCCGGCTGAAAGTGAAACCTTAAGTGAGCCCCTATAAACTCCAGGCTGAGCCAGTCCGATAACTTTGCCAAACACCATGTCGCATTCAGTGAGGCACAAAATGCAAATTGGCCTTCCATACCAAATTGGATACATAAAAGGATGTGAATAATCCCCCTACATAAAGAAGACAAAGGAACAATAACAATATTCCTTAATAATAGAATGGTTTAATATCACAATAAGAACAACAATGACATTAATGAATGTATAATTACAGAAAAGCATGTTGCATGATTTTTCAAAAAAATAGCTGAATACAAACGCAGTTGCTTGCCTCATTATAGAAGTCAATACTGCATGACTCTGGTTTCTCTGAAACAATATGCAACTGAACCATGTGATTAATTACTTCTTGAAGCATACTAGGAATGGCCTCCACGTTCTGATCTGCAAATTCAAATCCCAAACTGTGAACTGATTTTTTTTCTGAAGAAATGTAGTCTTCTGATCTGTCAATTCAAATCCCAAACCGTGAACTGATAGTAGCTGATTTTTTTTAGAAAAAATGTAATCAGAGCATGCCTTTTGAGATTCCTCCAAAATTTATATCTTCTGAAGGTCGATCTGCAGTAAGGCAGCCAAATTGTAGCATTTCCCTTCCATGTCCTTTCATGGGTCTCTTTGAGAGCACATATGCTGGCCCTGCTCATTGGCAGTGTGGATTTTAGTGATCACTTTGCAGAAATTGGTTATCATTTTAAAGAAAAACAGTCTTGTTTTTGTTTACTAATACCTTGTCAACTACCACTCAAAGTTGGATTTCCATTTTGTTAAAAACTCGTAACGCATTGTAACTAAGCTCCCTCACACACACACACGCACGCACAAGCGCGCACTCATGCGCACACAAACCCACACATGTGTACCTGATATCTAGATGAAGCTTAGGTCAGGTCTCACCCAACGAGCACAATAAAAAATGAAGTGTTAGCAGATACGGTAACCTTTGAGTAGCATGCTTATACCTAATGGTTGCGGACTTACAGAACAAGAACATCATATCGACATGCATGACCTAATGGCCAGAAGAGAGGATGAAACAAGAAGCCAAATGCAGAACATGTAAACTCTCCCATGCAATTTTTCACAATGTTTCACATAATTATTCATAGTACTTTTAGAAGAAACCCTTTTAACAAACAAAAGAAGGCAGTGTGTATAAGCTAGATGCTGAAAAAAGTTAAAGTTCATCATCCGAAATAGTAACCAGATAGAGTATAGCAAACTCATTTGGGCTCGCATCACAAGAGAAAAGATTTTCTAGATCAACGAGTGTCATAAGTTGAAGGACAAGAGAGCACAGAAAGAAGGAAAAAAATTGCCTCGCAATTCTCCTCTCTGTCCAGTAGCTTTCAACTCATTTGCAAGCAAAAAAAGTTTTGAAATTTCTGCGCTGTCAATGAGTTCCTCATAAAGTGTTAGCCCTTCAACAATGTTTACCTGAATAGTTTCAATTTGAACTAAGTTAGAAGATCCACATATTATCGAGGAGATCAATGGTTTTATACATTTAGAAAGATCGATTCTTTCTGCAAGAAGGCATTCTTATAACTGAGTTCAGATTCTACCATTCTCCCATCAACTATTTCATCCCCAACAAAGATTTTTGGGACTGGATTCAATTTTTGCTTCTCATTTTGGGCAGGATTGTTACTTGCTCCACTATTTGCATCAGTATTGCTGCCAGACCCTAAGGGGATAAAAAAGAAAGCCCGTCAGGAGTTTTTGAAAATCAAGAATAAAAATTGGAATGCAATTTATATGTAATTCAATCGGTAACTTGAATGTCGAACAAATATGAATAGCTGCCAGCAGGCTTTGGACGTTCTAGCCATGGGTAAAAAATACGCAAATTGCCTTTTATACAAAGAAATGTACAGGACAATATTGACAGAATAGCCATGTGTAACAATAAATTGTTACTTTGAGTTTATTCTGTCTTAGAAGATACAGTAGTACACAACCGCAATATAATTCATGTAGATTTAATGAATACAATTGGATTTAAAGCAAACAAATATAATTAATTGATAGACTTAATGAATACCATTGGATTTAGGTTATCTTGAAAAACTAATGGGACTATTATTGTGGGAGGGAAGGAGTATCAAATATTGAATGCCATACCTTAACTACCATGTAAGACATATAAGGTAACTTTGATATTGAACTCTTTAGTAAAACTTCAGAGACTTTAATAACTTAGTATCAAAGCTTGTTCAGTTTTAAGGGTAGTATAATAAATGTGTCCATCCGAAACACAAAAGGTCTCCTCTGTAAATGTATAGTGTTCAAATGTATCCGTATTCACTTTTAACTTATAACGCTGAAGCACGATTAACACATTCAGCTCATATTCAAAGAAACTGTGGCACATAAAACATTTACCATCTTCTATTGTAGCAAACTCCTTAACACTAATTCCAGCGCGTAAATAGCTTTCACCATTTTCTGGACTGCAACCGTTTGCCTCTGCAGCCATTGCAAACAAACTGTTAAATGTGTATTTCCTGTTACAAATTAGACACACTATTTTTATATTATGAACTACCAAAGATGCTGCCTCCCTGATATAATGTCAAGCAAAAAACTTCTATTGTGCACTCGAGAAACATAGAACGATAAGGAAAGCAGAAACATGTTTCATTAAGAAACGTAGCCAAATGGCATCCTCTTTCGATCATAAGAATGCGTGATTCGAACGTAGCGAAAAACACTTATAAACACACAAGCAGAACAGCAAACAAATCAAAATATACCTTCTTTCCCCTCAGCTGATATTGAACAATTGTCTTCCGATACGTCGCCTTCTTTCTTTTCCCCTCTTTCGGAAGAATTCCCATTACACACTGGATCTTTACCATTATCTATCTTGTGATGATGCAATTGCCTGTACCCCTTCCCTGATTTCTTAAAATTCCTAACCACATTTTTTGAATATTCGAAGGGTTGCCTCTTCCTCATGGCAACTTGCTGCAAGGCGAACACCACTTCCGCCACCGGAAAATACTGCTGCATGTGGAGAACAGCGCTCCAGTTGTGCCTCCTCTGCTGTATCGCGCCAACAGCGAAGTCGTATTCCCCGGGTTCCCCAACACTTCGCAGATGATGGCACAGCGAATCGATGATCGCATTTGCCGCCGCGAACTCGCTGCGGAGCCAGAAAATGAAGCTGTCGCGCTCGTCAGGGACCCAATGGCTGGGCTGGAGCATCTCCGCCGCTCCGCCAGGGGCCCCTCCTGGAGCCCCATTGCTTTGATACTGCATCTTGTCCGAAATCGCCGCGTTTCCCGCCGGCATTGCCATGTCCGAGAAAGGCTTCATATTTATCCGATTACAATACCACTGCTATAAAATTCCGAAGCTGAAATCTTCGATCGAAAAAATCAGAAAGAACCAAACTTTTTTACAGAATTTTTAACTTACAACTGCTGATTATGGCCGAAACATAAAGCAAGTAACGAACATAGATACGTAACAAAAAAGCAGAATTGCAGCTCAAAATGAGGATCAAGAGTGGCAAATGCAAGAAGGGTCTTGGGACTCGGAGAGCGGGGAAGATGGGAACGTGGAAAACGAGCTGAAAATGGGAGAGAGTCAGTACAGCCTACGGAGCTCGGAGGCGGGAATGGTTCAGAGAGAGAGAGAGAGAAGCAATGAGACAAAAATGGCGATGGAGTGGCAAAATGTAGTTGTTTTTTCTATGGAAAAAATTGAGACATGGCCTTTTTTGAACAGTGAGATGAAGACAAAGAAAGTGGTTTGGTAACGTCGATTTCCTGCGCAGTGGGCAAGTGGGGTTCGGCGGTATGCAGCCGATCAAGCCCATGGTTTTGTGCTGATTAACTTCATAATCTGAGTCTGTGCGGATGTACGACTGTACGTGGCAACGACCAAGTCGCAACGTAGTTTTAATGGAAATTGGTGACGTGCTTACTTCTCTCAAGCTCCATCGGAAAGCATCTGCGCATCCTCCTTTTTTCTAATTACTCAGAGCATCGCCTTCTCTCTTCTGGTTAACTAGCTAAGTAGGAGACGACGCTGATGCTTGATTAACACAAGTAGGAGACGGCAAGAGATTTTTTTCTACAAGGATTGTTTAGGTCAAATATAGCTTGATATGAAACTTTTGACTAACTAGCGGGTTAATATAAACACAGGTACTTGGTCGTTGCTTCACTTAGCCTTAATTCAATGGCATGAATGGTAGTTTGATGAAGTTGTCTCCATCCGGACAGAAGGTACCACGACTTTAGACAGTGGTGCAGGCTTGCAGCACGCATTTGATGACACTGAAAATCAGACAGCCCACGCACTACGCAGCCTCCTTCAGTACCCTGTTTTGACATTAGCACAAACCTCGTTCTGAAAGAAAAAAAAACGCAAATCACCATGTTTTTGAGAAACCTCGTTTCCTGATGAAAGAAAGCCACTATGAATTGACTGAATAGTGAACGCGAGCTCACTTCGGTGAGAACGAAGTGTTTCTCTTGATTCTAGAAGATAAATGGTAATGAATAGTATATCCATCCCCGGCTGGATTGATTTGCGGAGAGCCGGAGAGGCGTTGTTAAGAAATACTACATGGCCATTTTTTTGGTAACAAAATACTATATGGGCTCATCTAAAAGATCATAGATATAATCTTGAGTCCTTGACAGCAAGCCAAATTGAGTTGGAAATCGAAACTTAGGACTTCCAAGGTTATTCTGCAGGCCAATTCGAGCTCCAAAACAAAGTTAATTAGCCTGGTACTTTATAAGTCAAAATTAGTTTCTTCCACCTTTTTCACCCAATCTCTTGGAAGATAGGAGAGAACACTTCAAAATACACAGACGAGATGGAAAAAGGCAGTAAATGCATTCCCAGGGGTTTATAAGCAACTCGAACTTCTACTTGAACAGATCAGGTCTCAACTAGACCATTGTTTTCATTGTGACAAATATCAACATTTACTTACTCTCTGATCTACCCAGTGTGTTGTTTTTCCATGTTTGGTCGACACTAATTGCTTTTGTTTCTGCTAGGTGTTGCCGCTATCTACAACTCTTTTTAATGTCTAAAATCTATATGCATCTGTTTACTTATCCCATTGTGTTGTCATTTGCTGTTTGATCATTAAGACACTGCATATAGAAGTAGTATGCTCAATGTTTCTAGTATATAATATTTGTATCTTATCGAGGAAAATGTTCAAATGCTCAGAATCGTGCATAATTCAACTTGACGCTTGCTTTCAGAAACTTTTTCTCTGCTTATAATGCGTATACTTAGAGAGAAATGGTTAATAGATTAATCAGGGGTAGGGGTGTTCCTGGACAGACACGGACGCGGACAGAGGTTGTCCGCGTCCGTGTCCGTATAAAATTGTCCGCAAATTTTTGTCCGCGTCCGTGTCCGAAAGGCCGGCGGACGCGGACACGGACAATTCCTTTTTTTAATACCCCCCCCCCTCCACCTCCTCCCCTCGAACCGAGACCCCGCCGGCCGCCGCCCTCTCTTCCTCCCCGCGACCCCGCCGCCCCTCCTCTCCACCCCGATTCCTCCCCTCCACCCCGCCGCGGCGACACCCCTCCTCTTCCTCCTCGACCGCCGCCCTCCTCTCTCCTCCCCGCCGCCCTCCTCCACCCCCGCGACCCTCACTCCTTCCTCCTCTCCGCCGCGGCACCGTCCCTCCTCCGCGACCGGAAGCCAGGTAAAAATCTGATTTTTTTTTTGTCCTCCTCCTCCGCGATCGCCTCGCTCCTCCCGCCGCCCTCCTCCACCCCCGCGACCCCCCACCCCGCCGCCCTCCTCTTCCACCCCGCCGGCCGCCGCCCCTCCTCCTCGGACCTCGGACAGACGGCTGTCCGAGGTCCTTTGGCCGTGTCCGTGGCCGAAATCCACGGACAATTTCTCTCGGCGCGGACACGGCCACGGACACCTCGGACGCGGCCGGCTCCGTGGACACGGCCGGCCACGAACACCCCTAATCAGGGGGCATGGCTTGCGGACTTCTAGCCATTCCTGATTGTTGATCACATTAAACTCAATTCATATAGGTATCATATATTTGTCAGATGGAAGGGAAAAGCTCTTCTTTAATCTAACTCATTTTCAAATGCAGACAAGCTTCATTTCACGGAGGGAGTAATCTTTTACCCAATTGTGGCACAAGTACATGCCTTTTGGTTGTGTTTGTTTTCTGTAAATCTTTTTTTTTTTTTTGAGAAAACCTTGTTTTCTTTAGATCACAACTTTACAATATAGCAACTTGACTCATGGACATTGTTGGGTCACATTATGTTATCTTCAGGTTCGGTTGTCAGTCACGCACTTGTTCTCTATTGTATGGCAGGAATCATTTCCTCGAGTCAAATAGCCCACTTATCACTTTCTGGTAGTTAGATATCTTAATGTGAGGGAAGAAAAATGGGGATTGATTAATGATCACTGCTACCAAACTTGAGGTTCGGTTGGCAGTAGTATCAAGCCTAATTTCCACCTTCCAGAAGGGATCTTTCCATATTTCTCATCTTAAGAGACATCAAATCCTCTTCTTCACATTGATTGAAATTATGCCCAACAAAACCTCTTTCAAAGGTCTTGTTTTTCGCAAGTGAAGGATGGTTTAAACAACATAGTGGATCAGACATTCGATCGGCTGGGGAAGAGAAGTCAACAACAAACTCTTCAATATCAAGACATCATTCTAGAGTTCTAAAAACAATTAGGAGGAGATCCTGGCTGCTGTCCTTTGCTTGCTCTTGAGCAGACCGTCTGTTTGCAACTTGCTTATGACAGCCCGTCCTTGTATGTTGCAGGCTTGTAGCCTGTAGGCGCCTCATCCATAAAATATGAACTCACAAGTCACGGGTATAAAACAAAGGGAAATTTATAGAAAGAAAATACTAACATTATAATCATACAATGGTCAACCATCAGCACGCCACCAATTTTGTGCTAAAATAGTAAATGAACATGCCAACTTGCTAAGCTTTCATTGAGCCATGTATGACAACTGTAACAAACTTTGCTTGTTTTGTTGGTAGCACCTGGTCCCCGCCACCCACTGTTTCCATTTCTCTCAATGGGCCTACGCGGCTACGCCCATTTGCAAAACCTCACCAAAACCCCTTCTGAGTGCTAACCTTTCATAGAAAAGTGAAGAGAGGGGGGGACCCCTCCCCCGTATCCTTTCATTGATCAAAACCCCCACATTGGCAAATCATGACATGAGAGTTGGGACTCGACTCCTTGCTCACTGAATGAGGCAAAAATGCTCCACCTCACCAACGGGAAAGGAAAGGCCAGTTTTCGCATGTCTAGATGCAACTATTTATTGTTATATTAAACATACCAGGTGGTAGCAAGTACAAAATTCAATAATAGGCAACATCACCCGACTACAAAGACTTGGTTGCATATGTACCTACCAAGTCTCCATGTCTTTTATCTATGCTTGAAAGCAAAGACAATAAATCTCCCCCCTATACACAAACCTCCACCAAACCCGACAAAAAATAGAGATATAATTAAATTACAACATAACAAAAAACTACCACAGAGACAGACAACAAAAGACAGACAAAATGAATTTGGAAAGGATGATCATCAATCTATAATTTATAACCTCCCCAGTCCCCACAGCTAATCAAACTGCGGCCTCTCCCGAATGGCTGGCCGGGCTCCGGCGGTGGCGCTTCCCGTGGTGGCCACGAGAAATGCCAAATTTGACCCCGGTCGAACCCCGGAAGAGGTGGGCCTCACGTGGGTCCACAACACACTCTTGTGGGGCCCGGGAGTACCTCTCCCGGTCGTAGCAATAGCAGTATTGCATGTGTTTAGATCGGAACTTCTCCATCCTTGATCGCTGGTCCGGGGAGAGGAGTAGGGTCTTGGCCATGGAGCTGAGATCTTTGATGTCTTCTTCGCTGCACATTGGGGACTGCTCAAGAGGGTCCACGGCGCATCCCTGGAGGACGAGGTCTGTGAACTCGGCTATGTAAGGTGCATATTTGTAGTTCACCTTGTAGCGGCCACCCTGCGTAGCCCAGTCAGAGCCATCCCATATTGTGGCGTAGAGGGACATCGGCTTGGAGGGGAAGTCCCCACCCATCAGTTCCCTTCTTATTTCTCGTATTGGGATGTCATCTATGTAAAATCTGTTGCACAGAAAAGGAATAGCATTTCATGACTAACGTGTACGTATCAAAACAGGTAGTTCATCTTAACTATTTGGATGCTGGTATTGAAAAGGATGGGCAAGTGAGAACAATAAAATCCTCTTCAACGATAATAAAGGAGAAAAAACTAGCAACTCTTAGTCATAATTGGCATTTTATCCGCCTCAAATCTCAACAATAATTTCTAGTGAACATACAATTTCCTCATTAGGGTGTGTGGTGAACAGTTAATAGTTTACTTCTAATGGAAACGTAAATAAGTAGGACCATCATCCTTTTGATGATATAAAAAGAACAAACACAGCTGTAGCTTCACAAGCTATGCAAGCTCATTAGAAACGTCTCAAAAGCAGGAATTTAGCCAAAAGAGGGGAGCAGAGAGACTGATAAATCTCATCAATACCCAGAATCTACTCACAAAATTATTCAAATCTGGAAAAGAGGGAAATATTTGGCAAAAATGGACAATTCTTCTGAATAAAAATCTTACATGATGTGGTCATCTGTCCATAATATACTATACTGGTGGAACTCCTCTGAGGGATCGAACCAGAGGCCGTATCTCTCTTCCCTTCCGATTCCGGTGCTTCCATTGCCGTAAACGTTGGTCTGTATCCGCCACTCCTTCCCACGTATATTCCCCAAAAATTCGAAATCCAACTCGTCATGGGTCTTCTCAAACATGTCACCATTTGACATCTGTAATGAAGAAAAAGCTCACTTTAGTTCCGCACTTTATGTTTTCCTCATCGCGCGCAGAACGAAGCAGAGTGAAAAGAAACAAATCCCTTTAGTCAATGAATATACACTTTGTCTACTTTATGGCCATAATTTTCTCTTTCTCATCATGTAGCTGTGCAATAACACAGCAAAGGAAGCAAGAAAATCCATCTGAGACTCCACTCGAATTCATAAAAACTTCACCTTTTTGTTCAAAATTTTCTCACCGAAATACCACATAACAGACAGAAGCTTACGATCATATTGGAGTACTTTATGTAAACAACACTATTCAAACAACAAAGTTGTTACCAACCTAATCGGATATCTAATACATAAAAGGCTCAACAAAATAAGGACTGAAGGTGAGTTGAAAACTCACATAAAAAGCGACGACAACGCCGGCAGTGTAATCGGCAGGCAGCTTCATCGATGCACTGAAGAACCCATGAAGGTAAAGGTCATGAGAAACAAATCCAGAACCTGGGCATTTGGAGAAGATGAATATGAAACAAATGTCAACCTGGGAAAACAAAGGATTTCACAGCAAACATCGAAAAGAGAAAATGAGGAGAGAAACCTGTTCTTTCATCGAGAGCTAAATGAACAGTTTTTCCATCTCGATGTAGCATGAGATTCTGATCGCCGAAGAGATGCGTATAGCCCTCATCGAATGACGATATGGGTAAGCTCTGCTTTGTGCTAGAAGATGCAGCAACACTGCTGAAAAAGAGCAACAGAAATTTTAACAAAAATATCATCTTTTTACTCTTTTATCTCCTCCTATTTCAAAGACGTTTATGGATTGATTGAAACCGATCTTCCAATGGCTCTATCCTCTCGTTATAAGAGGTTAGAAAGACAAAAGAAAGCACAAGAAGCAGGGGAGAGAAGACAGCGATATCTCTAATATGTTTGAGAGAGTCTGAACTCAGGGAAGGTGGCTCTTTTTATTGGTGGAAACTGGAAAGGCAAGGGCTGGTTCTTTGGCCAGTCTCAGAGTTTTTCCCTTTTCCTTTTTTTTGTCTGTTTTAAATACAAGCAACAAAAAACTATTATATGTATATTTAAGTGATAGTAGGTAAAATAAGCATATATTATTAAATGATAAAATAACCTCTTAATTAAACTAAGATTAATAATTCAACGAAGGGGGGTGGGGATGGATGGTACACTAGAGGCAGCGATGACTAGGTAACCGCCCCAGAAGCCGCCCTTTTAAGTGCTTGATTTAAACCAGGTACTGCTCCATTCAAGTAGAGCTTGACATTCTTACCGTCAGTCCCACCTCTCCTACAAGCTTACGGAAATACCCTCCAACTGACTTGCCAAAACACACTTGAACAAACGTTACTTAGCAAATGAACACTTGATCACAGATCCCAAGCTCACACGCGCCTCATTGTAAAAACAGCTAGTAGATTAACTAGCTTGGATTAACAATCTTTCTTTTCTGTAAGAAGTTTGGATTAACAGAGATTACAATGGGGTTAACGACTAACTACTCTCCTTAGTTGCACTTGCCTAAGATACACACGAGGAGCGTGGTCTGGACCTCAGAGCAGGGGAAGTGGACCACCCATGGCAGATAAGCGCGCCGTGCCACGTCAGGTCATGAAAACTAGCCGTTTGGGTGCGCTTGCGGGTCCCACGAGATCGGCGTAATTCCGGGACCAGTGGCAGGCCCGTGGGTTATAGATTAATGACGGGGAGAACGGCGTTAATTAGGGGTCAATGCCGTTAAAGTGGAGTAAAAGGAGGGGCAGAATGGCCGCCTTTCGTCGACGTCAACTCCGTGCGTGACGCCGCGGTCTTCTTTGTCCGAACTGAGTTGTGGGCCCGGGAAACACGCGGTGTGTGGGCCTGGGACTGAATGGATGCTGCACGGATGATGCGTACTCATGCGACTGCGAGCTCATTTCCAACCCTTTTTTTAATTAGCATTTCCATTTTTTTATTACCTCCTCTTTTGGCAAGATAACGTCGTTTTCTTATACAAAAATAATGTCGTTACTCTTTTTTTTTTTATAACGAGGGGTTCCGAGTCCTTAGGACCCGATTAAAAGGTGCAGGGCAACCGACCTCTTACAGCATCGTATCCTACCGCCAATCTACTCTAGTGCATACAATGCTCACCCATCATACGCACAAGGTAAATCGGGATATAATTCCGAGTAGGTGGTCAAACTCAGGACCTCTACTTCAAGGGACAGGTCCTAACCATCACACCAACACCTCGTTGATTTTTTTTATTACTCTGTTAATATATAAATGAAGATAGCAAAATATTGATTTTTTATGTTATGTGAAGTTTTATTAGTGGTTTGTCATTCTAATTTCTATTGTACGAGAGTCCACCAAAGAAATAGCCACTCCATTACTGTAATCTTGCACTTCGAAGGCTTGTACCTTTTCATATCCAAGCTTTCTTAGTTACTGAATTAATTGCAAAAAAGAGCTAGCCTTGCCCCTCATTTAATCTTTTTCAATTGCTCTCTCTCTCTCCTCAGTTTTTACCCGACTAGAAGGGGCATGGTAACCGACCTCTTAGAGCATCGTATCTTGCCGCCAATCTCCTTAGATGCACACATAGCCCACAAAACTTACGCACCAGTTAAATTGATAATATAATACATGTGGGTGGCCAACAAAGTGGGGGTTCGAACTCACGGCCTCTACTTTACGGGGCAGCGCCCTAGCCATCACACCAACACCCCGTTGGTTAAAGCAGAGTAATACTTGTAGAAGGTAATCTGGCATGCAATGAAGAGAGCTCATTACCTTCGCAGTAAATTCGCAGAGTAGAGAAAAGAGTACTTCTACCATGATGTAAAGTTCTATATTGCCAACTTTGGTCTTATTAATAACAATTAAATACTACGTTCATATCAACAAGGTTACCCCCCCCCCCCCCCCCCCCGTACGTGTCCAAGAGTCAAATCTCTAATTTTAAGAATTCTTATTTAATTTCCACAACAGAATCAATATTTGATGACTTCGTTTTCCTAACTTCCCCTTAAAAGGGTGCACCAGTAATTCAAATGATTGTTCTGCTAATAAAACAATAATTTACTGCCTGTGACGTTTATCAAGAATTTTGTAGTCAACTTCTGTTTAGTTGTTTGAAGGCCTTGCATTCGGTCGAATTTGGAACTTGGTTAAGAGGTTTCCGTAGCATCACAGCATTAAGATGCAAAAGTAGAAAATGGATGAAAATTTAGTTCCGTCCTATAATTCAACATTAGCATAGAACAAAGGTTTTGACCACACACAAAGAAAAGGGAATATTTTTTGGCATGAAAAAAGAAGAGTATAGATGTTCGTAAAAGAAAAAGAAGACAAGTAAATTGGAGGGAGCTGTCTGATGCATGCGCTCTCTTGCGTGGCCTGAAATGCGAACATCAGGGCTTCAAGTTCCAGCACCTTTTTTTCACCAAATACAGTAATATGTTCGCGGATTCGAGTTTCCAAGCTCAGATGAGGAGGCACAATTTCTATCCGACTGTCCTTGTGGCCGTCCACCAACTCACCAAATGCTGCTCTCGTCCTCCCTGCGAGCATTAATTCTACCCGCCATAACTGATCTTATACTGCACAATGTTTTCCCCTTAAGTTTACAAGCTCGATGGCTACGTGAATGTGAGTGATCATGCATGTAAAGTAATTTATCGATTCTCTGTTACAAACGACTTAACTTATTGGGAAATACTCCTTCCGTCCCATACTAGGTGCGTTATTTCGTTTTTCAAAAAGAGCTACTTTTAGTTCATTTTTCAAGAACAATATGATATTTAATATGAGATGGACAGAGTAATACGTACACCAGCTGATTTGCTTCGATGCACAGATTGGACAGCAATGCGCAGTTGCACGTTGCACACTTAGGGGCCGTTTGGGGCGTGATTAAAAGATGGGATGTTTTGCTACACTGTAGCATCTGGATATTTTATATATCCAGCTGAAACACCTCAGGACGTGTTTCAGCTGGATATAAAAATCCACCTGGATGCTACAGTTTTTATCCAGAATCCAGTCTCGATATTTTGCAATAATCACGCCCCAAACGGCCCCTTACTAAACATTAATCTCCACTGGTATCCAGATTTTAGTTGTCAAATCAATGAATTCTTGGGGGAAAAAATGTGGTGTCCCAATTTGCTAGACTAAGTTTTTTGCGAGGAAAGGTACTATCTCAAAAATATTAGTTGGACTGACTAGGATAGCCAACGTGCAAACAAAGAGAAGGATCTAATTAAGCGGGAACTAAGAGCCAAAGTGGCAAGTTCCTAAATTGTGTTGGAAGTAATAAACTCGACTTTGCTTTGAGAGTGAAAGGTCATACCGGCTTAAGCTCAATAGCTTGAACTTATCTTGTATGATGCCAGCCTAGATTCTTCAGAAGCATGTCCCCACGAGCTCTCAGGAATGTCCTCTTTTCACTTGGCCAAGTGAACCAACCAAACATCCAAATCCAGCAATCGATGTTGAGGTCGCCGTCGAGCCGCCATTTAATAGCCACTGTTCCATTTTATGTTTCCTTTAAATGGAGTTGGTCGACCCCACTTTACCAGTTCATTTCCCGGTTGGGCGTGAGCTCTGGCAGCATCGCGTCGTTATCTAGTGTCCGAACAAGATTCTTAATAACAAGTAATCGGCCAATTAAATTTATGTTTCACTCGTTATTGCAAATGATGCCGAACGGATAGAATGAAGCTTGAGAATAACGGCTGTGGGCCGAACTCTTCCCTTGAATAATCCAGCAGTAGGCTATGTTCTGGGCCCCTCCTGTAATGTACACTGACTGAGACAAGGGATAATATAACCATTCTCCTTGCATTGCTTAACATCTACATTGCCACAAAATATCCCATATATTATAACAGTGGAAGGGTCCGTGCTCTTTGATAGGTCCTAACCGAGGGCTCCACCTGAAGGGGACATGATAAAGGAACTTGTGCAGTGCGTATTTGGTGTGAACCAAATGGGGACGATCACACCTCTCGTATGATGGTACGAGAGTAAAGCTGTGGAGGATACAACTTACAAGTCAATGTTTGCTAGAGTAAAGCTGTGGACGTGAGAGAGATGGAAGAGTGATCATGTGTAAAGATATATATGTGACGAGCTAGCTAGCAGCTGTGGAGAATGTGCTGGATGATTGCCAATTGCCAAGTCGAAGAGGTTGCGCGCGGGCTAGTTTTGTGCCCAATATTTGGTGGCGGGAACCGACAGGTTAGAAGGTGTTGGATGGTTGAGTTTGAAGTGCACATGTGAGGGAGTAGGAAGATGTTGGCACAAGTGGCGTCAACCCATATGATATATTACGCGGTTTACATGTATTTCTTCTCTTTTCGGTGGTAGTGGTGGGCAGTAGGTATCTCTCCTTCCTTTTCCCTCCTTTCCCTTTATTTATGTAATTTCTAGCACTCATCTACATTCTAGAGATGTATAGTAGTTGATTGCAATTATAATGTTTAATTTAAAAAGGAGAATTTGGGTGAAAAAGGAGGAGAGGTCCTAGTGCCATCATGGGACAGCATTGAAAATTGAGGTACTCAAGCTCTCTCTATATTCTGTATCTATATCATGGGACCTAGCATCAGAGACACTCGATTGGCGTGATAATTTTGAGCCCAAGGAGTAGAGAGATTCCATGATTACTATGTGGAGTGGAGGTGGTTGGCTAGTGACCGTAGATTGGGACGGTAGTAGGAGAGTCGTATTGAGTTTTTTGTACTTTGTTCAGCCAACTGATAGGGCTGTCCATGGTAGATGGCTGTTCGAAAGTCTTTGTACATATCAAATGACTAAGACATCAATTAAATTCTGATTGACCGACCAAATTCCGCATTATCTTCTGCCAGTGGCGCCAAAGAGATGGCGTGTAGATAGTTTTGAAACGAATAACCCGTTCACATATTCAAAAGCCAACAACTGGAAGAGATGGGGAGAGGACCGAGAGGTACCATGTCTACTCCATCTTGTGTCATCCATCATTAGATTTGTCATCTGGCATTAACATTCAAACTTAATGAGTTTTAGAGTCTGACAAAGAAATGAAACAAGAACTTATCAAGTGATAAAACATTAGTGGGGATTTACGACTTCAATGAGAAGAATGGCCACTTGGGTAGCCCTTGTTGATTGTTATAATGCAGAAAATTGGGTGGAGGCTTCATTTGACGTGATCTTGATTTGACATAAATATTGAGTGATCCATAATATTGGCCGCTTTGAGTAACTTGACAGATTATCCGAACTTCAATCCAAGATGATTTGAAGTTTAAGGTCGTTAAGGCCTAATCAAACGGGCCTGAGCACGTGTAAGATAATACATAATCAAGACCAAACTTTAGACGTCTGATGCGTCATACTCCGTATTTTTTTTATACTAAACAGATGATGCGTTATACTTGATCCTCCAACTTTATGGAACTTCCGATAGAAGTAAAGCTTGGACACTTTATAGAGGAAGATGATCCCTTTTCCGCTGCTCTTGGACTTGGATCTGCCTCCACCTATTACTTTGCACTATTCAAATGTTAGTGCCATTCTGCTATGGGCAATGACCGGCTTTCAGCACCAAGGATTTTTCAGTATCTTTGTTTACTTTTGTTCTTGTTATTTGTACCGCTTATGGTATAACACAAACGCCTAAAAACATGCTCTAAGGTCACATAATTGTCCGTTTAACGGGACAAGATTTACAAGGAAGAATTGTCATCCGCTTGATTTGGCTTCACCGCCGGCTTGCACGTGCTGTTCCGGCCACGTGCGTCGCATTAGCACCTGGAAGATAGCAGGTGGCTGTCGTATTCAATCAATGTGCATAAATATCAAAAAAGTCACACACAACATTACGCATTACCGAAAAAGCACACAAGAAATAAGCGCCGGGCTACTACAGGCCCATTGGCCCATTACGCTTACGCATATGGAATCGGAAGCACGAGGTTTTAGAATTTTTTTATTTTTGCTGAAGTACGAGGTTTTAGATGAGTTTGCTTTCTTTTAGGCGGATTAGTTTACTTTCATCTTTTTCTTAGGGATCTGTTAGGCTTTCCTACAATTCGATTTAGAACATAGTCCAGGCTATGTGAGTTAATGGGCCCAACCTGTGGTGTACAAACTGCAAACTATAACAATTAACCAAACCGGAGAACGAACCAGGAGACGTTGGCCAACAGCTTGACTCTGTTGACTGAGATCAGTGTTCATTTTGTCTCTCACACAACTTGATTTGAAGATTAAAACAATAGGAATCATACGTTATATGGCCCAGATGATTTTTCAGACTACCATAATAGTGGCTGATCGAACTAATTGGCATGTATCGACAGTGGGATTCGGCAACATTCTAAACTTTCAGTTATATGAATTAAGGTACTCGCTCTAGCGAAGACCTGTCGCTTGATATTTAAAATATGAGATTTTTTCATATTACCTGGCCAATGAGTCCGAATTGTCATATTACCTAATTTTTTTTAGGTTTATGCTATATAACTTGGTTTTATAGCATGGTCTTCCCATTTTGCCCTCCTGCCCAATACTTCATGTATCACCCGCCTGAGCTGCTTCCCCTGCAATGATCATACCACTCAGCCTCAAGTACTTTTCGATGCAAAATATTAACTTTCTTTATTCTCAGAACGGTGAATAAAAAAACAATGATTCAGAGCTCTTGAACAACTTTCGCAATAAAATAAGAAAGTTGTAAAAGTATTTTTTCGGGCTGCATTGGTGAGCTTATTCTGCCTGCTCGTGAGTAAAGAGGCTGTCTGACCCAAGAAAGCTGTAAAAAACACAAGGAGAAGCTTATGTGAAATATTAATGCCTAGTCCCAAAACTAGGTTATATGACATGAACCTGAAAAAATTATGTAATATGGCATTTTAAGCTCATTAGCTAGGTAATATGGAAAAATCTCCCAAAATGTCGCTGGCAGATTTCAGCAAATCGACTGCAGACTTACGGGGCCATTTGGGATTTTTCACGATCCAAACGGCCCCTTGCATATACCTCCTGCGCCAAACTATAACGAGTCAAGTCCATTAGCCATCACGATGACATTGTCTAACTGCTTCACCAATCTCGGATGTTTAATGACTCCAAGTCTTGTCTCTCGCTCATTGAAACCCAAGATTCCAATGATAGAAACGAAGTCACAACAAGATCTTGTTACTTGTTAGCTCATAGACGAGAAATCTTTCTTCTTAAAAAAATGACGCCAAAATTATTTGTCGCATGGCCCAGTTGATTGTTTGACTACAGACAGAGTCGATTCGCTCATTGAGCACTACTAATTTGTTTCATAATGTCAACATTCATAACTGCCATTGCCAGGAGAATACCTTCCACGGCCAGTCAGCTCAAATTTGCCCCGGATTCCCCATGGCAAATTACGACTCTTTTAAACAAAAACCAGTTAGCCAAAGTCAGCTTGTGCATAAAAAAGACTGATAAAAAACGCCCACGTTTCGATCGTATATTTCTCTTCAGCAGACTATATGCAACAAATGACGTTACCGATCCTAAAGATTGAGATGATGAATGAAAACGTGAGCAGAATGATGAAAAGAAGCTTTTAAGTATATATGCAGCATGTAAAAGCCAACTCGCACGTTGAAATTTTGTTTAACAAATCTTCTGCTTGCATGTTTAGCATTGCTCGCCCAGTATCATGAACTAATTGACGAAGTAAAAGCAGAGATTGTGTTGTACATCACTCCCTTATACTGACGGAACTACATTGACTATGGTGTTCACCGTTCACCGGCCCCCAAGTTTTAGTTTTATTTTTTCCACATCCCTTATCATGTTTTTGGGTTTTCCAATAGGGAATAAATGATGAGTTTATTAATTGGCTCCTCTGTCCCTCAGTGCCCCACGCTCACAGAACCTGTCATCATTCCTGCCATTTTCCAAGGCTTAAGTTCATCAGCTATCATCATTTATATCATGGTTGGAGATCCTCTGCGAGTTCAAAGCGAAGGCCGAACTTCATCATTTGTTGATCGATTCTTGACTATATTGTGATAAGCAATTTTTGGCCCTGGGTGTCTGTCCACAGGTTATATAAGTGGATTAGTTATAAATGATGACTTTATTAATTGGCTCGTCCTGTCCCTCAGTGCCCCATGCTCACCAGAACCTGTTATCATTCCAGCCATTTTCCAAGGCTTAAGTTCATCAGCTACCATCATTTATATCATGGTTGGAGATCCTCTGCGAGTTCAAAGCGATGGCCGAACTTCATCAGTTGTTGATCGATTCTTGACCTATCTGGTGGTGATAAGCAATTTTTGGCCCTGGATGTCTGTCCACAGGTTATATGAGTGGATTAGTTACTTAAAAAACGAGAAATCCTACTTTGGCCCAGGCTCACACTGGCGCACCCAATGATAGGGGACACGGCCTCATGCAGCTCCAGGCATATAGCCCAGCCATGAGCTCATCTGTTAATTGTGTGCCACTTATGCTTGCGCCATTGAAGCATTGCAATGTGAAAGAGCGTTTAGCATTTTCACTCCAGAAAATGAATGCTATGTTTAAAGCCTCAAGTGTTGCGTACATTTATAGTTATCCACAGAAACCATAATAAATATCTAAACAAGGGTGTGCAAATAAGATTGAAATAAACAAGTCACTCAAATTACCCATTTGTTAATCTTAGGCAATAGGCAGTCTTCACTCAACTATACAGCAAGAAGGCCATGGTTAACATTCATATATTACAGAACTAAACGAAACAAACATCTGAAATGTATAAAAGCTGTCCACAAGAAGTCGCGTCAGGATCATAATATTATTAGAACACTCATCGTCAGCATAAAGAGTTTAGTCAAGAGCAGAATTGCTACTTTGTAATGCAGCTTCCAAGCCTCGCAGCAAGTCAACTGTATCACCGTCTGCTTTATTGTCTTCACTGCTATTGCATAACATTTAACTCGCCACAAAATGGTACCTTGAATCCACATAACTCTCGACATCCCATAAAAACGAGCCAAAAGTCACAGCCTCCAATACAAGCCTCCTCAGACCACTAAAGCTAATTCTAATGACCTCATCATTTGATGTATCAATAGTCCCTTGAGGAGTGATCACAATCTCAGGCCTGCCGAACAAAGCCTCTGTGTGTTTCTCTATAATAGTGACAGCTTCCTTTGATCTTATTGTTGCATACCTTTGAAGCGTCTCGGCATCAAATGACATGACATAAGACCTAAGGCGAGTCGGCTTCACCCCAAAACCAAAGCCACCAGGGTTGCTGAACCCACTAGACACCCCTGATTTCTCAGGGTGAGAGTTCGCAACCAGGAAGCCACTGCTAGGCCGTGACTCCTCTGGCATTGCCTGCCCAACAGAAGCCTCGTCTTCATCTATACCAAAAGAAAGAGTCTTCATAGTCTTTTCAAGCTGGAATCGCCGATCCAATCTTTTGAGGAAATAACCATACATGACTGATGCTGCATATACCTGTCCAACTCTAAGTTTGCTGATCTGAGCTAAAGAAGTAGAATCTCCTAATCGGTTTCCCAGAATTAGAGCCAGGTGATTTTTTATCATTTCATATGCTTCTGGTGAGTGGAGCTGGGAAAGCTTTTCCTCTTGTGCAGGCCATGCATCAACTCTTCCTGAAGGGTCTGCTGACTGAGATAGTGAGGGTATCAAAGGAACATTCGCATCTATGAACTTTTGCACAACTAAAGCATATAAAATTTCTTCCAATGCCTTCCTTCTCTCATTAGCTTTGACCTCAGCAATCCTCCTGCAAAATAACAATTCATCAACACTTCTGTGAAAAACTAAGAAAAAAGTCCTTACAGATTCACGACGTAAAATCTATGCATAATTACACATATATACAAATACTCAATTAATTCGATCTCAAAAGATTTCCCAAAAATAAGTTCCATAGCCATTAAAAATAACTATTGTTTGCGAGTTACAAGGGCCTCCATCACCTATTCGGACTTCAGTTAAATTACAGCCAGGGAAACAACTACTAGTGCATTTCTTTAAAAAGACCCAATGGCATTCCAAAAGAAGATAATCAGTTAATGATAAATTTCGGTTTAACCACTAAACTTCTGTAACAGCTGTCAGAAAACCGTTCCCGGCAGAAAAGTAAGCAAAAAACCTCCAGTTAAGCCAAACAGTAGTAGAATTTGATGAATGCCCAAATACACAAGAAAGCACATGTATTCAGAAGAAATACAAGGATGATAAAAGCAACAATCTTCACTAGTATAGGGGCATGTTCTCTATACGATAACAGTAAAATTCTCATCTATCAACCAAAGTAATGAAACATAGTATAAGAGGCAAACAAATCTTATACTCCCTCCGGTCACTTTTAATAAATACAGTTTTCTTTAATAGATACAATTTTCTTCAAATGAATTATTAAAACAGTGTTTATTAAAAGTGAACGGAGGGAGTATAGGAATCCCAGGCAAGTGGAGCAAACCTGTATAAGATAAGATCAGTGCCAGAGGCGGCAGAAGGAGGATCCTCCTTCCTGCTTTCGGTCTCCCTATCAGTTTGGAGCTGCTCAAGCTGTTGGTCCACAGCAGCAGGAAGGAGATGAGGGTGAGTGGCCAAAATCTGGGACAAGAACTGCCCGACAGGCGACTCGAGCTGTAAAGGCGCAATAGGCCCCGCGGAATCCGCCGCCGAGGCCCTGATCTTCGCGCTCCTCTTCAAACCAGAGATCGACCGCCGTGAAAAACCAACAGAAGGACATACCTGCAAACAGATAACTTTTTAATCCAAAATTCACGACTCAAACAGAAAAAAAAGGATACTTTTCTAAAACCCTAGATTATAGAATGAAAAAGCTTACCCTGAGCCAGCCGCTAAAGAAGCAGGCATTGGCGCTGAAGGAGAGGGAAGACGAGCGACTCGGGTCAACGATGCCGGAGCTACCAATTGGATCGAACGTTGCGAGCAGAGAAGCAGATGACCGAAGAACGGCAGCTGCTTGCATATCTACAGAGCAAATTCCCAAATTGGACTTGAAACCGGCAATCGCTTGCTCAGTCGATAAAGCAAAACCCTAATTGCCAAAAATCAGGTAAAGCAGCTACTTTGATCGCCGGCGCTCTGCTATCTCCGGAAACCTGCTGCTCATCGGGGAGGTCGAGCGTGAGTTATATACGGATTTGAATGCCATTTAGTAGAAAATGGAAAAGGCCCTGACGAAGCTGTAAATTACGGTGATGGTATAAACGAGACGACTGGGCCATGGGCGTTTGAGGAGGAGTGTTTCGGTAATTTAAAATGGAAATTGATCGACGTAATGGGGTTTGGGCCCATGGGCCGGTGCAAGCGGACCGACGATGGGAGAGAAGAAAGATCTAATGGAACGTGTGTGCTGGTGAGTTCACACGTGTATTCAAACTGGTAGTTTCATGAATATTCAGATCATTTTGTACTCCACAAGTACGATTGGATCTTGGTTGATCTTGTGGCTTAAAACTGCTGGGATGTAGGCCTCACTTGGAAAATCAGCTAGCTTCACTTGTGTTGCAGCCCACGAGGGCTGTGCTTCTGGTCATCCCTAGATGCCCTTCATGCAACTTCAATGGAGAAGCACAATCTCCTTTGTCACAAAGATATTTTTGGAAATTTTCGATTCTCGACTTGCTTTGACGATTGAGCCTTTTTTTTTGGGGGGGGGGGGGGGGGGGGGGGGTTGAGCTTTTCTTTTGCAAATTGTGTTGATAGCTTCTACTAATTTACCAAACTTTTCAGTTTCATGCTTAAAAGCTTCAGACCTGCAAAATTAGAGCATATTATTAGGGGGGCGAGAATTAATATTGGAAGCAGAGAATGATTTCATACAAATGATGAACAAATTAATTCTAAATAATAACAAAATTGGTGTTGAACAGAACTCTAAATGATCACATATGAAGTTACTTATAATGGAAATCCAAGGTAGATTTTATGTGCAAATTCATCGATGATAAGAGTCCCCGATGATAAGAAGGGAGGGGAGATTTCCCATTCTTTGGAAACAGTCACTGAGGTGCCACGTTAATCTAGATGGTTTTTCGTTGTGGGCTATTATCATTGACGAGCCAGAGGCTGCGATATGAATTTTGCCAACAGGGGTTGGCGCTCACCATTTTCATGCTTGCATATTCATTAAGTTCTGTGATAATGAGGGCGTATTTTTTGTTTGTGGAGAATCAACTTCATGCATGAGTTAAACTAATTTTGAAGTATTCGTATCAAGACAATGATAATCTAACAAAATAAAACATTGGAGTTTTTTTTCTGATCGGTAACCTCAACATCGGAGTACTTTTCAAGATCATTAGCCACTGAAATTGCATTGTGTATCCAAATAAACAAGGCATAGGATCAGCTGGATTAGATGAAACTGCGAAAGATTAAGACTGCTGAATTGCACAAAACACAACCTAAAGGCCATACTTTCATCGCTGATCGCCTTATAGCATTCAAATCTACATGCCAGCGATCAAAATCTGTGACAACAAAAAGGTAAAGAGAAAGAAAAAACAACTACTACTACTGTAAAAATCAATACAGTTAAGATAATTATGGGTTTATTCTTACACCCACTGCTGCTTGGTCGCCTCCATCCTCTTTAACAGGCTGGAAATCTCCGCCTCCATCCTCATCTTCATTTTGTAGTAATCACAGTGCGAATTCTCAAGCATTTTCAGCTCTTCAAGCTTCTTCCTCCGTCTCTCTTCAGTCTCCTGTAGGCAAAGTTTGGCCAGTTTCCTCCCGTAATCTTCCTCTAGCTTCTCATTTTCTTCTCTAACCAGCTTCCTGAACCTCTCAGCCTCTGCCCTTGCTTCATCTGCTTTACCCTGGAACATTCTTGCCTCGGCTTCTTTTATGCGAACAATAGTTTCGAGGCTGTCGAACTCATCCTTCTTTGGGGCCCCAAACTTCACTAACTCGTTGTTACGTGCTTTCTCAATTGACAGAGATTTCTTGTTCATCTGGTGGGAATTTCTTACATTATCAATGCGTCCATTGGAACTCTTCACGTTGTAAGTAGGATCTTGAGGCATGGACGAACGATTAGGAAATGAAACTTCTTTTGGAGCTGGAAGTGCAACTTGGGCTAAATCCTTGGTTGAGGTGACCGAGCCAGATGTGCCAGAAATTCCATCTAACAATGATATGACAGATTAGTGCTCATTTCCAAGGTATCAGACTGATAAAATAGTTACAAATTTTCTGTAAAGCTACTACGTGATGAAAAGTTTACATAAAATTCCAGGTAGATATTTTAAAGTAGCAGTTAATCACTACATGATGATCCACTTCATCACTCTGCAGTGCGTAGAATTTGGCTAGCCATTGACTCCACAGAACATGTGTGAATGCACAATCAAAGACACTTTACCTCTTTCTATGTACCATCAGGAAAAACTATATCACAGGATAGCTTAGCATCAAATAATACACTACTTCATAATAAATGAACAAGCAAACATTAATTCTTATACAATACAAGGAGAAAACCGTAACCTCTCAAGTTCTTAACTCATCAGTGTAGTACACCGTATCTGTGATTGTTTGTTTGTACATGAAATAATTTTGCTTTGCAGTAATCCATATGATAAGCAATTACAGCAAATGTAGGTAAACATATTATTGGCAAGAAACAGCAGCTATTTTAGTAACACACTTAAGTCAAACTTATAGTTAATATCCAATCAGCAGCAAAAATGTTTAAAACACTTATCATCTTTACATGTTAATAGAGTGGATTTGCATCTTTCTTTTTAAATTCGAGATCTTAAAAATAGGCAATTAAACATATGCAGATACCAATCAGAGCATAAACCAAACCAATGAACGCAAAAAACATAAACCATGGAAGGATTTAAAGATGCAATGACACAACGGAGGAAAAAGAAAAGCAAAGCTTACGTTTAAAGTATTGCAATATTCCGCTACAAGCATCTGCAGTGGAAATAAGTTTATTCTCAAGTTTGAGTAGCATTTCCTCAGCTTTCATGTGTAGCGCTTTTCCTTTGACATCAATGCTTCCTTTAAAGATTTTTCTTACGCAATCTAGCTCTTTTATGAGAGTTTCCAGACCCCAATCCTTTGCACAACACACGAAAACTTCTTCAACAAACCCAAATAGTTCTGAAGCGTGGCCACAACCAAGGCAATTGAATTGCATCTCTGTGGTCCCCGGAGCTCCTTTGGAGCTAGGACCTGGCTTAATTAAATTCATCTGAATTCCACACATGGCATGACACCAATGTTGACAGACATCACACCCAACCCAACTGCAAGTATTTGCAGCACAATCAAAATTCATACAAACAGGGCACATGCAGGAGCTACAAAATCCCTTCTTTGACGAGCATATATTGCAATCACAATCATCAACAGGAAGCAAACTCTTGCAAATGATGTTCTTACACCTTGTAAGCAAGAATATCTCAATCAACTCAGTTGTAGTTAAGGACGCACTTTCCGAGAGATATGACTTGATACCTGTCCTAATGGCAACCAAGACCTCCAACTGAACCTTTTGGCACTTTGACAGCGTCTCAAATGTAAGATCACTTCGCCTTTCAAGACGCCGTTGAAGGCCTAACAACTCCTCATTCTTTTCTGATCCCACCAACAAATTCTTCAGATACTCTTTAACAGAATCCAAAGTTTCAGTCGTCACTTCTTTCAGTATCTGCGCCATGACGGGGATTGACTCGGAAACAATTTCTCTCAGAAGCTTGTTGGGCCTTGCTGCATCCGAGTTACCCAGAAGCTTAACCCTGGAATCAGCAGAGTGCACAGTCCTAGGCCTAGCAGGCAATTCTGAGGGGAAAAGCGATTGGTTTTCAGAGCTAGTTGTTCTCTGAAGATTGTTGTTACGATTCACAGGGTTGGAGAAGTTAATGCAATCTCCCACAGGCTTGAACCTACTATGTACCGATCCATTAGTCCCTTCCCCACAATACCAAACTTGATCATTCTCCCTCCGGTGACTCCCAACCGAGTACTCGTAATTCTCCGTCGAGTTTCGGGTGAGCGAGCAGCTGGGATTGTGGCTGAACTGGTGTGAGTACGAATACGATCGCGACGCCGTAAAATCATCAGAGCACGACGGCGCCCACGACTGAACGCTGAGAGTCTTCTTCGGGGGCTTGGTGTCTGGGAGTGGGGTAGAAGAGGTGAGCGACAGAGACACATCAGGAGGAGCTAGAGAGAGGTTCAAAGTTTCTAATTTCGCCTTCTTCTCGGAGTTCCTCGCTTCAATCTCACCGTTGACAGTCGAAAGCTCCCTCTTTTCGCCCTTTTTCTCGTTCAACTGCAAGAAATCTCTCTCGACGCACCGATCATTATCATCCGCGACGGCTGCGAGCGAATCAGTGGCGATTTCCTTTCCCTTGTACCTGTTCTTCTCCAGAGAACCCAGCAGATCTTTCCCAGAACCAGAAGCCTCTTTCTCTTGAAAGCCACCCAATATGGGGTTCTCGCAGAGGTAGCTGAGGGTGAGCTCGTGGGAGCCCAGCTTCGGGGTCTTGGAGACGTCGGGTTGGTGGTCTTTGTGAAACCGACGACCCAGCTCCAGAAACCCATCTTTCTCATCGCGATCGCGGAGCCTGGTCGACAGATTTTCAACAACATTTGCCACAAAGCCGCCGTGTGACGCAGGATCGGCCTCTTTGAACATGGCTTCAAATCAAAGCAGCAGATACAGAGACAAGGAAATGCGATTGTACCTCACTTATCTTATCAAAAAGGAGGGAGATTGGGGGATCGGAGGCCTTTGGACCTCCAAAGTTTGCTCCTTCCTCTTATCCGTTGAAGCCTTGAAGCCTCTGTCTTTCAGAGCTCCTCCATGTTTCTCTGCTTTTGGTCGTCTTTCCCTCTTCAAACGGGCAGCTAATTATTGTTTTCTTTTTCTTTTCACAACTCTAAATAGCGGCGCGAATCAGTCCATATTTACAGCAATTGCCAAACTAGTTTGACTGCCTGACGACGGCTAACTGGGACAGAGCCAAGCGCACAAGAGGCAAACATTGACCAAACACCCCAAACATTCTCAAGAAAATGCTCTTCTTCTAAGTGGAATCTTTCGTTTATCTGATTCTAACGATTGGTTTGGCTGATCAGCTACTCTTGTTGGCCATCAAGACATCTATGCGATAACTGATCTAACCCATCAAAGCATCTCAAATACATTTGGGAGAAGTTATAATGAGACATGGCTTACACACATTTGCATGAGCTGTGGGATTTTGATCCGACGATGCAAGGGGTGGGTGGGTCATTTAAACCCATCTGCCCCCTGGTTTGAGGGGCCTCGGTTCATCCAGCGTGCGTGATCCCTGTCTCATTTATTTGTGTTATGGGGGTGGCCCTGTGGGGGATTACTCGATAGGAAGTTTTGTCTTGAATTATATGCAAGACTCATTTAATTTTGTCAAAACTAGTCCTTTTTTAGGAGGGCAAATGCAATGTGTATAAAAAAATTAATAGGAGAACAATAACATTCATATAATGCATTTTTGGTATACTATTATGCTCGTGTAATGAATATGGACATTTAGAAGAACCGATGACCCGTCCACACGTAAGAAAAGATTAAAAGAGCCGACAAAAAGTACGAACGTTGAATGAATCCGTGTTTTTAATGTTCGGCACAAGTCAACGACGCGTACCTATTATTTGTAATTACATTTTGTAAGGCTACAAGCTCACTTTCAGGTATACTAACAAACAATTCAATACAACAAAAGAAGCCGGAAAATAAGTAAACTGGCCGTTTTTTAAGGGGCTGTTTGGATAGTGAAAGAGTAATTAATGTGAAATCAAATTCAGGTGAAAAAATTCATTGACTTTCATGATGAATGTAAAATTCGTTTTGATAGTAAAATTTTTAAGATGAATATAATTGGTCATGTGTTTGGATAGTGAATGTGATACAGTAAGTAATTTTTTATATTTTGACCATTTTACCCCTGTATGACCTCTTTTCTACACTCTGTCCGACATTAGTAATACCATATAATTTTCCAAAATGGATTAATTTTAATTTAATTTGGAAAACTAAATCTTGGTACAAATTTGGGATAGAGGGAGTACTGTTCATGAATCATGATGAGGGCAAATTTGTTCTTTCAGGTGAATTTTCTTCACCTGAAATTCACCACACAAACCTGTTTCACCCTCTTTCACGTGAAAGAGGGCTGAATTGACAGTGAATTCAACCCTCTTTCACTATCCAAACAGCCCCTAAGTCTCGGGGTCGAAATTTCCCCATCTATTTCAGATTTCCAGGTTAAGGTGAAATTGACAAAACTAGGCAGAACAATTTTCTTGCACACGCGGATACAGCTCCAGTCAACCGAAGGACCCTTCCTCGCAATTCCTCCATGCTGCCTCACGCGTAACTGCCGACTGTAGCAGTCTTCTTCCCCATCTGTCGCTTTAGAGGTTTCAAATCCTTCTCCACATACATTGACCTTAGCCCCAACCCCCCATCACCATTCAGATTCGCCACTCTTCAGACCGAAAGAGACATTACCAAGCATTGCAGATTCAGCTCACGCCACACTCGCCACATACATCCTATTTATGACACAAGTCACACAACACAAAGAAATCTTATGGATGAGCAGTTCGCCATCCCATGGTTTAGCCAGCCCAACCGTGGGGTGGTGAACTCCTTATCCGGTACCTTATTTACCTTATGACCTTCCACCTCCAATTTTTTAATTTCGTTTGGAGTAAGTTTCTCGTTGTATTTTAGGGAGCTTAGGAGAAAAGATCCACAGTTCAACACAAATCGGTTTCTCGTACTTGACTCGAAAGATGTACATAGGCTCCGCTTGTTGACTGAAGTTATTGGGCCACTTATGCGTGGGCCTTCAGATATCCCTTTATCCCTTCGACAGAGCCATCCACTTAAAATTTAGAAACTCAAGAAAGAGAGATGAAGAAGAAGAATTTTCGCCTGAGACCGATTAACTTTTTTTTTTTGCTTCTTATAGACTGAAGACTAAAAAAATGTCTCCTTTTTTAGTAAATAAGTTGTATATGCTCGTGTACTTTATTAGAATTTTTAGTTATTATAACTGTTACAAGGCATGTGACAAATGACCCGATTCAACTACGATGGGATGTGCAATAATTATAATCAAGCCAGCCAAAATAGTGGCCCCATGCCCGACTATTTTTTGACCCACCATATGTTGTCCATTTTTTATAATTTTTTTCTTTTCATTTTCCCTATTCTTGAGTTGTATTTATGTAACAATGTTATAGATAAAATAAGTGAAACCCACGAGAAAACGTAACAAGGATTGACTATTGTATGTAGTTTAATTCTCACAAGCGAATTTGGATTACCTACTTGCCTCCTTAACTAATGCGCGTTGTCCGATTGATATCCATAATGTAGGAGTCGAAACATACATTAACTTTCTTCAACTATAAAGATAAGAAAGTGAGACTACGGTATAACCTAATGAGAAATATATATAAAAATATGATGGTGGGGTGTTGGATGAATTCTTTTCAAACCTATAACAATAAAGCGAGGAGAGGGAGAATAGTGGCGGACAAAGTGAGTGACATGTTGCACGGTCACTTGGTGGTGGTGGTAGCAGGGATCTTTGAGGGGAGGAGGAAAGCCACTGACGTCGATAAAGAAGAGGGGGGCCGGGCGGTGGAGGCGGCAAGTGGAGTGGGAAGATGGAGGAGGAAGAAGAGAAAAAGAGGGATTTAGGATTATATTGTGGACAAACGGTCAATTGGTCGACCGGCCGTGTCCGATCGCATAACTCTTCACGGACAAGGTCATTTCCATAGTAATCTTTCGGTCACGATCAGTCGGACACGGTTTCCACCCCTAATTACAGGAGCAAATCTAGAGCTCAAAGCCAAGAGCTGTTCAACTGTCATTGATCTTATAATGATTCCCTCATACACATCCACTATACAGAAGAAGAACGCTTACATCTCATCATCATCATCATCATCGACCATCACCAAACTTTGACACCCCTTCTTCTTTAGAGCCTCAGCGTCAGATCAGGGTCTACAGTGTTGTCTTTCACCTCCGCCGCTCCAAGTGCTACAAACGCCGAAGTGGGATGTCCGGGCAGTCCCAAACTGCAGTCTCCCGCCCCTGCCACCTGCCGGAAACTCCCGAGCCAGAACTTGTCCATTTCCTCCTCCTCCGCAAAGACTGGCAGCCCGACGTAGTCGTGCTCGAACCTCGCACCGTTCCTGCTAGCAATCTGATCCGGCGCGGAGTAGTGGAGGCCTGAGTGGGCCTTGATCCCTAACGAACGGCATGCAGAGCCATGTAGGGGGAGGGAGGCCAAGCTGGGGTAACTCTCGGAGAAGAGGCCGATGCGCATGGCACGCTTGGCCAGCGCGCGCTCGCGCTTGTGGGCGTTCTGGTGGCCGCCCAGGGCCTGCGAGCTGAAGAACTTGCGCTGGCAGTAGTTGCAAGAGAAGACTCGGGTGACGGCGCCTGCGGCGCTGCTGCTCTCACTGGTGCTCGACAAGGAGAACCCTCCTCCGGTGGAGTCTTTGCCGGCAGAGTTGTCGTCGTTGCTGCCATTGAAGCTACTAAGGGTGAGGTCGAGAGAGACTGCACTGGCGGGTTCTAGTACTTGGGTGGAGATGTTGGAATCTACTTGACTGCTAGCATCGGACTCGTCTTCTGAATCACCTTGTGGCTCGGATTCATGACTGTTGGGATTTTTCATGTTTTTTACACAATGGAAGTGGAGCAGAGTCAGCTGACTAGATCTAAGAGCCTGGGTACTAGTCCTTCACCTGCACAATATCGGAGGAAATCTGGCGTGTTGGTGGTTTTGTTCACAGGAAAAGACATCCAGCCCACTAGGGGACATCTCATTCATATAAGGGAAAGAGAGCCTGCTATTAGTGTCTCTCTCGTACAAAACAATACACCATTAGAGTGCCCATCTACACGAGGAGCTGAATTAAAGTTTCGGTCCAAATTTACAGTAAAAGTATTGGAAGAAAATACTGAAAGCGAGACATTATACAAACTTAAATGATTGATCAAAGAGAATAATACCCTTTCCAAAGGAAAAGGAAAAGGAAAAGGAAAAGGAAGTCTCAGTAACAAGTTTTTGCAGTTGATAATGGTGAAATTACCTATTCATAATTTCAAAACGTATCGCTTACTACTACTGATCTCAGCATAAGAAATTTTTTGATAGAATTTTTCATGCATCAATTTCAACTACAGCTTTAACATGATGGAGATTCTACTCCGACGGCAAATATATGTGGTTCAAGAGTGTTTTTCGCCCAATGCCTTGATGCTACAAGGCTTGTATCTTTGCCATTAAACATAAAGGAACAGATTTTAGACGGTTCTGGAGTGGTAAGGTTCTCTGCTTTGGCGTTTCTCTTGTAGATTCACAATCCTTTGTATGATAGAAGCAGAAAAAGGTGCGAACATTAATGACTCCGAGGCTTTTTAATATAGTTCAACCAGAGCAAACTGTTAAATGGGATTCTAATATTATACTTTCTCTATTTAGGTTGCTGAATGAAACTTGATTATGCTCTCTTCACTCTAGTATATCCAGTCAAAAGAACGTAGTTAAATCACTCCATTTTCGTCTACATAATTTCAAGTTTTAATATGCTCAAGCGAAATTAATGTTCGCACAATTTTTTCCTAAATTGACAGGGTTTTTTTTTGACAATTTTACGTTAGATATTCTGAATTCCTTCCTTGGACTATGAATCCTACAACTATACAAAAAGTACGGAAAGAGAAAAGTTCTGAAACTTCACAAACCTGTTGATAGTAAGACTTCAAAGGACTACTTTTAGACAAAAAAAGAAGACTTCATAGGACTACTTAATACAGAAGAAAGAGTCACGTGAATATAGACGAATAGATTCAATAGATTTAACATAAATGGCTAATCACAGAAGAGAGCAAAATATCAGGTTTCCATAATTAACATCACGAGAAAGGAAGCATCTCAACAAGGGGGGGAAATGGTACACTGGCATAGTTGGGAAATTCAATCTCTGCTACATTGCTAGCTACCATACGCAGTCGGAATAACAGTGACCAAGTTCTGTTCAGAAACGAATCTCAACCATTCAACAATAGACCTCCATGTTTCCAAAGGGTATGTTTCCACTTTTGGTTAAAACAGTATGTTCCACTTTTGTTTTTACTTTAATTTTCTTGAACAAATCTCAAATAATTTTGGCTAAAAAACCTTAACGCTTCAGATCAAACTCGGCAAGCACTCCATACCAGTTACCACACAATACACCAGATGGAAAAGCGTAGAGAGCCTGAATTTTGCTCAAAACTTGAATTAAAACACAACATTTTTACCAGTTTGGATGCTGTCAGAGGAAGCATATCCATCTCAAATGGTTAAGTACGTACTTGAAATCTTTAACACCCGGATGCAAGTTAAGGGAACATCTTAAAATACTTGGATATTATCCCTTCGGATCAGAACAACCCAACCAATTAAAACAACTCGAAGGACATGGTTACATACCATTTCTGGACTGCAGACGATTCTGTGCCAAGTGCCAAAAGAAGGTATGGCTGAGGAAGGTCCGTTGCTTGATGATGTCCTTTTTCCCTGTGAATAAGCCTCAAGTTATTAAGAGAGGAAAGGATGAGATCATGAAAGAGAGGGAGAAAGAGAGAGAGATGTGTGTGAACTGTGAAGTGAACTAGTGATGTTTAATTATGAAAGAGAAGCTTGGAGATGATGGTGAGACGTCAGATACGTCAGAGAAAAAGGTGTGGACAAAAAATTTAAGAAAAAGGGGGGCACCACTGTTTGTTGAGTTCTGGGCTGAAAAGTAAAGCAGCAGCAGAGGGAGCAGTTATGAGAATTAACGAAAAGAAAGCTTGCTAAATATACTCTTTTATCCTCCATCTTCAACAAAAGGATTAGCCACTGCTCAGATTTTTTTTGTTTTTTGGATGAAACAGTGCATAGTTCAATTTCTTTCAGATTTACCCATGTTGCATTCCTTTCTCTCTCTCACTTGTTTGACATGTAGCATACATGCATGTGCTAGAATTCAAATGTCTCACAGGAAAAGACCAAACTGGTTGTTATCATGCAGTTTTTCACCACACTTGCGTGGTGTTTGTGTAAAATTAGAGGACATGGTCAGCTGTAGAATGTCGGGCATGGGAAACAAAAGAGGGAGGTCCCATGTTGGTTATCGCACTCGTCAGACAGAAGTCCGTTCGCACGGTCCTTGCACAGGTTCCTCTTCCAGGACACGGGCGCCATTTAGGTCATACAGCTTTCACTGCTTCTTCTTTTCCTAGTTGAAAATGCTACAGGTGTCAATGTTGAGCAGCACCCCACAGCTGCATTTATTCCATCTCTTGCAGAAAATGGACCAGTCACCACAAGCTCAATGTAACTAGCTAGCATTAGATGGCCAATCTCGAAAACGGGTTCAAGCACTTGAATAGAAAAACCCTTCAAGAAATTCTTACCAACAAAAATTTCCATATATTGGTCAATTTGATCTTTCGAAAGGATAAATTCTTCGCCTAACATTACAACGACCTATATTTGCAATGCGATACAATATACATGACTCATCATTTTGCCCAAGTTGAGTCGTAAGCATGCATGGGTGTTGCACTGACAGCTGTGTATTTTAATCCAACTGTAGGTTTCATATTTTGTCGAATCTAGTTAAGCCAAATGATTAAACAAGAATATCTCGCCAGCAATCCCACTAGTACGATGTAATTATTGTTGGGAATGGAGGTTTCCTCCATTAATGGATGTGGTTCCCCCTATGTGAAATGTAGGATTGGTTGAAGAAAGATGATGAGGAAACCTCCATTCCCAACAATGATTTGTCGTCAATTATTTATGTTCATTTTCTACATGTCCGAAATATAATTATGCTGAATGATGGCGCTTGGATATCAATAATTACTCTTTCTTTTGTTCTTTGGGTTTAAATAAAAACATATAGACCACATCATTCTTCTACTTGTTTCGTACTTTTCCTTCGATAATACTGCTTGATTCGCACTTGCATTCGCCATGGACAGCCACTACCCGGTGTTGTGCTTGTATAAAGTATCTTTACGTTCTACGCATGCTTTTATTGTTTCAAGCAACATCTCAGGTTTTAAACTACTCTCACTGTGCAACTTTAGACATGGGGATGTGGTATCTGGTTGAACACATCTCCTCCATGGGGATGTGGTGACGTGGTATCTTGTTGAACACATCTCCTCCACTGAATGACGCGTTTCATTCTTCACTTTTAGCCATCTCCTTTCTCCTTGATTTCTCTTTCTAATTTTTATAATGAAAATCCTGTTGTGTGGATCGTCCTACCAGTTTTCATTGTACGACCAAAGCATTCAATTTCTTCCTCTTAAGGGGAGGTGAAGTTTCTACATTCTTCAATGAGCTCTCACTGATCTGCTCTCCTCACTCTTCAATGAGTTCTCTTAGCCTTCAAACCTTCCTCCCATAACTCTTACCATTGCTTCCTTCGCCGTGAGCACAATCTGCAAGAGAGGACACCTCATGTGAGCCCCCAATGTTGGGTTGATGACTTAACCACGTGAAGGAGCAGAGAAAAGGACAGCATGAAAAAGACAAAATCGGTTTATTGGCCGATCGATCGGCCCACTTGTGGACTTGGACAGATTGCCTGCCGGTCGACAGGCTTGTCCGGTCGACCGGCGCTGCTGGATACCAGTTTTAGGAATTTTTTTTTTATGAGGAATCGTAGTTTACATGGACTAGAGACTTGTGGTACGTGTTTGGAGGGGTATTAGGGTTAGAGATGATTATAAAAAAGCTTGTATTCTTATGTTTTGGGTATGCCATGAATTAGAAAATGACTTGAGATGTTTGGCATGTGCATGTTTTTGTATGATGTGAGTTCTAAATAAAAGATTTTTGTGTGGCTATGGTGACTTGTTCTTGTGGGGTGTTGGTCACTCATTCTAGAGTTATTTTGGGTTGGGTTTTACTTTGTATGCCATGGAGAGAGCTTGAGAAGTACTCATGAATGTCTTAAGCTAGAATTGGACAAATGGCTTTGAGGCTTGATATTGGTGAGTATATATAATTGTACAGCACTTAGAAAATTGAAAACTTGTAGCTAACCAATGAGACGAAAACATGGTAACGCTGCGTTCGAAGATGTTCCTAAATGAGCAAACCAGACCAGCAACAAGAGCAAGGAGAAAAGTAGAATAGAATACTGCTCCTAGGAATTATGTGCATAGAAGGGTAAAAAGGCATAGAAGAACAAACAGAAATTCGTCACTTCAGGGTAAACTCCAATTTATCCTCGTTTTTCCTCCATAGGAAGCCCCAACGACCGAGGTTCTTGTTTTGCGCTTTAGAGTTGGGACTCACAAATTGCTAACATAAACTTACTGTGGCTAAGATGTCAGCATATGTGAATTAAATATAGACAGACCTATAGTGAACAAACTCTGTCTTTTTTCACGAGAGGAATACTCATCACTCTACGTGGATTAGTTCAAACAGTTAAAGCAGCGTTAGGTTGGATCAGTTGTGACTTTTGATTAAGCCAGTAGATCGGCACAAATTAAGGTGATGACTGCAAGATAATGGGAAACGAAGGGAAAACACCTAGAAGAAGCGGCAAAATCTTGGATGCGTCCAACAGAATGCCCAAAGGGGAGGGGAGGGGAGGGGATGGAATGAGCAAAGCATCTGGCAGACACATGGGCCAAGGGGCGGTCCCCAGGGAGCCTGTATGGTCCCCACTGCAGCACTCCTCTTTCATTGAAATTGATGGCACCTCCTCCTACCACCCACCCCACCAAAGGACCAAAGCACAAAGGTTTGTTATTCTCTCCGTTTCCCCATTACTTTATTTGCTGCTTTAACATGTGGTTGTTGTTTTGAAAAGAGACAGATTGCTTTGAGCCATTAGCCACCTTATAATAATATGATTATCTATAAAGCACAGTGTGCTTAGTAGAATGAGAATATTATAACAGGCTTTACCAGAGCGAAGAGGAATTTTCAAGGCTGAATGATGATGGCTTTCATTCCCCATGTTTTGCGCCTAACGAGGCCACTGAGATATAGGTTTGTTTCCAAAGGCTTCCTACTTAACGCTGGTTGTTGTTTGCTGTGTGCTCAGAACATAGAATTCCGTATCGGATATCGGTATACGGAAATCGGTATTGTATTGGTCGGCTTAAGAGACAAAATATCGGAGATATATCGGAGATATTTGTAAAAAAATATCGGTAGTCAAAAATTAGTTTTTACCATATAATTTCATAATCTAGCTTCTAAAATGAGTTATACTAATTTAGACAAAACATAGATTTTAAAATATGCATATTAGGATAGGAAACAAGTGGGAAAGTTAATTTTTTTCCCTTTTTTTAAAATTTTTTTTTTCGAATTTTTTTTCCGAAAATATTATTTTATTATAAAATAGCGATATATCGGTCCGAAACCGATATATCGCCGATATATCGACGATATTTGAAAAAAAATAAAAAACGATATTTGTCTGTCTCGTTTTATCGGGTGAGGCCCGATATCGATATATCGGCGATATATTGCCGATATGGAATTCCATGGCTCAGAATCGGGAACAAGCCTACGGACCACGGCCTTCGCAATTAGCAGATCCCAGCTATTCAACATATTGAGCCACTGCTTATTAAAGATCTCGTCTTCGTGCCTTAAAAAAAGGGACCAAAATTGATTACATATAAAGGGTTCAGCATGTAGATAGTGGAGACCCCTAAATTTTGTGGTAGAATAAGCCTGGATGCATCGAAATAATCCTTTGGAATAGGATCCGCAAGCATGGAAATTTGCTACGGCTCCTCCAAACTTGGGCTGAGAGATTGCAGAGTTTTTTCCATATTACCTGGCGCCAACTCTGATATTCCCATATTACCAGGTTTTTCCCGTGAAATCTCATATGACCCAAAATCTGGACTTGAAGTACCCAAAATGCCCTTTCTTCTATTTTTTCGTGCTAATACTGTGCGAAGAGGCGTGTTGTGTACAACACGAAAAAAGGGTGAAGTTCTCCGGCGATATACATCGGCGACGTCACCGGCGACCGGCGAGTTGGAGCGGCGATTCAACCGGCGGAATACACGGACGAGTTCGAGCCTATTCGCGTCCCCCATCTCGATATCGAGCTGCCCCCCTGCTGGATTTCGATGACACGACTGAGGGAGAGTGGACGAAGGCGGCGATTTGAAGCGCATACGACGGTATTTCTGATCTTCAACCTTCTGAGCTCCCCCGTGGCTCCCTCCGCCTGCATGCAACCGGCGGATTGACCGGATTGAGCTTCGGTTGACGGCGAGGAAGACTGTGAAAGGCACCTGCGAGGAAATACACACATACAGATGACTAAACTGCGGTAAGTTACAACTATCCTTACTGATTTTAGTTTCATAAGGACCGAAATTTGAATTTAAATTTTTACTATGAACTATAAAGTCGTGTCTGTAATAGACACAACTTTGTATTTAGTCGTGTACGCGACGACACGACTTTTATATTTTCATGTTGCACCGAGGAGACTTTTCTACTGACCACTATACCTCACTCCTTGCAGATGGATAAAAAAAGAGATGAGTCTATGGAGGAAATACCATCGGAAGAGGAGGAGGATCATGATTTTGTCTTGGCACCTCAACATCGAAATCAGAGGGGCAGGAAAAGGAAGGCTCCGATGGACCGACCAGTGAAGAGAACATATAATGCGCGACCGACGCTAAAGACGTGTTGTCAATCGGGAGCGATGAAAAAGTGTGCGGCCCTCCTACAGCATCACCAAAGATGTGCCCAAGTGATCAAAGATGCTGGTTTCGCTGTCATTTTTGAAGGTGAGGACGTAGTTGTATCTCGGAACCTCCTCGACCATTTGGTCAGGTACTGGGATGAGTCGGCGAAGGTCTTCAATATCAAGGGTAGGACGCTACATTTCACAGAGGAAGATGTTGCCCTTATCACCGGATTGCCCGCAAAGGGCGAAAGAGTTGAGGTCCTCCCCTCCTTGACACGCCGACCGGAAGGTCAATTCTTCAAAAAGTACTTCGCCGCGAGGAGAGCGGAAATTCCACACATTGAGGAAATCATAGACAAGCTTAGCGCGGGCGAACTGAAGATGGAAGAGGAGGACATTGCGAGGATGATCATCTGCCTCCTCTTCTGCACAGTGCTGTTTCCACACAGCACTAGAGCGGTTCATCCCTCTTTGTACCGTTACATTGACGACCTCCCAAGATTGAGGTCATACAATTGGGCTGGGGCTATACATAAGATGTTGGTTTCTGGTATAACCCATACCAGCAGACTAGTGGGTGCGAGATCGCAAGGAGAGTGCCTAGGCGGTGGATGCCTAAATGGCGCCGCATATGTCCTTCAGGTATGTAGCATTCATAGTCTTCGATCGGGAAAAAGTCATATACAATACCACTATATATATAGTCGTGTCTTATGAAACACGACTATATTTATAGTCGTGTATGATGGAACACGACTATGTATATAGTCGTGTTATTTACGACACGACCATAGTTCAATTCGTGTTCAACTTATAGTCGACTAAGGCAACCGCGCATTGTTATAATGTTTTCATCTGTTTACTATGCAGATTTGGTTTTTCGAGCACACGACAATCTTCCATCCTGTCATGGGCCCTACCAACCCACGGGCGAAAAGATGGCCAGGAAGTGGGGCCCTCATTACAGAGGTGAAGAAAGGTGCACAGAAGAAGCACCGTATGGCCGACTATTGGACGGGAGTGTTCCACAATCTTCAAGTAGGGGAGGAACTCGTCAATGTAATCAGCCCCATGGCCGGAGAGACATCTCTCCTTGCTTCGTCAACCTCAGGGGCCCCTCCTCCACGATGACAGAGGCCGGAGAGGCCGGAAATCAAGAGGACTCCCAACCAACCTGCCTCCACTTCCTCGAGGACGGCTGCCCAGTCCACTGCAACCGCAATGGGGCGATTGGAGGGTGCGCTTCAGGGCATACAGTCACTAATTGAGATAGCTCTGTCTTCGTATGAGGAGATGGGAAGGAGAGTCAGACCTCTGCGAGAGGTTCTCCACTCTATGAAGGCCTCTGCCGCCTCAGCGTCAATGCTGTTAGAAGGTCAGATCTTTGAGCATCCGAAGGAGGAGATGACTGAAGAGCTGACGAAGGAGCCAAAGAAGCGGCCCCAAATGGAGCCAAAGAAGTCATTGATCTATACATGAAATATGCATTTTATTATCTCCTAATCTTATGATTATGCTAGTGTTTGATTAGAATAACTACTACTTTAATATAGTTTTTAGTTTTTGTAGGAAACAAGAGCAATACACAGAAATGAGGTGAAAAGCAACTCGAATGGTTAAATTATCATAACTTCGTGTAAAAATGTCGGATTGGACTGATTCATGCTTCATGTTAAAGTTCAAGAAGTCAGCTTTCCAACGCAACCAACCACGCGCAATTCGGAGTTCGGGACACAAAGTTATAGCCATTTCAAGTTCATGAATAGTAACTACGATCGATCGGGAATCGTTGCGATCGATCGCAAGAGCCGCTAAAATACTGTATTGAAGGACACGATCGATCGGCATAAAAATGATCGATCGTATCTACTGGAATTTTTCAATCGCGCAAGACAGTAACTACGATCGATCGGTATCATACGGCGTCGATCGGCAAGCGATCGATCGAAGGAAATAACGAAGGAATAGCGATCGATCGGACAGCGAACGATCGGCAATACGGACGATCGATCGCCGTATGCGGCAAACCGGAATTAAGACCTATTTCGACTTGGATTTGGAAGGGGACTTCGTGGTTTCTCTTCACTATTATAAATAGGCCTTATGGGAGAACGTATTGGGCACCACATATTCAACCTAGAGAGCAATTTGAGACCTTGGAGGCTAGAGCAAAGGAAGATGAAGATGATGAAGATGAAGATGATGGATTCTCTTCCCATGCTTGGCTAAACTCCTATCCAAGGCGTAGATGAAGCCCAATAATCTGGTTGTGTAGTTTCTTTTCTCTCATCTTATGTTTTTACTCTAGTTGGTGTATGGATTTTATAATGCAATTAAAGTTAATTCATTGAGTTTATTCTTTGTGCTTGAGAGAAACAAGAGTGGATTTTATGAATTTCAATCTGAAAGATTACTTGCATGTCTGAGAGGAATGTGAGTGTTCTGATTTGTCATATATTAATAAAGTTTCATTGATTTATGCTTGAGAGAGATAGATCACAATTCCATATGCTTAATCGATTTATGTGTTACGTCCGAGAGGAGAGCACTATAATTTGAATTGACAGGTGTATGTCTGAGAGGAATACACCAGCCAATTGGAAATCTTTATTCAAAAGAGAGAGAGAGACGATACACTAGTTATTGTGGTGGATTCGAAGCCTTGGTTTTCTCCACATTGATTAAAACTCAACTTAGTAGTTAAAGTTCATAGCTTTATTTAGATTAAACAAAAACTGCAACTCTCTTCTCTTGAATTTGGTAAAAGATTAATCCGTCCCGGAGGTTCGACAACCCTTATCAATACTCACCGTAGTACAATTGCCTTGTGCACTTGCAAGGGTTTAATTTTAAACGATCAAATTTTTGGCGCCGTTGCCGGGGACGGCTCAATAATTTACCAGATTCTTAGCATAATTAGTGTTAGAGTAGTTTAGTGAGTCTTAATTTAAATTATTTGTCAGTAGCTTAATTTGTGTTTTTCTTTCTTTTTGCAAGGTTAAGAGAAGACGTGAAATTCTCGCCAACGAGGAAGGGCCACCCCTACCCCTAGTTTGCATTCTCTTTTCCTTATCTTTTTAGATTAATTTGTGTGTTTGGTGTTTTCTTTTCTTTCTGTGATAGTATGTTGTGCTAGTTGTGGATATCTAGGGTTGTTTATCTTATTTGTGGATGTGTGATATAGTGGTTCGGGTGTTGATAAATACATGGTGAAGAAATGACTTCACCTTTCTATGGATTTAGCCATGAGAACCCATATAGGAACTTTAATGATTATTGTTCTTCACACACACATAATACCCCTCCCTATGAAGTGTCCTACCACTCACGTTCTTTATATGCTGATTCTTACAACAGTGGTTGGGATAATCACTCTAATTTTGAAAGTGGCACATCTTCCCTACAATACACAACTCCTTATATGTCGGAACCATATGCCCTCTGTTTAAGTCCTATTCATACCCCAGTGGAGTGCCCTTTGGCCCATGCGTACCCTGATTTTATAAGAAAATATGTGAATGAGGCCCAAAGTCTTCATAGGTGGGAGGACCATCCTAATTCTCCTTGGGAGCAACCCCACCCTGGGCCCACTCTTCATGAGGCCCCTAGACAAGATTTCCTAAGCCAACAACTGCCTTACCAACCAGCCTCTACTCCTCAGTTTGGCCAATCATCCTTAGAAGATCAGATGAGCCAGATACTAGCCACCCTAACAGAGATGAAAACAGAGCAAAAATCCCAGGCCCAACTTGTCCATTCTCATACACAGGCTCTTGCCAACATTGAAATACAGTTAGAACAGCTAACACAAGCTATGAATATGAACGAAGAATGCATTTTAACTGTCGAGCCCCAATATCTGAAGGGCCAATTTTTTGAGGAAGGGATTTTTTTTCCCTGACTATGATGTTACATCCCTTCATAATGCCCAAAGGTTTGACAATGAGCTTGAGTGGGTTTTACATAATGATCAAGAGGGTGTAGAAATTAAAGAAGAAGTGAGTGCATTAATAGAACCCATCTTTAAACCTTCTTCTATATTTGAGGAGTCACATTCTACGGCACTATCAACAGAACTTTCTATTCTTGAAACACCATTCATACCATGTCTTGACCGATCTAACCCTTTGGTTATTGAAAGTAACTTAAACTGTTTCATAGATTGTTTAGTTGAGTCATTAATTGAGGAAGCTTTCCCAATTGGGTTACTAGAAGAGGCCCCTAAGGCCAAAATGGTTAATTTGAAGGAGGATCCCTTAATTTTAAAATTTTCTACTGGCCCTTCTTCATGGTTAATGTAGGGACCCCTCTTTCCAAAGCTTCCCCACCCACCACTCCATCCTTTTATTCCACGATGTGCTCCATACTTAGGCAACAAAGATAGGAGTGTGTGGTGCAATCATTTAATTGATCCAGGTTGATGACTTGATAATCTGGACCCTACAGAGGATTATGGCTTCGTCTGGCTGAAGACGTTAAACTTAGCGCTTGGTGGGAGGCAACCCACGTATTCAGGTGTATTCTCTCCTTTATCTGATTTTCTATGTTATATGCTCATTGTCGTGCTATGTTTTGTTCACATTGAGGACAATGTTCATAATAGGTTTGGGGGAGGGAATATTACTTATAAAAAAAATTAAAAATTAAAAAATCATAAAAATTTAGATAAATATTTGGTTAGTTTTTAGGTTGTTTGTTAGTATTTTTTTTAGGTTTTGATAGTTTATCCCGTAATAATGCATGTTACAATTCTTAGGAGATTAATTTGCATTGGAAGTGTGAGTAAGTATACTGGAGGATAGATACACTTAACTGAGCATATCTTTCTATTACAGTCCTCTTGGAACAAAGTGCTTGAACTAAGAAAATTCACTTACACACACTAGTTACATAAAGTAATACCATCTAGAGATTTGTTGAATACTAATCTATAGTGGGATGTCTTTAATCATAGTCATTGGATGATGTGTAGTTATCTGTTGAGCTTAAAAGATCATGATAGACCATTTACTTGGCTATGGCAAGGGATTGGAACCGGAAATAGGTTGAGAGTATAATACAGCCTGGACACAATAAAGATGTGCTAAAAAAAAGAATGCTGAAAAATATGAATGATGAAAATGAAAATGTGAAAAAAAAATGAAAACAAAATGAAAGAAAAAGGGGCTGCTTGACTTTATAAGATTAACTTAGGCTGATGCTCGGGCCCGAAGCGGTCTCTTAAAACCTAATGCCCTAAGCCAACTGGCTGGGAGTCATTGGCCTGAGTCATTGCTAAACCTAAGCATCTTGAAGTCAGGCCTTACACAGTCCTAGCGAAAAAAGAAAAAAAAAGTCTATGGTGTATTATCCTATCAAATCTAGAATGTTGGACCCGAAGGAGGCGCGCAGATCTGTGCTATCATGAACCTAAAGATTATGATGACTATGTAGATTCTGATGTTCTTTGGTTAATGGGTAACACTGAATCTGTATAAACAGAAATTTAGAATGTATTGCTACAATGTTCTACACTTTCTACTATTTATATTATCATGCTATATTATATTGAGCAGAAATTTCTAAGATGAAAGTGTGGAATAAAACCACTTACTTGAGGGCTTCTATATTCCTGTTGATTATGAACCAAGTACGTGTGGTTAATTCTTTTAAGCATTGTATTTTGCATTTGTCGGGATAATAGGTTGTATGTTTTGCTATGTTTTAATTTTTGCTTTGTTTTTGCACTTAGGTTAATTAGTTTCATAAATGCATGTTTGTGGGTAGCATGGCTGCAAACCCTCACGAGACAACACTCGTCCTACTAGGGCCACCTAGAGGTTTAACGGCTTGTTGCATACGCTCAATGCAATCGTGTTCCCTACGAAAGTGGTGTTTACTTTTATGCATTAGTTCCTTAGTTTGTTTAATTTTTTTTTGTTTTTTTTTTGCTAGGGACTAGCAAAATCTGGGTTTGGGGGTGTGATCTATACATGAAATATGCATTTTATTATCTCCTAATCTTATGATTATGCTAGTGTTTGATTAGAATAACTACTACTTTAATATAGTTTTTAGTTTTTGTAGGAAACAAGAGCAATACACAGAAATGAGGTGAAAAGCAACTCGAATGGTTAAATTATCATAACTTCGTGTAAAAATGTCGGATTGGACTGATTCAAGCTTCATGTTAAAGTTCAAGAAGTCAGCTTTCCAACGCAACCAACCACGCGCAATTCGGAGTTCGGGACACAAAGTTATAGCCATTTCAAGTTCATGAATAGTAACTACGATCGATCGGGAATCGTTGCGATCGATCGCAAGAGCCGCTAAAATACTGTATTGAAGGACACGATCGATCGGCATAAAAATGATCGATCGTATCTACTGGAATTTTTCAATCGCGCAAGACAGTAACTACGATCGATCGGTATCATACGGCGTCGATCGGCAAGCGATCGATCGAAGGAAATAACGAAGGAATAGCGATCGATCGGACAGCGAACGATCGGCAATACGGACGATCGATCGCCGTATGCGGCAAACCGGAATTAAGACCTATTTCGACTTGGATTTGGAAGGGGACTTCGTGGTTTCTCTTCACTATTATAAATAGGCCTTATGGGAGAACGTATTGGGCACCACATATTCAACCTAGAGAGCAATTTGAGACCTTGGAGGCTAGAGCAAAGGAAGATGAAGATGATGAAGATGAAGATGATGGATTCTCTTCCCATGCTTGGCTAAACTCCTATCCAAGGCGTAGATGAAGCCCAATAATTTGGTTGTGTAGTTTCTTTTCTCTCATCTTATGTTTTTACTCTAGTTGGTGTATGGATTTTATAATGCAATTAAAGTTAATTCATTGAGTTTATTCTTTGTGCTTGAGAGAAACAAGAGTGGATTTTATGAATTTCAATCTGAAAGATTACTTGCATGTCTGAGAGGAATGTGAGTGTTCTGATTTAAGTTTCATTGATTTATGCTTGAGAGAGATAGATCACAATTCCATATGCTTAATCGATTTATGTGTTACGTCCGAGAGGAGAGCACTATAATTTGAATTGACAGGTGTATGTCTGAGAGGAATACACCAGCCAATTTGAAATCTTTATTCAAAAGAGAGAGAGAGACGATACATTAGTTATTGTGGTGGATTCGAAGCCTTGGTTTTCTCCACATTGATTAAAACTCAACTTAGTAGTTAAAGTTCATAGCTTTATTTAGATTAAACAAAAACTGCAACTCTCTTCTCTTGAATTTGGTAAAAGATTAATCCATCCCTGAGGTTCGACAACCCTTATCAATACTCACCGTAGTACAATTGCCTTGTGCACTTGCAAGGGTTTAATTTTAAACGATCAGTCATCGGTGCATCAGATAGAGCCAAAGAAGCGGCCCCAAATGGAGCCACAGAAGTCATCGGTGCATCAGATGGAGCCAAAGAAGCGGCCCCGTGAGAAGGAGCATAAGAAGAACACTCCGATTGGTATGCGAACAAAGGAGCTGGCAAGGAAGTCACATCTGGATTCGACGAAATGGGGTAAAGGTAAGTTGTAGACGATTATTTATTTTTTCGTGCCTCATGGTACACGACTATTATATTTGTCGTGTTAAATGATACACGACTATGTGGTTTATCGTGTTTCATACAACACGACTATGTTTTTTATCGTGCTGCGACTACTGACATGAATAAGAAAAATGTCATTTTAGCTCCCATCAAACGCGCGGATGAGGAAGACAAGATTGAACGGGCTACAAAGAGATCCTCTGCCAAGTTGTTTTTGAAGAAGCTCCAACTAGAATTCAACGAAGATATGGAGCGTGCAGAAGTCGAGTCCCATCCGACGTACAGACGGGACCTATTTCCCCCTGGTCTAGTGGTAAGGAAGCGAATGAGGAATGTCTCCGCGAGGGAATTGCATAGGATTAGAGAAGATGACCATATACGGAGAATGGCGCAGGAGCAGGAAAGAAGGAATAAGTCCCCTCAGCCGAAAGCCGACTCCGAACAAACCATATCCGATCGACAAGCGACCTCTATCATCGATGAGGTCATCTCTTCCTTACAGCAGTCAGATATCGAAACCGTCAAGGAGGAGGTGAAGGAGGATGTGAAGGACGGGGATGTCGACGAGGAGGAGGTGAAGGCGGATGTTATGGAGAAGGAGGGGGAGGAGGAGGAGGGGAAGGAGGAGGAGGTGCAGGCCGACGAAGAGGCGATGGAGGAGGAGAAGACGAAGGAGGTGAAGGAAGAGGAGGCTGAGGAGGAGGAGGCGAGGGAGGAGGAGGAGGTGGCGGAGGGCACTGGCTTAACCGCATCCCAGCCGGTTGACGTGGATGTCCTCCTAACTCCTCAAAAGTCTAAGTCTGTAATTGCACTCCCCGACAACTATGCCGATTTGGAGTTATGCTTCGACATGGGGGTATTGTTAGAGCGGGATAGAGTGGCAATAGATGGATGGATCGCCAATCCGAGGAAGGCTTATCCAATCCCGACGCTATGTGATGATGACTATTTATCCCTCCTACAAACAACAGAAATAAACACCAATGTAAGTAAACTTATGCTCCTCATATGTTTTTGTTGACATAAAGTCGGTATTCGAAGACACGACTTTGCGCCTAGTCGTGTCTTCGCAACACACGACTATACGCATAGTCGTGTCTATCGACGACATGACTATCATGAAAATCGTATATATAGAATAATTGACTTTTAATTGGAAGTTGTATATTGCCTTACTGCGAGTGTAATGACTCTTGTGGATGTTTTTCCATAGGTTATAGATGCGTTTTTAAGTCTGTTGAGCCAGCGCAATGACAGAAACCGGATGAAATGTCCGTGGGCATTTTTTGGTTGCCACGCATTCAAAGAGATATTCGACAACGTAAGTGTTCCCTGCATAAGGAGTGATAAGTAATTAAGTATGATATTACGAGCATCGTTGTCTAACTCTCTTGCGGTTTCGCAGGAGCACCAGGAAGGAGGAAATAATGCCAAATTGGTTAAAAAGCTCGGGAGGATGCTCGACGGCTTGAACAGGAACATGTTCTACGCATTTTTCCCAATCCGCACCGGCTCCCACTTCTGCCTCGTGTATGTCCATTTCCCGCACTGTGTATGGCGCTTCTACAACCCGCTGTCTGGCAGATCCCAATTATATCCGCATCACAGAAAAGCTGCTGACAAATTCACGCAGTTCATGAACGTTGTGATGGCAGGCAAGCTGGGGTGGTTTGGTTTGCTAGACTGGAAGATGATTCAGATAGCCAAAGCGCCGTGGCAACAAAATTCGAAAGACTGTGGCATCTTCATCATGATGTACGTCGCGCATTTGGTGTCCAATGTCAACCCACCGGAGTTTGATCAGTCCACAATTACACGACTGTGGCGACCAGTTATCGCTTCAACATTGATTCGGGGGGTTATTAACAGCGAGTTTGACGACGATTCCGGACAAGGCACAAAAGATGCCGTCACAGTTGCGGGTTTTATGCGGCTTCCGGATAAAGAATAAATTGGATTTCATTTTATTCACATTATTTTAATGTACAAAGTGCATTTGCTGTAAATACCGTACTCTTTCAAATAATTCGAATTCATTTTTGACACCTTGTTGTACAGTTCTCTTTCAAATAATTCCAATTCTTTTTTTGACTCATACCAGATGTAGACAAAATATCGCAAGCATGACTTTGAATACGGCCTTCATAGAACAGGACTACGTATATAATCGTCTCTGATGCAAAACGACTACGTATATAATCGTCTCTGATACAACACGACTACGTATATAATCATCTCTGATGCAACATGACTTTATATATAGTCGTGTTTCACAATAGTATAGATAGTCGTGTCGAAAGATAGTCGTGTCGAAAGATTGTTTTTCATTTCTTCCTTTCTTTATCTTTACAGGCGTACATTTCGGTAGAAGTTAATATGCGTTATACAAGAATTTGACTACATCCTAAGTGAAGAATGGTGGGGGCTGAGGTAAGCCGGAGCGGCGTACATGCGATGTCTCGTTCGTAGTCAGTTTGCCTTGTTGCGGAAGTGTTCGTTTCCTGCGCGTCCGATTTTCTTTCGGAACCGGGCTGTTGGTGCACTTTGTACGATTGTGACCAACTTCACGACAATTCCCACATTTCGAACGTGGCCTTGCAGGTGGCTCGGGTTGTGACTCAATTCTCTTTGTCTTTCTCCTGCCCTTCTTTGGAGCTTCAAGCCTGGGCGGTTCGCATTTAAATAAAACCCCGTAATTTCTCCACTGACTTCTGTCTAAAGTAGGGAAGACTACTTCTTCGTACGTGTTGCGGTACGTACTTGCGCAGTACCACTTCTCACAATATTCTACCGCTTCCAGACTCCTCTCATCAATACATGCCATGGCGTGCTTGCATGGAAGTCTCATGCTCTGGAAGAAGCCACATGTGCAGGTTCTATTCGTAAGGTCAACAACATCCTGATGCGACAACATGAACAACATCAGTGTCTTCCAAGAATACTCGTGTCGTCGAAGACACGACTGTATGACTAGTCGTGCATGAGACGACACGACTGTATGAGTAGTCATGTATTCGTCGACACGACTTTGTTATAGTCGTATCTTATAGAAAACGAATGTATGCTTACCACATGGTATAAAGATGTCACTTCAAACTACCGTAATGATAGCGGTTGAACTCGAACTGTTCCAGCACTCTGATTCCTCATCTGATTGATATGATTCTGTGCATATTTTGTTAACGTAGTCGGTAGCCCGTCTGCTTCTATTCGGCGTCTCTGAAAATGGACGCTTGTGGTCGCCCGCGTTTGCTCGATCAACCGAGTTATTGGCCAAAACCTTGCCTTTAGAAGCATATTATTTACACTTTCTGATGCGTTCGACGTGAGAGTACCGTACCTTTTACCCGGATATTCTACGTTCGCCCAATGTGTTTTCGGAATATTGTCAACATATTTCCAGGCCGCCTCATTGTGTTCCTTCATCTTCTCCATCGTTGCATCGAATTCTGGTCTCCTGAAGCATTTTACAGCTCGGAATAGAAGTTCCTTCAGGTACTTATCCTTCCAAGTATTAAGCATATTTGCGGCCATATGCCTTAGGCAAAACCCATGGTGAGCCTCAGGAAAGACATCGGCGACCGCTCTCAGAAGGCCCTTCTGTCTATCAGAGACAATAGTGTCCAGGGAGGCCGGGGGGTCCGTAAAGAGAAAACATTTTAGTAAGGTGAGGAACCACGTCCTGTACAAGTGAGAGACAAGCATATTAAACACAGAATGCTCTTGCGTTGTTATAAGGTCGTGTAAAAATAAAACACGACTGTATGAGTAGACGTGTTTTCGAAGACACGAATGTGTGCCTAGTCGTGTCATCCAAAACACGACTGACTTTCCTGCTTCTATACTTACCACGTTTTGATATTCTCTTTATCGACAATTGCATATGCAAGACACATTAATTGTTGATTGCCGTCGATTGCTGTAGCAACCAATAATACTCCAGGGTACTTTCCTTTTAGGAATGTTCCATCAAGCGTGAGCAACGGTCTCAGTGTTCTTCGGAATGCTCTTGCGACCGGGCCGAACATCCAAAACACACGTCTGAAGTCGTAGCCGGCTAACTCAATTGGGATATCAGGTATATCAGCTGATCTTTCTATGACCACATGTGTACCTGCGTTAGACCGCTCTAATTCCCTTCCGTAATGTGGCAAAATACGATATGCGTCTTCAGGGTTGCCATCGATCAATCGGATCAATTCCTCTTTCATCCTCCATGCCCTTTTATAGTTGACTGTGACGCCCCAATGCTTCTCAATGTATTGTTGGATATTTGAGATTTTTATGGAGTTTGAATCCTTATGGAGGCCATGACACTTCCTCGCAATCCAGAGGTGAGAAGCCAATGGATGATCTTTCGAACTTAGAGAAGTGTCACATGTATGCCGTTCTTCCCTCCTTATTACGCTGACTCCATCAAGTCTGTTCGACGCTCGTATGTACCACTTGCACCCCGAAACCTTGCACGTTGCAGCAAATGTGTCCTTGCTCTCATCCGCTACTTTGAACATGAACTTCCTCTTGATTGCCAGATCAGTTAGAACCATCTTGAACTGCTTGACACTTTCGAATCTAGCCCCTAAGGTAAGTTGTGCCTCGTAGTCTTCTGCTTGCAAACTTCCGGTCAACATCGTCTCCTCTTCACAATGTTTTGAAGGACCGGCCTGTGCAGAATAGGTACCCCAATCCCAACCACCATCACCCTCAATATTGAGATAGTCATCGTCCTCCAACGCGACAGATTTCCCTTTACATGTGTCTCCTGCCGTGGGACCTCTAGAAGTCGATGTTCCCGTGTGATCTGGCTGGCTAAAATGTGGTACTGTAAGAGGCTCATCCCACTCATCTGCAGACCACGGTAATTCATCTTCATCCAACAATTCTTCTTCATCTGGACTAGAATCTTCATCTTCATCTTCTTCTTCATCTTCACCTTCTTCTCCATCTCCGAAACTGCGGGAAAAAAGATGTATCAATGGACTTGAGAAAACGATAGCACGTACTATGAGGTATTGTCTTATGCAACACGAATTGATTTATAGTCGTGTACTGGGCAACACGACTAGGTATATAGTCGTGTTCAATACGGCACGATAAAATTTTTAGTCGTGTACTATTATAGTCGACTATAATAGCACACGACTTCCCTGTATCCGCGCCTTAGAAGTCTCACCTCGCATAGTCTCCATCTCTTCCTCCTTCGACTGCTGATGCGGGTGTCTTATTGCCCGGGCTGGACGGCCTCTCTGGTGGTGTCTTACTGGCCGGCCTCACTTCTGCCTCTGGTAGCCTCTCCTCCTCCTTATTTGCATTGGCATTTATTTCCTTATTGAGAGTCGAAGTCTCCATGTTATTGCCCGTAGAAGTCCACTCCATGTACAGGCGGAGTAGTCCATTTGTGCCTTGCTTGCTCTTGTGAAGTATAAATATTGACTCCACGTCTTTATCGTCTTCAAGGAGAAATGTGTATTCAGAGTCAACACGATATGACAAAGTTAATGTACCAGATGTAGACTTAAGCGGTAATCTTTCTTCCACTAGCTGCAACAGTTCCAGGTACTTTACTCTTGTATCTATAGGCAGGAGCTTCCGTTTCCCGCCCACGTACTGATCAGAATTTGTCAAAACTCCGTCGTAGTGTAAACAAAGAACTATCTTCTCCATCCGTACCTGCCATTAAAATACCGAAATAAGTTAAAAATCCGTGAGACACTATATATTGAAAACCGTATATGAGTGAAAAGCAACGTCTATGAGCCGTGTTTCATCAAACACGACTATTGTTACAGTCGTGTTGTCGACGACACGACTGTAACAATAGTTGAAAACTTGCTAAGTTTTCAACTTTCTTCTCTGGAACCAACTTTCATGATAGAAATCGTCGTATTTGAACTTCACCTACGAGTTTTTCGATGTATCTTGCCTCCGTTGAAGTTGTTTTCCAGTACCCAATCTTTCCCGCTCATTTTCCCCCTTGTTGCCGCGAAGATGACCTTTCCGGAGTTCGACGGCGCCGGCGCCGGCGATGAGATGGGCGGAGAGGCCGGACGGAACGCCTTCTTCTCCGACTAACGGCAGCTTCTCTGGGTAGTCGCTCCCTTTCTGGGTAATATGGAAAACCAAAGAGTGGGTGGCTTATACCTAAACCTAAGGGCATTTTGGGTACTTTCCGGGTCATATGGAAGGAAGAAAGTGATTCCGGGTAATATGAGAAACCCGTGTTTGGCACCGGGTCAGACGTAAAAAGCTCGAGATTGCAACTCCAAAGTCCAAATGGCATGCAAGGAATATTCTTTGCATTTCCCACAAAACTCACAACTTGTTAGAAACTAGAACCCTCTTGACTTAAGTCAAGCTGGACTTTGTACTTTGATTTAGGCCCATTGTCCGAACTGTCTATTCATCTCTTTTGGGCAAGACTCAGGGGTTTCTATTGGGCTCACACCAAGGCTCGCAGTTTTAATTCTCTCAATTGGGGCCGCTATTACTAAACCCAAAAATATGGGGGGCCTCGACCTTCAAAGAACTGCACATGGTTCAACTGGACCACCAGGAATTTATTTGAACGCGGATATTGCCACCCCAAAAACTCGATCACACCCGTTTGACAAAAAATGCTTGTCTTTTTTTTTTTTGGCTCTTGCACCCCAAAGGCCTTCCCAATATTTAGAGGCCACCCCCAGCTTAAACTACCCAAAAAGGAAAAAATGCACGCAGAAAGTTCAACTTCCTCTCCCTCTTCTCCTCATTTTTGCTAGCTGCCGCCGGGAAGAATGTTGCTACTGGCAATATCTTGTAAAAGAGAATTTTAATCTTTTTCCTATCCAAAATGACTTTAAACTCTATGGAGATTTTACAACAAAGTTTCCATCCAGGGGTGGAGCCATGAATTTTCACTGGGGAGGATGTATCACCTCTAAAATTCTAAAGCATAGCTCATTTCTAGTTAGGCTTGCATAAAAAAATATTCATAGCTAATCTCTAGAATAATTGCCTTGAAGAGTGAATAAAGCTGGAAAAAATTGCCATATATATACAAAACAGCTAGACTCAAGTACTTTCAAGATATCTTGTAGTAGAGTATTAGTCTATTATTAGTCTATTTTTTAATAGACTAATACTCTATATTGTAGTAATTTCCTCAAGCCGTCAGCCCAAGCCGAACCTAGCATTCCTTTTTTTGTCATCTTGTAATCCCAAAGTTCAACGGTACCTTAACCATTGTCAGGAGATTTGTGCAACTTTTATGGGCCTAGAATTACCAAAATACTTTATAGTATTAGTAATATGCTACATTGATTAAAAGGTCAGCTGGGGCAATTGCCCCAGCTTGCCCCCCTTGGCTCCGCCAGCGTTTCCATCTGTTCTGTTTTGTACTCAATACAATCCCTTTGTCCTAATTGATTCACACGACGGAAGAGCCAAACCAGCCCAGTTTTATGCACGAAGCCAAGCCAATCTCGTTTGCAGAGTCAATCACCTGAAATTCACACGAGAAGCGTATGTTCTGGGGCATAATTTTTTCTCCTTTCGTGTTCTTTAGTATAATGAGCAATTGGGAACTTGGTTTTTCTCCATAGATTAAGCATTATGAATTTCATTTGAGATATAAAATTCTGAGCAGCGCATGACAAACTTAGCGGACTTGATTGGGAAGTTGACATGTGACCAACTGAATACATGAAGGAAAAGCTCACTTGTATTTATGTTGGAAAAAGCTTATTTGTTGGTGTGGGCGGGTACACACGAGAGATTTTCTGGTTTTCGGTTGGGGTGCATGAGTAACAGAGTGTTTTGAGTGTTTTTTGGGTTGGCAATATCCTCGTTCGGAAGGCCCTTTATGACCGAAAAATCTACTTTTCAATTTCAGAAATAGGAACTTGACACCATGCTGTTGGATTTCCAGGTTTCTGGGTTCTCATGTTTGCAAGTTTCCCATAACTGGTCTTATATCACCTCTATCAGCTGGTGGAATATTCTCAAGTGAAACACTCCGAATGAGTGTACTAGAGCTGTGCAACACATCCTTTGTCCTTGTCCTGAGGTTGTGCCATATTTCAACAACTTCACCTCATCCATCCACAAGTGGCAATGACAAAAATACTGGCATGGAAATAATGTCTCCAAGAACAACAGTGCTTGTGAAATAAGAGGAAGAATTGTTGCTTGGAGGCATTTTGTGGAACACTCGGAAAGAGAAACACCTCCAATGCTTGATAGAAGACCAGAGCACAAAGGTGGACCTGAAACTTGATAGATGATGGATACAAGATTCACACTATATACCAATAAAAAAAGACAAGTCTTGTTGATCCACTTTATTGCCAATATTCTTCCTCGTGTTTCTTTAGTTTGTATGCGCACTTTGACTTGTAATATGGAAATTAAAGCTCTTATCTGTCCTGCGCACGCAGAAATACCTAAAAACAGAGTTGTAGAGTCAGTTCTAACTTCTAACTTCTAACTTCTAGCACATTGGCAAGGTGGGCTCCGCATTGTTTCTAGCTCCCAATGGATGTCGCCACTACATGCTAAAGCACCGTTACAACAATGTGCAGGAAGATTCTCAACAACTTTCAGTAAACAATATTTGGCTTTAACTAGGGCGGTAAACGGCGTTCGGATGTTTGTGTCCGTCCGTCCGTTTTACAACAAAACGGACATAAAAAATTGTCTGCCACGGACACGGACACTCTTGGTGGTCCGGCATCTGAGCGGATGCAGCTGCGGACAGAGTGCACCCGCGTCCAAAGTCGTCCATGTCGGTTCATTTCCGAAACGGACACATGCGGACGGACACCTAATTTTAATGTGAGCGGATGGCTACATACGTAGCTTGTCCGCGTCCGTGTCCGTCCATTTACACCCCTAGCTTTAACATCCAACTAGACGCTTTTGCAATCTTTTCACCTGTTTCAACGATAAGTCTATGAGAATATCGAAGAAATAAAGAGAGAGAGTAAGGTTTCTTATTATGATGGCTTAATAGCAAAATACAATAAACAAACATTAAATAGTCTTACAAATAAGAAGAAAAATACCATTCTACTCTTATAGCTAAGATAAAATAATAATAACTCTAATATCCCCCCGCAAACTTAATATGTGGTATGATGATGGGTGAGGTGACAATCAATCTCGATATACTTGGTCCTTTCATGAAGACTAAGTTATGAGTAATTTAAATAGCACTCTTGTTGTTACAATACATAAAAGCGGAACGAGAAAGAGCAACACCCCAATTGACAATTAACCAACGTAACCAAACCAAATGATCTCAGTGGTAGTAGAAGTCACAACACGATACTCAACTTCTGTTGAAGATCTAGAAATGATAACTTGCTTCTTACTTTTCTACAAAATAAGATAATCACAAAAAAAGATATAGAATTCAGTGACAGATTTGTGATCGACAAGATCACTATCCCAATTAGTATCAGAATATGCTCATAGCTTCAAAGATGAGGTAGATGGAAGTAAAAGACTCTGAAATATAGTGCCCTGAAGATATCGCAAAATACGAAGAACAACAGCCCAATTAACTGTAGTAAGGGAAGCAACAAACTGACTAAGAATGTGAACTGCATACGCAATATCCGGCTGTGTAATAGTGAGATAAACCAAGTTGCCAAAAATAATACAATATAAAGTAGGATTTGACAAAGAAGTATCATCAGAAGGAGAATATCGAACATCAAGTTCAAGAGAATATCAAATATCGAACATGCTCGATATCCTAAAATCAGTAAGACGAGCATGTTCAAGGATGCCGGTTGTGTACTAGGACTGCAAGAGAAGATAACGCTTAGGAGATAGGGTTACTTCAATACCAAAAGAAGTGATGACAATGAAAAACTTCTGAAACCAGACCCGATGTGCTTGTTTGAGACCATATAAAGTTTTTTAAGCTCGCAAACTTCACCAGGGTTATGAGAAACACTAGGAGAGAGTAGCAAGTAAACTTCTTGAAGATCGTCATTCAAGAAGGTATTTTTAACATCCATCTGAGATATATGCCATTGACGAATAAAGGCGTTTGCAATAAGAGTGTGAACAGTAGTAATACTAGAGTTATTATTATTATAAATAAATACCAAAGTGTCAGTAACTGCAAAACTAGAATGAACAAGAGAATGTAAACTATCTATAGACTCAGAGAAATGATCAAGAAGGGTATATGTTCAATGAACACAACATGAAGAGTGACATACAATTTATGGGTGACATGATCAAAACAACGGTATCCCTTTTTACCGTCACCATAACTTAAAAAAACACAAATAGCAGAGTGAAAAGATAATTTATTATGTTCTATATGAGGTCGAAGAACAAAACAAGTACAATCAAACACTCTTAGTGATGAATAATCAGGAGCATGCCCATACAACTTTTCAAATGGTGACATACCTTAGGTGTGAGATAAAAGGATCTTATTAATTGAGCGGACAACTGTAAGAATTGTTTCTCCCCAAAATTCACTAGGGACATAGGCAGACAATAAAAGAGAGCAAGCAATTTCAATAATATGTCTATGTTTTCTCTCAACAACTCCATTTTACTATAGAGTGTCAGTATATGAAGTTTGGCAAAGAGTTCCATAAAAAAAATCACAAAATTTATTAGAGGTATACTCACCACCCAAATCATATATAAAACACTTAATAATACCAGAATGTTGAGTTTTGACAAGAGCACGAAACATAGTATAAATACTTAAGAAATAAGAATGATGGTTCATAACATAAACCCAACAATACCGAGTGTAATCATCAATGAAGGAAACATAATATCGAGACCCTCATTTTGTAGGAATAAAAGAAGGTCCCCACACATCAGAATGAACCAAGTCAAATGGGGCAAGAAAAGAAGAAATACTTCGATTAAAAGGTAAAACAGAAAATTTTGCTAGTTTACAACCACTACAATCAGAAATATCATGTGTTAGTAAATTTCCTAATGCTCCTGTAGAAGCCAAGTATTTTAGACGAGATGCTGACACATGACCCATACGAGAATGCCATAAATAAAAGCTAGAAGAAGAATGACTCAAACGAAATAAAGATAAGTCAATCCAAGAAGCTACAACTAATGGTATTATTAGCTCATCTAAGATATAAAGTCTCCCCTTCCTAGTGACTGTCCCAATCAGTTTATGGGATTGTAGATCCTGCACATGACAAGAAGTAGAAGAGAAGGAAACTGTGTTCACACAATTGACCAATAAAAATAAAATTCAATGTAAGATTGAGAATATGATAAACATTAAAAAGTAATAAATCAGGGGTGACAATAAAACCAACACCTACTAAGGGCATAGGCAATCATGACAGACACAAATGAGGTAGGACACAAAGAAGCAAAAAATGGCAAATTTGGTGACATATGATGGGAAACTCCAGAGTTTAAAACCCACGTGGAGGAAAACATACCAGAAAAATTATGAGATGACAAACTTATAGGAGCGGAGACAGATATAACATGTAGTTGTGTGGCAAAAAACTTCTAAAATTGCTCAGCAAGGGTGGCCACCGTGGGATTAGAGGATGATGTGGCTCCAAATCTAAACGGGTATGGTGGTGGTACAACTGTTGTTATATTAGGTTATAGGGGACTATAGGGTCATTGTTGGAATTAATTTTGATTCCTGAATTTCCATGGAGGAGTTTGCTGGTGGCCCATAAACTCTTGTGGCTGTTGTTGCGTTCTATTCAATAGCTTAGGACACTGAGTCTTCCAATGCCCCTGATGCTTACAGAAATTACATTCATCATTACTAGACTTAAAAAAGACTTGTTTTGATAGTTGGCAGGAGGTCTTAGAAGTACTGCTAAAACATATGGATTAGAAGGTGAGAGAATTCCTTTCTCTTCATGAAATTTAAGACGAGTCTCCTCAACCAACAACTCATTGACCACTGAGTCAATAGAGGGAAGTGGACTACGATGAAGAATTGTCCCACGAAGTCCCTCAAAATTATCACAAAAAATAATAAAAAATTGAACCAACCGTTGTTCCTCTCTACGGGCAACCGAATGTAATATCGAATGTTGATCATGGTAATGTACATCCAATTAATGTAAAAATTACCCCAAATGTTGATAATGGTAAAATAGAATTCCTGGATACTCATACTTTTCTGTTGAATTCCTCGAATGTATATCCAACTGATATTGTTTTGCAAAATTAGACTACGTGTACAGTCTTGCCAAATGATGCCAAACCTCCTTAGCTATTTCATATTTTGTCAATTGAGTACATATCAAATTATCAACAGAAATGTTTATCCAAGTGATAATTTTTAAATTATTTGATTGCCAAATATCTAACTGTTCTTCATATTTTTCAAAAATTTGATCAATAGGTTTACCCAAGGTCCTACTAATATAACCCCACATCTTTTGTCATTTAAAAAAATTATCACATAAATCATATACAAATAATTTCTCTCATTCAATTTTACAGTAATAGAATGAAGCGAATCATCTCTTTCACCAGCCATTCAAAGTCCAACAGAGACAATAAACAATCAGTGACAAACGAGATGAGCGAAATACCATATTCAAATGACAAAAAAGATATTGTGATTTCATGATTCAAGATTACTGCGATTCCAGATTGTATGATCTCCCCTGGAATTGCAAAAATTAAAGCTTTTATACAATGTGAAAATATTGAAGAAGCAAAGAGGGTGACTAGGGTTTCTTATCATGACGGTTTAATAGTAAAATACAACAAAGAGAGATTAAATAGTCCTACAAAAGAAGTAAAATATCATTCTACCCTTATAGCTAAGATAATATAATAATAACTCTAATAAAGTCTTCTCAACAACAAAACTAGGACCATCTTCTCACTCCCAGCGCCTCCTGAAATAAAAATGGCACCTTGTTTTAAGGTTATCGTCTAGTTTCAACATTTGGATAAGGGTTAAGCAGTTCATACTTCATACTGCCAACTTCATATCCAAAGCGTTGATTTTGGAAGAAAGAAATCCTTGCGTGACCCTACAAATCTGTAGAAGATGTGACCCTTGAATTTGACATATCATATTCCAAGTGCTTAAACTGAAAATGGAGGTCGCATGTTAAGCAAAACACGATAAAAAAAAACCTTCTTTACCGGCATCCGACAAATCGATTAGTTTTTTGGTAACTCATCCGGCAGATCTACGCCCCAAATATCATACGTATCCGGAGACTAGAGCCAGCAAAGCCGCTGGTGGAATTTCAGGGACCATTGATTGTGCGAAATCAAGAGCACAAGGATTGCCCAGTCGAAATCACATGTCCAGATTGCGCACATAGATCTTCCCAGGGCGTCGTAGATTCTTGGCAATCAACGGCTGGTGATGCTTCATCCGCGGCCTTGATGAAGCTTCACAAGCGGATTCATTTTCGACTTCGAAATGACGGGGTAGGAAAAATGGTAAATTACCTTAATTTATCCACATAATAAGATAATGCTAAATAGGCTAAAGATCCCTTGAACCTTTTTTTCCTACCTCAAAATCTCTTGGACTTGAACCTGTACATGGTAAAAGCCGTGCCCTATTCATCGAGACTCGAGAGTTGAGGAGAAGCTCGTGGTTCATCCCTTGAAAGTTAAAAGACATTATGTAGGCGTAGCATTACTTTTTCTCTAAAGAGATCATTGTAAACATCTCCCTTAAACGACTAGCAAGTATGTTAATTGCTAATTATAAAAAAATAACGCTAATTGCTCCTTCTCAGCAATAACAAATTTTAAATGCTCCCCTCCCGGCCCCTTTCACCATCATAGAGCCTTTATGGTAACAAAAACCTTGTAACAAAGTGCACCGCAAGAGTTACTCACTCCTGGACCACTAGTGGGGGCCCAAAGCAAAAATACAAAATCCACACTTTACAAAGGAACAAAAACGAGCTGTCCCAAAGGTCAGGCTCGGGAGGACAAAGCGCGGGTGGTGGGATAAAGCATGGAAATGAGTCAAATGACCCATCCTATCATGGACCCCACGTGAAATCTATGACCGCAACCATTTCCCCAATGAAAACCTTCACACTGGATGCATATACCAGCATGGCCCAATCAGAAACAAGATAAGGCCGGTCCATGGGACCCAAAGTGCAATCCAGAAAGCCCAAAAGTGCAAATGGCAGAGGCCCAAAAGTGCCCATTTTGGGACGCCGTTGCAATTATTTGCCTCGTCTTCCCCCACCCCTTAAATAAGCAAGTTCGATATTTCCACCTTTACAGTGCTCCTCAAGTACTCACACTCTGACATCCTCTCCAGTCCCAGACCGTCCCCGACCCGCCACATGACGAGCGCCGCCGCCGAGAAGCGAGCCGCGGGTGCCCTCGGCGCGAGGAGTTCACGCGCCTGCGACAGCTGCATGCGACGTCGCGCGCGATGGTACTGCGCCGCGGACGATGCATTTCTCTGCCAGAGCTGCGACGCGTCCGTCCACTCCGCCAACCCGCTCGCCAGCCGACACGAGCGTGTGAGGCTAAAGAACACTTCCTCGTCCTCGACGTTGTCGCCGCTCAAGACGCTGAGAGGAGGCAAGGGCGAGGCGCTGCCGGCCTGGATAAACGGATTCAGGCGGAAGGCGCGCACCCCGCGCCACCACAAGCCTGGCTCGACTGTATACAAGTCCGGGCCGGCGATTCTGGTCCCGGACCTTGCCTCGTCTGAGGACCACTCAGCGGACGACTCCGATGACCAGCTTCTTTACCGGGTTCCCATCTTCGACCCGGTCGTGGCGAACTTCTGCTCATCCTCGTCGGCCGCCTTCGCTCCTCCTCCGTCCGGCGCCGACGACGAATCCAAGCCGGTTCCCGCTGGCCCATCATCAAGCATGGCGCAGGCGGCGGATAGTATGTCTGGGTTCCTCCCCACTGACGCCGAACTGGCTGACTTCGCGGCCGACGTGGAGAGCCTCCTCGGAAACGGACTGTACGATGAGTCAGCCTTCTGTATGGAGGGCTTGGGCCTGTTGGAGGAGTCGAGGCACGGCGACAATATTGTGTGTTTTTTCGATAGCGGCGGTGGTGGAAGAGTGAAGGTAGAAGAAAACGATGCTGAGGACGGAGCGAGGGGCAGGACTTCGACCTCGCAGGTTATGGACGCTGAGCTGGACCTTTCACGGGACACCTTGGAACTGACTTTCGACTACGACTCGCCGACGACAGGTGGTGAGGAAGAGGACGCGGCGGAGGAGGAAAAGGCGTCGGTGGGAATTATTGGTAGCTGCTGCACCGAAGAGAAGAAGAGGATGGCTCTCAGGCTCGACTACAAGGCGGTCATCGCCGCCTGGGACTGCCAAAGCTCGCCGTGGACCACCGGCGACCGGCCCCAGTTCAACCCAAATGACCCGTGGCCCGAGTGCATAGTAAGTTCTTTATATCCAATTCGTTTCATTGTTCATTCGTAACTAATGGTATTTAGTGATGTCTGACATTGATTATTATTTAAAATTATATAGGTTGGATGTGAATCGGAGTTTCACTTGTATGGGGGTGAGATAGGGAGCAGCCTGGGGGTGCAGGCGGCTGGGGGAGACGGAGGGAGGGAGGCTCGGGTGTCTCGGTACAGGGAGAAGAGGCGAACTCGGCTCTTTTCGAAGAAAATCCGGTACGAGGTCCGGAAGCTGAACGCGGAGAAGAGGCCCAGGATGAAAGGCCGGTTCGTAAAGCGTGCGTCGTTTGCCGCTCAGGCTTTTGCCTACTGAGAGATGGAATTGTGTGTTTGTTACAGCTAGCTTTCTGCTGCTGGCCGTGGCCGAGCCGGAGGAGAACCGGCTGGCCGGCAAGTTTTTCCCCGCAAGGGTTGGAATGGATGTGAAGTCTGTGCTTAGGTTCTTTTCCGTTTATTGTCTTTTTTTTTCTGGCTGCATGTGGCAGCTTTGTTGCATAAATAAGTCGTACAAATTGGATCATTAAACGACGATGATCAAGTTCTTTTCCGTTTATTGTCTTTTTTTTTTCTGGCTGCATGTGGCAGCTTTGTTGCATAAATAAGTCGTACAAATTGGATCATTAAACGACGATGATCAAGTTTTTTTCGATTCGACGTCGGACTCTGCTACACCGCCACTACTGTAACAAGCAATGTATATACGTACTCAATTTCTTCGCCCTGAGATCAGCCCTGTTTAATTTCATGGTAGATTTTTCATAGTTTATCACAGCATTTGTAAATGAAATGGCAGCGTTGTCATGAGACTCAACAAGGGTCACGCTTATCCATCTAACAAAGAGATCCTTTTTTTCTATTGCTATATCCAACAAAGAGATCTTTGTTCAAATGCAAGATTGGTCAAGTAGAAGGCTAGAAGCTGGCATTCGCTGCTAAGGCAGAGACCTAGCCCAAGATGAAATCATCTTGGTCACGGCTTATGGGTTTCAAGCTTTCAATGTCAGCACATATTTATCCTAATGGATGAAGAAGAAGTACTCACTATGCAAGATTAGTCGTGGAAATTTCAACTTGAAAATGGCACTTCTGCCGGATCAGGTAAGGCGTTACAGTGACAAAGACTGAAGAGGACTGATTGGGATGGGGACTCGCAATAAACGCACTTGTCTTCAAAGGCATTAGTAATTCTGAACATCCGCCGTCCGCTCGAGACTTTTCCCACTATGGATAAATAATGTGTAACAAGTAGTACACTGACAGTAAGGAAACAAATAGACAAAATGCAATCAGCAAATTCCATAGAGTCTATATGTGCGGTGGTGCACACCAACGCGCGTGTAAGTTTGGCGCACATTAACTTTTTCCAGTTACATAGACGTATTGGTAAATGTAGTTTGCTGGTGTTACGGTTGTATTTGATCCCCCTGTCCTCCATTCAGTTTGTGACACCTTTTAACAGGTAAAGGAAGGACGTACAAGCTTTTAATTATAAAAAATATACATAAAAGTCACAGCAGTTTCCCAAGAGGGGGAAAAAAGTTTTTAAAGGAGAGAAGACAGAGTCAAACTAGATATTGTGTTCTTGAATTTAATCATGCTGAAGACGCTAGTGCTTGTAAGTTATATCTACTTTTTCTTTTTTACTAAAAGTAAGTTATATCTGTTGGTGGCTAGAAAACTCGCCAAGGTGGAGATTTATTAGTTTTTACGAGGGGGCGATCGATCACTGATGGGTACGATCAATCGTCATTCCTGGACATTCGTTTGAGGAAAATACAGTAGATGCGATCGATCGTGGTTGCTTTTTGATCGATCGCCGTATTGCAGGATTGTGTTTTGGCTTCGTTTTCTATTATATTTTTTATATATATGTAATACTTTAAGAGCGGCAACTGCGCTAGAGTTTAGAGAGGAGAGACAAATTGTACTTTCTTTGATTTGATTACTGGAAGTTTATTCGTTGTCCGTAGTTTTTTTCCACAAAGGTTTTTTTACGTAAATCTTTGTTTCTTTTTTCTCTATCTATTTTTTGTATTTTGTGGTATTTGTTTTAGATTTGCACAACAATATCTACTTGCATTCAGCTTTGCGTATGCTTACTTCTTAACAAAATATACAAAGGGTGCCTAATGTGCGCTTTGGAATAGAATAGTACATGCATGTTTCTCTCTCTCATTCACGGTCTAAGTCCAGCTTTACGTACGGGATCAAATTTTCGTGCAGCTGCGCAGCTCTGTCAGGCGGATTCCCCCATCTTGATGGAGTGACATGGCCATGCAGCAGCAGAAGACGTTTCTTTCTCTATCGCTCAAACCGATGAAATATCCCTTAAAAAATATACGTTCAAGTATATGACGGAACCATAGTCATCTAATCTTTTAACTTTTCATGTTGCCAAAAAAATAAAGAAATCTTTTAACTTTTCAGTATTGACCTCGAATTGCTATTTTAAAATAAGGAGGTTATTATAACACATATTTCCTTAATCTCCAAACGTTATGGCTAAGTGGTCCCATTTTAGAACTTCTATAGTGCGTGCGTTTGGTCCCCTGTTCTAAAACCGGGTTTGGCCCGGCCGGTTGAACCCGGTTAGACCGGACCCAGTTAGTTTTCCGGGCTGGGTCGACCGGGCCGAAGCATTTTAAAGACCCGGCCGGGTCATTGGCGACCCGGCCGGGTCGGGCCTACCGGGTCTCCCCCTCCCTCTGGTTTCTTCACCCCTCCCTCGGTTTCGCCCCCCCCGCCATCACGCGCTGAGCCCCACCAACGTCGTCGATCGCCGCCCCATTGCCGCTAAGCCCGCCATCATTGCAAAGTTGATGATATTTGAAAGAGTGTCCTTTCTTTGACATAATTTAGGGGCCGTTTGGGGTGTGAAAAAGCCAAAATATCCAGAGTGGATTTTGGATGTCTACTGTAGCATTCATGTTTTTTCCATATCCAGCGTGAAACACGACCTGAGATGTTTCAGTTGGATATGGAAAAAGCATTAATGCTACAGTGTAGCAAAACATCCACTATGGATGTTTTGTTTTTAATCATGCCCCAAACAGCCTCTTAGTTTTTTTTATAGGAAAAGTTTGAATGAAACTTGTCTCTTGCAGCTTACATGAGCCCAAGTAATTTTGGAACCGGCTACTCACCTACTCACTGATTTGATATCCACTGTCGAATCAAAATTTAATGGTTTGAGTTAACTTGACTCTTCTGAGACATGTCTCTTGTAAACCGGACTTTTTATAAACAAATTACATACAATTATACAATTATGAGGAGAAGTGTCAATTCTGATTTGTGCTCGATCTATATTTTTTGTGCAATCGTGTGCATTTGTCGTCCATGTGTTCAATAACGAAAGCAGAGTCTAGAAAATAACTTTTGGACTTACCATTAAATTGTGTGCCACAATATATATGTAGTATTTGCACCATTCCAAAGACAAGAGGCTCTCTCATTCCTCAGCCAGTGCAAGGTGACAAATTGACAATTCTCTTTCTCGTAGGAAGGAGACAAGAGTACATAAATGTCTTGCGGCCCATACTGGACAAGATCCTTGTTGTCAAGTGGATAAAATGACTACAAGCATTTCTCCTTCGTTTTCTACCCCACAACTTCTTGTCTTGTTTGGCAGAGTCCATGCTTTTCCAAGATCCGCTTTACTGTTTGGATATGGAAAGGAGAAATGGGCAATTTTTGACTTGGCAGAGAGGATAAAACATCCTGGCTGCTGAGTCAAGTCTTGATAAGGAGTGCCCATATTCGCAAAGGGTTATCCCTTGCTAAGTAAATGATGGGGACTCTCAATCAGCAGCTCGCCATATGTTTTTATCGGCTCAAACCCAAGTTTCACATTTCTACGAGCGTCTCTGGGTGGTTACTGATCATTGACTCTCTTGTGGAGATATTTCTCAACATTGAACAGCCCTACATAAGATTCTGCTCTCTTCTTAGTCTGGCAGAGCATTTACTGTAAATAAATTATAAAGCAAATGAGTAGAGTTATAGAGGTCCGATCAAAATTAAGTCGATTTCCCGAAGGAATGTGTGGGCAGCTTGTTAGCAAATAAACCTACGTTCTGTAGTCTAGTCTAAAGTTATGAGCTTCATCAGTTGACATGAATGCTATGCTAGAATAAGAAAAATAATACAGACAAAGCAGAAGAAATTTAGAGTATTACCCGTGAATACTGTCTCCTCGATACTACTCTGGTCACTTTTAATAGACTTAAATTTTTAGTTTAAATGAAAAAAGTTGTATCTATTAAAAGAGTCCCCAGGGAGTATTTACATGTTTCCTTGCTTGAAACCTTTTTTTATTATTTTTTGCATAAATTGTATCCACTCCCTTTAAAGAGCTACAGTCAAAGTTATCGAAGAAGATATGTTATAGGATTCGAAGTTTTGATGCCTCTTCTCCATAAATATCTTTTTTATTTATACTCTTCTCCATAAATATCTTGAAAACGCATAGAAGGGAAATGTGTGTTCGGTTTTTTCCTTCCTCATGTGAGGTCCAAGATATTGGGCTTCCCTCTCATGTGGAGAGACCCACTACTTGACCCACTTTGGGGTTAAGTGTAAGTTGTTAAAGCAAAGAAGAATTTATTTGTAAAAAACCAATTTTTTTTAAAAGAGAGTGTTTTTAATAGAGAAAAAAAAGAAGAGAAAGACTATAACTTTGAATGAGCTTTAAATATCAAGAATAAGATTTTCTTAGAGGAAAAAGGAAAATGAAAGGAAGAGACTTTTTGAAGAGACTTTTTAAAGTCAAGACATCATCTTGTAAAGGAGAAGACAAATCATAGGCAATTTATGGCAATCTTTCATCTTTATTCTCTGTGTATTCCACCTAAAAGTGAAATTTCTCCCTAGCTTATAAGAGAGTTTTTACCCTTGCATGTTGATGTAGTTTCTATTAAGTAGAGTGTATTTAAAGTTGATAATAGTGGATTTGGTCTCTATACCTCGTGGATGTAACTGTTGCCTTGGCAGTGAACCACGTTAAATTTGTGTATTCCAAGTGTTCGATGAAATGTTCTTTTGTTAATCTTGTTTTGTTTGTGTAATAACTATGCATCATATGTAAGATAACCATGTTTTCCAAAAGCTCGAGCTTTTGGGAAACATAGTTATCTTACATGGTATCAGATCGAGCTCAAGGCTATGGAAGGTCCTGGGTTCTAGTCTCGCTGGAGGTGTTTATATCCAAATTATGTTCTACGTGCCGCGCTTAGTGGAGCTTGAACGTAAGGGGGGATGTTAGAATATATAATAAATAAATAAAGATTTCCTTTTCCTAACCGTTCGAACTTTTGGGAAACTTGGTTATCTTACATCATACGTTAAGGAGGTATAGAATACTTACTTACATCATTGTGGGTGCGAAGAAATGTATATTTGATTGTATTCCTTAGTTAAGTGAAATTCCCAACAATGTGGAAGTCACTTCCCACTGCCAAAACTAACTAGATGAATCTGGCGGCCGCTTACGACCCCAATATAAGGAACTAAGTGGCGGTGTGCATAAGGCAATGATTACGCATTGTTCACGTAAGCCACTTTTAGTTTGTTCATGACTTCCGAAACTCTTTGAAGCATTAGACCAGAAGTCCAGAACCAAGTCCATACAACATGAAAAGCTTAATGTCTTACACTTCTTGTTACATTACCCGTGTATCATGTCTGTGAAAGAGAAACAAGAATTTTAGTAACAAAGTATCAGAGTCGTTGTTGCATTGTTGGCTAGTTCCAGCCCTTTAGCTAGTTGTCTATCCAGCCAGCTAATTATAGGGTGGTGAACGGCGGATTGGACAAAAGTAGAAGATGGGCCAGTAGCAACTAGCAACCAACATGTAACATATTAAACTGACACGTGCAATAAAAACCATGGGGAGTACTACGAAAAAATCTGTAAGGCCCAGAATCGAGAGGGCAATAAAACCCATCTAATGGATACTCATTCAGCTCGAAGATCGAGAAAAGCTAAAATCACTATTTGTATATTAATTTTTTTCGATTGTGCATGTATATATTATATGTTATGTATGAATTTTATCTCAATTAAGACTCAAGTTTTATTATATTTTATATTTTCTCCATTCCAAAATATTGTGTATATTTAAAAAATTTTATATTTCTAAAATACTATGTATATTTGGCCTAATCATGTGACTTCCTCTTTGATAAATTCACAAGTGAGGGCCTCACATCGGATCTCAAAAACTGAAATCTTTGGTTCTTCCCAGTTCCAACTATGCGCTGAAAGTTATTCTCGCTGGCATGCCATCCTTCTCAGGTTGTTCCTCTCATGGCCTCGAACAAGCGGCGCAAACTCGACAATAGAGCCGCCGCCGCCTCTCCTCCATGGCCTGCTATGGGACACCACCGATGACATGCTTGTCGCCGCCTTCGCCCCTTACGGCGAGATCAAGGAATGCAATGTGGTCGTCGACAAAGCCAATGGGAAGGAGCCCACTAAGAAGATCAATAACTGGGTGGCTCACTGCCATCTCGCTTTTGTAGGTCCGACGAAGAGGAAGAATCCGGCGATCTAGATGACGGCTCACTCGCAGGATTCGAAGAAGACAAAGTTTGGGCTCTGAGAACTCGCTGCAGCAAAGGTGCCGAGTGGGATGGGAAACTAGGGAGTGGAAGTCACATGACTTCCCTGTGGGCTCTATGGTTTAATAAAAATGGTAATTTTCTCAAATGTACATAGTATTTTGGAACGGAGGGGATATTATTTTTCATTTTTTTCCATACAATTATCACATTCTTTATATTTGAAAGAGTTAAGTAATGTGTCTCGTGAGAATTAAAACTATTTTTTAACATCTATGGATTCAAACTAATTAATTAACACACACATATTATAATCTTTCCTTCCCGTATTCGTAGCCTGGAATGTGGATATAAAAACCAAAGTCAACTAAACCAAGTTGGGTCGCGAGCTAAAGCTACTCGGCTCGAACACAAAATTAAAATTTCAAGTTCAAGCCGAAACAGTTTAAAGCTCAGCTTGACTTGCTCGCTAATACCTCTACTCGTTCTGCCATTCAGAAGTTAAGGGAAGAGGCAGTTGGCCCAGCCCATGATGACCCATTAAGTAGCCAGATTGCACCATGCAAATATTATTTCTCTCCGTCGCATATAAGTGTCCTTTTAGTGTTTTCAAAATGAATTAGTCTGTTTTGGATACCGAGGAAATATTGATTACAAATTTGTTATCATCGAAGAAATAAAAAAATGTGTATAAATTTTGAAGAAAAAAAATTATATTTTTTTGCATTAAGACTTTTTTATGTTTCTATAATGCAAAAAATAGTACTCCCTCTATCGTAAAATACCTTCCACATCCTCAAAATGTGTAGCAGGTAGTTTAGGACGGAGGGAGTATCTAGCATGAATGTTGTATCGCCGATATATCGATATCGAGTCCCACCCGATAAAATGATATGGACTAATATTATTTTTTCAAATTTTTTTAAAATATCATTGATATATCGCCAATATATCGGTTTCGGACTTATATATGCCATTTTAAAAAAAATGTTTTGAATTTTTTTTAAAGGAAAAAAAAAACTTTCCTATTGTTTCCCATCCTATATGCATTTTTATGCATAGTTTGAAATCTACGCTTTGTCTAAATTAGTATAACTCATTTTAGAAGTTAAATTATGAAAATATACGGTGAAACTAGTTTTCGACAACCGATATTTTTAATATAATATCTTCAATATTTTGTCTTTTTGGTCGACAAATATTTTACCGATATCTGATACAAAATTCTTTGGTATCTAGCATGAGTACCTACTACGTAGCTACATACTACTCCCTTTGTCCCTTTTTAACTGATCGGATTTGAAATCAGAAATCAATGTGAGCTAAACTAGTATGTCCACAACCATGTAGCTGCATGGTTCATATTAATTTCTACATACTACTTATCTTAGTTAATTTTGATTGATAATCCAGACAATTAATGTGGATGGGCGGAGGGGGTATCAACATTGCTCAGTTTTGTTAGCTGCTCAATAAGTCACACCCTCCAAAGTTTGACTTTGTCAACGAATTTTGATGAAGGAGATTCAATTGACCATATAAACATCTTTAACCATCATAAAGACAGCCTATTAGAGATACTCTTAAATTCTGAACTACCCCATGAGGGCAACTCTCGTAAAACACTTCATTTTCTAGCCGGCACACACACATGCATTAAACACAATCATCTACTATATATTACCAAAAAAAAGCACAATCATCTGCTATATAGTTTGGTACATCTCTCCACCTACCCAACCCAATACAAATATTATCCAAACCGGACATACCCCACTGCTAAAAACATGAGGCTCACTTCACCCCCACAATGGGCCATTTGGCCCCGCACCCTAGGCCCAAAACTATGGGCCAAGCCAGTCCTCCTATTTGGGCCTTAATTTTATTTCTGCATGGCTACATGGGTCTTTCTCAATATCAGAAACGTATGCCATACAGTTTAGATACTCTAAGGTAACCTCATCTTCCTTACAAGAGTACAAATCCGTATCCTACTCTACAAGTAAAAAGCCCACAACGCCTTTGTCCAAGTATAAGTTGTCCTAATCCCTCCTCTCTGTATAAATAATACTCGGACTCCATCTTCACCGAAGTCTCTGTTTTTCCCCTCTCTTTCCAACCAAAGCTCTCCTTCCTTTTTTTCTGCGACTGGTCTTGTTCCGTCCAGGTGCGGATCGAAGACGATGAAGGTTTTCGTGAAGACGCTCAAGGGCACGCACTTCGAGGTCGAAGTGAACCCCGACGACTCGGTATTTTCCGATCCCTTCTGGCAGTCCCAGTTCAATTGTCTTTTCTTTTGATTATATTGTCCTTTTTTGGGATGATGATCACCCTTGTTTTCTATTGAGCTCATGGGAAATCTTGTGGTTTAGATGGACCAGGAGAGTTGAATTGTTTGATTTGTAGGTGATAGTTGATATAACGTAATTAGCTGGTAAAAAGATGTTGAATTTTCTGATCTGGAGTGTGGACTGTGGGGATTGTGACTTGGTTGTCTTCTGAAGTCTGCTGATTATTTAAAGGGTCTCTCTGCCGTGTTCTTCTGATAGGGAACGCGTCTTATTAGACTTATTATAATTGAGTATTGTCATCGTTGCGAAACTGTTACGGATTCTGCTGCTAGGTTTTTGTTTTTTCTTACGTCTTTTTATTTGATAGGAGATTCTGCTTCTAAGCTAAATTATTCGTAATATCAGGAGTTGGCTAAGTTTCTCTGTTTTTCTGGCGGTAGTCTGACAGATAGTGGGGATGTTGTTGAAGTGTCTCTCTTTTACCATGGGGCGCCATTGTAGTTTTGTTTTTTGTATAATTCCTACTTAGATTTAGCTTAGTTGGTTGTTATTGTTGGTGTTCCCAATATTGAAGGCCTGTTCGCTCGTGCCATTTTCCACAATCGAAGAACTTGTCTGTTGAAAGTGCCTTACCCGTTATAACATTAGATTTTTTACCCTTTTAACAATTTTCTTGATCCGTTGAGTACTATGCTAAGATTGTATCTCCTGGAGCATTGAGGTCCATAGTTTTCCATGCTTTTGTTTGCATGCTACTAATGAAGACTTGCATTTAAGTTTGTATAAAAGAGTGAATGGAGAAGCCCAACTACTGCCTCTTTTACGGTTTAAGTATATGTTTGTTTCTCCTGGTGGGACTTGACCCTCACCGTGACATTGTCGAGCAAGTTTTATGCATTAAGCAGTAGTTTTTATAGAAAATATGCTTTTCTGTATTTCTTTTCTTTTCTAATTTATATAAGACATTGTGGTAATCTGTCATTGTATTATTATTGAAGATGGTAAGATATTTAATGGAACAGTTGGACTTTTACTTGCTAAATGATGGCACCTTATTTGATTGATAGCTGCTCAACATCAGATTTCAGATAAAGGAATACCTGTTTAATGTGCCATTTGTTTTAATTCCTTGATAGTTTATCTTCAAATTTCAAGTTTATTGAAAGTTTGTAATTTATTCTGATCTATCTCTCTGTATATTCAATTCACTACCTGATGATATATATTCAAAGATATATTTTCTTTTATGCAAAGCTTAATTATTGGTGTACCTCTATTCAATGGATTATTATATTGTTTTGGTCAGGTTGCTGATGTCAAAAAGCATATAGAAACTGTTCAGGGCCCTGATGTTTACCCAAGCACACAGCAAATGCTTATTCATCAAGGGAAAGTCTTAAAAGATCCCACAAAATTGAGTGAAAACAACGTCACTGAAAATAGTTTTCTTGTCATAATGCTGTCAAAGGTAAATCAGTTTTTTTTTTTTTTTTTGCGATGGCTAGGCTGAAGGTGGATTTAAACGATTGATGTTCTAGAAGTGTTCAGTAATGTTTTGTTTCCTGGAGGACTTTATTGACCATGTAAATTGTACTCCCTCCGTTCTAAATCAGACTATTAACACAGAACGGAGCAATTTATTTATTTTTTTATTATGTGTGGGGTGGGAACGTTTTCACTGGAGTTCACAAAAAGCTTAAACACATTAACTTCGTGTAATTTTTATAATTTATCCTCCGTCCAATTTTAACTTTCTGGATTTGAAAACAAAAATGAATTGATTTAGTTCATTTTGGTTTTCTAGTTCATTCAGGTAATATTGGACAGAGGGAGTATGATGATTAGATTTTCTTTGGGGTAGGAAAGGTTTAAATGTGGCAGTGAACAAAGTTCCTGCAGCCCCTCTGATGACCACGTGGCTTGATAGGAATGACATAGGATTGCAGGTAGAATGGTTTTTCTCTAGTTCTAGTGCCAATTTGCAGTATTGGGCATGCTATTGAGGGCTTAATTCATGTGATCTTATCAATATGACATGCCTCTGTTAGGCTGAAGTTCTTGAGGCATAAAGTCTCGTAGCCATTTTTTAGTCTTGAGTGATAAGGTGGGAACTTGGGGGGTTTCTAGACAAGGTGGAAAGAAAGTGACTGTTAATCCCACCTTTGACGTGGCAAACAGATTTAAAATATCTCGTCCTTTTTTGTGCTAACAGAAAACGTGCTATATTATTGCTGCTTAGTTTGGTTATGATATGGATTTAATTTCAGCTATCAGATTTACAGATAGCTAAGACATGTTTTGATCATATAGCATTAATCACCACATATACTGGCATGATTTATCCGTTTCACGTATTACATAATCACGTGTCAGCCAAAGACCTCATCAAGTGTTGCTACGACCACATCAGCTGGCCCAACAACTCAGGTACACATATAAAAACAATCATTTTAGTTTATTTTGTTATGTTGCTGCACATTTTTGGAAACAAATGCAAGAATTCTTCTATATGGCATTTTGTCATTTGTTTTTTCTATTGTAAAAATGTAAAGAGTAAATTGAATGACTTGTTGAACTCTCTTTTACAACATTAAGGCATACTCATAAAGGTGCATGCTGTATGCATATAACTTTTTTGGTGTGAAAAAAGTACATAAATTTGTTTCAAGGATAGTGTGAAGTATGAGTATCACTGCTTTAGTGTCCTAACAGAAAACATGCTATATTATTGCTGCTTAGTTTGGTTATGATATGAATTTAATTTCAGCTATCAGATTTACAGATAGCTAAGACATGTTCTGATTATATAGCATTAATCATCACATATACTGGCATGATTTATTCGTTTCATGTATTACATAATCATGTGTCAGCCAAAGACCTCATCAAGTGTTGCTACGACTACATCAGCTGCCCCAACAACTCAGGTACACATATATAAAAACAATCATTTTAGTTTATTTTGTTATGTTGCTGCACATTTTTGGAAACAAATGCATGAATTCTTCTATATGGCATTTTGTCATTTGTTTTTTCTATTGTAAAAATGTAAAGAGTAAATTGAATGACTTGTTGAACTCTCTTTTACAACATTAAGGCATACTCATAAAGGTGCATGCTGTATGCATATAACTTTTTTGTTGTGAAAAAAGTACATAAATTTATTTCAAGGATAGTGTGAAGTATGAGTATCACTGCTTTAGTGTCCTAGACAGAATGATTGCGTTGCCTGTTGTAGATGCTCATGAAGAAGCGTATTGGAGGTTTATGAGTTTGTTATTACTTGGAAAGGGCCCAAATTTTGCTATCAGGGCAGGTTTTTGTCAATGGTTGTTAAGTTCAGGCGAAGTTTAAAATGAGTTGGAGATTTCTACGTGGCGGATGCTTACTAGGAGCCAACAGATTTGAGTCTTTTCAAACTGGGTCTTCTTTTCATGCATTAAAATTTGAGTTGGGTTATAAAAAGCATTTTGATTAAAAAAAGCATTATTTAGTTGTATTCAGTCATACTGATAAAAAGATTAGACAATGAATTTAAGTTCTAAGATTTTTGGAAACCATATTAGATCTCTTCTTTTAGACTATTAATTAAATGTCGGGTTTTGTTTCGCATGGATTGATGGATAGATTCGGAAAATTGGAAGAGAAGACGGGGTTAGGACTGAGTCTCTGATGTATGTGAGCAATGAGGAATAAAGAGATGGAGTGGGTGAGCTTAGAACTGGCTCAAGCAGGAATGAGGCCCACTGTTAACGGTTGATAACCTGAACATTCATGTAGTAACCAGTTGTATTTGAATGGCTAATTGGAACATACTTGGCTGTTGACATATTTACCTTTATGTATTGTTGCATTATGAGGTAGCTTAATATTCATCATTTGGTGATTAGGAGTTGCAGATTCTAGAAGACCCACTTACCAGTGATACCATGTTAAGCTTTTTTTTATCCGGTGCAAAAAAATGATTTGTTTTCCTTTTTTGCATTAAATTGTAAATAGACTGCATAGTCGTCAAATTTGTTGTGTGTGGTTGCCGTTTGATTTATCAGAGAATATGTGATGCAGAATAAGAAGTTAATAAGCATTATTTAAGTATTTTTATTTATATGTTAGGATTAGTTTGGTCTTTTTATCATGTTGGGTTTTCAGTCTTTTCATGTAAATCAGGATCTACTATATAAAGCCTGTGAGCTATTGTAATCAGTAGTTTTGGAGATGAATTGAAGGGTTTTCCCGTGTCTTCTGGCCTTTGGCCTTCTCCTACTCGAGCTTCGGCTCCCCCTTGCTTGGCTACGGCCCCCCTGCTTCTTCGTTTTACTCTCCTTTGTTGCTAATCTTGATTAAGTATAGAAGCCACTCCATGAATATGCCGTAGTGGCTTACATTCATCCGGCATATATAGTTTGAAAATAAAATCTTTGGGTTCATAATTCATTTGTACTACTGTTCTGTCTAGGCTGAATCTCCAAGTCCTCCTAATCCTGCACCCTCAGTTACATCGGCTCCTCTAGCTTCTACAACTGCTGCTCCGTAAGTTTCCATGTTCGTCTGATTAAACATTTACTCTCTCTGTCGGGCATTAGTAATAAAATTTGGTTTTCCAATATGAACTGAAAGCAGTTGATTTTGGAAAACCAAATGTTACTATTAATTCCAGACGGAGGGAGTATAAGTTTTTCATTATTTTTTGTATAAAATTTTTTGTATCGTAGATAATTTGAGGTGGTATTATTTAATTTTCATTCTCAGAACTGCCCCTACGCCTGCTGTATCCACACCAATTGCACCTTCTTCTACAGTTACTGGACTGTGAGTAGCAGCTGTACTCAACCATTTGTGTTGTACTTAACAATTTTTTTAAAGGACTGATGCCCTTACAATGGATTTGTTTGTTTCCGGGAAATCGGATTGTTTTAATTTGTTCAAAGACAAAACGATTAATATTCCATTAGATGTTTCTCATTTTCCTGTAATGTGTTTTAGTTGTTGTTTTGTGATTCTTCTCTACTCAACTTTATGTGCGGTGAAAAAGTAATTGCGTGCTTAATATTATCCTGGCTATCTGGGATATGACCATTTCCCGCTTATGATAATTAAACTTGTGAGATAATTCATGTCAGAACATGTTGGCTAGTTTTCAGACCAGATTGCAGATGTACTTCCTGACATACTCTATAAAACATATGGCTTCCCCTATTATTTGGTGTTGTCATCATGAGAAAATGAATTTTAACACAAAGTAAAGTTGACAACCCATAAAACCAGCCTGCTCTGACATCAAGCATGGAAATTCTGTAGTGGGAGAATATAAGATTCAAGCAATATGGTTTTTTAGTGTTGGTGATTGAATTTATGGAAGTAGGAGTTATGAATATTTGGCAACTTGTTTTTGACAAAAAACGAAAGAGAAAGGAACTTTTGGCTTAAAGAAGTCCGTGCAGCACAATTTGTCCTTTTGCAAATCTTCCCTGACTTGCTTATCTGCGAGATTGAACTATGTCCCTCCATGACTTGTCTTTAAATGGGCGTTTTGCATTAAAAAGACACTATTACAGTTGAGTTTTGTACCAAGGATTTTGTCAAAATTTGGAAAATGATAAAATCTAAATTTGGGAGATTATTGGACTGAACCTAATTTTAACTAAACAAAATTTTGATTGTTTAAGATTTGAGAAGAATTAATTTCTAAAATCTATATTTAGGCTGATGAGATTTTATATCCAAACAGCTCCGTTAGGTGGTTAAGGTGACTTTGTGGTTTAATGTAGTGGTTAACCACATTAACTAAAATCTTAAGCTGTTAGGGAATGGATTCATTATTTATTAATCAGGTTAATTGCACTTCATGAAAACATGTTAAAGATGAACTGAAGCTGCAATTGATTGTTTCAACTTTAGATTACTCTATGTGGGATTAAACTTGGATAATTAACTCTCAAAGGTTGATGATTTGCGACTTGCGCGGGTAGGAGGCACATTATTGTATCTACCACTTAAACAGACTTATACAAAGCTCTCCATGATGGTTCTGTATGGATAAAGACAATGTTTTTTATTGTGTGAAACTCCTGCATTCATGTCATAGTACCTGTAGTAATCTACTTCTTATTTTTTGGCAAAAGCAGCTCTGATCAAGATGTATATGGCCAAGCAGCTTCAAATCTTGTAGCTGGTAATAATTTTGAGGAAGCCATTCAACACATTCTTGACATTGGTGGTGGAACTTGGGATAGGGACACTGTTGTTCGTGCTTTACGTGCTGCATTCAATAACCCCGAAAGAGCTGTTGAATATTTGTACTCTGTAAGTTGATCTTGATGCAATTGATACACATATCCTTAGACTTAATAGTTACGGTCGTTGTAATAGAGTGCTAATCTTTGCAAAGTATTTTGTGAATATCTGTTCTGGTCTGCCTGTTCTTAATGGGCTTACCTTAAAAAAATTTCTTTGACAAGAAGGCTTCGAGTTCTTCATTGCCTTTTGAGCTAAACATTGGCTGTGAAGCTAACTTTACACGATTAGTTTCCAGTAGAGCTATGCAGTATCACAATTTTACTACCTCAAACCCATAATATTTGGAGGCTGATATTATGTATAAATATAGGTTAAAGTTTTAATATCTGTTTTTCCTGATCAGTAAGTTTAAGTTACTGGAGTTGGTTGTAGTATGATTTTTTAGATCTTCAATTGATGTGTTCTTTTAACCTTTTCTTTTTAAGGTCGATCGTATGCACCTTATGGTTTGAACTTTGTAAAAAGTCCTATGATAAGTGAAAAAAGAGATCAGAACTTACCACCTCCACCATAGTTGTTTTTACAGCTTGTTCGCTTGTCTTTATAAATTTCTTTTTCCATTTTTTTCCTTTTACAAAATACCTTTTTTAAATTTTTTTTGGGGTGGGGGTGGGGATCTGGTATGTTCATTTTTATTGGTAGTTTTTTTGTCAATTCCTTATTTTACACACTTTTACAGTTTCATTGCTTTTATGTCTCAGACTTAGAAGATCACATCATATACTTGTTTTTATGAGACATATACTTCGCTTTTCTGTTTAGTAAATGGTGGCTTCAGAAGTGTCTCATCGGACATTATTTGTAATAACCTCCTTTCTCTACCTATAGGGGATCCCTGAGCAAGCAGAAGTCCCAGTTGTGGCACGTGCACCTTCTGGTGGACAAGCTGGCAATGCTCTAGCAGCTCAAGCTCCCCAACCAGTTACTGTTCCTTCTAGTCGGCCTAATGCAAATCCATTAGACCTTTTTCCTCAGGTATGCATCTTTGAAAATTGCAGTGTCCAACGTGCTTAAAAGCTCAAAGTTCCTTATTTGTTTTCTCATGATCATGCAACAGGGCCTTCCTTCTGCTGGTCAAAATGCTGGTGCAGGCACCTTGGATTTTCTGCGCAACAGTCCTCAGGTATATTTTAGTTTGTTCATATGCCATTTTTTTTTGGATCACGAGGGGTGTCCGAGTCCTTAGGACCAGACTAGAAGAGATAGGGGATGCGTCTTAGTTCATGTGCCAGATTAACTTCACTTAATTATATGGTAGTTGACAGGTCATCTTCTTTTGCAGTTCCAAGCATTGCGAGCTATGGTGCAAGGCAACCCCCAAATTCTTCAGGTTGTATTTCCTTTGCTGCTCTTGGAATAGCTAAGAGTAATGCACTTAGTTTCATTTAGTACTGTGTCCTTACCACGTCTTATTTGCAGCCAATGCTTCAAGAACTAGGAAGGCAAAATCCTCACTTGATGAGACTCATTCAAGAACACCAATCTGATTTTCTTCGCCTGATAAATGAACCTGTTGAAGGAGCTGAGGGGTAAGACCAGTGTTGCTCTTTCTGTTTCCTTGTATCTTTGGCTTTATATCAACAACTTATTTTGCTGATGTTGCTAACCTGTGTCAGAAATTTGTTTGGGGACTTGGCATCAGCAATGCCACAGGCTGTAACAGTTACACCGGAGGAGAGAGAAGCAATTGAACGCGTAAGTTTATATTCCATATTACTGCTTTTCTTTATATGTATTCAGTTTAATAACGTGTGCATTTTGGCAGCTGGAGGCAATGGGATTTGATCGAGCTCTAGTACTTGAAGTGTTCTTTGCCTGTAACAAGAATGAGGAGCTTGCTGCAAACTACCTTTTAGATCATATGCAGGAGTTTGAAGAGTGATTATGAGCAAAACCTTTTAATTCAACGTTTTAGAAATCTCCATCTGTCTGTTTTAGCGTTTCTTTAATGTATATGGATTTAGCTTCAGGTAAAAAAGTATTATTCGTTAGCACTTTCTTTTGATTTTCGGTATGTGAATTTGCAACTTTTATTGGTTCAACCAACTCCAACGCCGATAACTATGTGTAAAATCTTATCTGGGTGCAATATTTGTACGATATTAACGGTTGTTAATTGTGAAATTGCAGAATATATCATGTTGCCTTCCCTTTTTTGAATTTTCTTTCTTCTTCTTTTTTCATCGGAGAGATACAAAGAAATTTGATCGCATTTGTATGTTATTTGGGGTTGTAACCAAATTTGGCCATCATGATTTAAAGAAATTTGACGCAAAATGCCCGTGCCCTTTTGATTTATACTCGAGTTGCTAATTCTGTTCCAATTCCACTCCTGAGCAATGTATCATGCTTCTAAGGCTGTGCTCTTGTGATAAACCTAATAGCGATCTCATGACTAAGGTTCTATGAATAGGGAGGGATTGACATGGATCAAGATGGAGAATTTAGACTGCATTTGGTGACGAATATGGAGCCTAGCTTCTTTATAGCCCACCGCTGAATGAAGTTCGGAATTGGTAGTGGCCTATTGAGTATTTTCCGGTTAGAAATTCATTGGGATCGTAACGGTAAGTTAGTTCACATTTGTATTTATGCATTCGCATAAGATGACATTACAGATTTGTGTAACTATTCTTTCAAATGCAATTCTTTCAAAAAATAAAAAGGGGACAAGCAGAAAACCTCTTGTAGAAAATTAACATAGGATAAGGATTAAATGACACTAGATAATCCGGACTCCAAACTTAGCTTTATGGGTGATTAGCTTCAACATGTTAACTCGGGTAACAAAAATGGCTAAAAAAGATAAGAGAAGACTAAAAAGTCACAAATTGGTAGACGACTCTATCTAGAAATTAGGAGATTGAAGCCTTGTGGCTTTCCTAATGATTTATTTTCGTATGAAATGGTTTCTTTTGGACAAAATTAGAAAAATGTTAAATTTATGTTCCGTCTGTCCCTTATTAATAGCTCCAATCAAAAAAAAATTATTTTTATTGAATAATGGGACCACAACTAAGGGTGGGTTAGGGGTTCTGGAAAATAATAATTTTCCACGAAAATATTTTTCTCCAAAAAAATAAATTTTTATGGAAAAATAGATTTTTCTGTAAAAAGCTGTTAGGGGTTATAGAAAGTGTTCATGAAAATTTCACTGAAAATTAATTTTCCGGCCTAGTTAGGAGTTCCAGCAAATGTAAAAACGAAAATATCCTAAAAAATTTGCTACTAATAATAAGGGAGTCTGCAACAAAATTATAGCCTAAAAGCTTGTATGTGGCTCTGCCACTGTTCATTGTTTGTGAGGGACACTAGGAGTTTGCTGCGGTCAAAATAGCGGCGTTCAATCACAATGCTTATACAATCAGAATACCAGTTAGCAAGAAGTTTTCAAATTATGTTGGACAAAAAAACAAGAATATACAATATTAAGGAGAAAAAATCAATGTTATATATACATTGAACCACATGAATCACGTCCATCATATTTACAATTCCATCTCAGATTTCATGGCAGCACTGCTAAATCTAAACCTCCTAATACCACCAACCATCTAACTCAAGTATGAATGAATGAGGCAACATAGAAGGCAAACCCCATCCATAAAAAAAACACACACAAGACTTTTCGCCATTGTCGCCTCAATATAGATGATCTTTGTTAAGAGTCTTGAAGAAGTCTGTGTTGTCTGTGTTAATACGAAGGTTACTGGTCGCGTGGTCTTCGTCTATCCCATCGAAGAATGTATCCTCCAGAAGCTCGCCCGCAGATGGTCGCTCCTGGGCATGGGCCATGCACTTCCCGATGAACTCCCTGACCATCTATAATTTTATAGCTTGCTACTACATCGACATATACAAAGAGCCTGCTACAAAGTAAGGCAGCATAAAAAAATGAGCACACTTAAACAACAAAACATAGACACACGACAACATTATACAAACAGTATGTCCGACATTTGAAAGGTAACAATAAAATGAGCAGAAAAAAGGTTCCATAATTCGATAACCATAGAGGCATACCTTTCTACAAAAATTATTTTTCACATAGCAAGTCTCCATAACAGTTGCTTACTGGAAGGGAAGATTGCAACATATCAAAGGTGGGCAAGGTGGCCGAAACTGTAAAATCCCACCAATGGCAAACATCACTATGTAGGTGGTTACCATCTTCCTAATCTTATAATTCGGCAAATTGAAGATTCACAACAACCCGTGTCAAGTTTTGGTCTTTAGCACAATAAGCCATTTCCATCTTCTAAGTTCCAAAATAGAGACCTTGGTTTCACCCCTCAGCTCTGGCTTCTTGGGGTGTTTTCTAGCACTGCTCTTGATCAAAAGGTAGAAAATATGAATATAATATGAGCATACGCCACAAGTCCAATAAGACTAAGGATCCACTATATATTCACACGTCACAAGTTCAATTCATGGGAAAATTAAATAGAAAAGTAAATAGATATAAGGATAACAGATAAAATTGAATACTTGAGCATTGGTCATGTCAATTTCCAACATATTTTAACTTTGGAAAGTGTGAAAATAAGTGGTCCAACCAATGCAGAGTCTTCACCTTATAAATCCTTCACATCCTTTGAGAGATTTTCGTAATGCAAAACTTGCAACAATGTGTTCTCGAAGAAAATCCATTTCATTTGGTTGATGAACATCACCAGCCTCAGTTTCTTACTTGGAGTCTATGCTGGGGGAGGAGATCTCTCGGAAACTCAGTGTCTGCTCAATGTCCTCCAAGCAATTGATCCAAATAATGCATCAGGGCTGACCTTCAATGGCTCTCAACCCGATATCTGTTATCATCAAGTGAAGGGCGTAAGATACCAACACAAGATCAGCTATTTCACCTAAAAATCAATTGAAAAGGGATAAAAAAAGACCTTTCTCACATAAAAAACATAGTAACACTTGCCTACAAAAATTCATTCAACACATAAGCTTAGCATTTTATTAAACATCTATAAGGCACATAGGCTTACCAGAAACAGATTCTCCTATACAAAAATTCATTTAACACATAGGCTTACCATTTTATCAAACATTACACGGCACTTACTCAATCAACAAATATATGGACATAACCCAGTAACTAACAGATCCTCTTACAACAAAAAACATCGTTCAAATGTACACAACTAGCAAGAGGGTGCTTTCACTTCAAAATTAGCAAGTACTAACTCCAAAATTTAATATTTTTTCCTAGCTCTCAATCAGATCAAATCCCAGAAAAGGAAATAGCAAATTAGCTTCTACCTTTCTAAATCAACAATTGTATTACTATAACAATGGAGGCTTGTATCAGCTCCAAATAACATGGAGATTTTGCATCAAAATCCGGCAGGGAGTTTGCTGCCGTAGTGCCATAAGGAAGGAAGAGGAGAGACCTAAATTGGGAGGATGCGGCAGAAACGGTGATCAGAGGTGGAGGTGGAGGCGTCGGGCGTCGGTGAGGATAGCACAGGAGGTGGTGGGTTGGCAGCAGGGCCCGATACTTTTTTCCGGCCTGAAAGTTGACTTTCGTACCCTTTTCGGTCTGAAAATATTTGGGCCATTTTCGGGTTTTTTTCTGGGGTATTTTCAGCCCCTCATGAAAATCAAATTTTCACAAACCTGTTTTTCAAGAGCTCCTAACCTAGTGAAAGTATGATTTTCATGTAAAAAGGATTTTCTTCTTTTATTTTCTGAACCCCTAACCCACCCTAAAAGAATGGGGAGTCTTTTCTAATTACCGAGCCTTTAAATTGAGCCAAATGGAGCTACTAATATGGGATATATTTTTCGAAATGAAGCTATTAATATGGTACGGAGGGAGTAACTTATGCATAGAGAAACTCTTCTGTTGGGGTTTGACTTTTGAGTTGTGATATAAATTATAAAGACTATTTACGTGGAGAATTATCCAGCGGATCGGTTCTAATTGTGCAGCACTTCTGTTGGGTCTGACTGGACCTGATAGTGTGGCTCATACCTTGTTTGTTCCTCCTTAAGTCTTCTAAAATTTCCCTCCATTTTTTAAGCACATTTGTGTCGGAGCACGCTTCTCACATTTCACTTAGGAGATGCCTTGAACTAAAATACTCCTAATACTATTGACAATAATATTTGAAATGTACAAATAAATGAAGAACGTGTATGTTAAGATAAAATACAACTTTCTTTATAAAAATTGAACTTTAATAGATAAGCTAGCGCTAGGACTTATTCAAATGATGATAAAAAGCAAATTATGTTCCTCTAGAGAAGGTCAATGCGAAAACACAATTAAGCGCTCGCCACATTGTTCTTCCGGCGTCGAAGCTCATCGGAGAGAATCTTGGCCAAGCGGGTCAGCTCATCTTCGTTGGTGCCCTCGCCTTCCACCACTTCAAACCGGCCGGTTTCCACGTTTACTCTTGACACCGGCTTCTCCAGAAGCTGGCTGCCTATCTCCACCAGGTTTTGCAAGTTTTCTGGGGTTGATATGTCCACTGATGCCGTATTCCCCGTCAATGTATCTTCCTGTATACGTATATGTTAAGCATTTGACATGTATAAAAAAAACCGAGAGAGAGAGAGAGACCTGGATTCGGAGATAGTTGTTAGTTGAGTTGAGGGTTTGGAAGAGAACAGAATTATGGATGTCAACCATGTCTGAGCTTGCTTGGGTGAAAGAGTCGAAAAGAGGACTTGAGTTCTTGTTGTATAGCCATCCAAACAAGCCCCATTTGGATGCCATTTTAGCGTTGTATTTTCCCTCTTCCTGGGCAGCCCCCGCACCTAGAGAGATGACTAGGAACTTGCCATAGTCATTTGGCTTAATAGTAAGGAAATCTGGATTATTCATGTAGATTTCCCTTGCCACCGCAGTCATTGCAGCTAGTGTCTGCACAATTAGACATTTCGTTTACTTGTTATTTTGCATTAACATGTGTTTCACGTCATCTCTTGTGACGCCATAGACCCAAATCATAATGGCCAAAACAAGATGCCGAAAGATAAATTGATTCTAAACTTGAATAATTATTTTCATAAAAAATTGTGTCAGAGGATAAATTATATCCAAGTTTCACTTACAGGATTATTTGCAGCAACTCCTCCATCAATTAAGTTGTAGCTGTTAACATTCCCCTGTGAATCTTTTGTCTCAAAGTAGTGGGCTGGAAGGTAAGTTGGAGCAGCGGATGTACTAATGCAAACGTCTGAGAGAAGAGGGTCCTTAGAAACATCCGCATTTGCCTGTGGTGACGAAGTATACTAATTATGTATAAAAAAAATATACTAATTAACACAGTTTTTTGTATTAAGTTAGATTATCACTAAACGATCCTTATATAAACAATGAACTTCGTGATGAAGACTAGGACTAGAAAATGTAATATGCATGTTTGATCATAAGATTGTACATCAACGTCAACAAAGTCCAAAAGAGGGGGACTCATCAAGTTTCACGTAATGCACTCCCTCTATAATTGAAATGAAGTTGACACTAGAAGCAGACTTTTGTACCTTGTAGGTTGTGAAGATGACTGGCTGCAAGCGTTTGATATCAAACGCAGTCACAACCACATTTGTTAGGGTTTGGTGCAACCTCGTCTCCCCAAGAAGCCCTCGCACGAGAGAGCGCAAGTACTTTCCATCATACTTTGGCCCCGTCACTGCACTTACTACGTTCACGGCCCAGCTAAATATGCCTCTGCAGGCACAAGAAACTATTATACGTACGTGTATGACGAACTCTGCATTAGCATTTGGTGGAAGGCAATTAAGTTTGTGACCTTTGGGGAAAAATTTTGGGCCCGTGTTCCAAGTAGAATGCAGTAATGTCTTTAGCAGCATAGAGTGGGCGCTTATTCTTGTCTGGTGCAGTAATCATATTGGCTATCAATCCGCCGGTGCTGGTGCCAGCAATTACGTCGAAGTAGTCTGCTAGTCTTGCTTCTGGTCCATCGAGCTCCTGCAACGCAAAGGAGTTAACATGTGACTGTCTATAACGTATATATGGAGATCATGGAAAAATACTTGGAAAGTAGATGTTTTTGCGTGATATTGAACCTGTAGTTTTTTCTCAAGGAAGGCGAGGATGACCCCAGGGATGATTCCTCGTACACCACCACCATCGATGCTTAGAACAGTGACCACCTTTCCCTTGGAGGGCGGAGGGCTAGGAAGGCTGTCCATGGATGGAAAAATCGCTCAGCACGTTGTGGGGAATGGATGTGCTCTTTGTTCTTTGATACGGAATGGATGAGCGGCTCTAATACATATATATATATATATACATATATATATAAAGGAAAAGTTTAAATGAGAACGCTCTCATATAGCTTATATGAGGTCAATTTCATTCGTAGTCATTGAATCTTGATCTAACGGCTACAAACAGTTAAATAGAACTCACTTACCCCTTGATGTGACACACTCACTTACCCATTGATTTGATATCCACCTTTCTAGATCGAAATCCAATGGCCCAAAAGATTGGTTTATATGAGGACGGTTTACATGAGATCGCTCTCATATGAGGAGCATGAGGCCAATCTTTTGGGCCACTAGATTCTGATTTGGAGGTAGATATCAAATTAGTGGGTAAGTGAATGTGTTACATTAGGGGATAGATGAGTTTCATTGTAGCTGTTTGTAGCCGTTAGATCAAAATCTAACGGCTAGGAATGGAATTGACCTCATATAAGCTATATGAGAGCGATCTCATTTAAATTTTTCCATATATATATATATATATATATATATATACTCAAGTGTAGGTAATAGCGAAGTAATAAAACTCGATTGGTGAGACCAAGATTGATCCACAGGGAGAGCGTATTTTAGAAAAATTAGAATATAAAATTATTAATTATTAATTTAATAAGACTATAACAAAATTAGAAGGACTGAATTATGTAGGAGAAATTGAGTAACATAACTAAGACAATTAATTTAAATGTTTGAGAATAACCAAGGTGAACAAACTAAGGCATTGAATCCGCAATAAATCCACATACTATGTCGCTCATAATTCTAAATTTGTAGAATTCTCAAGGTATTTTTCTCGGTCTAAAAGTAATTACTCAAACATTATATATAGCCGAAGAAGAAACACAATCAAATATTAATTATCTAATATGATTATTGCAGCGAGAGTCTTTCTAACTCAATGATACTACTAATAATTCAACATGCATGACACGCTAAATAAAAGCAAATGCTCGATCTTAAATATAAATAATTAAATCAATTAACTACAACTCAAATATATATCATGAAGTTTTGGAATGAACAAAGCATGCTTCATTATACATCAATGACAATGAAAATTACGAAGGAATATATAATTATTTCCATGAAGAAAATAAATGAATTAATTAATAGTGAACTGCCCCTTCTCTTCTCCATGGTCAGATGCTTCGGCCGTCCAGTTCTCTCTCTGCATGTCGCCACTATCTAGTCACCCATCTTTTTTTTCTTTTATAGCTTTATCTACCTCCCAAATCAAACCGAACCTTAACTTTTCAAGCCTCCAATTCCAACCATCAATAAAAAAGGAAGTTCTCAAAGTCCTTCCAGATCGAACCCACTTCAAATTCTCGGATTGAGCACCAAACCAGCATATGCAAATCCAGTCTTACCTTCAATCCGATCCCAAATCCTAGCTTTCCTTGTTTCAGTCACCTGTGCAAATTTTGACTGCCAAGCTTTCTTCCAATCACATTCCATTCTAACCAGCCCTCTGAACATTCCAATTTCAGCTCCTTCCAAGTCGAGAACGATCCAAATCTGAGTACTTCCTAATCCAGTCCTTGCAACTGATTCGAGCCAAGTTGGAAACTTTTGCTGAGTGAAGAATGAACCTTCGATCAAATGCACACGAGCCCAAGACCCTTTTGATCCGATCCCTTCGAACCACCAAGTGCAAGTTGTTGCTCCTCTTCTTTTGCTCTTCTGTTCTCCTCTCGGCCAAGCAGAGCGGTCGACTCTTTTTCTCTATTTTTTTATTTCATTTTTACCTGAAACCCGTTGTCTCATTCTCCTCCGTTGGATCTCATCATAATAGCTCTTCACATTAAAACGGAACGTGACTTTTCTTTAGTAGGAATTAATGGTCTAGATCGTCTATGTACTTGAATTTCCAGCTTTAAATAAATGAGCTCTTTCAAACCCGCCTAATATACTCTATTTTGGACATTTCACAATCCAACCTAATTAAAAACAATTAATTCAAATCATACGCATATTGAAATATATTTTCATTAAATCAATTAATGCATCCAAATAAATCAATTAAGCACAATTAACGATTAAATTAATATAAACTCCTAATTCATTGCTTAACCTAAATCATTACTAATTAATCTAAATAACTCGTAACTAGGGCTAGAAAATTTAGTTATTGGGGTATCTAATGTGTGTAAATTATACGTTTATCAAAGACATGCAATTTACTTCTCATAAAAGGAAGTATAGGGACCAGAAGTTTAATGCAAAACAAGGGGATACGAAAGGTCGATTGACTGGGATGTTTGAACAAGTTTTGGATAATCACCCACCAACAACGAATGATTCAAATATTGTTTTCTCACTTTTTTATTCTTTAAATCAGAACCGAGAAATGAGTTATGACATCACTGCCGAATATATTAATTCAATGTATATTTGTAGGAAATTAGTACTGTATCATCTTTAAGTCGACAAATAGACCCGAGAAGAGTGTGGGTTTTAGCTATGATGCTATATCAAGCGAATGATTGTTCTTTTAAAATGTATTGCATTTAAAGAACACCATCCTGTGTACATGTCATTTGTAAGCCTAGACAATGTTCTCTTGTTTTTTTATCTGTAGAATAGCCAACCCGGAATTGTTAGGAATAGATACATAAAAAAGAGGTGAAAAACAATGAAGAATTGAAGAAAAACAATGGTGACCAGTCACAAACTAATGTCATGATAAGTACTTCGAACTAACAAGAGACCTGAATAATTTTGTGACCATGTACGGGTTCATGCATGAGTGGAAGGAAGGTTATTGGCATGAATCCGGTCACTCATTTCTCCTTCTGTGCTTAAGCCATATCCGTTTGAACTGTACTTTTTTAGAATTTCTACCAATCCAACGTTTGGTTGTACATGGGAGAGGTTCCAAGGTCCAATCCTGTTGGTGCATATAGTGTGATCAGCGTGCGCGTGTCTTGCCTGTCAAAAGTGGTATCATTGTTGTAGCTGTTGAAGTAACATTGAATGTCACTTGAACTCCTCCTGAACTAATATCACTCACCTACGTCTTCATTCGTCACATGGCAACGATGCCGATTTCTTTTTTTTTTTGCTCTGAAAAAGTGGGGAAAAGGAAATTAACTCATCCAACAGTTTAAGATGTGCATTAGAGTTGATGCAGGTGCGAGCTTGAGCTTCGCAATGCTAAAAAAAGCTGACAAAGATGACCATTTCAGCCGCCTAGCAAGTATCAACTTGAACTAGTATAATAATATAACAAATTTAATTTTCTCACCAAACGGTACTTCTGCAGGAAACTTGTTCTGCTGATGCTGTTTAAGTGCCATCATTAACAAGTATAAATTATGTTTCTTGATCTTCCATTTGATAAGACCTGATCTAAGCAAATTGAAAGCATCTCTAATTTATACTTTCTTTTCACCACGTGAGGGCTTGCCAAACTAGGCCTTTCTGAGCACATCAACTACGTTTATGGTGGAAAACTGAAAAACAAGAGAGCTTAACGTTGAATGAGGACAAGGGTAATGTTTTTACGATGCTGAGGTGGAAGAACGAAGAATTTTATATATTGATTATAAACCTATTGCAACTTGTGATGCACGCTTAATTAGTGTTCCTAAAGAATGTGACACAAATCTAGTAGCGAGACCATTAGCACGTTTTCACCAATCAAATGGTACTTCTGCAGGAAAAAGAAAAAGAAAAAAACAAATACTAGTGATAGGCGTAAGAAAATTACAGCCCAACCGCCGGCGAAATATATATGAACGTCATTTGGAGAGAAGACTCACGTATGAAGCCAACTGGTTTGAACAACCTGGATACGTTCCTAGGATTTGCATAATCTTAGTGATAAGAATTTGGTCCACAGAATACTTCTAAGCCAACGTCCTTGACAGTCATAATTTACTACTAGGCTGAATCTTAAACTAAATTTAGGGATGCCCTTGTACAAATATGTTATTTCATTTTACTTAATTGGCACTCCTGTCCAACTAAAACTGTTTCCATTAATTTTCTTTTGATAGCTTCTCTGAGTTTATCTTCAGGTGATCAAGCTTTCAGGAAGCGTCTGCAACTAACAACGCACCAGCAAAATCACAGCTCACCTTGCTATAAAATATTTGAATCCAATGAATTAAAGCATGGAGAACATGAGTGTAATACATATACTCGAGAATAGTTTACATATATTGAGGAAAACGTGATGATCACATCAACAAGGGATATTATCTTAGTTTCTATCACTATCCAGCTTTAATTAAGTTCAAAGCTCAAACCACGCCAGCCTTGATCATTATCAGATTAGGTAACCAGTGGAAGTTTGCTTCCTCCTCATCAGTCATCAAGTAATTATGGTACATGGAAGGAGGTCCGGATTAAACATCTGGCCAAGACAAGGCAAAAGGAAATAAAAAATAAGGTCAACTGAAAGGTTAAAGAAATTGTTTAGGATTAGGAGTGTTTGATATATACCATTTGATATAATGATGAAAACATCTGATTTGAAGGAGAATTTCTCAGTGTTATCACACACCACACTGTTCCAATGTTTCGCCATTCAGCAGCTTACACGTTAGTCACTAGTGGCTGCATGTGGGCCCTAATAAAAACGTGACAGCTCTTGGTAACTAACGTGTAAGTTGGTGAATGGTGAAATACATGGACAGCGTGGTGCGCTCGCGAAATTCACGTAAAATTTTCTCGATTTGAAGACTTGATAATGAAACTCACAAAACAAGCAGAAAATCTTATTAGAATCAGAGTAGACATCAGAACAATACACTGAAAGGCTTAAAACTTAGAACCAATCATTCACTAGACACTTTGGTCCGCCTCCGGCTGAGCTCATCAGAGAGTCTCTTGGCGAAACTGGTCAGGGCCTCCTCGTTGGTTCCCTCTCCTTGTACCACTTCATACAAGCCAGTTTCTATGTTTACCCTAGACACCGGCTTCTCCAAAAGCCTTTTGCCTATATCCACCAGGTTTTGCAAGTTTTCTGCTGTTGCGATGTCAAGTGATGCTGCATCCCCCGTCAGTGAATCCTCCTAACAAAAAATTTATAACGTAACTGATCTCACATTCTTAATCTTTTGTGGGCATCATATTTAGGAGACTAGAGAAAGGAGAGACAATGGGGATCACCTCTATGCGTAGATAGTTGTTGGTTGAGTTAAGGGTTTGGAAGAGAACAGAATTGTGAATGTCGACCATGTCTGAGCTTGCTTGGGTGAAGGAGTCCAAAAGAGGGCTAGAGTTCTTGTTATATAGCCATCCAAATGTCACGGCCCGGGTTTTTAAAACCATTTTTAAATCAGAGTCGTAGCGGAAAATCAGAAGATTATTCCTCTATGCAATAAATCATGAGCTGAAAAATTTTCGACTAAGCATCTAGGCCGTGATAACTGGGTTTCACAAATATTGATACAAAACTATATATACATATAGTATTACAAGATGCAAAATCGATTAAACCAACGCAAATCCTCTAAGTGCAAGTCTGTTAATCCATCTCAAAATAAACTACAAATAGTTGGCGCTCATGCCTTACAACAGAGTCTAGAGCAAACCCGAAGCAGGATATATGCTCAGCAATCTGAACGTCCTCACCGCCTAGCTCCCAAGTGCACGTGAAGTCAATCCTCCACAGCAACACCTACATCACATAAGGATGCTGAGTATAAAAATACTCAGTGGGATACCATAACACAGTCATCAACATTACTATAAATCAGGATTTGCATTAACATATTATGCAACCTATTACAGGATTCCACTTGAATCTTTTATTAATCTTTCAAGCAAGTCTTTTATTGCTTCCCAAGTTCAAATTCAATAATTAAGTCTTTGTCGCAAATAAACAGACTCACTGAATGTCATACCTACATGACAGACAGCACGAAAACACCGTGACTATTACTCCAGTTAATACCGGTAATCACGGCATGCCCTGAATCCCTTAAGGATGACTGCCTCGCCCATTCCTTACCTTAAAAGGTATGACTGTCGGAAGGGTCTGACTCCACATCAGCTCTTAGACTCGATGTGGGTCGGAAAACGCAACCTTCAAGGATGCTAACGTCTCCAATGTGCACAGTAATCCACCTGGCAACTATGGCTCAGGATGTGTACAGAGCTTCCACTTGGGAAGATGCAAAAGCTCTCTCTAAAATCCATAGAGAATAAGCACGCTCTCTCTAAAATCCATAGAGAAGAGGTAACAGCTTAAGGCTGACCAATAGAATATGTAATGCTCTCTCTAAAATCCATAGAAAGATGCAAACATGAGCCAAAATAACATATAATTGTTCTCTCTAAAATCCATAGAGAGATATAACAGCTTAAGCCTGGTCAATAGAAGTTGGTCCTTATTAGGTACCATGACACAGAGCTTCCACCAGTCGGAAGATGTGAATGCTGTCTAAAATCCATAGAGAGCTACAGACGGCAGAGCTTCCACCAGTCGGAAGATACAACACCACCCCAATCTATACCTTGTGATCCTTAACAGGTATCACGGTATTACTAGTATGAACCCTTTTTAGAGTTATAACATACCATTCACAACTGTTGGCTCAATAGCTCAACAAATAGCCTGACCTTTGACTTAATAGTCATTCGATCGCTTGATCGGAAGTCACTCACACTCATACACTGACTTCCAATTCCAAGGGCATTTTAGTCTTTATCTTGATTAGGTTCTTCCCAACCCTCAATCTCAGCCCTCAAGTCATCATTCTATTATCTTTTATAAAATGATTAAGTCTCTAAACCATCTAGGTTTATTAGTCGGGTTTTTTCTTTACCATTTAAAACCTTTGCTACCGGTCAGCATAACATAAGGGACTAATGCCCTTAATACAGTAACATCATACACATACTATTAACACACCAATTAGGGCTTGAAATTATATATTAAACAGCCCAAAATTACTAAAAAGAGCCTATGTACCATTCTGGCTCTGTATGTACCATAATTCACAGAAATACACAGACGGTCAAGCTCGACCGTCAGTTATAAGCAGTTTTTAACTGTCGGTTGAGGTCCACCGGCAGTTCAAATTCCGAACCGGCTTATGAACCAAGTTTATTTAGTGAGCCAGGTTTGGTTTGAGCATGAACCGAGTTTGGTTTGAGCATGAACCGGTTTATTTACTGGACCGGGTTTGGTCTAATCATGGACCGAACCGGGTTCGGTTTAACTATTACCGAACCGGGGTTCGGTTCGGTCGGCCGATCCTGTCCGGCCAAACTTGGGACCGAACCGGTCGTCTTCCCCAGGAGTCGGTCGTCTTCTACTCACTCATGGGTGGCGGCCGACACGACCGCCATCGCCGGGCCGCCACCGCTGATCGTTTAAAATTAAAACCCTTGCAAGTGCACAAGGCAATTGTACTACGGCGAGTATTAAAGGGTTGTCGAACCTTAGGGACAGATTAATCTTTTACCAAATTCAAGAGAAAGCAGTAGCGTTGATTATAGACTAAGAAAGCAATGAACTTTAATTAAACTAAGTGAGATTTAATCAATATGGAGAAGACCAAGGCTTCGAATCCACCACAATAAACTAGTGTATTGTTTCTCTATCTCTTTTGAATAAACATTTCCAATTGGCTAGCATATTCCTCTCGGATGTACACTTGTCAACTAAAACAAGTGCTCTCCTCTCGGATGTAACACATAAAACAATTAAAACATGGAATTGTGATCTATCTCTCTCGAGTATAAACCAATGAAATTTTAATGATATATAACACCTCAATCTACTTACGTTCCTCTCGGATACACAAGTATTCTTCGGATTGAAACTCACAAGAATTCACTCTTGTCTCTCTCGGGTACAAAGAATAAATCTTTATTGAATTAACAATGATTACACAATAAAATTCATACACCAACTAGAGTAAAAACATAAGATGAAAGAAAAGAAACTACACAACCAGATTATTGGGCTTCATCTATGCCTTGAAAAAGTGTTTAGCCTCGCATCGGAAAAGAAATCACCATCGTGTTCTTCATGTTCTTCATCTCCTTCTCTCATTTGCTCTACCCTCCAATTTAGCTCTAGATTCTCCAAGGGTTGAATATGTGGTGCCCAAAACGTTCTCCCATAAGGCCTATTTATAAGTTTGAAGAGAAACCACGAAGTCCCCTTCCAAATCCAAGTCGAAATAGGTCTTATTTTGGTTTTCCGCATACGGCGATCGATAGCTCCGTATTGACGATCGTTCGCTATCCGATCGATCGCAATTCCATCGTTATTTTACTCCGATCGATCGCTTTGCCGATCGACATCGTATGATACCGATCGATCGTAGTTACTGTCTTGCGCGGATCAAAAATTCCAGTAGATACGATCGATCGTTTTAAGTCTGATCGATCGTTTCCTTTAATACGCTGTTTTTACGGCTCTGGTGATCGATCACATTGATAGCCGATCAATCGTAGTTACTATTCATAAAATTCAAATAGCTATAACTTTCTGTCCCGAACTCCGAATTGCGCGTGGTTGGTGGCTTTGGAAAGCTCACTTCTTGAACTTTAACATGAGACTTAAATCAGTCCAATCTAATATTTGTATATGAAGTTATAATAATTTAACCATTTAAGTTAAACTAAAAACTATATTAAAGTAGTAGTTATTCTAATTAAACACTAGCATAAACATAAGTTTAGGAGATAATAAAATGCATATTTCATGTATAGATCACACCCCCAAACCTAGATTTTGCTAGTCCCTAACAAAACAAAACAAAATAAAATCTAACAATCAACTAAAAAAACTAATGCATAAAAGTAAACACCACTTTCGTAGGGAACACGATTGCATTGAGCGTATGTAACAAGCCGTTAAACCTCTAGGTGTCCATAGTAGGACGAGTGTTGTCTCGTGAGGGTTGCAGCCATGCTACCCACAAACATGTATTTATTAATCTAATTGGCCTAAGTGAAAAAACAAAGCAAAAAGAAAAAAAAATATTGTAAAGCAAACAAACCTATTATCCTGATAAATACATAATACAATGCTTAAGAAAATCAACCACATGTACTTGCTTCATAATCAACAGGAATATAGAAGCCCTCAAGTAAGTGGTTTTATTCCACACTTTCATCTTGGAAATTTCTGCTCAATATTATATAGCATGATAACATAAATAATAGCACTACAACAAAATCGGGCATTAGCGACGGTTTTATTTCTGTCGCTACAAGAACCGTGGATAAAGATACTTTTTTACGACAGAACATGATCTGTGGAGAAAGTTATGGCATTTGCGATAGTTGTTTACGACAGAAAATAAACTGTCGATAATAGCAGTTATTCTCCACGGTTTATTATCCGTGGTTAAGAAAACCGTGGGTAATATATATTACCCACAGTTTTTTATCCGTGGTTAAAATGTTCGTCGAGAAAACTTAATTTTTTTTTTTAAAAAGATATGGACCCTTCATTTGAACCGCCAGTATTACACCCCCTTTACCCTCCTCCCCCCTCTCATCTCCCAATCCAACCAGCTGCTCTCCACTCCTTTCTATTCCATATTGACGCCGTCCCCTCCTCGCTGCATTTTGCTGATCCCCGTCACCTCAAACCTCACCTCGACCGTCTTATCTCTCTCCTCCCATTCCTGTCACCATGAGGGAGATCCTTCACATCCAGGGCGCCCGTGCGGCAACCAAATGGCCGCCATGTTTTGGGAGATCATTTGTGCTGCCTGTAAATTGAATAATTGTTTTGAATCTCTATATACGTGTATTGGAGTACATGCCATAAATAGTATAATCAAGTGAGATATCATTTAGTTCTTCTCGTAGAAATGCTATAGCTGACTTGGTTCTCAAAATTTACTTCTATATCGCCTACTTTTGTATGTAGGTATAGGAGAGGCAACAAATATCAATTTATACATGAACCTATCCCATTTTTTGACTTATTTCAATGTTTTATTCTTTTTTAAAGTCTGTTAGATTTATTCCACTTTCATCTGGTTGATTTTAGTAGAGGACTTACCAGTGTTTTCAGACCCGGTTCGGCCCGGCCGGTTGAACCCGGTTGGACCGGGCCCGGTCACTAAACCGGGACGGAACACCCGGGCTGAGCGAATTTGAAGACCCGGCCGGGTCATTCGCGAACCGGCCGGGTTGACCCAGGATCCGGCCGGGTCGGGCCGACCGGGCCAGTATATATATATATATATATATATATATATATATATATATATATATATATATATATATATATATAAACCTACCTCATCTCTTCCCTCGCACTCGCACCGCCGCACCGCTGCTCTCGCACATAGGGCTGGGAATTTCGTACCCGACCCGCAAACCCGATCCAACCCGACCCTAAAATTATCCGACCCGACCCGACCCTATTGCAAAATAGGGTCGGGTTGCGGGTTCAGTGTTGGTACCCGTTTGAACTGTGGGTCGGGTCGGGTAATTACCCGCGGGTTATACGTAACCCGACCCATCTCAAAAAACCTAAGAGCCCTGTCGGGCCGTCGGCCGTCACTCTGCTGCTTCGGTGCTTGGCTGCTTGCATCTGTGTTCGTCTCCGGGGGAGATTGGTAAGAACCCACTCCCGTGTCTTCCAGCCCCTCAAGGTCCTCTTCACCAGCTTCCATAGCAGTGGCGATGGCAGCCAAATGCATCGGCATAGCCGTTGCCGCGACACTTAGAAACGCCTCCATTCTTCCACTCCAAGGCTATCCAGTGAGGTTATAGTGTCACTGGGTGCTTGCCGGACCGCCAACAAGTGTTACTGTCAGCATCCCCTTCATCTTCCTCCTCCAATGGCACCGGCGATTCAGGTACAGAAATTTCCTATTTTTAAAGCCAAATAGCTCGACCCATATGGCCCCTTCTCCTCATCTTTTGTGGGATCTGTTCGATTCCGTCCCTTTGAGCCTCATTCTATGCTCATTTAGATTGTCTTAATATTTTTTACTTCAGTAAGGCAGAGAAGGGGATCCTTTTATGTACCGATGTTGCTGCTCGAGGGCTTGATATTCCAGCCGTGGTAGGCTTCATTTTCTTGGAGATCTATCCCTTGATCCCTGTTCTACAAGATTGATAAAACTTAATATTTCTGCAGTCACTCTATTTCATTGAAAATTTTATTACAAGAAACTTTACCCACTTTATTATGTAACATGCGCCATCTATTCCATTATTTTGGATTTTTTAATTGTTGGATGACTCTTTAGTCATCTTGCTTCTGGCACCAGCAAAGAAGGCCTTTGTGTATTATGTGAATTAAGCATCATCATTATGATTTTACTGAATGTGTATTGGTGATACTCGAATGGATATGTAACAAACCCATATGGTTGTTCATTGTTTTTTTATGATGTGCATAGCTTGTTGTATCCTGGTAGTTTGGTGATCTGAAGCACATTAAGACAGCACAGAGCTGGATGGTAAGGATAAGCATACTTTGGGTCCAAGATTGATTATAGAATGAAAAGCTGGAAACAAAATTGAGATGAAATTCCACGGTTGTAGTCCAAGATTGATTATAGAATGAAAAGCTGGAAACAAAATTGAGATGAAATTCCACAGTTGCAGTCCAAGATTAATTATAAAAAGAGCCATTGAATTTTAAAGTAAACTGAACAAGCTTATTCATCAAAATCAGAACAACCCATGAAGACATTGAAACAGATCAGCATGAAAAAACTCAAAAAGAAGAGAAGCTGAAAACCATGGATGTGCCAAATAGATATTTGTTTCTACTTGTATGTTGGGGATGAAAAGTTTTACCTCACATTTAGCCATTATGATGTTGGATATTTTGCCTGTTGAGACTCCCATTGCATAAGTTCTTCGTGGCAAAAAGAATGAAATTTGCTAACATAGCATTGATTTTAAAAGTCTAATATGTCCTTGACTTTGTTAGGGTGGGAAATTTTTTCAATTTTTTTCATTTGTTTTTAACATGAAATGGCTCTTATAGTATATAGGTTGTTTGCTAAAATGGATATTGTTAGATTTATCCTTAATGCTTCCAAGACCCCTTCTTTAAAAGGCTGAGATTATGAAAAGAGGAGGCACACCCTTTCCAAAAGAATGAAGAAAACATACTTTCAAGTTGTCAGATAACCAGAAACCCAGTAAAGCTTAAGAAATCATACTTTCGCGACAGAAGTTTGTCTGAAAAGTTAATACTTTGAAATTGTGAAATATGTGTTAAGCTACTGACCATATTCATCTAGGTGATGCTATTATTGTATTTATTACATATTGCCATCGAATGTAGTTGTAAAGTTGAAAAATTTAATCTAGGATTTAGATCTATTATTGTCACGCAGTAGGATATTTAAAAAAAGGTTGGTCTATCACTCACCTTAATTCTCCCTGTCCAATATTACTTGTCTGCATTAGAAAACCACAAGTTCATTTGTGGTTTTCTAATGCAGACAGTTAATTTTCGACGGAGAGAATGGTATCTAAGGTATTATTAGAGATAACTTGAACAAAACACTGATAAGTGGGCCTTAGTTTGTCCGTCAGCCGGTACTATACAAAATGACGATGCAACTTTTTGTCACTTTATGTGAAGTTAATCCTTATATATCAACTGGCTGGTTAATGATAATTTCAGTTATGTTGTGGTTGACCCATTTGTCGTCCACCGGATTTTTAAACCTTGGATATCAACTTGTTTAAGTAGCCAAAATAACTCCAAATTGTAATGCAGGTCCTGGGGCCAGTGCTGATAAAGGAACTTGGGCAACACAAACTGAGGCAGTACATGTTGCTAAGGATTGTTTAGAAGCAGCATTGCGAGTTTCAGACGGTTTTGCGTGTTAATAAATGCTGTAAAATATTAGTTGTTGACTAATCTGGCCTTTGCTTCTGTAGGTATAATATCATTTCATTGTTTGTTGGTGGGAGGGGGGGAACTTATTCATATGAAAATTATTCATATGAAAATGGGGCTTTGATAGTAAAAGATATGATCGATTTGATTTGGTCATAATTTCATTTCTTTGACATTGTTTGGAGTGTGAAATTTTATCTCCAGAATTCATAATGTTTCGGTTTTTCTTCATTATCATGCAGATGAAAACAGCTGCAGATGTTTGTGTAGTTTATGATATGAACAGGAAGGACAAACCTTGATCTCACGACCATACTTAGCTGGTATAAGGTTTGGATGATGTTCATAATGATGATATGCACTAAAAAATTATTTTTAATGTTGTCATTTCATTGTTTGTTTGGAGAGCCCGACTTTAATGAATTGGTGAAGAGCACTGGATGGTGTACAGTTTGTATTAATTTCATAAAAATCATTAAAAACGGTTCTCCAGAATTTTATGGTATAGTGATATGGAAGTTCTTATTGATGACAGATTTCGAACATCCAACTAAAGGAAAAGAATCATGGATTGCTGAGCAGCAGCTAAGCTTTGAGCAAATATAGGTGGTAGTAAACAGATGCATGTTCATTAGTTTTTTGTACAAACTGTAAGTGCAAAAGCTGTCTTCAAGTTGTTTATCCATGATTTCATAGAACCATGGAGCTATTTTCTTTTTAATATTATTTTTGTAATGTGGGAACAATGGCTAAGAATTGCATTGAGGTGTTATCACTCAGCAAGCAACAGGCCTAAATATAGATTATATTTTGTCTACCTGTCAATGTACTTAGCCGGTTCATCTAATTTTTTCAGTACATTACTATCTTAAGAGTTCACTCCCCTGGTTACATGGTTCTGAAGATGATTCAGAATTTTGACATTGTTGTACATGGTTAACTTTAATGCATAGATGTTTCAATCACAGACATTTTTTCATGTTGTACATGGTTAACATTACTATAACAGACATTTTTTCTGTGAACAATGCTTTTTCAATCATGCATACTGAAGGAGAAGTTTTGATTAAGAACATATTATGCATTAATGCATGTATGTGTCCTCATATTCTTTTTTCCATGCACTCTTAATAAATTGAACAATCTTTTGCATTTATGAATAATGCTTGTTATCCATATTTAGCACAGCAGCATAAAGCTGCTGTTTTTTTTTTAATTTTTTCGTAATCTGTACCGACAGATAAAATCTGTCACAAATGAGCTAACCGTCGCTATAGATAACTAACGGAGTCTCGAGTCCGTCTATAAGACCGTCGCTAAAACCTATATGCCGACGGATAAAAACAGTCGCTACATATATATGGTGACGGCAATATACGTCGAAAAAATATATTCCCAACGCAAATTTATCCGTCACTAAATATCTTTTATCGACAGTAAATCTACCGCAGTAAAAATGATTTAGCGACAGTTTGAAGTCCGTCGCTATATCTATCGATAATGTTAGTTAGCGACGGCTCACTGTTATCCGTCGTCCCTGAGCAATAGCGGCGCGGGTATTATCGACGGAATGATCGACGGAATTTGTCTGTCGTAATAGAGGTAATAACCACTGAAAGGGCACTTTTAGCGACGGCTAAAGGCCATTTTTGTTGTAGTGTACTTTAATATAGTTTTTGATTTTTGTAAGAAACAAGAGTAATATACAAAAATGAGGTGAAAACGGACTTTAATGTTCAAATAATCATAACTCCGTGTACAAATATCGGATTGGACTGATTCATGTCTCATGTTAAATTTCAAGATGTCAGCTTTCTAACGCCACCAACCACACATAATTCGGAGTTTGTAGCAAAAAGTTATAGCCATTTGAAGATTCCGGACAGTAAAAATGATCGATCGCATCCTTACGCGATCGATCGCGTCTTCCACTTAAAAACACTAAATTAGAGAAAACGATCGATCGGACACCAAAACGATCGATCGTATCTACTGAAATTTTTGGCCTAGCACGAAGTTTTGAAGACAGTAAAAATGATCGATCGGCTTCGTCCGGCGTCGTTGCCATGTGACGAATGAAGACGTAGGTGAGTGATATTAGTTCAGGAGGAGTTCAAGTGACATTCAATGTTACTTCAACAGCTACAACACTGATACCACTTTTGACAGGCAAGACACGCGCACGCTGATCACACTATATGCACCAACAGGATTGGACCTTGGAACCTCTCCCATGTACAACCAAACGTTGGATTGGTAGAAATTCTAAAAAAGTACAGTTCAAACGGATATGGCTTAAGCACAGAAGGAGAAATGAGTGACCGGATTCATGCCAATAACCTTCCTTCCACTCATGCATGAACCCGTACATAGTCACAAAATTATTCAGGTCTCTTGTTAGTTCGAAGTACTTGTCATGACATTAGTTTGTGACACGTGGGTCATTATTGCTTTTTTCCCTTGAGGCAATTAATCTCATCCATAAGACCTTTCTGGGGAATAAGAGCTAAGCAGTTGCTAATATTGGCTATTCTACAGATAAAAAAAACAAGAGAACATTGTCTAGGCTTACAAATGACATGTACACAGGATGGTGTTCTTTAAATGCAATACATTTTAAAAGAACAATCATTCGCTTGATATAGCATCATAGCTAAAACCCACACTCTTCTCGGGTCTATTTGTCGACTTAAAGATGATACAGTACTAATTTCCTACAAATATACTTTGAATTAATATATTCGGCAGTGATGTCATAACTCATTTCTCGGTTCTGATTTAAAGAATAAAAAAGTGAGAAAACAATATTTGAATCATTCGTTGTTGGTGGGTGATTATCCAAAACTTGTTCAAACATCCCAGTCAATCGACCTTTCGTATCCCCTTGTTTTGCATTAAACTTCTGGTCCCTATACTTTCTTTTATGAGAAGTAAATTGCATGTCTTTGATAAACGTATAATTTACACACATTAGATACCCCAATAACTAAATTTTCTAGCCCTAGTTACGAGTTATTTAGATTAATTAGTAATGATTTAGGTTAAGCAATGAATTAGGAGTTTATATTAATTTAATCATTAATTGTGTTTAATTGATTTATTTGGATGCATTAATTGATTTAATGAAAATATATTTCAATATGCGTATGATTTGAATTAATTGTTTTTAATTAGGTTGGATTGTGAAATGTCCAAAATAGAGTATATTAGGCGGGTTTGAAAGAGCTAATTTATTTAAAGCTAGAAATTCAAGTACATAGATGATCTAGACCGTTAATTGCTACTAAAGAAAAGTCACGTTCTGTTTTAATGTGAAGAGTTGTTATGAGGAGATCCAACGGAGGAGAATGAGACAACGTGTTTCAGATAAAAATGAAATAAAAAAATAGAGAAAAAGAGTCGACCGCTCTGCTCGGCCGAGAGGAGAACAGAAGAGCAAAAGAAGAGGAGCAACAACTTGTACTTGGTGGTTCGAAGGGATCGGATCAAAAGGGTCTTGGGCTCGTGTGCATTTGATCGAAGGTTCATTCTTCACTCAGCAAAAGTTTCCAACTTGGCTCGAATCAGTTGCAAGGACTGGATTAGGAAGTACTCAGATTTGGATCGTTCTCAACTTGGAAGGAGCTGAAATTGGAATGTTCAGAGGGCTGGTTAGAATGGAATGTGATTGGAAGAAAGCTTGGCAGTCAAAATTTGCACAGGTGACTGAAACAAGGAAAGCTAGGATTTGGGATCGGATTGAAGGTAAGACTGGATTTGCATATGCTGGTTTGGTGCTCAATCCGAGAATTAGAAGTGGGTTCGATCTGGAATGACTTTGAGAACTTCCTTTTTTATTGATGGTTGGAATTGGAGGCTTGAAAAGTTAAGGTTCGGTTTGATTTGGGAGGTAGATAAAGCTATAAAAGAAAAAAAAGATGGGTGACTAGATGGTGGCGACATGCAGAGAGAGAACTGGACGGCCGAAGCATCTGACCATGGAGAAGAGAAGGGGCAGTTCACTATTAATTAATTCATTTGTTTTCTTCATGGAAATAATTATATATTCCTTTGTAATTTTCATTGTCATTGATGTATAATGAAGCATGCTTTGTTCATTCCAAAACTTCATGATATATATTTGAGTTGTAGTTAATTGATTTAATTATTTATATTTAAGATCGAGCATTTGCTTTTATTTAGCATGTCATGCATGTTGAATTATTAGCAGTATCATTGAGTTAGAAAGACTCTCGCTGCAATAATCATTTTAGATAATTAATATTTAATTGTGTTTCTTCTTCGGTTATATATAATGTTTGGGTAATTACTTTTAGACCGAGAAAAATACCTTGAGAATTCTACAAATTTAGAATTATGAGCGACATAGTATATGGATTTATTGCGGATTCAATGCCTTAGTTTGTTCACCTTGGTTATTCTCAAACATTTAAATTAATTGTCTTAGTTATGTTACTCAATTTCTCCTACATAATTCATTCCTTCTAATTTTGTTATAGTCTTATTAAATTAATAATTAGTAATTTTATATTCTAATTTTTCTAAAATACGCTCTCCCTGTGGATCAATCTTGGTCTCACCGATCGAGTTTTATTACTTCGCTATTACCTACACTTGAGTATATATATATATATATATATATATATATATGGAAAAATTTAAATGAGATCGCTCTCATATAGCTTATATGAGGTCAATTCCATTCCTAGCCGTTAGATTTTGATCTGACGGCTACACACGGCTACAATGAAATTCATCTATCCCCTAATATAACACATTCACTTACCCACTAATTTGATATCTACCTCCAAATCAGAATCCATGCCCAAAAGATTGGCCTCATGCTCCTCATATGAGAGCGATCTCATGTAAGCCGTCCTCATATAAACCAATCTTTTGGGCCATTGGATTTCGATCTAAAAAGGTGGATATCAAATCAATGGGTAAGTGAGTGTGTCACATCAAGGGGTAAGTGAGTTCCATTTAACTGTTTGTAGCCGTTAGATCAAGATTCAACGACTACGAATGAAATTGACCATATAAGCTATATGAGAGCGTTCTCATTTAAACTTTTCCTATATATATGTATATGTATTGGAGCCGCTCATCCATTCCATATCAAAGAACAAAGAGCACATCCATTCCCCACAACGTGCTGAGCGATTTTTCCATCCATGGACAACCTTCCTAGCCCTCTGCCCTCCAAGGGAAAGGTGGTCACTGTTCTAAGCATCGATGGTGGTGGTGTACGAGGAATCATCCCTGGGGTCATCCTCGCCTTCCTTGAGAAAAAACTACAGGTTCAATATCACGCAAAAACATCTACTTTCCAAGTATTTTTCCATGATCTCCATATATAAGTTATAGACAGTCACATGTTAACTCCTTTGCGTTGCAGGAGCTCGATGGACCAGAAGCAAGACTAGCAGACTACTTCGACGTAATTGCTGGCACCAGCACCGGCGGATTGATAGTTAATATGATTACTGCACCAGACAAGAATAAGCGCCCACTCTATGCCGCTAAAGACATTACTGCATTCTACTTGGAACACGGGCCCAAAATTTTTCCCCAAAGGTCACAAACTTAATTGCCTTCCACCAAATGCTAATGCAGAGTTCGTCATACACGTACGTATAATAGTTTCTTGTGCCTGCAGAGGCATATTTAGCTGGGCCGTGAACGTAGTAAGTGCAGTGACGGGGCCGAAGTATGATGGAAAGTACTTGCGCTCTCTCGTGCGAGGGCTTCTTGGGGAGACGAGGTTGCACCAAACCCTAACAAATGTGGTTGTGACTGCGTTTGATATCAAACGCTTGCAGCCAGTCATCTTCACAACCTACAAGGTACAAAAGTCTGCTTCTAGTGTCAACTTCATTTCAATTATAGAGGGAGTGCATTACGTGAAACTTGATGAGTCCCCCTCTTTTGGACTTTGTTGACGTTGATGTACAATCTTATGATCAAACATGCATAGTACATTTTTCTAGTCCTAGTCTTCATCACGAAGTTCATTGTTTATATAAGGATCGTTTAGTGATAATCTAACTTAATACAAAAAACTGTGTTAATTAGTATACTTTTTTTATACATAATTAGTATACTTCGTCACCACAGGCAAATGCGGATGTTTCTAAGGACCCTCTTCTCTCAGACGTTTGCATTAGTACATCCGCTGCTCCAACTTACCTTCCAGCTCACTACTTTGAGACAAAAGATTCACAGGGGAATGTTAACAGCTACAACTTAATTGATGGAGGAGTTGCTGCAAATAATCCTGTAAGTGAAACTTGGATATAATTTATCCTCTGATACAATTTTTCATGAAAATAATTATTCAAGTTTAGAATCAATTTATCTTTCGGCATCTTGTTTTGGCCATTATGATTTGGGTCTATGGCGTCACAAGAGATGACGTGAAACACATGTTAATGCAAAATAACAAGTAAACGAAATGTCTAATTGTGCAGACACTAGCTGCAATGACTGCGGTGGCAAGGGAAATCTACATGAATAATCCAGATTTCCTTACTATTAAGCCAAATGACTATGGCAAGTTCCTAGTCATCTCTCTAGGTGCGGGGGCTGCCCAGGAAGAGGGAAAATACAACGCTAAAATGGCATCCAAATGGGGCTTGTTTGGATGGCTATACAACAAGAACTCAAGTCCTCTTTTCGACTCTTTCACCCAAGCAAGCTCAGACATGGTTGACATCCATAATTCTGTTCTCTTCCAAACCCTCAACTCAACTAACAACTATCTCCGAATCCAGGTCTCTCTCTCTCTCTCTCTCGGTTTTTTTTATACATGTCAAATGCTTAACATATACGTATACAGGAAGATACATTGACGGGGAATACGGCATCAGTGGACATATCAACCCCAGAAAACTTGCAAAACCTGGTGGAGATAGGCAGCCAGCTTCTGGAGAAGCCGGTGTCAAGAGTAAACGTGGAAACCGGCCGGTTTGAAGTGGTGGAAGGCGAGGGCACCAACGAAGATGAGCTGACCCGTTTGGCCAAGATTCTCTCTGATGAGCTTCGACGCCGGAAGAACAATGTGGCGAGCGCTTAATTGTGTTTTCGCATTGACCTTCTCTAGAGGAACATAATTTGCTTTTTATCATCATTTGAATAAGTCCTAGCGCTAGCTTATCTATTAAAGTTCAATTTTTATAAAGAAAGTTGTATTTTATCTTAACATACACGTTCTTCATTTATTTGTACATTTCAAATATTACTGTCAATAGTATTAGGAGTATTTTAGTTCAAGGCATCTCTCAAGTGAAATGTGAGATGCGTGCTCCGACACAAATGTGCTTAAAAAATGGAGGGAAATTTTAGAAGACTTAAGGAGGAACAAACAAGGTATGAGCCACACTATCAGGTCCAGTCAGACCCAACAGAAGTGCTGCACAATTAGAACCGATCCGTTGGATAATTCTCAACGTAAATGGTCTTTATAATTTATATCACAACTCAAAAGTCAAACCCAACAGAAGAGTTTCTCTATGCATAAGTTACTCCCTCCGTACCATATTAATAGCTTCATTTCGAAAAACATGTCCCATATTAGTAGCTCTATTTGGCTCAATTTAAAGGCTCGGCAATTACAAAAGACTCTCCCCATTCTCTGAGTTGTGGTCCCATTATTCAATGAAAATTATTTTTTTTCCGATTGGAGCTACTAATAAGGGACAGATGGAACAAAAATTTAACCATTTTCGAATTTTTTTCCAAAAGAAACCATTTCATACGAAAATAAATCATTAGGAAAGCCACAAGGCTTCATCCTTCGAACCTGGGTTTGGGTCGGTTCTTCGTAAACCCGGCCCCGGAACCGTTGTAATTCTTTGAACCCGGAGCTACCCCAGACCCACCATGGGTCCAGATTTTGGGCCCAGAACTGCTCCGGAACCAAATCAAAATTATTTTATCTATTTTTATTCTTTTTCAAACTCGCATATTAAACTTTGATTATTTTGATTTTTTTTCACTCTTTCAGGATAAAATGGGCACTAAAAGAAAAAAAAACGAAAACAAGACTTTCAATACAAACTTTAATCGGTGAACATCACCTTAATTATTTCAACCTAAATAGAATGGTGTTTTAAGATACCCATAAAATCAAATTAACCTCAAGTAAAAAATGATAAAAAATAAATTAACAAAGATAAAAATAGATACAAAATAAAATAAAATTGCCCAATACATATAACAAGGGTTGGAAATGACTATTAGCTTAAACAACACGAGTCATTTACAACAATGGTTATGGATGCGTGATTGATGACTTTCGTTTGGAAGTAGAAAAATTGGGACACCCCAACCGATTGACAACGGTAGCAAGCAGATGAGGCGAAGAAAGAAGAGATCCCTAACTTGAGTTGGGTACCTATATATCGGGTCAGGTCGGGTTTTAATATAATACCCAAACCCGTCCCGGCCTGGTACATCGGTTCCTCTTTTAAACCCGGAACCGGAACCGGTACTGTGTCAGGTTTCCAGAACCAGCCCCAATAAGGCCGGGTCCAGTCAGGTAGGGTAAAAACCCGGCCAGGTGGCATCCCTATTTCTAGATAGAGTCGTCTACCAATTTGTGATTTTTTTAGTCTTCTCTTATCTTTTTTAGCCATTTTGTGACCCGTTAACATGTTGAAGCTAACCACCCATAAAACTAAGTTTGGAGTCCGGATTATCTAGTGTCATTTAATCCTTATCCTATGTTAAATTTCTACAAGAGGTTTTCTGCTTGTCCCCTTTTTATTTTTTGTAAGTGCATTTGAATGAATAGTTACACAAATCTGTAATGTTATCTTATGCGAATGCATAAATACAATGTGAACTTACTGTTACGATCCCAATGAATTTCTAACCGGAAAATACGCGATAGGCCACTACCAATTCCGAACTTCATTCAGCGGTGGGCTATAAAGAAGCTAGGCTCCATATTCGTCACCAAATGCAGTCTAAATTCTCCATCTTGATCCATGTCAATCCCTCCCTATTCATAGAACCTTAGTCATGAGATCGCTATTAGGTTTATCACAAGAGCACAGCCTTAGAAGCATGATACATTGCTCAGGAGTGGAATTGGAACAGAATTAGCAACTCGAGTATAAATCAAAAGGGCACGGACATTTTGCGTCAAATTTCTTTAAATCCTGATGGCCAAATTTGGTTACAACCCCAAATAACATACAGATGCGATCAAATTTCTTTGTATCTCTCCGATGAAAAAAGAAGAAGAAAGAAATTTCAAAAAGGGAAGGCAACATGATATATTCTGCAATTTCACAATTAACAACCGTTAATATCGTACAAATATTGCACCCAGAGAAGATTTTACACATAGTAATCGGCGTTGGAGTTGGTTGAACCAATAAAAGTTGCAAATTCACATACTGACAAAACCAAAAGAAAGGGCTAACGAATAATACTTTTTTACCTGAAGCTAAATCCATATACATTAAAGAAACGCTAAACCAGACAGATGGAGATTTCTAAAATGTTGAATTAAAAGGTTTTGCTCATAATCACTCTTCAAACTCCTGCATCCGATATTGGAATTTTTTTTTGCATCTTCTAAAGAATACACGAATTCAAATAAGCACAATTTCCTTGTTAATGTTATCAACTAGAGATCTTTCAGAAATGTGAAGGTCCTAGATACTGCTTTCAATTATAAATAAGTAGATAGAAGAGCAAGACTACCAACCAGTGGCACGGAGTTAATTGCACCAATAATAATAGATGACAGCCAGACTGCAACTATTGCACCACCACCATACACAATTACAGTAGACTTGTTCTCAAGTCCATCCCACTGCCAATCGTCAGACACAAAATGTTTGAGACCAGGGGTACAATCTAACAAATTAGATTTGAAGATTAAAATACAATGTGATGATCACCTTTTCCTTCAAATCTGAAAACACCTCTTCAACTTGCACAGAACTGGATGTTTCCTCAGATGATGTGGCACGTACTCGAAGGGAAGAAAACTTGCGGGACTCTGTCAATAAAGGCATATATGTTCAACAAGATCTAGGTAAATTTTTTAGAATGCAATAACTAGCACACAAGGAGAACAAACAGAACAATACTCCAAAAAACTTATGCAAATGGTACAAGCCAGCTCAGTCAAAGGGTAGAAAGAATATTCAAGAATGCATATAACAAGGTAACTACTACTCCTTGTGTCCTGAAAATGAACTAGTTTTAGTTGCATTTATTTGTCCAAATTGTTGATTGGTACTAAATCCCAGAAGGGGATGAATAGATTCAGCTGATACTTTGTATACTGGTCCACATGATCTTGAAAGCTCAGAGGTACAATCTTATGTGCGACATGCACAAGCAGGTCAGCTTCATATTCTCCTCTAAAGTTTTATCCCGGAGAATGAACAACTTATATACTTAAATCACTTCCGTTTCCTCACTAAGACACTGCCTTTCTCATTATATAAGCCAATATTTACTGAGTAATTTTTATCAGTAAAGACCGTTTATATATCACAAATGACATTTGGCTCCTGGATTCTACTCTTGGTGTTACAGCAATGTTACCACATAGACGGACATAGAGATTCAAATAAATAAAGAAACCAAAACAGTCATATATAGCAAGCATCAAAATTGACATAAAGAATCCTTGCAATTACATGTTATCAGACTAGTAACTTCTATCAACTTAAACTCAGCATAGGGTAGCCAAATTCAGCGACCGAATTGCTCCATTTTAGTGTAAATTAGTTTGTTTAACGACTCACAACCAGTGGGAATGTGTATCCGGCCCTGTTCACATTCACTACTAATAAATTAGTTGCTTAAGCTACATATAACCGATAATTGGTAAACAGAAGTATAGTGTACCGCCAAAGCAGAAGTGCTAAATTAGAACAACATGATAACATTATCTCAAACTTGCCACTATGTTTCTTTGTATGGATTTTATACCATTTTGATTTCAATAATAGTCAAACATGGCATTATAATCCATTCGCCGACCCCATATAGGTAGGGTAAGGCGTATGATGATGATAACATTATCTCAAACTACCTCTTGCTCAATTCCTTCTTTTCCATATATATATATATATATATATATATATATATATATATATAGAGAGAGAGAGAGAGAGAGAGAGAGAGAGAGAGAGAGAGAGAATATAAGGAGCATGAGGTCAATCTTTACTGTCGTTAGATTCCGATCGGAGGGTGGATATCAAATCAGTGGGTAGGTGAGTGTGTCACATCATCAAGGAGTGGGTGAGATCATTATGGATATTTATAGCCGTCAGATCAAAATCCAACGGCTACGATTTAAAGTGGCCTCATATAAGTAATATGAGAGCAATCTGATCTATACAGGAAATATGCATTTTATTATCTCCTAAACTTATATTTATGCTAGTGTTTGATTAGAATTACTACTACTTTAATATAGTTTTTGATTTTTGTAGGAAACAAGAGTAATATACAAAAATGAGGTGAAAACGGACTTCAATGGTCAAATTATCATAACTCCATGTACAAATATCGGATTGGACTGATTCATGTCTCATGTTAAATTTCAAGATGTCAGCTTTCCAACGCCACCAACCACACACAATTCGGAGTTTGTAGCAAAAAGTTATAGCCATTTGAAGATTCCGGATAGTAAAAACGATCGATCGCATCCTTACGCGATCGATCGCGTCTTCCGCTTAAAAACACTACATTAGAGAAAACGATCGATCGGACACCAAAACGATCGATCGTATCTACTGAAATTTTTGGCCTAGCACGAAGTTTTGAAGACAGTAAAAACGATCGATCGGCTTCGTCCGGCGTCGTTCGCCATACGATCGATCGGAAGCAATAAACAAAGGAAAACGGCTTCGTTCGGCAGCGTTCGCAAGGCGATCGATCGTGCTATACAGGCGATCGATCGGTGCATACGGAAAACGCAATTTAACCCTATTTTGACTCGGATTTGGAAGGGGATTTGAGGGCTTTCCTTCATCCCTATATATATGCTTTAAGGGAGAACGTATTGGGCACCTAATACTCAACTTTGGAGAACCAGAGCTTTATTGGAGGTTAGAGAGGAGCAAGAGAAGGAGTCTTGAGCAAAGAAGAAGAAGAAGGATTCATGACGATGGATCTACTTAAACAGGCTTTTCTTTCCTCCCTTTCTATGTGTAACTAAATTCCTTGTCAAGGCTTGATGAAGCCCTAGATGTGTATTGCTACTCTTGATAGTTTAATTCTATAAAGTTGATTATGATTCATGCTTAATGCGATTTCATGAGTTCTTTTGAGTGCTTGACCATATACTTGATTGATATGAATGAAATTAGATCTTTTTAATTCCTGCGCTTAGCTAAAAGTAGGCTGGTGTTAATTCTATGCCCGACTAAGGATAGGATCATTAGCCCAAATGATAATTCTATGCCCGACCAAGGATAGAATTATCTACATTAATTTTTAGTGGATGAACTTTCGTATCCGACCAAGAATGTGAGTGAATTCATTGTGATTTGTGTGTCTGACCATGAACACAAATTACCATATCATGTCAATTTGAGCGTAATAATAATTGAGAGTAGTAATTGCATGTCTAGTGGTGGATTCTTTGCCTTGATATTTCTCCATATTGATTAAATCTCAGTTAGATTAAATAAAGTTCATTGCTTTCTTTAGAATTAATTAAACTACATCTTTTTCTTCTCTTGAATTTGGTAAAAGATTAATCCGTCCCTGAGGTTCGACAACCCTTTAATACTCGCCGTAGTACAATTGCCTTGTGCACTTGCAAGGGTTTATATTTAAACGATCACAATCTCATTTAAACTTTTTCCATATATATATATATATATATATATATATATATATATATATATTCCTCATTAAAGATTAAATGAGCACATTTGTGTTTGCCAATCGGATAGTCAATAAAAAAACTTTAAAAAGTGCTAAGAAAATACCTGAGAGGAGGTGAAAGGAAGAAGGTGCAGGTAGGGAAGAAGAGATGGGTCGAGGTGGGAGCAGGTGGGAGCGAGTGGAGGACGAGGGGAGGCGGGGACCCAGCACCGCCGCCGCTGCCGCATATGCCGTTGCCATCTTCTTCAGCTAAAGCGCAGGGAGGAGAGCTCCTTCCAACTTCCACAACCAAAATCGTTGACCTCAACTTCCCTTGGCTTCTCTTCTCTTCCTCTAGTGAACTCAGTAGCCAATGGCAACAGCGGATTTGCCGCCACATTATCGCCACTGTTCGCATTTGCGTGCAACACCAGCCTCATTTACTGCCACGTGGACTCGTGCCCAATCTTGATTGGTCATTCCATTTATCAACAGCTTAACGAATTTATTTTTTTCCTTATTTTTTTTCTTTTTCTGATTTCACACTTTCAGTATTCTTATTGTTCTCTGTTCCCATCCCATGGCATATGGCAACATCCGTGCGACGAAAAAAAAATCCCTGGAATGGTCTTATTGCATATTGTTAACGAAAAACCTCTATTACTGGCATTGCACGATCAAAATTATGCGGCCCTAAGGCGCTCAACAACCATCTGTGGATATGTAGCCAAGGTGAAAAAATTACTAAATGGAACAAGGCTCCTACCATAAAATAAAGGAAAAGTGAATTTTTCAGTGAGCTATTAAATCCTATCATTGGGGGACAGGAACTTGTGCCATTTACTTACTGCGACTCAGGAGTGAGGACATGCTAAGCATTGAGCATACTGATAATATCGAACGGAGTAAAACCTCCTATGGGGGCCTCCATTTAGTGGCCTTCGTCCATCATATGAGTAGCAACCTTAGGAGCCACATACCACCATTATATGTGTAATCTGAGTTCACAAAGAAAGTCATCCCAATTGAATTCTTAAAGGGGTTTTGATGCATCAAGATTAGTCTTTATAATGCCGTGACTTTACCATAAAACAGAACGAGGGGATTGACAAAATTGAAAACTAGTAAAAAAACATGCCATTGAATTCTCTCACTCTCCTTTTGTTTCTAAAGGCAACGATTCAGCTTGGAGACACTTCCACCGGGCCCTTAGCACAACTATAATATCACCTCCTGGATCATGATTTTGAACAACCAGCTAAAAATTAAAAGGCATAAACCAATACCCATAAATGGAAATCAATTTTATATTTTACTCGCAGCATGACCATTTTACAGCTCAAAATAAGCTCCATCTAAGAGCTTTTTGTCATAAAAAATAGTTGTTAGTATTATTTTTGCTTTTTCCATAAAAGAAGAATAAATATTTAGAGTTGACACCTTTATTTCTGTCTCCTATGGTAAACATCCAGGAGGGTACTGTTCAATCGCTGGCCAAATACCTTAGTTGAGAAACTCTTGCAAACATGATCTCGTGCTTCCTTGCCCATACTTTCTGCCAATTTTGGGTCCCTAATTAGCTTAGCCATGGCCTGAGAAAACTCTCTAGGTGTGGGCTCACATAGGAACCCTGTCACCTCGTGATTAATTGTCTCCAGAGGCCCCCACTATTGCATGCAATAACAGGCTTTTGTGCAGTCATTGCTTCCAATGGAACAATGCTAAAGTGTTCATCTTGTAATTAGTCAACAGCCCTCATCAGTATGTTTTACAACTTAGCAGGACAAGGAAGACTTCAAAGATGAATCTGATAGAAAGGCATGGCTGCAAGACAACTTTGGGTGTGTAAATGACACACGCATTCAGCAAGTAGCTGATTTCTTTCAGCTGTGGAGCACGAAGTGACAAATGCCACTTGATCTACAACTCCTTCCCTTTCAGCCAAACTTTTGAGCTCTTGCAGGTACTCTACATTTTCCTTGAGACGTTTGCTAAATCCACCCTAAAAGAATATAGGTTTAGTCAATATAGGAAGACAATCATTTTGGTCAAAGAAAAAAGGAGAGAGAAGAAAATCATTTGAAGTTTTGGAAGATTCAGAGGAAGGTCTGTTACATAATTTATCAGATAATAAAATGTCAAAAAGAGGTAAAATGGCAATTATAAATACAAAACCGTCTTAGAAAGAAAATCACATAACAGAAAGCAAGTCAATGTTGATAACAAACATCAAGGGGTATATTTTGACTTAAAGGGAGCAAAAATCTTAAAATATTTCTTCTATGACATTTCATCTTGTAAATTAAACATCTTAACTTAGTTTACCATATCTAACAAACGTATTCTATCATACCCACAAATGTCAATGTAACCTCAGGCATGCCATCGCCTAAAAGGTTCTCTCTCTGATGCAATGAAAATGATGATATTGCTAAGCCAATATTCTTTTTCCTTTCAAAGCGGTTAACTGAGAGGAAATTCAACCTGCAGAATAAAAAAGAATATGATATCACTTACTCAAAAAATTGACAAAAGACATGCTGAAGTCTCTACAATATGGAAATACTATAACTATGCATACTTATAAGCATGCGGTGCATCAAACTGTTCGACATTGACTGCTGGGTAAAGAGCATCTGGTCGAATTCCTTGTGCATTAACACGCCTGAATGTTTTTGCAAAAGTTGATCCCATAAACCTGCTGTTTACAAGAACCAAATTCGCCATCCCTGCAAATTGCGAAAATCAAAGGCCATGGGATAGCAAGATTAGGAATGTAGTCCTTGCAGTCAATCCTGGATAGTATACAATCCCCAATTGCTTCACAAAATTGTGTGCAATTCCTAGTTGGTTGCCTTTGTATGATCTTATGTCCAATTGCTTCACAAAACTGATAGGAAGAAAAACATTTCCAAATGTGTGCATTTTTTCCTAAAAGTCATTACTATGCAGAGAACAAACTCGATAGTGAAGAAGTACTATGCAGCTTCCTAAAAGTCCTCACGGCTAAGTCACCAAATCTTCGAGTGCCGTGCGAAGTCAATCTTCCACAACAGCACCTACATCATATAAGGATACTGAGTATAAAAATACTCAGTGGGATACCATAACACAGTCATCAACATTACAATAAACCAGGATTTGCATTAACATATTATGCAACCTATTACAGGATTCCACTTGAATATTTTATTAATCTTTCAAGCAAAGTCTTTTATTGCTTCCCAAGTTCAAGTTCAATAATTAAGTCTTTGTCCCATATAGACTCACTGAATGTCATACCTACATGACAGACAGCACGAAAACATCGTGACTATCACTCCGGTTAATACCAATAATCACAACACGCCCTGAATCCTTCATGTGTGATTGCCTCGCCCATTCCTTACCTTAGAAGGTATGACTGTCGGAAGGGTCTGACTCCACATCAGCTCCTGGGCTCAATGTGGGTTGGGAGAACGCAGCCTTCCAGGATGCTAGCGCCTCCAATGTGCACAGTAAACCACCTGGCAACCATAGCTCAGGATGAGTGCAGAGCTTCCATCAAGGGAAGATACAAAAACTCTCTCTAAAATCCATAGAGAAGAGGTAATAGCTTAAGCATGGTCAATAGAATATGAAATGCTCTCTCTAAAATCCATAGAAAGATGCAAACATGGGCCAAAATAACATGTAAATGCTCTCTCTAAAATCCATAGAAAGATACAACAGCTTGAGCCTGGCCAATAGAAGTTGGTCATCATCAGGTACCATGACACAGAGCTTCCTCCAATGGGAAGATGTGAATGCTTTCTAAAATCCATAGAGGATACAGACGGTAGAGCTTCTATCAGTTAAAAAATGCAACACCACCCCAACCAATACCTTGTGATCCTTAACAGGTATTATGTATAACTAGTATGAACCCCTTTTAGAGTTATAGCATACAATTCACAACTGCTGGCTCAGTAGCTTAATAGATAGTTTGACCTTTGACTTAATAGTCATTCGGTCGCATGATCGGAAGTCCCTCTCACTCATACACTGACTCCCAATCCCAAGGGCATTTTAATCTTTATTTTGATTAGGTTCTTCCCAACCCTCAAATTTAGCCCTCAAGTTATCATTTTATCATCTTTCATAAAATGATTAAGTCTCTAAACCAACTAGGTTTATTAGTCGGGTTTTTCTTTATCATTTAAGTCCTCAACTATCAGTCAGCATAAAAAGAGGGACAATTGCCCTTAATACTGTAACATCCAACACATAAAGCTAATATGTCAATTAGAGCTTAAAATCATTTATCAAATAGCCCAAAACTAATAAAATGAGCCTATGTACCTTACTGGCTATGTATGTACCATACTGCATTGAATTACACAGTCAGGTTCCATCGTGAGTTATAGACAATTTTAACTATCGGTTGATGTCCACCGACAACCGACAGTTCAAAACTAAACTGATTTGTGAACCGGATCTATTTAGTGAATCGGGTTCAGTCTTAGCATGAACCGGTTTTGGGTTATATGTGAGCTGGGTTTGGCCTGACTCTGGACTGAACCAGGTTCGGTCTAACTTTGATTGAACCATCTTATTACTTGGACCGGTTCGGTCTGCCGGTCCGGGCGGCAGCCCCTCCTCTTCTCCACTGACCGTCTGCCCGTGGTCCGGGTAGATTTGGGGGAGGAGATAGGAAATGGCAGCGAGCAAGAGGAGAAGTATGACGCCCAAATAGCATCTAAATGGGGGTCGTTTGGTGTAACACCTGGCCGAAGGAATGGCCAGGTGTGAAACGGTGTTCAGCAGCTGGCTCGTGGGAATTGATAAAGCTAGTTGCTTAGCTGGTGGTTGGCGGGTTGAGGTTGACAAAGGTGGTCGGGCTATGGTGACCTCCGGCGAAGTTCGGCGATCACGACGGTGACCTCCAGCAAACCTCCAGTGTCCGGCGACTCTCGGTTATCTCCGGCGGCGGGTTTAAGAGAGAACCAGAGGGGGAGCTGAGGGAGAGGAGAGGAGCAGCAAGGGGAGAGTGGCTTCGGGTAACGACGGCGACTCTGGCGAGCTCGACGACCTCGACAACCTCTGGCGGACGGCGACTCGACCTCATGCAAGGTTGGATCCCATGCCCTTGCATCAAAGTTCCATTTTTTATTTGGGTTTCTTCGTCAATGGAGACGATGGGGATGATGGAGGAGGAAGCGGTCAGTGCCGCTTTAGTAGGGGGTCGTGGCGGGTCACCGGGGGACGATTCGACCTCCGCCAGGCCGCCGACCTCGACGAAAGAAGCAAAGGCAGCAGCTTTTTGCTGCTGCCATCTGCCTTTTCCCATCTCCTTCCCCAAATCTGGCCGGACCACGGCCTGACGATCAGTGGAGGAGAGGAGGAGAAAAGAGGGCAGCGCCGGCTAGGCGGTGACGGCCCGGCGACGGCGGTCGTGTCGGCCGCCACCCATGAGTGAGTAGAAGATGACCGATTGGCCGTCTTCCTGGGGAAGACGACCGGTTCGGTCCCAGGTTTGGGCGGACCGGATCAGCAGACCGAACCAGACCCCGGTTCGATAATAGTTAAACAGAACCCGGTTCGGTCCATGATTAGATCGAACCCGGTCCAGTAAATAGACCGGTTCATACTCAAACCGAACCCGGTTCATGCTCAAACCGAACCTGGCTCACTAAATAAACCTGGTTCATAAGCCGGTTTGGAATTTGAACTGCCGGTGGACCTCAACCGACAGTTAAAAACTTCTTATAACTGACGGTCGAGCTTGACCGTCTGTGTATTTCTGTGAATTATGGTACATATAGAGCCAGAATGGTACATAGGCTTTTTTTTAGTAATTTTATGCTGTTTAATAAATAATTTCAGGCCCTAATTGGTGTGTTACTGGTATGTGTGTGATGTTACTGTATTAAGGGCATTAGTCCCTTATGTTATGCTGACTGGTAGCAAAGGTCTTAAATGGTAAAGAAAAACCCGACTAATAAACCTAGATGGTTTAGAGACTTAATCATTTTATAAAAGATAATAGAATGATGACTTGAGGGCTGAGATTGAGGGTTGGGAAGAACCCAATCGAGATAAATACTAAAATGCCCTTGGGATTGGGAGTCAATGTATGAGTGTGAGTGACTTCCGATCAAGCGACCGAATGACTATTAAGTCAAAGGTCAGGCTATTTGTTGAGCTATTGAGCCAGCAGTTGTGAATGGTATGTTATAACTCTAAAAAGGGTTCATACTAGTAATACAGTGATACCTATTAAGGATCACAAGGTATAGATTGGGGTGGTGTTGCATCTTCCGACTGGTGGAAGCTCTGCCGTCTGTAGCTCTCTATGGATTTTAGAGAGCATTCGCATCTTCCGATTGGTGGAAGCTCCGTGTCATGTTACCTAATAAGGACCAACTTCTATTGACCAGGCTTAAGCTGTTATATCTCTCTATGAATTTTAGAGAGAACAATTATATGTTATTTTAGCTCATGTTTGCATCTTTCTATGGATTTTAGAGAGAGCATTACATATTCTATTGGTCAGGCTTAAGCTGTTACCTCTTCTCTATGGATTTTAGAGAGAGCGTGCTTATTCTCTATGGATTTTAGAGAGAGCTTTTGCATCTTCCCAAGTGGAAGCTCTGCACACATCCTGAGCCATAGTTGTCAGGTGGATTACTGTGCACATTGGAGACACTAGCATCCTAGAAGGCTGCGTTTTCCGACCCACATCGAGTCTAGGAGCTGATGTGGAGCCAGACCCTTCCGACGGTCATACCTTTTAAGGTAAGGAATGGGCGAGGCAGTCACCCTTGAGGGATTCAGGGCGTGCCGTGATTACCGGTATTAACTGGAGTAATAGTCACGATGTTTTCGTGCTATCTGTCTTGTAGGTATGACATTCAGTGAGTCTGTCTATATGGGACAAAGACTTAATTATTGAATTTGAACTTGGGAAGCAATAAAAGACTTGCTTGAAAGATTAATAAAAGATTCAAGTGGAATCTTGTAATAGGTTGCATAATATGTTAATACAAATCCTGGTTTATGGTAATGTTGATGACTGTGTTATGGTATCCCACTGAGTATTTTTATACTCAGCATCCTTATGTGATGTAGGTGATGCTGTGGAGGATTGACTTCACGTGCACTTGGGAGCTAGGTGGTGAGGACATTCAGATTGCTGAGCATATATCCTGCTTCGGGTTTACTCTAGACTCTGTTGTAAGGCATGAGTGCCAACTATTTCAGTTTATTTTGAGATGGATTAACAGACTTGCACTTAGAAGACTTGCGTTGGTTTAATCGACTTTGCATCTTGTAATACTATATGTATATATGGTTTTGTATCAATATTTGTGAAACCCAGTTATCACGGCCTAGATACTTAGTCGAAAATTTTTCAGCTCATGATTTATTGCATAGAGGAATAATCCTCTGGTTTTCCACCACGACTCTGATTTAAAAATGGTTTTAAAAACCCGGGCCGTGACAGTTGGTATTAGAGCATAACCTTTATCTGCAAGTCTGGAAGTCCTCTTATGATATATCTAGTTATAGTTGGGTGATGAGTGAAGGTTAGTGATAGGTAGTTTTACCTTGTAGGCTGAATGGCACCTTCAAGGAGGAATAGTCGGGCGGTCAAAATTCTATTGTTGCTGGAAATGGAGAGAGAGATTTCCAGTCAGAAGGATCTCCATCTCAGCAGGTCTCTTGTGAGGAGTCAGTGGGAAGCACTGTCGGACAGTAAAAGGCTACGCAGGGAGCGTCATCATCCAATGCTGGGGGTCAAAAAGACCATGTCGTTGAGTATGAGTACACCGAGTCTGATCTCGAGGAACACCCCCTAGAGGAGGAACCGGTAGCAGATGCTCAGCATGATGTTGACACCGAGTCTGACCCCGAGGAACATCCCTTGGAAGAGGATTCTGAAATAGATGATCTGCCGGCAAGGAGAATCTTCACATTTGAGGATGGCACCCCACCAATAATTATAGAGTTGGTTCCCAAAATTGTGAGTGATCACCCAGTTTATCAGAGAGCGGCTCATGAGGCAGCCCTGTGGGACATTCTTTTTAGGAGATTCAGGACCCAGGGTTACCTCTGGCCCCCACATGACTGTATGAGAGATGATGTTGCACCCAGAGTTTTTACCTGCACCAACTCGTGTGGCCTTGGCTATACTGGATGAGTACCTTTGAAGAAAAAAAAAGGCTTGAGAAAAAAAAGTTGTTCTTGGGGTAGTAGTTGTAGTAGGGAAGCTTTGTTGTAATAAGAATATCTTGGTATATATGTATCAGGGTTGAACTTTTACAAATAACAATATGTGGATATTTTGTTGTGTTGCAATTGCTATTTGAGTGTTAGAAGTTTATCAACACTCGAAAGTTTGTTAACTTGGATAGATAGATGGATGGAGATTGGAATGTTTGTAGAAGCTTGATTAGAATATTAATTGCTCAATCAGGAAGGTGCATAAGCTTCTGATGAAGGGAGGCGTACCCTATCGGGCAGGTGAGATCATCTGTCAAGCAACTTATCTAAATTGGAGGATATACCAATAGGACCTCAGTCTCCTGAGGAATTACCTGATTTATCTTCTAAAATGGAAGTTGACTTTACAATAGCGTTGTGTCCTAGAACTTCACTAGTGTCCAAGACATCGTTACGGATGACTCTAGCGGAGTTGATTGAAGTGAAGAAGCAATTATAGGAGTTGCTCGATAAATGCTTTATTTGTTCAAGTGTCTTGCCTTGGGGAGCACTAGTCTTGTTTGCCAAGAAGAAAGATGGTTCTCTCAGATTATGTATCGATTATAGGATGTTGAACAAGATGACTGTTAAAAATAAATACCCCTTACCTCGGATAGATGATCTATTTGACCAGTTGCATTCAGCCAAAGTTTTCTCTCAAATTGACCTTCGCTCGGGTTACCATCAGTTGAGGATTCGAGATGAAGACATCCCTAAGACTGCCTTTAGGACCAGGTATGGTCATTATGAATTCCTAGTAATGCCCTTTAGAGTAACCAATGCACCTGCAACCTTTATGGATTTGATGAACAGGATTTATCATCCTTGGTTAGACCAGTTTGTCATTGCCTTCGTATATGACATCCTTATCTACTCGTCATCTTTCGAGGACCATGCGAAGCATTTGGAGCGGGTATTAGACGTGTTGAGGGAGCATCAGTTGTATGCCAAGTTTAGCAAGTGTAACTTTTGGTTGGAGAGCGTTAACTTCTTAGGGCATATTATTTCAAAGGATGGCATATCTGTTGATCCATCTAAGGTCGAGGCTATTGTCAATTGGAAGAGGCCAAAAACAGTCACCGAGATTAGAAGTTTTCTGGGTTTGGCAGGGTATTATAGACGATTCATCAAAGGTTTCTCTACTCTTGCCCTACCTTTGACCAAATTGACAAGGAAGGATGTGAAATTTATTTGGGATGAAAAATGTGAAAATAATTTCTTGGAGTTGAAGAATAGATTAACTAGTGCACTAATTCTTACTCTTCCTTCAAGAAAAGGGGGTTTGGTGGTGTACAGTGATGCTTCTGAAAAGGGCTTAGGCTGTGTACTCATGCAGCATGGAAAAGTTGTGGCTTATGGCTCAAGACAACTAAAGCCACATGAGAGAAACTACCCAACACATGACCTAGAGCTAGCTGCAGTGGTGTTTGCATTGAAGTTGTGGAGGCACTATCTCTATGGTGTGCAGTTTGAAGTCTTTACAGATCATCAAAGCTTGAAGTATATTTTCTCTCAGAGAGATCTAAATTTGAGAAGATTATTTTAGCGCAAGCAACAAATTCAGAAGTCCAGAATCTACTAAAAAGGACAGGTTCTGTTAGAGGAGCTGATGGGGGTATTCGATTCAACAGTCGATTGGTAGTCCCAGCTGTATCAGAACTGCGCAGAGAATTATTAAGTGAGGCTCATCATTCCAAGTACACCATTCATCCAGGTGGGACAAAGATGTTCAAAGATTTGAAGCGTAACTTCTGGTGGGATGGAATGAAGAAGGATATTGGTCAGTTGTAGCTAGATGTCTCACTTGTCAGTAAGTTAAAGTAGAGCACCAGAGACCTGGAGGACTTTTGCAGCCACTAAAGATTCCTCAATGGAAGTGGGAACACATCACCATGGATTTTGTAGTAGGCTTACCTCCTACCCAGAAGAAGCATAATGCTATTTGGGTGATAGTAGATCGGTTGACCAAGTCTGCACACTTCTTACCAATTCGGTGGAAGCAGACTCCGGAAAGCTTGACTCAACTCTATATCCGAGAAATTGTAAGATTGCATGATGCCCCTCTCTCCATAGTGTCTGATAGGGATCCTAGATTCACGTCACGCTATTGGAGGAGTATACAAGATGCTTTGGGCACTGCACTCAATTTCAGCACAGCATATCATCTTCAATCTAATGGACAATCAGAAAGGACGATTCAGACTTTGGAGGACATGCTTAGAGCATGTGTGTTGGATTGGAAAGGTAATTGGGATGACCATTTACCCTTGATTGAATTTGCCTACAACAACAGCTACCAATCTAGTATTGAGATGGCTCCATATGAAGCTCTCTATGGACATCCCTGTAGATCTCCGACTTGTTGGAATGAAGTTGGTTGAGAAAGTTATGATCAAGTCAGAGATGCTTCAGTTGTGTGCTGACAAGGTGAAATTCATTCGAGAAAAGCTTCGGTTGGCCCAGAAGCGGCATAAACAATATGCAAACAGAAGGTGTAAAGATCTTGAGTTTGAAATTGGTGGAGTTTTGCGTTTTGGTAAGAAAGGGAAATTAAGGGGCCGTTTGGGGCGTGATTATTGCAAAAATATCCAGACGGGATATTGGATATATACTGTAGCATCCATGTGGATTTTTACATCCAGCTAAAACACCTCCTGAGGTGTTTCAGCTGGATATATAAAATATCCAGATGCTACAGTGTAGCAAAACATCCCATCTGGATGTTTTGTTTTTAATCACGCCCCAAACGGCCCCTAAGTCCTCGGTTTGTAGGTCCTTTTGAAACCCTTGAGCGGATTGGTAACTCAGCTTATCAACTTGCTTTGAAGAAGAAATGCAGCGCGCCTACCCAGAGTTGTTTGAAGAATCTACCTGAGTTTTGGGGACAAAATTCTTTTAAAGGAGGGAAGAATGTAACACCTGGCCGAAGGAATGGCCAGGTGTGAAACGGTGTTTAGCAGCTGGCTCGGGGGAATTGATAAAGCCAGCTGCTCAGCTGGTGGTAGGCGGGTTGAGGTAGACATAGGTGGTCGGGCTGTGGCGACCTCCGCCGATGTTCGACGATCACGACGGAGACCTCCGGCAAACCTCCAGTGTCCGGCGACTCTCGGTTATCTCCGGCGGCGGGTTTAAGAGAGAAGCAGAGGGGGAGCTGAGGGAGAGGAGAGGAGCAGCAAGGGGAGAGTGGCTTCGGGTAACGACGGCGACTCCGGCGAGCTCGACGACCTCGACCACCTCTGGCGGACGGCAACTCGACCTCATGCAAGGTAGGATCCCATGCCCTTGCATCAAAGTTCCATTTTTTATTTGGGTTTCTTCGTCAATAGAGACGATGGGGATGATGGAGGAGGAAGCGGTCGGTGCTGCTTAAGTAGGGGGTCGTGGCGGGTCACCGGGGGACGATTCGACCTCCGCCAGGCCGTCGGCCTCGACGAAAGAAGCAAAGGCAGCAGCTTTTTGCTGCTGCCATTTCCCATCTCCTTCCCCAAATCTGGCTGGACCACGGCCTGACGATCAGTGGAGGAGAGGAGGAGAAGAGAGGGCGGCGCCGACTAGGCGGTTGATATATACATAAAATATGCATTTTATTATCTCCTAAACTTATGTTTATGCTAGTGTTTGATTAGAATAACTACTACTTTAATATAGTTTTTGGTTTTTCTAGGAAACAAGAGTAATAGACAGAAATGAGGAGAAAAGTAACTCAAATGGTTAAATCATTATAACTTTGTGTACAAATATTGGATGTTAAAGTTCAAGAAGTCAGCTTTCCAACGCCACCAACCACGCGCAATTCAAAGTTTGGGACAGAAAGTTATAGCTATTTAAAGTTTATGAACAGTAACTACGATCGATCGGCTATCAATGCGATCGATCACCAAAGCAGTAAAAACAGTGTATTAAAGGAAACGATCGATCGGACTCAAAACGATCGATCGTATCTTCTGGAATTTTTGATCCGCGCAAGACAGTAACTACGATCGATCTGTATCATATGGCGTCGATCGGCAAAGCGATCGTTCAGAGGAAAATAACGAAGGAATTACGATCGATCGGATAGCGAATGATCGTCAATACGGAGCGATCGATCGCCGTATGCGGAAAACCGAAATAAGACCTATTTCGACTTGGATTTGGAAGGGGACTTCGTGGTTTTTCTTCAAACTTATAAATATGCCTTATGGGATAACGTTTTGGGCACTACATATTCAACCCTTGGAGAATCTAGAGCTAAATTGGAGGCCAGAGCAAAGGAGAGAAGGAGATGAAGAACATGAAGAACACGATGGTGATTTCTTTTCCGATGCGAGGCTAAACACTTTTTCAAGGCATAGATGAAGCCCAATAATCTGGTTGTGTAGTTTCTTTTCTTTCATCTTATGTTTTTACTCTAGTTGGTGTATGAATTTTATTGTGTAATCATTGTTAATTCAATAAAGGTTTGTTCTTTGTACTCGAGAGAGACAAGAGTGAATTCTTGTGAGTTTCAATCCGAAGAATACTTGTGTATCCAAGAGGAATGTAAGTAGACTGAGGTGTTATATATCAATAAAATTTCATTGGTTTATACTCGAGAGAGATAGATCACAATTCCATGTTTTAATTATTTTATATGTTACATCCGAGAGGAGAGCACTAAATTTTGAGTTGACAAGTGACATCCGAGAAGAATATGCTAGTCAATTGGAAATCTTTATTCAAAAGAGAGAGAGAGAAACAATACACTAGTTTATTGTGGTGGATTCGAAGCCTTGGACTTCTCCATATTGATTAAATCTCACTTAGTTTAATTAAAGTTCATTGTTTTCTTAATCTAGAATCAACACTACTGCCTTCTCTTGAATTTGGTAAAAGATTAATCCGTCCCTGAGGTTCGACAACCCTTTAATACTCGCCGTAGTACAATTGCCTTGTGCACTTGTAAGGGTTTTAATTTTAAACGATCAAGTTTTTGGCGCCGTTGCCGGAGACGACACAATAGTTTACTAAATTCTTAGCATAGTTAGTTTTAGAGTAGTTTAGTTTAAGTTAGATTTCTTTTTAGTAGCTTAATTGCCTTCTTCTTCTTTTGCAGGATTAAGAGAGGACGCTGATTTTCGTCATCGTTGGAAGGGTCATCCCTTCCCACTGTTTGCACTCTCTTAACCCTCTTTTAGAGTAAATTTGGGTGCTTGGTGTTTTTCTTTTCTTTGTGGGATTGCATGACGTGCTAGTTGTCGCTATTAGGTTGCTAGTTGTCGCTATCTAGGGTTGATGCTTACTAGTTGTCGCTATTAGAGTAACTTCCTGGAGATTAACACAACCTTTAAACTTACACTATCTGATGACCAAGTGCACCTTAGGTTGTTCCCCTTCACCTTAAAAGATAAGGCCAAGGAATGGCTATACTCCCTTGAGCATAACTCTATTTCCACTTGGGAGGAACTTCAGGCCGAATTCCTCAAGAAATACTTTCCTGTGGGGAGGACCAATAAGATCCGCCATGAAATCATCACCTTTACCTAGATACCTAACGAACAATTCCATCAAAGCTGGGAGAGGATGAAAGCCTTACTCCGGTCCTGTCCCTCCCATGATGTGCCCAAGTGGCAATTAGTACAGAGATTTCATGAGGGTGTGTGCGATCAGCATAAGACCCTAATAGGCGCCTCCTGTGGGGGCACATTCATGAAGGAAACCCCGGATGATGCTTGGGATCTATTAGAGGACCTGAGCGAAAACTCTTTACACAATGCCACCCTCTATAGATATGAAGGCCATATGCCTGGCAGGAGTGCCTCAAGGGGAGGCATGTATGATGTTAAAGCTACCACGAACCTAGAACACCAAGTGGCATCCCTTACTGAGAGGTTTGACAGGTTTTTCTCACATACTCCACCTTATACCCCAACCTCTCATGACGCCTGCACTATTTGTGCCAGCCCTATGCACACCATAGTTGACTGCCCCTCTGCTTTCCAGTATCCAGATCTTGTACAGGAGCACGTCAACTTTGCGCAAGGATACCCTAGAGCCAATAACCCCTATTCAAATACCTACAACCCGGGGTGGCAAAATCATCCCAATTTCGCCTGGAAACAACCTGACCAGGGGCCAGCTTTCAATCCAGCCTTAAGACCAGAATTTCAAAGCCAGGCCCAGTCCAACCAACCCGCACAGGCTCCCATTGGCCAATCTAATAGGAGACCTTCATGAGAAGAACAAATGAGCCAAATGCTCCTTTCCCACTTAACCGAGATTAAAACTGAACAGAAGGAGATAAGAGCAGAGCTACGAACCCAGGCCCAGCTTATCCATTCTCATACACAATCTATTGTCAAGATCGAGACCCAATTAGGACTGCTGGCCCAATCCATGAACCATAGAGAAGCAGGAACCTTGCCTAGCCAACCCCAGTAAAACCCTCGAGGCTAGTTTGTAGCTGAGGCCTCCCATTACCCTCCTGAACAAGTGTAAGCCATAACTACCTTGAGGAGCGGTAAACAAGTTGACAATAGGGTTCGGGATCCATTTGTTGGCCCTTTGAGTGAGACACCTTCCCATGAGGAAGACAAAGAACCCAATTCCATCAAAGCCATACCTGTTAGTTCTAAAACCCCACCGGATAACCAATCCAAGGCCCAGAAAGAGAGATCTTATATTCCCAGGGTACCATTTCTACAATGCCTGGACAAGCCCTCCCCGTTTAGTAAATCCCACCAAAAGACGGAGGAGATGTTCGAGGTGTTTAAACAGGTTAAGGTCAATCTCCCATTGTTAGATGCCATTAAACAAGTCCCTGCATATGCCAAATTCCTGAAAGACCTTTGTACCCAAAAGCGAAAAGCTAAATCTAATGTGACTAAAAAGGTCTTCCTTACCGAGCAGGTGAGTTCCCTATTAACACATAATCTTCCACCGAAATATAAGGACTCTGGATGTCCAACAATTTCATGTGTGATAGGGAACCATACTGTTGACAAGGCATTATTAGATTTGGGGGCAAGTGTATATTTGTTGCCTTACTTTGTCTATGAGCAACTTGTATAGGGGGAATTAAAACCGACTACTATAATACTACAACTTGCAGATCGATCCATTAAAGTTCCACGTGGTGTTATTGAAGATGTTTTGGTACAGGTTGATAAATTTTTCTTCCCTGTGGACTTCATTGTCTTAGATACACAACCTGTATCGAACATTGGTAGTCAGATTCCAGTAATTTTGGGACGCCCATTCCTAGCGATATCCAATGCTATTATAAACTGTCGGGATGGGGTGTTGAAATTGTCATTTGGAAATTTAAATGTCAAACTGAATATTTTTAATGCCCAAAAACAACATCCACTGCCAGATGATTATTATGCAGTTCATATGATTGATACTCTGGTGGCTGGTGCACCCCCATGGTTTTGTCCTACTGGTCCACTTCCTACTTCTTTCATTAACTTTAATGTGTGCAGTAGGACCACAGAGGGACTGAATGTTGGCTTGAAAGACCCTGGATAAGTTGGATTAATGGAGTTTCGTCTGGCTGAAGACGTTAAACTTAGCGCTTGGTGGGAGGCAACCCACATATTCAGGTGTATTCTCTCCTTTATCTGATTTTCTTTGTTATATGCTCATTGTCATGCTATATTTTGTTCACATTGAGGACAATGTTCATAATAGGTTTGGGGGAGGGAATATTACTTGTATAAAAAAAATCATAAAAATTTGATTAGTTTTTAGGTTGTTTGTTAGTACTTTTTCTTAGGTTTTGATAGTTTATCCCGTAATAATGCATGCTTAAATTCTTAGGAGATTAATTTGCATTGGAAGTGTGAGTAAGTATACTGGAGGATAGATATACTTAACTGAGCATACCTTTCTATTACAGTCCTCTTGGAACAGGTGCTTCAACTAAGAAAACTCACTCACACACATTAGTACATAAAGTAATACCGTCTAGAGATTTGTTGAATGCTAATCTACAATGGGATGTCTTTAGTCAGAGTCATTGGATGATGTGTAGTTATCTGTTGAGCTTAAAAAATCATGATAGACCATTTACTTGGCTATGGCAAGGGATTGGAACCGGAAATAGGTTGAGAGTATAATACAGCCTGGACAAAATAAAGATGTGCTTGAAAATATATGTGCTGAAAATGAAAATGTAAAAAAATGAAAACAAAATGAAAGAAAGGGGCTGCTTGACTTTATAGGATTAACTTAGGCTGATGCTCGGGCCCGAAGCGGTCTCTTAAAACCTAATGCCCTAAGCCAAATTGGCTGGGAGTCATTGGCCTGAGTCATTGCTAAACCTAAGCATCTTGAAGTCAGGCCTTACACAGTCCTAGCGGAAAAAAAAAGTCTGTGGTGTATTATACTCTCAAATCTAGAATGTTGAACCCGAAGGAGGCGCGCAGATCTGTGCTATCATGAACCTAAAGATTACGATGACTATGTAGATTCTGATGTTCTTTGGTTAATGGGTAACACTGGATCTGTCTAAACAGAAATTTAGAATGTATTGCTACAATGTTCTACACTTTCTATTATTTATGTTATCATGCTATATAATATTGAGCAGAAATTTTCAAGATGAAAGTGTGGAATAAAACCACTTACTTGAGGGCTTCTATATTCCTGTTGATTATGAACCAAGTACATGTGGTTGATTTTCTTAAGCATTGTATTATGTATTTATTAGGATAATAGGTTTGTTTATTTTACAATATTTTTTTTTCTTTTTGCTTTATTTTTTCACTTAGGCCAATTAGATTAATAAATACATGTTTGTGGGTAGCATTGCTGCAAACCCTCACGAGACAACACTCGTCCTACTATGGACACCTAGAGGTTTAACGGCTTGTTACATACGCTCAATGCAATCGTGTTCCCTACGAAAGTGGTGTTTACTTTTATGCATCAGTTTTTTTAGTTGATTGTTAGATTTTATTTTGTTTTGTTTTGCTAGGGACTAGCAAAATCTAGGTTTGGGGGTGTGATCTATACATGAAATAAGCATTTTATTATCTCCTAAACTTATGTTTATTCTAGTGATTGATTAGAATAACTACTACTTTAATATAGTTTTTGGTTTTTGTAGGAAACAAGAGTAATACATAGGAATGAGGAAAAAAATAACTTAAATGGTTAAATCAATATAACTTCGTGTACAAATATCAGATTGGACTGATTCAAGTCTCTGTTGAAGTTCAAGAAGTCAGCTTTCCAATGCCACCAACCACACATAATTCGGAGTTCGGGACAGAAAGTTATAACTATTTAAAGTTTATGAAGAGTAACTACGATCAATCGGCTATCAATGCGATCGATCACCAGAGCCGTAAAAGCAGCGTATTAAAAGAAACGATCGATCGGAAGTCCGATCGATCGTTTCTTTTAATACGCTGCTTTTACGGCTCTGGTGATCGATCGCATTGATAGCCGATTGATCGTAGTTACTCTTCATAAATTTTTTATCCACGCAAGACAGTAACTACGATCGATCGGTATCATACGGCGTCGATTGGCAAAGCGATCGATCGGAGGAAAATAACGAAGGAATTGCGATCGATCGGATAGCGAACGATCGTCAATACGGAGCGATTGATCGCCGTATGCGGAAAACCGAAATAAGACCTATTTCGACTTGGATTTGGAAGGGAACTTCGTGGTTTCTCTTCAAACTTATAAATAGGCCTTATGGGAGAATGTTTTGGGCACCACATATTCAACCCTTGGAGATTCTAGTGCTAAAATGGAGGTTAGAGCAAAGGAGAGAAGGAGATGAAGAACATGAAGAACACGATGGTGATTTCTTTTCCGATGCGAGGCTAAATACTTTTCCAAGGCATAGATGAAGCCCAATAATCTGGTTGTGTAGTTTCTTTTCTCTCATCTTATGTTTTTACTCTAGTTGGTGTATGAATTTTATTGTGTAAACATTGTTAATTCAATAAAGGTTTGTTCTTTGTACTCGAGAGAGACAAGAGTGAATTCTTGTGAGTTTTAATCCGAAGAATACTTGTGTATCCGAGAGGAACGTAAGTAGATTGAGGTGTTATATATCAATAAAATTTCATTGGTTTATACTCGAGAGAGATAGATCACATTTCTATGTTTTAATTGTTTTATGTGTTACATCCGAGAGGAGAGCACTATATTTTGAGTTGACAAGTATACATCCGAGAGGAATATGCTAGCCAATTGAAAATCTTTATTCAAAAGATAGAGAGAAACAATACACTAGTTTATTGTGGTGGATTCGAAGCCTTGGTCTTCTCCATATTGATTAAATCTCACTTAGTTTAATTAAAGTTCATTGCTTTCTTAGTATAGAATCAACACTACTGCTTTCTCTTGAATTTGGTAAAAGATTAATCTGTCCCTGAGGTTCGACAACCCTTTAATACTCGCCGTAGTACAATTGCCTTGTGCACTTGCAAGGGTTTTAATTTTAAACGATCAGCGGTGGTGGCCCGGTGACGGCGGTCGTGTCGGCCGCCACCCATGAGTGAGTAGAAGACGACCGGTTCGGTCCCAGGTTTGGCCGGACAAGATCGGCAGACCGATCCGGACCCCAGTTCGGTAATAGTTAAACCGAACCCGGTTCGGTACATGATTAGACCAAACCCGGTCTAGTAAATAAACCGGTTCATGCTCAAACCGAACCTGGCTCACTAAATAAACCTGGTTCATAAGCCGCTTTGGAATTTGAACTGCCGGTGGACCTCAACCGACAGTTAAAAACTGCTTATAACTGACGGTCGAGCTTGACCGTCTGTGTATTTCTGTGAATTATGGTACATACAGAGCCAGAATGCTACATGGGCTCTTTTTAGTAATTTTGGGATGTTTAATAAATAATTTCAAGCCCTAATTGGTGTGTTACTGGTATGTGTGTGATGTTACTGTATTAAGGGTATTAGTCCCTTATGTTATGCTGACTGGTAGCAAAGGTCTTAAATGGTAAAGAAAAACCCGACTAATAAACCTAGATGGTTAATTTAGAGACTTAATCATTTTATAAAAGATAATAGAATGATGACTTGAGGGCTGAGATTGAGGATTGGGAAGACCCTAATCAAGATAAAGACTAAAATGCCCTTGGGATATGGAGTCAGTGTATGAGTGTGAGTGACTTCCGATTAAGCGACCGAATGACTATTAAGTCAAAGGTCAGGCTATTTGTTGAGCTATTGAGCCAACAGTTGTGAATGGTATGTTATAACTCTAAAAAGGGTTCATACTAGTAATACCGTGATACCTGTTAAGGATCACAAGGTATAGATTGGGGTGGTGTTGTATCTTCTGACTGGTGAAAGCTCTGCCGTCTATAGCTCTCTATGGATTTTAGAGAGCATTCACATCTTCTGACCGGTGGAAGCTCTGTGTCATGGTACCTAATAAGGACCAACTTCTATTGACCAGGCTTAAGTTGTTATATCTCTCTATGGATTTTAGAGAGAACAATTATATGTTATTTTGGCTCATGTTTGCATCTTTCTATGGATTTTAGAGAGAGCATTACATATTCTATTGGCCAGGCTTAAGCTGTTACCTCTTCTCTATGGATTTTAGAGAGAGCGTGCTTATTCTCTATGGATTTTAGAGAGAGCTTTTGCATCTTCCCAAGTGGAAGCTCTGTACACATCCTGAGCCATAGTTGCCAGGTGGATTACTGTGCACATTGGAGACGTTAGCATCCTTGAAGGTTGCGTTTTCCGACCCACATCGAGTCTAAGAGCTGATGTGGAGACAGACCCTTCCGACAGTCATACCTTTTAAGGTAAGGAATGGGCGAGGCAGTCATCCTTGAGGGATTCAGGGCATGCCGTGATTACCGGTATTAACTGGAGTAATAGTCACGGTGTTTTCGTGCTGTCTGTCATGTAGGTATGACATTCAGTGAGTCTGTTTATTTGCGACAAAGACTTAATTATTGAATTTGAACTTGGGAAGCAATAAAAGACTTGCTTGAAAGATTAATAAAAGATTCAAGTGGAATCCTGTAATAGGTTGCATAATATGTTAATGCAAATCCTGATTTATAGTAATGTTGATGACTGTGTTATGGTATCCCACTGAGTATTTTTATACTCAGCATCCTTATGTGATGTAGGTGTTGCTGTGGAGGATTGACTTCACGTGCACTTGGGAGCTAGGCGGTGAGGACGTTCAGATTGCTGAGCATATATCCTGCTTCGGGTTTGCTCTAGACTCTGTTGTAAGGCATGAGCGCCAACTATTTGTAGTTTATTTTGAGATGGATTGACAGACTTGCACTTAGAGGATTTGCATTGGTTTAATCGATTTTGCATCTTGTAATACTATATGTATATATAGTTTTGTATCAATATTTGTGAAACCCAGTTATCACAGCCTAGATGCTTAGTCGAAAATTTTTCAGCTCATGATTTATTGCATAGAGGAATAATCTTCTGATTTTCCGCTACGACTCTGATTTAAAAATGGTTTTAAAAACCCGGGCCGTGACATTTGGATGGCTATATAACAAGAACTCTAGCCCTCTTTTGGACTCCTTCACCCAAGCAAGCTCAGACATGGTCGACATTCACAATTCTGTTCTCTTCCAAACCCTTAACTCAACCAACATTTATCTACGCATAGAGGTGATCCCCATTGTCTCTCCTTTCTCTAGTCTCCTAAATATGATGCCCACAAAAGATTAAGAATGTGAGACCACTTACGTTATCAACTTTTTGTTAGGAGGATTCACTGACGGGGGATGGAGCATCACTTGACATCGCAACAGCAGAAAACTTGCAAAACCTGGTGGATATAGGCAAAAGGCTTTTGGAGAAGCCGGTGTCTAGGGTAAACATAGAAACTGGCTTGTATGAAGTGGTACAAGGAGAGGGAACCAACGAGGAGGCCCTGACCAGTTTCGCCAAGAGACTCTCTGATGAGCTCAGCCGGAGGCGGACCAAAGTGTCTAGTGAATGATTGGTTCTAAGTTTTAAGCCTTTCAGTGTATTGTTCTGATGTCTACTCTGATTCTAATAAGATCTTCTGCTTGTTTTGTGAGTTTCATTATCAAGTCTTCAAATCGAGAAAATTTTACGTGAATTTCGCGAGCGCACCACGCTGTCCATGTATTTCACCATTCACCAACTTACACGTTAGTTACCAAGAGCTGTCACGTTTTTATTAGGGCCCACATGCAGCCACTAGTGACTAACGTGTAAGCTGCTGAATGGCGAAATATTGGAACAGTGTGGTGTGTGATAACACTGAGAAATTCTCCTTCAAATCAGATGTTTTCATCATTATATCAAATGGTATATATCAAACACTCCTAATCCTAAACAATTTCTTTAACCTTTCAGTTGACCTTATTTTTTATTTCCTTTTGCCTTGTCTTGGCCAGATGTTTAATCCGGACCTCCTTCTATGTACCATAATTACTTGATGACTGATGAGGAGGAAGCAAACTTCCACTGGTTACCTAATCTGATAATGATCAAGGCTGGCGTGGTTTGAGCTTTGAACTTAATTAAAGCTGGATAGTGATAGAAACTAAGATAATATCCCTTGTTGATGTGATCATCACGTTTTCCTCAATATATGTAAACTATTCTCGAGTATATGTATTACACTCATGTTCTCCATGCTTTAATTCATTGGATTCAAATATTTTATAGCAAGGTGAGCTGTGATTTTGCTGGTGCGTTGTTAGTTGCAGACGCTTCCTGAAAGCTTGATCACCTGAAGATAAACTCAGAGAAGCTATCAAAAGAAAATTAATGGAAACAGTTTTAGTTGGACAGGAGTGCCAATTAAGTAAAATGAAATAACATATTTGTACAAGGGCATCCCTAAATTTAGTTTAAGATTCAGCCTAGTATTAAATTATGACTGTCAAGGACGTTGGCTTAGAAGTATTCTGTGGACCAAATTCTTATCACTAAGATTATGCAAATCCTAGGAACGTATCCAGGTTGTTCAAACCAGTTGGCTTCATACGTGAGTCTTCTCTCCAAATGACGTTCATATATATTTCGCCGGCGGTTGGGCTGTAATTTTCTTACGCCTATCACTAGTATTTGTTTTTTTCTTTTTCTTTTTCCTGCAGAAGTACCATTTGATTGGTGAAAACGTGCTAATGGTCTCGCTACTAGATTTGTGTCACATTCTTTAGGAACACTAATTAAGCGTGCATCACAAGTTGCAATAGGTTTATAATCAATATATAAAATTCTTCGTTCTTCCACCTCAGCATCGTAAAAACATTACCCTTGGCCTCATTCAACGTTTAAGCTCTCTTGTTTTTCAGTTTTCCACCATAAACGTAGTTGATGTGCACAGAAAGGCCTAGTTTGGCAAGCCCTCACGTGGTGAAAAGAAAGTATAAATTAGAGATGCTTTCAATTTGCTTAGATCAGGTCTTATCAAATGGAAGATCAAGAAACATAATTTATACTTGTTAATGATGGCACTTAAACAACATCAGCCGAACAAGTTTCCTGCAGAAGTACCGTTTGGTGAGAAAATTAAATTTGTTATATTATTATACTAGTTCAAGTTGATACTTGCTAGGCGGCTGAAATGGTCATCTTTGTCAGCTTTTTTTAGCATTGCGAAGCTCAAGCTCGCACCTGCATCAACTCTAATGCACATCTTAAACTGTTGGATGAGTTAATTTCCTTTTCCCCACTTTTTCAGAGCAAAAAACAAAAAAAGAACTCGGCATCGTTGCCATGTGACGAATGAAGACGTAGGTGAGTGATATTAGTTCAGGAGGAGTTCAAGTGACATTCAATGTTACTTCAACAGCTACAACACTGATACCACTTTTGACAGGCAAGACACGCGCACGCTGATCACACTATATGCACCAACAGGATTGGACCTTGGAACCTCTCCCATGTACAACCAAACGTTGGATTGGTAGAAATTCTAAAAAAGTACAGTTCAAACGGATATGGCTTAAGCACAGAAGGAGAAATGAGTGACCGGATTCATGCCAATAACCTTCCTTCCACTCATGCATGAACCCGTACATAGTCACAAAATTATTCAGGTCTCTTGTTAGTTCGAAGTACTTGTCATGACATTAGTTTGTGACACGTGGGTCATTATTGCTTTTTTCCCTTGAGGCAATTAATCTCATCCATAAGACCTTTCTGGGGAATAAGAGCTAAGCAGTTGCTAATATTGGCTATTCTACAGATAAAAAAAACAAGAGAACATTGTCTAGGCTTACAAATGACATGTACACAGGATGGTGTTCTTTAAATGCAATACATTTTAAAAGAACAATCATTCGCTTGATATAGCATCATAGCTAAAACCCACACTCTTCTCGGGTCTATTTGTCGACTTAAAGATGATACAGTACTAATTTCCTACAAATATACTTTGAATTAATATATTCGGCAGTGATGTCATAACTCATTTCTCGGTTCTGATTTAAAGAATAAAAAAGTGAGAAAACAATATTTGAATCATTCGTTGTTGGTGGGTGATTATCCAAAACTTGTTCAAACATCCCAGTCAATCGACCTTTCGTATCCCCTTGTTTTGCATTAAACTTCTGGTCCCTATACTTTCTTTTATGAGAAGTAAATTGCATGTCTTTGATAAACGTATAATTTACACACATTAGATACCCCAATAACTAAATTTTCTAGCCCTAGTTACGAGTTATTTAGATTAATTAGTAATGATTTAGGTTAAGCAATGAATTAGGAGTTTATATTAATTTAATCATTAATTGTGCTTAATTGATTTATTTGGATGCATTAATTGATTTAATGAAAATATATTTCAATATGCGTATGATTTGAATTAATTGTTTTTAATTAGGTTGGATTGTGAAAAGTCCAAAATAGAGTATATTAGGCGGGTTTGAAAGAGCTAATTTATTTAAAACTAGAAATTCAAGTACATAGATGATCTAGACCGTTAATTGCTACTAAAGAAAAGTCACGCTCTGTTTTAATGTGAAGAGTTGTTATGAGGAGATCCAACGGAGGAGAATGAGACAACGGGTTTCAGGTAAAAATGAAATAAAAAAATAGAGAAAAAGAGTCGACCGCTCTGCTCGGCCGAGAGGAGAACAGAAGAGCAAAAGAAGAGGAGCAACAACTTGTACTTGGTGGTTCGAAGGGATAGGATCAAAAGGGTCTTGGGCTCGTGTGCATTTGATCGAAGGTTCATTCTTCACTCAGCAAAAGTTTCCAACTTGGTTCGAATCAGTTGCAAGGACTGGATTAGGAAGTACTCAGATTTGGATCGTTCTCAACTTGGAAGGAGCTGAAATTGGAATGTTCAGAGGGCTGGTTAGAATGGAATGTGATTGGAAGAAAGCTTGGCAGTCAAAATTTGCACAGGTGACTGAAACAAGGAAAGCTAGGATTTGGGATCGGATTGAAGGTAAGACTGGATTTGCATATGTTGGTTTGGTGCTCAATCCGAGAATTAGAAGTGGGTTCGATCTGGAATGACTTTGAGAACTTCCTTTTTTATTGATGGTTGGAATTGGAGGCTTGAAAAGTTAAGGTTCGGTTTGATTTGGGAGGTAGATAAAGCTATAAAAGAAAAAAAAGATGGGTGACTAGATGGTGGCGACATGTAGAGAGAGAACTGGACGGCCGAAGCATCTGACCATGGAGAAGAGAAGGGGCAGTTCACTATTAATTAATTCATTTGTTTTCTTCATGGAAATAATTATATATTCCTTTGTAATTTTCATTGTCATTGATGTATAATGAAGCATGCTTTGTTCATTCCAAAACTTCATGATATATATTTGAGTTGTAGTTAATTGATTTAATTATTTATATTTAAGATCGAGCATTTGCTTTTATTTAGCATGTCATGCATGTTGAATTATTAGCAGTATCATTGAGTTAGAAAGACTCTCGCTGCAATAATCATTTTAGATAATTAATATTTAATTGTGTTTCTTCTTCGGTTATATATAATGTTTGGGTAATTACTTTTAGACCGAGAAAAATACCTTGAGAATTCTACAAATTTAGAATTATGAGCGACATAGTATATGGATTTATTGCGGATTCAATGCCTTAGTTTGTTCACCTTGGTTATTCTCAAACATTTAAATTAATTGTCTTAGTTATGTTACTCAATTTCTCCTACATAATTCATTCCTTCTAATTTTGTTATAGTCTTATTAAATTAATGATTAGTAATTTTATATTCTAATTTTTCTAAAATACGCTCTCCCTGTGGATCAATCTTGGTCTCACCGATCGAGTTTTATTACTTCGCTATTATCTACACTTGAGTATATATATATATATATATATATATGGAAAAATTTAAATGAGATCGCTCTCATATAGCTTATATGAGGTCAATTCCATTCCTAGCCGTTAGATTTTGATCTGACGGCTACACACGGCTACAATGAAATTCATCTATCCCCTAATATAACACATTCACTTACCCACTAATTTGATATCTACCTCCAAATCAGAATCCATGCCCAAAAGATTGGCCTCATGCTCCTCATATGAGAGCGATCTCATGTAAGCCGTCCTCATATAAACCAATCTTTTGGGCCATTGGATTTCGATCTAAAAAGGTGGATATCAAATCAATGGGTAAGTGAGTGTGTCACATCAAGGGGTAAGTGAGTTCCATTTAACTGTTTGTAGCCGTTAGATCAAGATTCAACGACTACGAATGAAATTGACCATATAAGCTATATGAGAGCGTTCTCATTTAAACTTTTCCTATATATATGTATATGTATTGGAGCCGCTCATCCATTCCATATCAAAGAACAAAGAGCACATCCATTCCCCACAACGTGCTGAGCGATTTTTCCATCCATGGACAACCTTCCTAGCCCTCTGCCCTCCAAGAGAAAGGTGGTCACTGTTCTAAGCATCGATGGTGGTGGTGTACGAGGAATCATCCCTGGGGTCATCCTCGCCTTCCTTGAGAAAAAACTACAGGTTCAATATCACGCAAAAACATCTACTTTCCAAGTATTTTTCCATGATCTCCATATATAAGTTATAGACAGTCACATGTTAACTCCTTTGCGTTGCAGGAGCTCGATGGACCAGAAGCAAGACTAGCAGACTACTTCGACGTAATTGCTGGCACCAGCACCGGCGGATTGATAGTTAATATGATTACTGCACCAGACAAGAATAAGCGCCCACTCTATGCCGCTAAAGACATTACTGCATTCTACTTGGAACACGGGCCCAAAATTTTTCCCCAAAGGTCACAAACTTAATTGCCTTCCACCAAATGCTAATGCAGAGTTCGTCATACACGTACGTATAATAGTTTCTTGTGCCTGCAGAGGCATATTTAGCTGGGCCGTGAACGTAGTAAGTGCAGTGACGGGGCCGAAGTATGATGGAAAGTACTTGCGCTCTCTCGTGCGAGGGCTTCTTGGGGAGACGAGGTTGCACCAAACCCTAACAAATGTGGTTGTGACTGCGTTTGATATCAAACGCTTGCAGCCAGTCATCTTCACAACCTACAAGGTACAAAAGTCTGCTTCTAGTGTCAACTTCATTTCAATTATAGAGGGAGTGCATTACGTGAAACTTGATGAGTCCCCCTCTTTTGGACTTTGTTGACGTTGATGTACAATCTTATGATCAAACATGCATATTACATTTTTCTAGTCCTAGTCTTCATCACGAAGTTCATTGTTTATATAAGGATCGTTTAGTGATAATCTAACTTAATACAAAAAACTGTGTTAATTAGTATACTTTTTTTATACATAATTAGTATACTTCGTTACCACAGGCAAATGCGGATGTTTCTAAGGACCCTCTTCTCTCAGACGTTTGCATTAGTACATCCGCTGCTCCAACTTACCTTCCAGCTCACTACTTTGAGACAAAAGATTCACAGGGGAATGTTAACAGCTACAACTTAATTGATGGAGGAGTTGCTGCAAATAATCCTGTAAGTGAAACTTGGATATAATTTATCCTCTGACACAATTTTTCATGAAAATAATTATTCAAGTTTAGAATCAATTTATCTTTCGGCATCTTGTTTTGGCCATTATGATTTGGGTCTATGGCGTCACAAGAGATGACGTGAAACACATGTTAATGCAAAATAACAAGTAAACGAAATGTCTAATTGTGCAGACACTAGCTGCAATGACTGCGGTGGCAAGGGAAATCTACATGAATAATCCAGATTTCCTTACTATTAAGCCAAATGACTATGGCAAGTTCCTAGTCATCTCTCTAGGTGCGGGGGCTGCCCAGGAAGAGGGAAAATACAACGCTAAAATGGCATCCAAATGGGGCTTGTTTGGATGGCTATACAACAAGAACTCAAGTCCTCTTTTCGACTCTTTCACCCAAGCAAGCTCAGACATGGTTGACATCCATAATTCTGTTCTCTTCCAAACCCTCAACTCAACTAACAACTATCTCCGAATCCAGGTCTCTCTCTCTCTCTCTCGGTTTTTTTTATACATGTCAAATGCTTAACATATACGTATACAGGAAGATACATTGACGGGGAATACGGCATCAGTGGACATATCAACCCCAGAAAACTTGCAAAACCTGGTGGAGATAGGCAGCCAGCTTCTGGAGAAGCCGGTGTCAAGAGTAAACGTGGAAACCGGCCGGTTTGAAGTGGTGGAAGGCGAGGGCACCAACGAAGATGAGCTGACCCGTTTGGCCAAGATTCTCTCTGATGAGCTTCGACGCCGGAAGAACAATGTGGCGAGCGCTTAATTGTGTTTTCGCATTGACCTTCTCTAGAGGAACATAATTTGCTTTTTATCATCATTTGAATAAGTCCTAGCGCTAGCTTATCTATTAAAGTTCAATTTTTATAAAGAAAGTTGTATTTTATCTTAACATACACGTTCTTCATTTATTTGTACATTTCAAATATTACTGTCAATAGTATTAGGAGTATTTTAGTTCAAGGCATCTCTCAAGTGAAATGTGAGATGCGTGCTCCGACACAAATGTGCTTAAAAAATGGAGGGAAATTTTAGAAGACTTAAGGAGGAACAAACAAGGTATGAGCCACACTATCAGGTCCAGTCAGACCCAACAGAAGTGCTGCACAATTAGAACCGATCCGTTGGATAATTCTCCACGTAAATGGTCTTTATAATTTATATCACAACTCAAAAGTCAAACCCAACAGAAGAGTTTCTCTATGCATAAGTTACTCCCTCCGTACCATATTAATAGCTTCATTTCGAAAAACATGTCCCATATTAGTAGCTCTATTTGGCTCAATTTAAAGGCTCGGCAATTACAAAAGACTCTCCCCATTCTCTGAGTTGTGGTCCCATTATTCAATGAAAATTATTTTTTTTCCGATTGGAGCTACTAATAAGGGACAGATGGAACAAAAATTTAACCATTTTCGAATTTTTTTCCAAAAGAAACTATTTCATACGAAAATAAATCATTAGGAAAGCCACAAGGCTTCATCCTTCGAACCTGGGTTTGGGTCGGTTCTTCGTAAACCCGGCCCCGGAACCGTTGTAATTCTTTGAACCCGGAGCTACCCCAGACCCACCATGGGTCCAGATTTTGGGCCCAGAACTGCTCCGGAACCAAATCAAAATTATTTTATCTATTTTTATTCTTTTTCAAACTCGCATATTAAACTTTGATTATTTTGATTTTTTTTCACTCTTTCAGGATAAAATGGGCACTAAAAGAAAAAAAAACGAAAACAAGACTTTCAATACAAACTTTAATCGGTGAACATCACCTTAATTATTTCAACCTAAATAGAATGGTGTTTTAAGATACCCATAAAATCAAATTAACCTCAAGTAAAAAATGATAAAAAATAAATTAACAAAGATAAAAATAGATACAAAATAAAATAAAATTGCTCAATACATATAACAAGGGTTGGAAATGACTATTAGCTTAAACAACACGAGTCATTTACAACAATGGTTATGGATGGGTGATTGATGACTTTCGTTTGGAAGTAGAAAAATTGGGACACCCCAACCGATTGACAACGGTAGCAAGCAGATGAGGCGAAGAAAGAAGAGATCCCTAACTTGAGTTGGGTACCTATATATCGGGTCAGGTCGGGTTTTAATATAATACCCAAACCCGTCCCGGCCTGGTGCATCGGTTCCTCTTTTAAACCCGGAACCGGAACCGGAACCGGAACCGGTACTGTGTCAGGTTTCCCAGAACCAGCCCCAATAAGGCCGGGTCCAGTCAGGTAGGGTAAAAACCCGGCCAGGTGGCATCCCTATTTCTAGATAGAGTCGTCTACCAATTTGTGATTTTTTTAGTCTTCTCTTATCTTTTTTAGCCATTTTGTGACCCGTTAACATGTTGAAGCTAATCACCCATAAAGCTAAGTTTGGAGTCCGGATTATCTAGTGTCATTTAATCCTTATCCTATGTTAAATTTCTACAAGAGGTTTTCTGCTTGTCCCCTTTTTATTTTTTGTAAGTGCATTTGAAAGAATAGTTACACAAATCTGTAATGTTATCTTATGCGAATGCATAAATACAATGTGAACTTACTGTTACGATCCCAATGAATTTCTAACCGGAAAATACGCGATAGGCCACTACCAATTCCGAACTTCATTCAGCGGTGGGCTATAAAGAAGCTAGGCTCCATATTCGTCACCAAATGCAGTCTAAATTCTCCATCTTGATCCATGTCAATCCCTCCCTATTCATAGAACCTTAGTCATGAGATCGCTATTAGGTTTATCACAAGAGCACAGCCTTAGAAGCATGATACATTGCTCAGGAGTGGAATTGGAACAGAATTAGCAACTCGAGTATAAATCAAAAGGGCACGGACATTTTGCGTCAAATTTCTTTAAATCCTGATGGCCAAATTTGGTTACAACCCCAAATAACATACAGATGCGATCAAATTTCTTTGTATCTCTCCGATGAAAAAAGAAGAAGAAAGAAATTTCAAAAAGGGAAGGCAACATGATATATTCTGCAATTTCACAATTAACAACCGTTAATATCGTACAAATATTGCACCCAGAGAAGATTTTACACATAGTAATCGGCGTTGGAGTTGGTTGAACCAATAAAAGTTGCAAATTCACATACTGACAAAACCAAAAGAAAGGGCTAACGAATAATACTTTTTTACCTGAAGCTAAATCCATATACATTAAAGAAACGCTAAATCAGACAGATGGAGATTTCTAAAATGTTGAATTAAAAGGTTTTGCTCATAATCACTCTTCAAACTCCTGCATATCCGATATTGGAATTTTTTTTTGCATCTTCTAAAGAATACACGAATTCAAATAAGCACAATTTCCTTGTTAATGTTATCAACTAGAGATCTTTCAGAAATGTGAAGGTCCTAGATACTGCTTTCAATTATAAATAAGTAGATAGAAGAGCAAGACTACCAACCAGTGGCACGGAGTTAATTGCACCAATAATAATAGATGACAGCCAGACTGCAACTATTGCACCACCACCATACACAATTACAGTAGACTTGTTCTCAAGTCCATCCCACTGCCAATCGTCAGACACAAAATGTTTGAGACCAGGGGTACAATCTAACAAATTAGATTTGAAGATTAAAATACAATGTGATGATCACCTTTTCCTTCAAATCTGAAAACACCTCTTCAACTTGCACAGAACTGGATGTCTCCTCAGATGATGTGGCACGTACTCGAAGGGAAGAAAACTTGCGGGACTCTGTCAATAAAGGCATATATGTTCAACAAGATCTAGGTAAATTTTTTAGAATGCAATAACTAGCACACAAGGAGAACAAACAGAACAATACTCCAAAAAACTTATGCAAATGGTACAAGCCAGCTCAGTCAAAGGGTAGAAAGAATATTCAAGAATGCATATAACAAGGTAACTACTACTCCTTGTGTCCTGAAAATGAACTAGTTTTAGTTGCATTTATTTGTCCAAATTGTTGATTGGTACTAAATCCCAGAAGGGGATGAATAGATTCAGCTGATACTTTGTATACTGGTCCACATGATCTTGAAAGCTCAGAGGTACAATCTTATGTGCGACATGCACAAGCAGGTCAGCTTCATATTCTCCTCTAAAGTTTTATCCCGGAGAATGAACAACTTATATACTTAAATCACATCCGTTTCCTCACTAAGACACTGCCTTTCTCATTATATAAGCCAATATTTACTGAGTAATTTTTATCAGTAAAGACCGTTTATATATCACAAATGACATTTGGCTCCTGGATTCTACTCTTGGTGTTACAGCAATGTTACCACATAGACGGACATAGAGATTCAAATAAATAAAGAAACCAAAACAGTCATATATAGCAAGCATCAAAATTGACATAAAGAATCCTTGCAATTACATGTTATCAGACTAGTAACTTCTATCAACTTAAACTCAGCATAGGGTAGCCAAATTCAGCGACCGAATTGCTCCATTTTAGTGTAATTTAGTTTGTTTAACGACTCACAACCAGTGGGAATGTGTATCCGGCCCTGTTCACATTCACTACTAATAAATTAGTTGCTTAAGCTTCATATAACCGATAATTGGTAAACAGAAGTATAGTGTACCGCCAAAGCAGAAGTGCTAAATTAGAACAACATGATAACATTATCTCAAACTTGCCACTATGTTTCTTTGTATGGATTTTATACCATTTTGATTTCAATAATAATCAAACATGGCATTATAATCCATTCGCCGACCCCATATAGGTAGGGTAAGGCGTATGATGATGATAACATTATCTCAAACTACCTCTTGCTCAATTCCTTCTTTTCCAAATATATATATATATATATATATATATATATATATAGAGAGAGAGAGAGAGAGAGAGAGAGAGAATATAAGGAGCATGAGGTCAATCTTTATTGTCGTTAGATTCCGATCGGAGGGTGGATATCAAATCAGTGGGTAGGTGAGTGTGTCACATCATCAAAGAGTGGGTGAGATCATTATGGATATTTATAGCCGTCAGATCAAAATCCAACGGCTACGATTTAAAGTGGCCTCATATAAGTAATATGAGAGCAATCTCATTTAAACTTTTCCCACATATATATACATATATATATATATATATAGAGAGAGAGAGAGAGAGAGAGAGAGATGAGTTTACATGAGATCGTTCTCATATAAGGAGCATGAGGCCAATCTTTATTGCCGTTAGATTCCGATCGGAGGGTGGATATCAAATCAATGGGTTGGTGAGTGTGTCACATCAAGGAGTGGGTGAGATCATTATGGATATTTGTAGCCGTCAGATCAAGATCCAATGACTATATTTCAAAGTGGCCTCATATAAGCAATATGAGAGCGATCTCATTTAAACTTTTCCCATATATATATATATATATATATATATTCCTCATTAAAGATTAAATGAGCACATTTGCGTTTGCCAAGCGGATAGTCAATAAAAAAAACTTGAAAAAGTGCTAAGAAAATACCTGAGAGGAGGTGAAAGGAAGAAGGTGCAGGTAGGGAACAAGAGATGGGTCGAGGTGGGAGCAGGTGGGAGCGAGTGGAGGACGAGGGGAGGCGGGGACCCAGCACCGCCGCCGCTGCCGCATATGCCGTTGCCATCTTCTTCAGCTAAAGCGCAGGGAGGAGAGCTCCTTCCAACTTCCGCAACCAAAATCGTTGACCTCAACTTCCCTTGGCTTCTCTTCTCTTCCTCTAGTGAACTCAGCAGCCAATGGCAACAGCGGATTTGCCCCCACATTATCGCCACTGTTCGCATTTGCGTGCAACACCAGCCTCATTTACTGCCACGTGGACTCGTGCCCAATCTTGATTGGTCATTCCATTTATCAACAGCCTGACGAATTTATTTTTTTCCTTATTTTTTTTCTTTTTCTGATTTCACACTTTCAGTATTCTTATTGTTCTCTGTTCCCATCCCATGGCATATGGCAACATCCGTGCGACGAAAAAAAAATCCCTGGAATGGTCTTATTGCATATTGTTTACGAAAAACCTCTATTACTGGCATTGCACGATCAAAATTGTGCGGCCCTAAGGCGCTCAACAACCATCTGTGGATATGTAGCCAAGGTGAAAAAATTACTAAATGGAACAAGGCTCCTACCATAAAATAAAGGAAAAGTGAATTTTTCAGTGAGCTATTAAATCCTATCATTGGGGGACAGGAACTTGTGCCATTTACTTACTGCGACTCAGGAGTGAGGACATGCTAAGCATTGAGCATACTGATAATATCGAACGGAGTAAAACCTCCTATGGGGGCCTCCATTTAGTGGCCTTCGTCCATCATATGAGTAGCAACCTTAGGGGCCACATACCACCATTATATGTGTAATCTGAGTTCACAAAGAAAGTCATCCCAATTGAATTCTTAAAGGGGTTTTGATGCATCAAGATTAGTCTTTATAATGCCGTGACTTTACCATAAAACAGAACGAGGGGATTGACAAAATTGAAAACTAGTAAAAAAACATGCCATTGAATTCTCTCACTCTCCTTTTGTTTCTAAAGGCAACGATTCAGGTTGGAGACACTTCCACCGGGCCCTTAGCACAACTATAATATCACCTCCTGGATCATGATTTTGAACAACCAGCTAAAAATTAAAAGGCATAAACCAATACCCATAAATGGAAACCAATTTTATATTTTACTCACAGCATGACCATTTTACAGCTCAAAATAAGCTCCATCTAAGAGCTTATTGTCATAAAAAAATAGTTGTTAGTATTATTTTTGCTTTTTCCATAAAAGAAGAATAAATATTTAGAGTTGACACCTTTATTTCTGTCTCCTATGGTAAACATCCAGGAGGGTACTGTTCAATCGCTGGCCAAATACCTTAGTTGAGAAACTCTTGCAAACATGATCTCGTGCTTCCTTGCCCATACTCTCTGCCAATTTTGGGTCCCTAATTAGCTTAGCCATGGCCCGAGAAAACTCTCTAGGTGTGGGCTCACATAGGAACCCTGTCACCTCGTGATTAATTGTCTCCAGAGGCCCCCACTATTGCATGCAATAACTGGCTTTTGTGCAGCCATTGCTTCCAATGGAACAATGCTAAAGTGTTCATCCTGTAATTAGTCAACAACCCTCATCAGTATGTTTTACAACTTAGCAGGACAAGGAAGACTTCAAAGATGAATCTGATAGAAAGGCATGGCTGGAAGACAACTTTGGGTGTGTAAATGACACACGCATTCAGCAAGTAGCTGATTTCTTTCAGCTGTGGAGCACGAAGTGACAAATGCCACTTGATCTACAACTCCTTCCCTTTCAGCCAAGCTTTTGAGCTCTTGCAGGTACTCTACATTTTCCTTGAGACGTTTGCTAAATCCACCTTAAAAGAATATAGGTTTAGTCAATATAGGAAGACAATCATTTTGGTCAAAGAAAAAAGGAGAGAGAAGAAAATCATTTGAAGTTTTGGAAGATTCAGAGGAAGGTCTGTTACATAATTTATCAGATAATAAAATGTCAAAAAGAGGTAAAATGGCAATTATAAATACAAAACCGTCTTAGAAAGAAAATCACATAACATAAAGCAAGTCAATGTTGATAACAAACATCAAGGGGTATATTTTGACTTAATGGGAGCAAACACCTTAAAATATTTCTTCTATGATATTTCATCTTGTAAATTAAACATCTTAACTTAGTTTACCATATCTAACAAATGTATTCTATCATACCCACAAATGTCAATGTAACCTCAGGCATGCCATCGCCTAAAAGGTTCTCTCTCTGAAGCAATGAAAATGATGATATTGCTAAGCCAATATTCTTTTTCCTTTCAAAGCGGTTAACTGAGAGGAAATTCAACCTGCAGAATAAAAAAGAATATGATATCACTTACTCAAAAAATCGACAAAAGACATGCTGAAGTCTTTACAATATGGAAATACTATAACTATGCATACTTATAAGCATGCAGTGCATCAAACTGTTCGACATTGACTGCTGGGTAAAGAGCATCTGGTCGAATTCCTTGTGCATTAAGACGCCTGAATGTTTTTGCAAAAGTTGATCCCATAAACCTGCTGTTTACAAGAACCAAATTCGCCATCCCTGCAAATTGCGAAAATCAAAGGCCATGGGATAGCAAGATTAGGAATGTAGTCCTTGCAGTCAATCCTGGATAGTATACAATCCCCAATTGCTTCACAAAATTGTGTGCAATTCCTAGTTGGTTGCCTTTGTATGATCTTATGTCCAAAGGAATGAGTTTGCTAATTGTTGATTTTATGTAGTATTTTGTCTTACACTAGACCAAGTAACATTTCAATCTGACCAAGATCAGTGTTTTAATAAATTAGTTTGCCCGACAATATTAATTTTCCCTATATTTCATTTGTTGATGCAATGAACCTTCAACTGATAGGAAGAAAAACATTTCCAAATGTGTGCATTTTTTCCTCAGACAAAAAGGATGTTCATGAAACAATTACTGAAGTTAAAGCGTTTATGACAAATTCAAGTTTCAAAAGAGCTCTACCAGTAGTAGCTTCTTCAATCATGTCAATTGGTCTGCGATACACCCTCCTAATAATACTTGAACATTGTTCTAGTAACAGATCAGGAAAATGATAATAGAATACAACCTAGAAAAAAATAAACATCCATGAAGTAATGACCTTGCAGTTTTTCTTAGATACAGAAGCTTCCACTTGAAAAGAAAAACTACAAAATGGAGTAAGATTTAGGAAAGCAATAAAACCTTTGTTGACTTCTTCAGTTTCACCACAGGAATGATAACAGAGACCTGGTCGGCCACTATGATGTCAAAGGATGGCCACAACAATAGCACACATAAAGCAACAAAGATACACCTTAGATATGCAAACACAGCATGGAACTGGTAGAAAATATGTCGTGGCAAGAAGCCTCCATACACTGTTACAGGAAAAGGACCTAAACAGCAAACAAAAAAAAATCCTTACAAAATAGAGCATAAATTAAATCCGACCAAGCTTGATATTATTGCAATAAATAAATTTAAAACCAACAATGCACCTTCAATAATCTCCTCAAAGCATCGTGCCTTATCATGATGAGTAGTGAAAACATGAACAGCATGTCCATGCAATGCAAGTTCGACTGTTGCATCCACCATTAATCTTTGAGCTCCACCTACATAATAAGTCATTAGTATCTTATTCTCAAGCAGCAATTATCACCATCTTCAAAGTGAAACAAGAAGGACACTGACAGAATTACTCAAAAAAAGAAGGGACTGACAGAGTTAATGTGCAATCACAAATCAAGTAAGGTTTGGATAATGAGCGACATATAGAATTTAAAACTTTGTCTAAGTCCATATTTCTTGTACACATAACTACTCTGATTTGTTATCTCGGAGTAATCTAAATGTTCAAAATGGAAAACACGTAGCAATGCGCTTGTGGAAGCTGTAGTGCACCAAATTGGTTGTAATGCAATTCTAATTGAGCTCGGAGGTAGGGGCAGGTTTGAACAGAGCATGAAACCCTCTAATGTTTTATACCAAAAAGGTTGATTAGATATACAACAAATATGGTGTGACCTTATCCGATGCGAAATCACAGCAATCAAATGCCAGATGACAAGAATTGTGTTTAACATCAATGAAAAAGGAAACAATTCTACAGCCAAAGATAGCTCTAGGCTAAAATATATTCCTTATTCCCTTTAGAAATAAAAGATAAAGTATTGGCCCAGCATCTATGTACTTGAAACTATAATTAATATTTAACTATATAGCAGGCATAACATTGTATAGCTTGTTTGAAGCTACACTACATGACTTCCACATACTTGTCCTTCATATTTTATTCCTAGCAAGGTTGCTACCCTTGTATATAAATGTAAAGTTTCTATAGAGGTTTGATGTTTCTGTTATGTTGTTGGTTTAAACTGTTTTCTCTTTACGTCAAAATGGGAATTAATTCAGTGATCCTGGCAGCTGAATCTCTGTAGTTGTGTAGGATTCTTCTGAATTGTAAAACAATTCTAATCAACAAGATGGATATTTACCTAGGGAAAAAAAGGACCTTGTTATACACTCATGACAGTTCGACTGACATGTAACCTCACATAATATTTAGTTAAACTCCACAAAGAAGACACAAACTAAATTAAACAAAACAATAGGAGCCCAAATACAAATACGAGATAAACATCCATATCACACAATTGGAGCAGGCTAACCTATTCCAAGATCAGGGTGGACGATAGCAATCTTCAAATTTGGCCTTTTGGAACTGTTCTCCATGTTCGAATCGCCTACAACAAAAATAGGGTTGTGAACAATCTAATTCTCGGAGAACACCTGTTGGAACTTATATATAGCAGCCCCAGGGAAGGAAGAATCAGTTGGATCAGCTCCTCGCGGTATTCGCCGTTGCCAACACAGACGTTGTCTCACTCATCGTCGTTTTAAGCGTCGTCCGGCGCAGTGTCAGGAAGAGCAGATGGGCTCGTCGCTCCAGGCCCACTTGCACTATTCAATATTAGAATAATTGATCTCGTCTTATAGGCCCACATAGATCACATTTTTGTGAGAAGTCACGGCACAATCTCAGTAAGAGCAAATAAGCTCTTTGCTCCAAGCCCACTCGTACTATCCAATATGGGCCTATGTGGTACTCTTGGACATGGCTCGTCCGCATCCCTATCCCTTTAATTAATTAGTTTATAATTTTGATGTAATTATTAGAAGAAATGATCGTGTATTATAAGCCCACAGACCACAAAGATTGCATTTGTGAGAGTCCAAGGAGGCTTCAAAGAGTGTGGCTAAAATAGGTGGAACCTCATCCATGAAGGCCTCGTTTGTATTACCCGGATTGATTGGTGGAAATACATGCATGCTTGTGCCTCTACATGTTCCCACAAATTTCTAATTCACAACTCTTCTTTTTATGGGCCATAATGAAATTGAAAACAAGTGCACTATACGTTTAAAGGATTGAATCAGTTATTTCAGATCTAGACCACGTCAGTACTGAGAATCAAGTTCAATTGGCCTATTAAGGGGTAACATATGAATAATTGTTCCACTCCTTGATAATATCACAGCCCGTATTTTTAGAACTATTTTTAAATTAGAGTAGTAGCGGAAAATCAGAGGATTATTCCTCTATGCGATAAATTATTAGTTCAAAATTTTCGACTAAGCATCTAGGCTGTGATAACTGGGGTTCACAAATATGGATATAAAACCATATATACATATAGTATTACAAGATGCAAAATCGATTAAACCAACGCAAGTCCTCTAAGTGCAAGTCTGTCATCCATCTTAAAATACATTAAAAAATAGTTGACACTCACGCCTTATAACAAGGTCTAGAACAAACTCGATAGTGAAGAAGTACTATGCAGCTTCCTAAAAGTCCTCACGGCTAAGTCACCAAATCTCTGAGTGCCGTGCGAAGTCAATCTTCCACAGCAGCACCTACATCATATAAGGATACTGAGTAGAAAAATACTCAGTGGGATACCATAACACAGTCATCAACATTACAATAAATCAGGATTTGCATTAACATATTATGCAACCTATTACAGGATTCCACTTGAATCTTTTATTAATCTTTCAAGCAAAGTCTTTTATTGCTTCCCAAGTTCAAGTTCAATAATTAAGTCTTTGTCCCATATAGACTCACTGAATTTCATACCTACATGACAGACAGCACGAAAACATCGTGACTATCACTCCGGTTAATACCAGTAATCACGACACGCCCTGAATCCCTCATGTGTGATTGCCTCGCCCATTCCTTACCTTAGAAGGTATGACCGTCGGAAGGGTCTGGCTCCACATCAGCTCCTGGGCTCAATGTGGGTCGGAAGAACGTAGCCTTCCAGGATGCTAGCGCCTCCAATGTGCACAGTAAACCACCTGGCAACCACAGCTCAGGATGAGTGCAGAGCTTCCATCAAGGGAAGATACAAAAACTCTCTCTAAAATCCATAGAGAAGAGGTAACAGCTTAAGCATGGTCAATAGAATATGAAATGCTCTCTATAAAATCCATAGAAAGATGCAAACATGGGCCAAAATAACATGTAAATGCTCTCTCTAAAATCCATAGAAAGATACAACAGCTTGAGCCTGGCCAATAGAAGTTGGTCCTCATCAGGTACCATGACACAGAGCTTCCTCCAATGGGAAGATGTGAATGCTTTCTAAAATCCATAGAGGATACAGACGGTAGAGCTTCTATCAGTTAAAAAATGCAACACCACCCCAACCAATACCTTGTGATCCTTAACAGGTATCACGTATAACTAGTATGAACCCCTTTTAGAGTTATAGCATACAATTCACAACTGCTGGCTCAGTAGCTCAATAGATAGTTTGACCTTTGACTTAATAGTCATTCGGTCGCATGATCGGAAGTCCCTCTAACTCATACACTGACTCCTAATCCCAAGGGCATTTTAATCTTTATTTTGATTAGGTTCTTCCCAACCCTCAAGTTTAGCCCTCAAGTTATCATTTTATTATCTTTCATAAAATGATTAAGTCTTTAAACCAACTAGGTTTATTAGTCGGGTTTTTCTTTATCATTTAAGTCCTCAACTATCAGTCAGCATAAAAAGAGGGACAATTGCCCTTAATACCGTAACATCCAACACATAAAGCTAATATGTCAATTAGAGCTTAAAATCATTTATCAAATAGCCTAAAACTAATAAAATGAGCCTATGTACCTTACTGGCTATGTATGTACCATACTGCATTGAATTACACAGTCAGGTTCCATCGTGAGTTATAGACAATTTTAACTATCAGTTGATGTCCACCGACAACCGACAGTTAAAAACTAAACTGATTTGTGAACCGGATCTATTTAGTGAATCAGGTTCAGTCTTAGCATGAACCGGTTTTGGGTTATATGTGAGCCGGGTTTGGCCTGACTCTGGACCGAACCAGGTTCGGTCTAACTATGATTGAACCATCTTATTACTTGGACCGGTTCGGTCTGCCGGTCCGGGCGGTAGCCCCTCCTCTTCTCCACTGACCGTCTGCCCGTGGTCCGGGCAGATTTGGGGGAGGAGATAGGAAATAGCAGCAGCAAAAAGCTGATGCCTTTGCTTCCTTCACTGAGGCCGGCAGCCTGGCGGAGGTTGAATCGACCCCCGGTGATCCGCCACGACCCCCTACTTCCTCTGTCGACGTCCCCGTCACCTACATTGACGAAGAACTTAAAAAAAATCAAAACTTGATGAGAGGGGTATGGGCTCCTACCTTGCATGCCGTCGAGTCGCTGTCCACTGGAGGTTGTCAAGCTCGCCGGAGTCACCCCTGCTCCTGTTGGCTTCCCACTTGCCCCGAGTCCCTCTTTCAACACCAGCAGCCAGCCTCTACTGAATCACCACAGAGTATAGAACAAGTTAATCCGCATGTTACATCTTCATGTTGTAGGGCCTAGACGGAGAACAAGCAAGGCTAGCAGACTACTTTGATGTGATTGCGGGTACTAGCAGCGGGGGATTGATAACCACCATGCTTACTTCCCCGGACGAGAATAACCGGCCCCTCTATGCTGCCCAGGACATTCCAAACTTCTTCTTGGAGCACAGTGCCAAGATCTTTCCTCAGACACCGAGGTCGCAAGTGTGCTCGTGCAATTTTCATCATATATATGCATAATTATTTATCTGATCAAGATTTGTGTTCTTATAACAGATGTATGTTTAGTTGGGTAGTGGAGCTGTGTAATGCAGTGAATGGGCCAAAGTATGATGGGAAGTATCTGCATTCCCTCTTAAGACGGCTTCTTGGGGAGACGAGATTGCACCAAACCCTAACAAATGTGGTCATTACTTCGTTTGATGTAAAACGCATGCAGCCTGTCATCTTCTTAACATACAAGGTGCCACCGTCTCTCTTATATGACTAACTTTGACACTTCTGAGGGAAGTGCATAACATGAAATATGATGAATGTTAACACTGCATGCGATACTAAACGTGTGGTGTACATAGCTACACAACATTCATATCAATGGCAGCCTTTTTCCGGATGCTGATTATTTAAACAAGGATGAACAAATCTACTTGGGCATGTTCCTTAGAACCTAGCTGTACACTAGAGTCCTTTTGCTGTCCTCTATCGCTGATGTATTTGCATATACTTGAAGACGGCTTAATTAATTTCCTTGGTTCTTTAAATACAGGCAAATGCAAATGTTTTGAGAGACCCTATTCTTTCAGACATATGCATAGGCACATCTGCTGATCCAACTTTTCTTCCTTCCCACTTCTTTGAGGCCGAAGACTCTGAAGGGAACATATACAGCTCTGACCTAGTTGATGGTGGAGTTGCTGCAAACAACCCCGTAAGCTGGCTACGTCGGTGATATTATATAGGCATCATGATTTTGTAAATAAAACTATCAAGACTCAAGTCCTCCTTCAGTGACATGATCATATTATGGATGTGACTAACAACGTTTTGCTTGTAAGAACGAATTAAGTGACCAACATGATGACTGATCATTTATCAAAGAAACAAATATGACGAGTGACTCTTTTTTATCTTGTGCAGACATTAGCTGCTATGACGGCCGTTTCGAGGGAAATTTACTTCAAGAATCTAGACTTCTTTACCATTAAGCCTCAAGACTGTGGCAAGTTCTTAGTCATCTCTCTCGGAACGGGGATGGCCAAGCAAGAGGAGAAGTATGACGCCCAAATAGCATCTAAATGGGGGTCGTTTGGTGTAACACCTGGCCGAAGGAATGGCCAGGTGTGAAACGGTGTTCAGCAGCTGGCTCGTGGGAATTGATAAAGCCAGCTGCTCAGCTGGTGGTAGGCGGGTTGAGGTAGACAAAGGTGGTCGGGCTGTGGCGACCTCCGGCGAAGTTCGGCGATCACGACGGTGACCTCCGGCAAACCTCCAGTGTCCGGCGACTCTCGGTTACCTCCGGCGGCAGGTTTAAGAGAGAACCAGAGGGGGAGCTGAGGGAGAGGAGAGGAGCAGCAAGGGGAGAGTGGCTTCGGGTAACGACGGCGACTCCGGCGAGCTCGACGACTTCGACCACCTCTGGCGGACGGCGACTCGACCTCATGCAAGGTAGGATCCCATGCCCTTGCATCAAAGTTCCATTTTTTATTTGGGTTTCTTCGTCAATAGAGACGATGGGGATGATGGAGGAGGAAGCGGTTGGTGCCGCTTAAGTAGGGGGTCGTGGCGGGTCACCGGGGGACGATTCGACGTCCGCCAGGCCGTCGGCCTCGACGAAAGAAGCAATGGCAGCAACTTTTTGTTGCTGCCATTTCCCATCTCCTTCCCCAAATCTGGCCGGACCACGGCCTGACGATCAGTGGAGGAGAGGAGGAGAAGAGAGGGTGGCGCCGGCTAGGCGGTGGCGGCCCGGCGACGGCGATCGTGTCGGCCGCCACCCATGAGTGAGTAGAAGACGACCGACTGGTCGTCTTCCTGGGGAAGACGACCGGTTCGGTCCCAGGTTTGGCCGGACCGGATCAGCAGACCGAACCAGACCCTGGTTCGGTAATAGTTAAACCGAACCCAGTTCGGTCCATGATTAGACTGAACCCGGTCCAGTAAATAGACCGGTTCATACTCAAACCGAACCCGGTTCATGCTCAAACCGAACCTAGCTCACTAAATAAACCTGGTTCATAAGCCGGTTTGGAATTTGAACTGCCGGTGGACCTCAATCGACAGTTAAAAATTGCTTATAACTGACGGTCGAGCTTGACCGTCTGTGTATTTCTGTGAATTATGGTACATACAGAGCCAGAATGGTACATAGGCTTTTTTAGTAATTTTGGGCTATTTAATAAATAATTTTAAGCCCTAATTGGTGTGTTATTGGTATGTGTGTGATGTTACTATATTAAGGGCATTAGTCCCTTATGTTATGCTGACTGGTAACAAAGGTCTTAAATGGTAAAGAAAAATCCGACTAATAAACCTAGATGGTTTAGAGACTTAATCATTTTATAAAAGATAATAAAATGATGACTTGAGGGCTGAGATTGAGGGTTGGGAAGAACCTAATCAAGATAAAGACTAAAATGCCTTTGGGATTGGGAGTCAATTTATGAGTGTGAGTGACTTCCGATCAAGCGACCGAATGACTATTAAGTCAAAGGTCAGGCTATTTGTTGAGCTATTGAGCCAACAGTTGTGAATGGTATGTTATAACTCTAAAAAGGGTTCATACTAGTAATACAGTGATACCTGTTAAGGATCACAAGGTATAGATTGGGGTGGTGTTGCATCTTCCGACAGGTGGAAGCTCTGCCGTCTGTAGCTCTCTATGGATTTTAGAGAGCATTCACATCTTCCGATTGGTGGAAGCTCTGTGTCATGGTACCTAATAAGGACCAACTTCTATTGACCAGGCTTAAGCTGTTATATCTCTCTATGGATTTTAGAGAGAACAATTATATGTTGTTTTGGCTCATGTTTACCTCTTTCTATGGATTTAGAGAGAGCATTACATATTCTATTGGTCAGCCTTAAGCTGTTACCTCTTCTCTATGGATTTTAGAGAGAGCATGCTTATTCTCTATGGATTTTAGAGAGAGCTTTTGCATCTTCCCAAGTGGAAGCTCTACACACATCTTGAGCCATAGTTGTCAGGTGGATTACTGTGCACATTGGAGACACTAGCATCCTAAAAGGCTGCGTTTTCTGACCCACATCGAGTCTAGGAGCTTATGTGGAGCCAGACCCTTCCGACAGTCATACCTTTTAAGGTAAGGAATGGGCGAGGCAGTCACCCTTGAGGGATTCAGGGCGTGCCGTGATTACCGGTATTAACTGGAGTAATAGTCACGGTGTTTTCGTGCTGTCTGTCATGTAGGTATGACATTCAGTGAGTTTGTCTATATGGGACAAAGATTTAATTATTGAATTTGAACTTGGGAAGCAATAAAAGACTTGCTTGAAAGATTAATAAAAGATTCAAGTGGAATCCTGTAATAGGTTGCATAATATGTTAATGCAAATCCTGGTTTATGGTAATGTTGATGACTCTCAGCATCCTTATGTGATGTAGGTGCTACTGTGGAAGATTGACTTCACGTGCACTTGGGAGCTATGTGGTGAGGACGTTCAGATTGCTGAGCATATATCCTGCTTCGGGTTTACTCTAGACTCTGTTGTAAGGCATGAGCGCCAATTATTTCTAGTTTATTTTGAGATGGATTAACAGACTTGCACTTAGAAGACTTGCGTTGGTTTAATCGACTTTGCATCTTGTAATACTATATGTATATATGGTTTTGTATCAATATTTGTGAAACCCAGTTATCACGGCCTAGATGCTTAGTCAAAAATTTTTCAGCTCATGATTTATTGCATAGAGGAATAATCCTCTGGTTTTCCGCCACGACTCTGATTTAAAAATGGTTTTGAAAACCCGGGCCGTGACAGTTGGTATCAGAGCATAACCTTTATCTGCAAGTCTGGAAGTCCTCTTATGATATATGTAGTTATAGTTGGGTGATGAGTGAAGGTTAGTAATAGGTAGTTTTACCTTGTAGGCTGAATGGCACCTTCAAGGAGGAATAGTCGGGCTGTCAAAAATTATATTGTTGCTGGAAATGGAGAGAGAGATTTCCAGTCAGAAGGATCGCCATCTCAGCCGGTCTCTTGTGAGGAGTCAGTGGGAAGCACTGTCGGACAGCAAAAGTCTATGTAGGGAGCATCATCATCCAATGCTGGGGGTCAAAAAGACCATGTCGTTAAGTATGAGACACCGAGTCTGATCTCGAGGAACACCCCCTAGAGGAGGAACCGGTAGCAGATGCTCAGCATGACGTTGACACCGAGTCTGACCCCGAGGAACATCCCTTGGAAGAGGATTCTGAAACAGATGATCTGCCGGCAAGGAGAATCTTCACATTTGAGGATGGCACCCCACCAATAATTATAGAGCTGGTTCCCAAAATTGTGAATGGTCACCCAGTTTATCAGAGAGCGGCTCATGAGGCATCCCTGTGGGACATTCTTTTTAGGAGATTCAGGACCCAGGGTTACCGCTGGCCCCACATGACTGTATGGGAGATGATGTTGCACCCAGAGTTTTTACCTGCACCAACTCGTGTGGCCTTGGCTATACTGGATGAGTACCTTTGAAGAAAAAAAAAGGCTTGAAAAAAAAAGTTGTTCTTGGGGTAGTAGTTGTAGTAGGGAAGCTTTGTTGTAATAAGAATATCTTGGTATATATGTATCAGGGTTGAACTTTTACAAATAACAATATGTGGATATTTTGTTGTGTTGCAATTGCTATTTGAGTGTTAGAAGTTTATCAACACTCGAAAGTTTGTTAACTTGGATAGATAGATCGATGGAGATTGGAATGTTTGTAGAATCTTGATTGGAATATTAATTGCTCAATAAGGAAGGTGCATAAGCTTCTGATGAAGGGAGGCGTACCCTATTAGGCAAGTGAGATCATCTGTGAAGCAACTTATCTAAATTGGAGGATATACCAATAGGACATCAGTCTCCTAAGGAATTACCTGATTTATCTTCTAAAATGGAAGTTGACTTTACAATAGCGTTGTGTCCTAGAACTTCACCAGTGTCCAAGACATCGTTACGGATGACTCTAGCGGAGTTGATTGAAGTGAAGAAGCAATTATAGGAGTTGCTCGATAAATGCTTTATTTGTTCAAGTGTCTTGTGATCGTTTAAAATTAAACCCTTGCAAGTGCACAAGGCAATTGTACTACGGTGAGTATGGAAAGGGTTGTCGAACCTCAGGGACGGATTAATATTCTACCAAATTCAAGAGAAAAGTAGCAGTTTTTAATTAATCTAGAGAAAAACAATGAACTTTAACTAAACTAAGCTGAGATTAATCAATAGGAGAAGTACCAAGGCTTCGAATCCACCACAATAGACTAGTGTATCGTCTCTCTCTCTCTTTTGAATTCAGATTTCCAGTTGGCTAGTGTATTCCTCTCGGACATACACTTGTCAATTCAAATTATAGTGCCCTCCTCTCGGATGTAACACATAAATCTATTAAAACATGGAACTGTGATCTATCTCTCTCGAGTATAAACCAATGAGACTTTATTAATATGTAACACTTCAGAGCCCTTACGTTCCTCTCGGACACGCAAGTGCTCTTTCAGATTGAAATCCACAAAGATCCACTCTTGTCTCTCTCGAGTACAAAGAATAAACTCTAATGAATTAACTTTTATTGCATAACAAAGATTCATACACCAACTAGAATAAAAACATAATATGAGAGAAAGAAACAATACAACCAATCAGTTGGGTTTCATCTACGCCTTAGAAGAGAGTCTAGCCAAGCATGGGAAGAGAATCCATCAACAAGTTCTTCATCTTCTTCTTCTTCTTCTTCTTCCTTTGCTCTAGCCTCCAAGAACTCCAAAAGAACTCAAAACTCTATTCTTGCATACCCCATACGTTCTCCCTTAAGGCATATATATAGGGGTGAAGGAAAGCCCTCAAATCCCCTTCCAAATCCGAGTCAAAATAGGGTTAAATTGCGTTTTCCGTATGCACCGATCGATCGCCTTCATAGCCCGATCGATCGTTTGACGAACGTAGCCGAACGAAGCCGTTTTCCTTTGTTAATTGCTTCCGATCGATCGTATGACGAACGATGCCGGACGAAGCCGATCGATCGTTTTTACTGTCTTTAAAACTTTGCGCGAGTCCAAAAATTCCAGTAGATACGATCGATCGCGTTGGTGTCCGATCGATCGTTTTTACTGTCTGGAATCTTCAAATGGCTATAACTTTTTGCTCCGAACTCCGAATTGCGCGTGGTTGGTGGCGTTGGAAAGCTGACTTCTTGAACTTTAACATGAGACTTGAATCAGTCCAATCCGATATTTGTACACGGAGTTACGATAATTTGACCATTAAAGTCTGTTTTCTCTTCATTTTTGTATATTTGCTCTCATTTCCTACAAAACTAAAAACTATATTAAAGTAGTAGTTATTCTAATCAAACACTAGCATAAACATAAGTTTTAGGAGATAATAAAATGCACATTTCATGTATAGATCATCTTGCCTTGGGGAGCACTAGTCTTGTTTGCCAAGAAGAAAGATGGTTCTCTCAGATTGTGTATCGATTACAGGATGTTGAACAAGATGACTGTTAAAAATAAATACCCCTTACCTCGGATAGATGATCTATTTGACCAGTTGTATTCAGCCAAAGTTTTCTCTCAAATTGACCTTCACTCGGGTTACCATCAGTTGAGGATTCGAGATGAAGACATCCCTAAGACTACCTTTAGGACCAGGTATGGCCATTATGAATTCCTAGTAATGCCCTTTGGAGTAACCAATGCACCTGCAACCTTTATGGATTTGATGAACAGGATTTATCATCCTTGGTTAGACCAGTTTGTCATTGTCTTCGTAGATGACATCCTTATCTACTCGTCATCTTTCGAGGACCATGCGAAGCATTTGGAGCGGGTATTAGACATGTTGAAGGAGCATCAGTTGTATGCCAAGTTTAGCAAGTGTAACTTTTGGTTGGAGAGCGTTAACTTCTTAGGGCATATTATTTCAAAGGATGGCATATCTGTTGATCCATCTAAGGTCGAGGCTATTTTCAATTGGGAGAGGCCAAAAACAGTCACCGAGATTAGAAGTTTTCTGGGTTTGGCAGAGTATTATAGATGATTCATCAAAGGTTTCTCTACTCTTGCCCTACATTTGGCCAACTTGACAAGGAAGGATGTGAAGTTTATTTGGCATGAAAAATGTGAAAATAATTTCTTGGAGTTGAAGAATAGATTAACTAGTGCACTAATTCTTACTCTTCCTTCAAGAGAAGAGGGTTTGGTGGTGTACAGTCATGCTTCTGGAAAGGGCTTAGGCTGTGTACTCATGCAGCATGGCAAAGTTGTGGCTTATGGCTCAAGACAACTAAAACCACATGAAAGAAACTACGCAACACATGACCTAGAGCTAGCTACAGTGGTGTTTGCATTGAAGTTGTGGAGGCACTATCTCTATGGTGTGCAGTTTGAAGTCTTTACAGATCATCAAAGCTTGAAGTATATTTTCTCTCAGAGAGATCTGAATTTGAGACAAAGGCGTTGGCTCGAGTATATCAAGGATTATGACTTCTCTATAGCTTGCCACCCTGTCAGTTGTAGCCAGATGTCTCACTTGTCAGCAAGTTAAAGCAGAGCACCAGAGACCTGGAGGACTTTTGCAGCCACTAAAGATTCCTCAATGGAAGTGGGAACACATCACCATGGATTTTGTAGTAGGCTTACCTCCTACCCAAAAGAAGCATAATGCTATTTGGGTGATAGTAGATCGGTTGACCAAGTCTACACACTTCTTACCAATTCGGTGGAAGCAGACTCTGGAAAGCTTGACTCAACTCTATATCCGAGAAATTATAAGATTGCATGATGCCCCTCTCTCCATAGTGTCTGATAGGGATCCTAGATTCACGTCACGCTATTGGAGGAGTATACAAGATGCTTTGGGCACTGCACTCAATTTCAGCACAGCATATCATCTTCAGTTTGATGGACAATCAGAAAGGACGATTCAGACTTTGGAGGACATGCTTAGAGCATGTGTGTTGGAATGGAAAGGTAATTGGGATGACCATTTACCCTTGATTGAATTTGCCTACAACAATAGCTACCAATCTAGTATTGAGATGGCTCCATATGAAGCTCTCTATGGACGTCCCTGTAGATCTCCGACTTGTTGGAATGAAGTCGGTGAGAAAGTTATGATCAAGTTAGAGATGCTTCAGTTGTGTGCTGACAAGGTGAAATTCATTCGAGAAAAGCTTCGGTTGGCCCAGGAGCGGCATAAACAATATGCAAACAGAATGCGTAGAGATCTTGAGTTTGAAATTGGTGACCACGTTTTCTTAAATGTCTCACCCACGCGTGGAGTTTTGCATTTTGGTAAGAAAGGGAAATTAAGTCCTCGGTTTGTAGGTCCTTTTGAAACCCTTGAGCGGATTGGTAACTCAGCTTATCGACTTGCTTTGCCTCCTAACTTGGACCAGGTGCATAATGTGTTTCACGTCTCACAGTTGAGGAAGTACTCTCAGGATGATGCACATGTGGTTGACTATTCCATATTAGAACTAAAACCTGATTTGACCTATGAAGTGAAACCGATCAGGATTAAGGATCGAAGAAATCAGGTACTCAGGAATAGGGTGATTCCGTTAGTCTTGGTTCAGTGGTACAATGATAAGTTTGAATAAAATACTTGGGAGACTGAAGAAGAAATGCAGCGCGCCTACCCAGAGTTGTTTGAAGAATCTACCTGAGTTTTTGGGACAAAATTCTTTTAAAGGAGGGAAGAATGTAACACCTGGCCGAAGGAATGGCCAGGTGTGAAACGGTGTTCAGCAGCTGGCTCGGGGGAATTGATAAAGCCAGCTGCTTAGCTGGTGGTAGGCGGGTTGAGGTAGACAAAGGTGGTCGGGCTGGGGCGACCTCCGGCGACGTTCGGCGATCACGACGGTGACCTCCGACAAACCTCCAGTGTCCAGCGACTCTCAGTTATCTTCGGCGGCGGGTTTAAGAGAGAACCAGAGGAGGAGCTGAGGGAGAGGAGAGGAGCAGCAAGGGGAGAGCAGCTTTGGGTAACGACGGCGACTCCGGCGAGCTCGACGACCTCGACCACCTTTGGCGGACGGCGACTCGACCTCATGCAAGGTAGGATCCCATGCCCTTGCATCAAAGTTCCATTTTTTATTTGGGTTTCTTCGTCAATAGAGACGATGGAGATGATGGAGGAGGAAGCGGTCGGTGCCGCTTAAGTAGGGGGTCGTGGTGGGTCACCGGGGGATGATTCGACGTCCGCCAGGCCGTCGGCCTCGACGAAAGAAGCAAAGGCAGCAGCTTTTTGCTGCTGCCATTTCCCATCTCCTTCCCCAAATCTGGCCGGACCACGGCCTGACGATCAGTGGATGAGAGGAGGAGAAGGGAGGGCGGCGCCGACTAGGCGGTTGATCTATACATAAAATATACATTTTATTATCTCCTAAACTTATGTTATGCTAGTGTTTGATTAGAATAACTACTACTTTAAAATAGTTTTTGGTTTTTGTAGGAAACAAGAGTAATACACAGAAATGAGGAGAAAAATAACTCAAATGGTTAAATCATTATAACTTTGTGTACAAAAATCGGATTGGACTGATTCAAGTCTCATATTAAAGTTCAAGAAGTCAGCTTTCCAACACCACCAACCATGCACAATTCAGAGTTCAGGATAGAAAGTTATAGCTATATGAATTTTATGAATAGTAACTGCGATCGATAGACTATCAATGCGATCGATCACCAGAGCCGTAAAAGCAGCGTATTAAAGAAAACGATCGATCGGACTCAACATGATCGATCGTATCTACTGGAATTTTTTATCCACGCAAGACAGTAACAACGATCGATCGGTATCGTATGGCATCGATCGGCAAAGCGATCGATCGGAGGAAAATAACGAAGGAATTGCGATCGATCGGATAGCGAACGATCGTCAATACGGAGCAATCGATCGGCGTATGCGAAAAACCGAAATAAGACCTATTTCGACTTGAATTTGGAAGGGGACTTCGTGGTTTCTCTTCAAACTTATAAATAGACCTTATAGGAGAACGTTTTGGGCACCACATATTCAACCCTTGGAGAATCTAGAGCTAAATTGGAGGCCAGAGCAAATGAGAGAAGGAGATGAAGAATATGAAGAACACGATGGTGATTTCTTTTCCGAGGCGAGGCTCAACACTTTTTCAAGGCATAGATGAAGCCCAATAATCTGGTTGTGTAGTTATTTTTCTCTCATCTTATGTTTTTACTCTAGTTGGTGTATGAATTTTATTGTGTAATCATTGTTAATTCAATAAAGGTTTGTTCTTTGTACTCGAGAGAGACAAGAGTGAATTCTTGTGAGTTTCAATCCGAAGAATACTTGTGTATCCGAGAGGAATGCAAGTAGACTGAGGTGTTATTTATCAATAAAATTTCATTGGTTTATACTCGAGAGTGATAGGTCACAATTCCATGTTTTAATTGTTTTATGTGTTATATCCGAGAAGAGAGCACTATATTTTGAGTTGACAAGTGTACATCCGAGAGGAATATGCTAGCCAATTGGAAATCTTTATTCAAAAGAGATAGAGAAACAATACACTAGTTTATTGTGGTGGATTCGAAGCCTTGGTCTTCTCCATATTGATTAAATCTCACTTAGTTTAATTAAAGTTCATTGCTTTCTTAATCTAGAATCAACACTACTGCCTTCTCTTGAATTTGGTAAAAGATTAATCTGTCCCTGAGGTTCGACAACCCTTTAATACTCGCCGTAGTACAATTGCCTTGTGCACTTGCAAGGGTTTTAATTTTAAACGATCAAGTTTTTGGCGCCGTTGCCGGAGACGGCACAATAGTTTACTAAATTCTTAGCATAGTTAGTTTTAGAGTAGTTTAGTTTAAGTTAGATTTCTTTTTCGTAGCTTAATTGCCTTCTTCTTCTTTTGCAGGATTAAGAGAGGACGCTGATTTTCGTCATCGTTGGAAGGGCCATCCCTTCCCACTGTTTGCACTCTCTTAACCCTCTTTTAGAGTAAATTTGGGTGCTTGGTGTTTTTCTTTTCTTTGTGGGATTGCATGACGTGCTAGTTGTCGCTATTAGGTTGCTAGTTGTCGCTATCTAGGGTTGATGCTTACTAGTTGTCGCTATTAGGATTGCACAGGTTTTGTTTGATTTTTATTGTGCATGCATGGTCGTCGCTCTTTGAACCCCGACCTTGCCTTTGATCCTGATCCTGAGCGCCTACTCCTAGCAAACCAATCCCTAAAATTTATCCAATGGCGGACAACATGAACCTTGGGGGTGGGAATGGCCTAAACCAAAATCCACTAATGCCTCATGCCCGTACCCTGCAAGACTACTACCGTCCCACTGCCTACACCTCCGCTTCCTATATCCTACTTCCTGCAACCGTGGCTAATTTTGAAATTAAGCCAAACATCATCCAGATGCTGCCCACATACCATGGCCAATTAAATGAGAACCCCTATAGGCACCTACAAAACTTCCTGGAGGTTAACACAACCTTTAAACTTACACTATCTGATGACCAGGTGCGTCTTAGGTTGTTCCCCTTCACCTTAAAAGATAGGGCCAAGGAATGGCTATACTCCCTTGAGCATAACTCTATTTCCACTTGGGAGGAACTTCAGGCCGAATTCCTCAAGAAATACTTTCCTGTGGGGCGGACCAATAAGATCTGCCATGAAATCATCACCTTTACCCAGATACCTAACGAACAATTCCATGAAAGCTGGGAGAGGATGAAAGCCTTACTCCGGTCCTGTCCCTCCCATGATGTGCCCAAGTGGCAATTAGTACAGAGATTTCATGAGGGTGTGTTCGATCAGCATAAGACCCTAATAGACGCCTCCTGTGGAGGCACATTCATGAAGAAAACCCCGGATGATGTTTGGGATCTATTAGAGGACCTGAGCGAAAACTCTTTACACAGTGCCACCCTCTATAGATCTGAAGGCCATATGACTGGCAGGAGTGCCTCAAGGGGAGGCATGTATGATGTTAAAGCTACCACGAACCTAGAACACCAAGTGGCATCCCTTACTGAGAGGTTTGATAGGTTTTTCTCACATACTCCACCTTATACCCCAACCTCTCATGATGCCTGCACTATTTGTGCCAGCCCTATGCACACCATAGTTGACTGCCCCTCTGCTTTCCAGTATCCAGATCTTGTACAGGAGCATGTCAACTTTACGCAAGGATACCCTAGAGCCAATAACCCCTATTCAAATACCTACAACCCGGGGTGGCGAAATCATCCCAATTTCGCCTGGAAACAACCTGACCAGGGGCCAGCTTTCAATCCAGCCTTAAGACCAGAATTTCAAAGCCAGGCCCAGTCCAACCAACCCACACCGGCTCCCTTTGGCCAATCTAATAGGCGACCTTCATGAGAAGAACAAATGAGCAAAATGCTCCTCTTCCACTTAACCGAGATTAAAACTGAACAGAAAGAGATAAGAGCAAAGCTACGAACCCAGGCCCAGCTTGTCCATTCTCATACACAATCTATTGCCAAGATCGAGACCCAATTAGGACAGCTGGCCCAATCCATGAACCGTAGAGAAGCAGGAACCTTGACTAGCCAACCCCAGCAAAACCCTCGAGGCCAGTTTGTAGCTGAGGCCTCCCATTACCCTCCTGAACAAGTGCAAGCCATAACTATCTTGAGGAGCGGTAAACAAGTTGACAATAGGGTTCGGGATCTATTTGTTGGCCCTTTGAGTGAGACACCTTCCCATGAGGAAGACAAAGAACCCAATTCCATCAAAGCCATACCTGTTAGTTCTAAAACCCCACCGGATAACCAACCCGAGGCCCAGAAAGAGAGATCTTATATTCCCAGGGTACCATTTCCACAATGCCTGGATAAACCCTCCCCGTTTAGTAAATCCCACCAAAAGACGGAGGAGATGTTCGAGGTGTTTAAACAGGTTAAGGTCAATCTCCCATTGTTAGATGTCATTAAACAAGTCCCTGCATATGCCAAATTCCTGAAAGACCTTTGTACCCAAAAGCAAAAAGCTAAATCTAATGTGACTAAAAAGGTCTTCCTTACCGAGCAGGTGAGTTCCCTATTAACACATAATCTTCCACCGAAATATAAGGACTCTGGATGTCCAACAATTTCATGTGTGATAGGGAACCATACTATTGACAAGGCATTATTAGATTTGGGGGCAAGTGTAAATTTGTTGCCTTACTTTGTGTATGAGCAACTTGTATAGGGGGAATTAAAACCGACTACTATAACACTACAACTTGTAGATCGATCCATTAAAGTTCCACGTGGTGTTATTGAAGATGTTTTGGTACAGATTGATAAATTTTTCTTCCCTGTGGACTTCATTGTCTTAGATACACAACCTGTATCGAACATTGGTAGTCAGATTCAAGTAATTTTGGGACGTCCATTCCTAGCAACATCCAATGCTATTATAAACTGTCGGGATGGGGTGTTGAAATTGTCATTTGGAAATTTAAATGTCAAACTGAATATTTTTAATGCCCAAAAACAACATCCACTACCAGATGATTATTATGCAGTTCATATGATTGATACTCTGGTGGATGGTGCACCCCAATGGTTTTGTCCTACTGGTCCACTTGCTACTTCTTTCATTAACTTTAATGTGTGCAGTAGGACCACAGAGGGACTGAATGTTGGCTTGAAAGACCCTGGATAAGTTGGATTAATGGAGTTTCGTTTGCCTGAAGACGTTAAACTTAGCGCTTGGTGGGAGGCAACCCACATATTCAGGTGTATTATCTCCTTTATCTGATTTTCTTTGTTATATGCTCATTATCATGCTATATTTTATTCACATTGAGGACAATGTTCATAATAGGTTTGGGGGAGGGAATATTACTTGTATTAAAAAAAATCATAAAAATTTGATTAGTTTTTAAGTTGTTTGTTAGTACTTTTTCTTAGGTTTTGATAGTTTATCCCGTAATAATGCATGCTTAAATTCTTAGGAGATTAATTTGCATTAGAAGTGTGAGTAAGTATACTGGAGGATAGATATACTTAACTGAGCATACCTTTCTATTACAGTCCTCTTGGAACAGGTGCTTGAACTAAGAAAACTCACTCACACATATAAAGTAATACCGTCTAGAGATTTGTTGAATGCTAATCTACAATGGGATGTCTTTAGTCAGAGTCATTGGATGATGTGTAGTTATCTGTTGAGCTTAAAAGATCATGATAGACCATTTACTTCGCTATGGCAAGGGATTGGAACCGGAAATAGGTTGAGAGTATAATACAGCCTGGACAAAATAAAGATGTGCTTGAAAATATATGTGCTGAAAATGAAAATGGCCTTTAGCGACGGCAAAATCCGTCGCTAAAAGTGCCTTTTCAGTGGTTATTTCCTCTATTACGACAGACAAATTCCGTCGATCATTCCGTCGATAATACCCGCGCCGCTATTGCTCAGGGACGACGGATAACAGTGAGCCGTCGCTAACTAACATTATCGATAGATATAGCGACGGACTTCAAACTGTCGCTAAATCATTTTTACTGCGGTAGATTAACTGTCGATAAAAGATATTTAGTGACGGATAAATTTGCGTTGGGAATATATTTTTTCGACGTATATTGCCGTCACCATATATATGTAGCGACTGTTTTTATCCGTCGGCATATAGGTTTTAGCGACGGTCTTATAGACGGACTCGAGACTCCGTTAGTTAGCTATAGCGACGGTTAGCTCATTTGTGACAGATTTTATCTGTCGGTACAGATTACGAAAAAATTAAAAAAAAAACAGCAGCTTTATGCTGCTGTGCTAAATATGGATAACAAGCATTATTCATAAATGCAAAAGATTGTTCAATTTATTAAGAGTGCATGGAAAAAAGAATATGAGGACACATACATGCATTAATGCATAATATGTTCTTAATCAAAACTTCTCCTTCAGTATGCATGATTGAAAAAGCATTGTTCACAGAAAAAATGTCTGTTATAGTAATGTTAACCATGTACAACATGAAAAAATGTCTGTGATTGAAACATCTATGCATTAAAGTTAACCATGTACAACAATGTCAAAATTCTGAATCATCTTCAGAACCATGTAACCAGGGGAGTGAACTCTTAAGATAGTAATGTACTGAAAAAATTAGATGAACCGGCTAAGTACATTGACAGGTAGACAAAATATAATCTATATTTAGGCCTGTTGCTTGCTGAGTGATAACACCTCAATGCAATTCTTAGCCATTGTTCCCACATTACAAAAATAATATTAAAAAGAAAATAGCTCCATGGTTCTATGAAATCATGGATAAACAACTTGAAGACAGCTTTTGCACTTACAGTTTGTACAAAAAACTAATGAACATGCATCTGTTTACTACCACCTATATTTGCTCAAAGCTTAGCTGCTGCTCAGCAATCCATGATTCTTTTCCTTTAGTTGGATGTTCGAAATCTGTCATCAATAAGAACTTCCATATCACTATACCATAAAATTCTGGAGAACCGTTTTTAATGATTTTTATGAAATTAATACAAACTGTACACCATCCAGTGCTCTTCACCAATTCATTAAAGTCGGGCTCTCCAAACAAACAATGAAATGACAACATTAAAAATAATTTTTTAGTGCATATCATCATTATGAACATCATCCAAACCTTATACCAGCTAAGTATGGTCGTGAGATCAAGGTTTGTCCTTCCTGTTCATATCATAAACTACACAAACATCTGCAGCTGTTTTCATCTGCATGATAATGAAGAAAAACCGAAACATTATGAATTCTGGAGATAAAATTTCACACTCCAAACAATGTCAAAGAAATGAAATTATGACCAAATCAAATCGATCATATCTTTTACTATCAAAGCCCCATTTTCATATGAATAATTTTCATATGAATAAGTTCCCCCCCTCCCACCAACAAACAATGAAATGATATTATACCTACAGAAGCAAAGGCCAGATTAGTCAGCAACTAATATTTTACAGCATTTATTAACACGCAAAACCGTCTGAAACTCGCAATGCTGCTTCTAAACAATCCTTAGCAACATGTACTGCCTCAGTTTGTGTTGCCCAAGTTCCTTTATCAGCACTGGCCCCAGGACCTGCATTACAATTTGGAGTTATTTTGGCTACTTAAACAAGTTGATATCCAAGGTTTAAAAATCCGGTGGACGACAAATGGGTCAACCACAACATAACTGAAATTATCATTAACCAGCCAGTTGATATATAAGGATTAACTTCACATAAAGTGACAAAAAGTTGCATCGTCATTTTGTATAGTACCGGCTGACGGACAAACTAAGGCCCACTTATCAGTGTTTTGTTCAAGTTATCTCTAATAATACCTTAGATACCATTCTCTCCGTCGAAAATTAACTGTCTGCATTAGAAAACCACAAATGAACTTGTGGTTTTCTAATGCAGACAAGTAATATTGGACAGGGAGAATTAAGGTGAGTGATAGACCAACCTTTTTTTAAATATCCTACTGCGTGACAATAATAGATCTAAATCCTAGATTAAATTTTTCAACTTTACAACTACATTCGATGGCAGTATGTAATAAATACAATAATAGCATCACCTAGATGAATATGGTCAGTAGCTTAACACATATTTCACAATTTCAAAGTATTAACTTTTCAGACAAACTTCTGTCGCGAAAGTATGATTTCTTAAGCTTTACTGGGTTTCTGGTTATCTGACAACTTGAAAGTATGTTTTCTTCATTCTTTTGGAAAGGGTGTGCCTCCTCTTTTCATAATCTCAGCCTTTTAAAGAAGGGATCTTGGAAGCATTAAGGATAAATCTAACAATATCCATTTTAGCAAACAACCTATATACTATAAGAGCCATTTCATGTTAAAAACAAATGAAAAAAATTGAAAAAATTTCCCACCCTAACAAAGTCAAGGACATATTAGACTTTTAAAATCAATGCTATGTTAGCAAATTTCATTCTTTTTGCCACGAAGAACTTATGCAATGGGAGTCTCAACAGGCAAAATATCCAACATCATAATGGCTAAATGTGAGGTAAAACTTTTCATCCCCAACATACAAGTAGAAACAAATATCTATTTGGCACATCCATGGTTTTCAGCTTCTCTTCTTTTTGAGTTTTTTCATGCTGATCTGTTTCAATGTCTTCATGGGTTGTTCTGATTTTGATGAATAAGCTTGTTCAGTTTACTTTAAAATTCAATGGCTCTTTTTATAATCAATCTTGGACTGCAACTGTGGAATTTCATCTCAATTTTGTTTCCAGTTTTTCATTCTATAATCAATCTTGGACTACAACTGTGGAATTTCATCTCAATTTTGTTTCCAGCTTTTCATTCTATAATCAATCTTGGACCCAAAGTATGCTTATCCTTACCATCCTGCTCTGTGCTGTCTTAATGTGCTTCAGATCACCAAACTACCAGGACACAACAAGCTATGCACATCATAAAAAAACAATGAACAACCATATGGGTTTGTTACATATCCATTCGAGTATCACCAATACACATTCAGTAAAATCATAATGATGATGCTTAATTCACATAATACACAAAGGCCTTCTTTGCTGGTGCCAGAAGCAAGATGACTAAAGAGTCATCCAACAATTAAAAAATCCAAAATAATGGAATAGATGGCGCATGTTACATAATAAAGTGGGTAAAGTTTCTTGTAATAAAATTTTCAATGAAATAGAGTGACTGCAGAAATATTAAGTTTTATCAATCTTGTAGAACAGGGATCAAGGGATAGATCTCCAAGAAAATGAAGCCTACCGCGGCTGGAATATCAAGCCCTCGAGCAGCAACATCGGTACATAAAAGGATCCCCTTCTCTGCCTTACTGAAGTAAAAAATATTAAGACAATCTAAATGAGCATAGAATGAGGCTCAAAGGGACGGAATCGAACAGATCCCACAAAAGATGAGGAGAAGGGGCCATATGGGTCGAGCTATTTGGCTTTAAAAATAGGAAATTTCTGTACCTGAATCGCCGGTGCCATTGGAGGAGGAAGATGAAGGGGATGCTGACAGTAACACTTGTTGGCGGTCCGGCAAGCACCCAGTGACACTATAACCTCACTGGATAGCCTTGGAGTGGAAGAATGGAGGCGTTTCTAAGTGTCGCGGCAACGGCTATGCCGATGCATTTGGCTGCCATCGCCACTGCTATGGAAGCTGGTGAAGAGGACCTTGAGGGGCTGGAAGACACGGGAGTGGGTTCTTACCAATCTCCCCCGGAGACGAACACAGATGCAAGCAGCCAAGCACCGAAGCAGCAGAGTGACGGCCGACGGCCCGACAGGGCTCTTAGGTTTTTTGAGATGGGTCGGGTTACGTATAACCCGCGGGTAATTACCCGACCCGACCCACATTTCAAACGGGTACCAACACTGAACCCGCAACCCGACCCCTATTTTGCAATAGGGTCGGGTCGGGTCGGATAATTTTAGGGTCGGGTCGGATCGGGTTTGCGGGTCGGGTACGAAATTCCCAGCCCTATGTGCGAGAGCAGCGGTGCGGCGGTGCGAGTGCGAGGGAAGAGATGAGGTAGGTTTTATATATATATATATATATATATATATATATATATATATATATATATATACTGGCCCGGTCGGCCCGACCCGGCCGGATCCTGGGTCAACCCGGCCGGTTCGCGAATGACCCGGCCGGGTCTTCAAATTCGCTCAGCCCGGGTGTTCCGTCCCGGTTTGGTGACCGGGCCCGGTCCAACCGGGTTCAATCGGCCGGGCCGAACCGGGTCTGAAAACACTGGTAAGTCCTCTACTAAAATCAACCAGATGAAAGTGGAATAAATCTAACAGACTTTAAAAAAGAATAAAACATTGAAATAAGTCAAAAAATGGGATAGGTTCATGTATAAATTGATATTTGTTGCCTCTCCTATACCTACATACAAAAGTAGGCGATATAGAAGTAAATTTTGAGAACCAAGTCAGCTATAGCATTTCTACGAGAAGAACTAAATGATATCTCACTTGATTATACTATTTATGGCATGTACTCCAATACACGTATATAGAGATTCAAAACAATTGTTCAATTTACAGGCAGCACAAATGATCTCCCAAAACATGGCGCCCATTTGGTTGCCGCACGGGCGCCCTGGATGTGGAGGATCTCCCTCATGGTGACAGGAATGGGAGGAGAGAGATAAGACGGTCAAGGTGAGGTTTGAGGTGACGGGGATCAGCAAAATGCAGCGAGGAGGGGACGGCGTCAATATGGAATAGAAAGGAGTGGAGAGCAGCTGGTTGGATTGGGAGATGAGAGGGGGGAGGAGGGTAAAGGGGGGGTAATACTGGCGGTTCAAATGAAGGGTCCATATCTTTTTTAAAAAAAAATAATTAAGTTTTCTCGACGGACATTTTAACCACGGATAAAAAACCGTGGGTAATATATATTACCCACGGTTTTCTTAACCACGGATAATAAACCGTGGAGAATAACTACTATTATCGACAGTTTATTTTCTGTCGTAAACAACTATCGCAAATGCCATAACTTTCTCCACAGATCATGTTCTGTCGTAAAAAAGTATCTTTATCCACGGTTCTTGTAGCGACAGAAATAAAACCGTCGCTAATGCCCGATTTTGTTGTAGTGGTAGTAGTAATTCTAATCAAACACTAGCATAAATATAAGTTTAGGAGATAATAAAATGCATATTTCCTGTATAGATCAGATTGCTCTCATATTACTTATATGAGGCCACTTTAAATCGTAGCCGTTGGATTTTGATCTGACGGCTATAAATATCCATAATGATCTCACCCACTCCTTGATGATGTGACACACTCACCTACCCACTGATTTGATATCCACCCTCCGATCGGAATCTAACGACAGTAAAGATTGACCTCATGCTCCTTATATCCTCTCTCTCTCTCTCTCTATATATATATATATGGAAAAGAAGGAATTGAGCAAGAGGTAGTTTGAGATAATGTTATCATCATCATACGCCTTACCCTACCTATATGGGGTCGGCGAATGGATTATAATGCCATGTTTGACTATTATTGAAATCAAAATGGTATAAAATCCATACAAAGAAACATAGTGGCAAGTTTGAGATAATGTTATCATGTTGTTCGAATTTAGCACTTCTGCTTTGGCGGTACACTATACTTCTGTTTACCAATTATCGGTTATATGTAGCTTAAGCAACTAATTTATTAGTAGTGAATGTGAACAGGGCCGGATACACATTCCCACTGGTTGTGAGTCGTTAAGCAAACTAATTTACACTAAAATGGAGCAATTCGGTCGCTGAATTTGGCTACCCTATGCTGAGTTTAAGTTGATAGAAGTTACTAGTCTGATAACATGTAATTGCAAGGATTCTTTATGTCAATTTTGATGCTTGCTATATATGACTGTTTTGGTTTCTTTATTTATTTGAATCTCTATGTCCGTCTATGTGGTAACATTGCTGTAACACCAAGAGTAGAATCCAGGAGCCAAATGTCATTTGTGATATATAAACGGTCTTTACTGATAAAAATTACTCAGTAAATATTGGCTTATATAATGAGAAAGGCAGTGTCTTAGTGAGGAAACGGAAGTGATTTAAGTATATAAGTTGTTCATTCTCCGGGATAAAACTTTAGAGGAGAATATGAAGCTGACCTGCTTGTGCATGTCGCACATAAGATTGTACCTCTGAGCTTTCAAGATCATGTGGACCAGTATACAAAGTATCAGCTGAATCTATTCATCCCCTTCTGGGATTTAGTACCAATCAACAATTTGGACAAATAAATGCAACTAAAACTAGTTCATTTTCAGGACACAAGGAGTAGTAGTTACCTTGTTATATGCATTCTTGAATATTCTTTCTACCCTTTGACTGAGCTGGCTTGTACCATTTGCATAAGTTTTTTGGAGTATTGTTCTGTTTGTTCTCCTTGTGTGCTAGTTATTGCATTCTAAAAAATTTACCTAGATCTTGTTGAACATATATGCCTTTATTGACAGAGTCCCGCAAGTTTTCTTCCCTTCGAGTACGTGCCACATCATCTGAGGAGACATCCAGTTCTGTGCAAGTTGAAGAGGTGTTTTCAGATTTGAAGGAAAAGGTGATCATCACATTGTATTTTAATCTTCAAATCTAATTTGTTAGATTGTACCCCTGGTCTCAAACATTTTGTGTCTGACGATTGGCAGTGGGATGGACTTGAGAACAAGTCTACTGTAATTGTGTATGGTGGTGGTGCAATAGTTGCAGTCTGGCTGTCATCTATTATTATTGGTGCAATTAACTCCGTGCCACTGGTTGGTAGTCTTGCTCTTCTATCTACTTATTTATAATTGAAAGCAGTATCTAGGACCTTCACATTTCTGAAAGATCTCTAGTTGATAACATTAACAAGGAAATTGTGCTTATTTGAATTCGTGTATTCTTTAGAAGATGCAAAAAAAAATTCCAATATCGGATATGCAGGAGTTTGAAGAGTGATTATGAGCAAAACCTTTTAATTCAACATTTTAGAAATCTCCATCTGTCTGGTTTAGCGTTTCTTTAATGTATATGGATTTAGCTTCAGGTAAAAAAGTATTATTCGTTAGCCCTTTCTTTTGGTTTTGTCAGTATGTGAATTTGCAACTTTTATTGGTTCAACCAACTCCAACGCCGATTACTATGTGTAAAATCTTCTCTGGGTGCAATATTTGTACGATATTAACGGTTGTTAATTGTGAAATTGCAGAATATATCATGTTGCCTTCCCTTTTTGAAATTTCTTTCTTCTTCTTTTTTCATCGGAGAGATACAAAGAAATTTGATCGCATCTGTATGTTATTTGGGGTTGTAACCAAATTTGGCCATCAGGATTTAAAGAAATTTGACGCAAAATGTCCGTGCCCTTTTGATTTATACTCGAGTTGCTAATTCTGTTCCAATTCCACTCCTGAGCAATGTATCATGCTTCTAAGGCTGTGCTCTTGTGATAAACCTAATAGCGATCTCATGACTAAGGTTCTATGAATAGGGAGGGATTGACATGGATCAAGATGGAGAATTTAGACTGCATTTGGTGACGAATATGGAGCCTAGCTTCTTTATAGCCCACCGCTGAATGAAGTTCGGAATTGGTAGTGGCCTATCGCGTATTTTCCGGTTAGAAATTCATTGGGATCGTAACAGTAAGTTCACATTGTATTTATGCATTCGCATAAGATAACATTACAGATTTGTGTAACTATTCTTTCAAATGCACTTACAAAAAATAAAAAGGGGACAAGCAGAAAACCTCTTGTAGAAATTTAACATAGGATAAGGATTAAATGACACTAGATAATCCGGACTCCAAACTTAGCTTTATGGGTGATTAGCTTCAACATGTTAACGGGTCACAAAATGGCTAAAAAAGATAAGAGAAGACTAAAAAAATCACAAATTGGTAGACGACTCTATCTAGAAATAGGGATGCCACCTGGCCGGGTTTTTACCCTACCTGACTGGACCCGGCCTTATTGGGGCTGGTTCTGGGAAACCTGACACAGTACCGGTTCCGGTTCCGGTTCCGGGTTTAAAAGAGGAACCGATGCACCAGGCCGGGACGGGTTTGGGTATTATATTAAAACCCGACCTGACCCGATATATAGGTACCCAACTCAAGTTAGGGATCTCTTCTTTCTTCGCCTCATCTGCTTGCTACCGTTGTCAATCGGTTGGGGTGTCCCAATTTTTCTACTTCCAAACGAAAGTCATCAATCACCCATCCATAACCATTGTTGTAAATGACTCGTGTTGTTTAAGCTAATAGTCATTTCCAACCCTTGTTATATGTATTGAGCAATTTTATTTTATTTTGTATCTATTTTTATCTTTGTTAATTTATTTTTTATCATTTTTTACTTGAGGTTAATTTGATTTTATGGGTATCTTAAAACACGATTCTATTTAGGTTGAAATAATTAAGGTGATGTTCACCGATTAAAGTTTGTATTGAAAGTCTTGTTTTCGTTTTTTTTTTTCTTTTAGTGCCCATTTTATCCTGAAAGAGTGAAAAAAATCAAAATAATCAAAGTTTAATATGCGAGTTTGAAAAAGAATAAAAATAGATAAAATAATTTTGATTTGGTTCCGAAGCAGTTCTGGGCCCAAAATCTGGACCCATGGTGGGTCTGGGGTAGTTCCGGGTTCAAAGAATTACAACGGTTCCGGGGCCGGGTTTACCAAGAACCGACCCAAACCCAGGTTCGAAGGATGAAGCCTTGTGGCTTTCCTAATGATTTATTTTCGTATGAAATGGTTTCTTTTGGAAAAAAATTCGAAAATGGTTAAATTTTTGTTCCATTTGTCCCTTATTAGTAGCTCCAATCGGAAAAAAAATAATTTTCATTGAATAATGGGACCACAACTCAGAGAATGGGGAGAGTCTTTTGTAATTGCCGAGCCTTTAAATTGAGCCAAATAGAGCTACTAATATGGGACATGTTTTTCGAAATGAAGCTATTAATATGGTACGGAGGGAGTAACTTATGCATAGAGAAACTCTTCTGTTGGGTTTGACTTTTGAGTTGTGATATAAATTATAAAGACCATTTACGTTGAGAATTATCCAACGGATCGGTTCTAATTGTGCAGCACTTCTGTTGGGTCTGACTGGACCTGATAGTGTGGCTCATACCTTGTTTGTTCCTCCTTAAGTCTTCTAAAATTTCCCTCCATTTTTTAAGCACATTTGTGTCGGAGCACGCATCTCACATTTCACTTGAGAGATGCCTTGAACTAAAATACTCCTAATACTATTGACAGTAATATTTGAAATGTACAAATAAATGAAGAACGTGTATGTTAAGATAAAATACAACTTTCTTTATAAAAATTGAACTTTAATAGATAAGCTAGCGCTAGGACTTATTCAAATGATGATAAAAAGCAAATTATGTTCCTCTAGAGAAGGTCAATGCGAAAACACAATTAGGCGCTCGCCACATTGTTCTTCCGGCGTCGAAGCTCATCAGAGAGAATCTTGGCCAAACGGGTCAGCTCATCTTCGTTGGTGCCCTCGCCTTCCACCACTTCAAACCGGCCGGTTTCCACGTTTACTCTTGACACCGGCTTCTCCAGAAGCTGGCTGCCTATCTCCACCAGGTTTTGCAAGTTTTCTGGGGTTGATATGTCCACTGATGCCGTATTCCCCGTCAATGTATCTTCCTGTATACGTATATGTTAAGCATTTGACATGTATAAAAAAAACCGAGAGAGAGAGAGAGAGACCTGGATTCGGAGATAGTTGTTAGTTGAGTTCAGGGTTTGGAAGAGAACAGAATTATGGATGTCAACCATGTCTGAGCTTGCTTGGGTGAAAGAGTCGAAAAGAGGACTTGAGTTCTTGTTGTATAGCCATCCAAACAAGCCCCATTTGGATGCCATTTTAGCGTTGTATTTTCCCTCTTCCTGGGCAGCCCCCGCACCTAGAGAGATGACTAGGAACTTGCCATAGTCATTTGGCTTAATAGTAAGGAAATCTGGATTATTCATGTAGATTTCCCTTGCCACCGCAGTCATTGCAGCTAGTGTCTGCACAATTAGACATTTCGTTTACTTGTTATTTTGCATTAACATGTGTTTCACGTCATCTCTTGTGACGCCATAGACCCAAATCATAATGGCCAAAACAAGATGCCGAAAGATAAATTGATTCTAAACTTGAATAATTATTTTCATGAAAAATTGTATCAGAGGATAAATTATATCCAAGTTTCACTTACAGGATTATTTGCAGCAACTCCTCCATCAATTAAGTTGTAGCTGTTAACATTCCCCTGTGAATCTTTTGTCTCAAAGTAGTGAGCTGGAAGGTAAGTTGGAGCAGCGGATGTACTAATGCAAACGTCTGAGAGAAGAGGGTCCTTAGAAACATCCGCATTTGCCTGTGGTGACGAAGTATACTAATTATGTATAAAAAAAGTATACTAATTAACACAGTTTTTTGTATTAAGTTAGATTATCACTAAACGATCCTTATATAAACAATGAACTTCGTGATGAAGACTAGGACTAGAAAAATGTACTATGCATGTTTGATCATAAGATTGTACATCAACGTCAACAAAGTCCAAAAGAGGGGGACTCATCAAGTTTCACGTAATGCACTCCCTCTATAATTGAAATGAAGTTGACACTAGAAGCAGACTTTTGTACCTTGTAGGTTGTGAAGATGACTGGCTGCAAGCGTTTGATATCAAACGCAGTCACAACCACATTTGTTAGGGTTTGGTGCAACCTCGTCTCCCCAAGAAGCCCTCGCACGAGAGAGCGCAAGTACTTTCCATCATACTTCGGCCCCGTCACTGCACTTACTACGTTCACGGCCCAGCTAAATATGCCTCTGCAGGCACAAGAAACTATTATACGTACGTGTATGACGAACTCTGCATTAGCATTTGGTGGAAGGCAATTAAGTTTGTGACCTTTGGGGAAAAATTTTGGGCCCGTGTTCCAAGTAGAATGCAGTAATGTCTTTAGCGGCATAGAGTGGGCGCTTATTCTTGTCTGGTGCAGTAATCATATTAACTATCAATCCGCCGGTGCTGGTGCCAGCAATTACGTCGAAGTAGTCTGCTAGTCTTGCTTCTGGTCCATCGAGCTCCTGCAACGCAAAGGAGTTAACATGTGACTGTCTATAACTTATATATGGAGATCATGGAAAAATACTTGGAAAGTAGATGTTTTTGCGTGATATTGAACCTGTAGTTTTTTCTCAAGGAAGGCGAGGATGACCCCAGGGATGATTCCTCGTACACCACCACCATCGATGCTTAGAACAGTGACCACCTTTCCCTTGGAGGGCAGAGGGCTAGGAAGGTTGTCCATGGATGGAAAAATCGCTCAGCACGTTGTGGGGAATGGATGTGCTCTTTGTTCTTTGATATGGAATGGATGAGCGGCTCCAATACATATACATATATATAGGAAAAGTTTAAATGAGAACGCTCTCATATAGCTTATATGGTCAATTTCATTCGTAGTCGTTGAATCTTGATCTAACGGCTACAAACAGTTAAATGGAACTCACTTACCCCTTGATGTGACACACTCACTTACCCATTGATTTGATATCCACCTTTTTAGATCGAAATCCAATGGCCCAAAAGATTGGTTTATATGAGGACGGCTTACATGAGATCGCTCTCATATGAGGAGCATGAGGCCAATCTTTTGGGCATGGATTCTGATTTGGAGGTAGATATCAAATTAGTGGGTAAGTGAATGTGTTATATTAGGGGATAGATGAATTTCATTGTAGCCGTGTGTAGCCGTCAGATCAAAATCTAACGGCTAGGAATGGAATTGACCTCATATAAGCTATATGAGAGCGATCTCATTTAAATTTTTCCATATATATATATATATACTCAAGTGTAGGTAATAGCGAAGCAATAAAACTCGATCGGTGAGACCAAGATTGATCCACAGGGAGAGCGTATTTTAGAAAAATTAGAATATAAAATTACTAATTATTAATTTAATAAGACTATAACAAAATTAGAAGGAATGAATTATGTAGGAGAAATTGAGTAACATAACTAAGACAATTAATTTAAATGTTTGAGAATAACCAAGGTGAACAAACTAAGGCATTGAATCCGCAATAAATCCATATACTATGTCGCTCATAATTCTAAATTTGTAGAATTCTCAAGGTATTTTTCTCGGTCTAAAAGTAATTACCCAAACATTATATATAACCGAAGAAGAAACACAATTAAATATTAATTATCTAAAATGATTATTGCAGCGAGAGTCTTTCTAACTCAATGATACTGCTAATAATTCAACATGCATGACATGCTAAATAAAAGCAAATGCTCGATCTTAAATATAAATAATTAAATCAATTAACTACAACTCAAATATATATCATGAAGTTTTGGAATGAACAAAGCATGCTTCATTATACATCAATGACAATGAAAATTACAAAGGAATATATAATTATTTCCATGAAGAAAACAAATGAATTAATTAATAGTGAACTGCCCCTTCTCTTCTCCATGGTCAGATGCTTCGGCCGTCCAGTTCTCTCTCTGCATGTCGCCACCATCTAGTCACCCATCTTTTTTTTCTTTTATAGCTTTATCTACCTCCCAAATCAAACCGAACCTTAACTTTTCAAGCCTCCAATTCCAACCATCAATAAAAAAGGAAGTTCTCAAAGTCATTCCAGATCGAACCCACTTCTAATTCTCGGATTGAGCACCAAACCAGCATATGCAAATCCAGTCTTACCTTCAATCCGATCCCAAATCCTAGCTTTCCTTGTTTCAGTCACCTGTGCAAATTTTGACTGCCAAGCTTTCTTCCAATCACATTCCATTCTAACCAGCCCTCTGAACATTCCAATTTCAGCTCCTTCCAAGTTGAGAATGATCCAAATCTGAGTACTTCCTAATCCAGTCCTTGCAACTGATTCGAGCCAAGTTGGAAACTTTTGCTGAGTGAAGAATGAACCTTCGATCAAATGCACACGAGCCCAAGACCCTTTTGATCCGATCCCTTCGAACCACCAAGTACAAGTTGTTGCTCCTCTTCTTTTGCTCTTCTGTTCTCCTCTCGGCCGAGCAGAGCGGTCGACTCTTTTTCTCTACTTTTTTATTTCATTTTTACCTGAAACCCGTTGTCTCATTCTCCTCCGTTGGATCTCCTCATAACAACTCTTCACATTAAAACAGAACGTGACTTTTCTTTAGTAGCAATTAACGGTCTAGATCATCTATGTACTTGAATTTCTAGCTTTAAATAAATTAGCTCTTTCAAACCCGCCTAATATACTCTATTTTGGACATTTCACAATCCAACCTAATTAAAAACAATTAATTCAAATCATACGCATATTGAAATATATTTTCATTAAATCAATTAATGCATCCAAATAAATCAATTAAGCACAATTAATGATTAAATTAATATAAACTCCTAATTCATTGCTTAACCTAAATCATTACTAATTAATCTAAATAACTCGTAACTAGGGCTAGAAAATTTAGTTATTGGGGTATCTAATGTGTGTAAATTATACGTTTATCAAAGACATGCAATTTACTTCTCATAAAAGAAAGTATAGGGACCAGAAGTTTAATGCAAAACAAGGGGATACGAAAGGTCGATTGACTGGGATGTTTGAACAAGTTTTGGATAATCACCCACCAACAACGAATGATTCAAATATTGTTTTCTCACTTTTTTATTCTTTAAATCAGAACCGAGAAATGAGTTATGACACCACTGCCGAATATATTAATTCAAAGTATATTTGTAGGAAATTAGTACTGTATCATCTTTAAGTCGACAAATAGACCCGAGAAGAGTGTGGGTTTTAGCTATGATGCTATATCAAGCGAATGATTGTTCTTTTAAAATGTATTGCATTTAAAGAACACCATCCTGTGTACATGTCATTTGTAAGCCTAGACAATGTTCTCTTGTTTTTTTTATCTGTAGAATAGCCAATATTAGCAACTGCTTAGCTCTTATTCCCCAGAAAGGTCTTATGGATGAGATTAATTGCCTCAAGGGAAAAAAGCAATAATGACCCACGTGTCACAAACTAATGTCATGACAAGTACTTCGAACTAACAAGAGACCTGAATAATTTTGTGACTATGTACGGGTTCATGCATGAGTGGAAGGAAGGTTATTGGCATGAATCCGGTCACTCATTTCTCCTTCTGTGCTTAAGCCATATCCGTTTGAACTGTACTTTTTTAGAATTTCTACCAATCCAACGTTTGGTTGTACATGGGAGAGGTTCCAAGGTCCAATCCTGTTGGTGCATATAGTGTGATCAGCGTGCGCGTGTCTTGCCTGTCAAAAGTGGTATCAGTGTTGTAGCTGTTGAAGTAACATTGAATGTCACTTGAACTCCTCCTGAACTAATATCACTCACCTACGTCTTCATTCGTCACATGGCAACGATGCCGAGTTCTTTTTTTGTTTTTTGCTCTGAAAAAGTGGGGAAAAGGAAATTAACTCATCCAACAGTTTAAGATGTGCATTAGAGTTGATGCAGGTGCGAGCTTGAGCTTCGCAATGCTAAAAAAAGCTGACAAAGATGACCATTTCAGCCGCCTAGCAAGTATCAACTTGAACTAGTATAATAATATAACAAATTTAATTTTCTCACCAAACGGTACTTCTGCAGGAAACTTGTTCGGCTGATGTTGTTTAAGTGCCATCATTAACAAGTATAAATTATGTTTCTTGATCTTCCATTTGATAAGACCTGATCTAAGCAAATTGAAAGCATCTCTAATTTATACTTTCTTTTCACCACGTGAGGGCTTGCCAAACTAGGCCTTTCTGTGCACATCAACTACGTTTATGGTGGAAAACTGAAAAACAAGAGAGCTTAAACGTTGAATGAGGCCAAGGGTAATGTTTTTACGATGCTGAGGTGGAAGAACGAAGAATTTTATATATTGATTATAAACCTATTGCAACTTGGGATGCACGCTTAATTAGTGTTCCTAAAGAATGTGACACAAATCTAGTAGCGAGACCATTAGCACGTTTTCACCAATCAAATGGTACTTCTGCAGGAAAAAGAAAAAGAAAAAAACAAATACTAGTGATAGGCGTAAGAAAATTACAGCCCAACCGCCGGCGAAATATATATGAACGTCATTTGGAGAGAAGACTCACGTATGAAGCCAACTGGTTTGAACAACCTGGATACGTTCCTAGGATTTGCATATAAGAATTTGGTCCACAGAATACTTCTAAGCCAACGTCCTTGACAGTCATAATTTAATACTAGGCTGAATCTTAAACTAAATTTAGGGATGCCCTTGTACAAATATGTTATTTCATTTTACTTAATTGGCACTCCTGTCCAACTAAAACTGTTTCCATTAATTTTCTTTTGATAGCTTCTCTGAGTTTATCTTCAGGTGATCAAGCTTTCAGGAAGCGTCTGCAACTAACAACGCACCAGCAAAATCACAGCTCGCCTTGCTATAAAATATTTGAATCCAATGAATTAAAGCATGGAGAACATGAGTGTAATACATATACTCGAGAATAGTTTACATATATTGAGGAAAACGTGATGATCACATCAACAAGGGATATTATCTTAGTTTCTATCACTATCCAGCTTTAATTAAGTTCAAAACTCAAACCACGCCAGCCTTGATCATTATCAGATTAGGTAACCAGTGGAAGTTTGCTTCCTCCTCATCAGTCATCAAGTAATTATGGTACATGGAAGGAGGTCCGGATTAAACATCTGGCCAACAAGGCAAAAGGAAATAAAAAATAAGGTCAACTGAAAGGTTAAAGAAATTGTTTAGGATTAGGAGTGTTTGATATATACCATTTGATGCTAGCATGTCGCACAAGGTTCCTGCAGCCAAAAGCGGGGCGGGGCCTGCATGACGTGGAAAAAAACTGGAGTATGAGGTAATTTTGAAGAGGACCACTCAATGCTCGAATGAGCATATTTGCAAGATCTGCTTCCAATCGGTTAACTATGTGTTTTTCTGCGCGTTTTTACTCATGTTCGTAGGGAAGCAAATGGTGTACACATTGCCTGGCTAGGCATGCTAAGTATTTGTCTGAACCAAAGGCTTGGGTGAGGGAGGTTCCGGCCTTTCTGGAGCTGGCTGCGAGAATGGATAGAACTCGTCCATTGTAAAGAGTTTCTATGCTTGCACCATCATTTTTTAAGAATCTAAAAAAATTGGACCAGTCAAGTGTGAGACGAGAATCTTACATAATTCTGATCGATTTCAAACCCTGGTCAACAAGAACATAATCTGTACACTGTAATCTTCTTGTATTGGCTACTGACCCCGGTTTCACGTGTGCATCCAAATCTGAAGTTTTGGCTGTATGTAAGGTGACTCATTAAGCTTTAGTAGGAATTAGCATGAGTATGAGTAGCCGTTTTATTAATGTTGAAGCAACTGCAGGCTTATGGGAGAGTTCGGTTATAGAAATGAAAATATTGCGGACTATGCTCTCAAGAACGGATAATTTCTCTTCCAAAGTTAGCCAGAAACGTTATTGGTGGAAATTCAGATTCCTTTGTACCTTATGGAGGTGTCACTGATTTTAACTTGCAGACTTTCTTTCGCTTTCCTTGTACATTTAAACCACCTAATGGAGACACAATCTACTTACACTACCAAACTCCCTGTCTTGGCGTACTACTTGTGGGCTGAACTTGCCAAAGTCGCTTACTGTGAAGGATGGGCCACTTCAGGGCCTTAAGCACAAATGAACTGCCTGTTTGTACGTATAAAAAATAACAAAGAAAGAAATGCCAGCTTTTTTCCCTTTTCTTTTTACTGAAAACTGCCTGTTTGATTGAGCCCTAAAACATGCCTTGACCAGTAAAATTATGGAGATTTGGGAAGAGTAAATAGGATTATTTGCTTCATTGTCGTAAACTCTTTATATCATGTAAATAGGATTATTTCCTTCTCTTTTTCCTACTTATTGTAAACTCTTTATATCATGTAAGTATAGTATATTAGCAATTTGATCCTTTCCAATTTAGTGTGGACAACCCTTTCTACATGGTGCACATTGAATTACAAATAACCAATGATGAAAACATCTGATTTGAAGGAAAATTTCTCAGTGATATCACACACCACACTGTTCCAATATTTCGCCATTCAGCAACTTACACGTTAGTCACTAGTGGCTGCATGTGGGTCCTAATAAAAACGTCACAGCTCTTGGTAACTAACGTGTAAGTTGGTGAATGGTGAAATACATGGACAGCGTGGTGCGCTCGCGAAATTCACGTAAAATTTTCTCGATTTGAAGACTTGATAATGAAAATCACAAAACAAGCAGAAGATCTTATTAGAATCAGAGTAGACATCACAACAATAGACTGAAAGGCTTAAAACTTAGAACCAATCATTCACTAGACACTTTGGTCCGCCTCCGGCTGAGCTCATCAGAGAGTCTCTTGGCGAAACTGGTCAGGGCCTCCTCGTTGGTTCCCTCTCCTTGTACCACTTCATACAAGCCAGTTTCTATGTTTACCCTAGACACCGGCTTCTCCAAAAGCCTTTTGCCTATATCCACCAGGTTTTGCAAGTTTTCTGCTGTTGCGATGTCAAGTGATGCTGCATCCCCCGTCAGTGAATCCTCCTAACAAAAAATTTATAACGTAACTGATCTCACATTCTTAATCTTTTGTGGGCATCATATTTAGGAGACTAGAGAAAGGAGAGACAATGGGGATCACCTCTATGCGTAGATAGTTGTTGGTTGAGTTAAGGGTTTGGAAGAGAACAGAATTGTGAATGTCGACCATGTCTGAGCTTGCTTGGGTGAAGGAGTCCAAAAGAGGGCTAGAGTTCTTGTTATATAGCCATCCAAACGACCCCCATTTAGATGCTATTTGGGCGTCATACTTCTCCTCTTGCTTGGCCATCCCCGTTCCGAGAGAGATGACTAAGAACTTGCCACAGTCATGAGGCTTAATGGTAAAGAAATCTGGATTCTTGAAGTAAATTTCCCTCGAAACGGCCGTCATAGCAGCTAATGTCTGCACAAGATAAAAAAGAGTCACTCGTCATATTTGTTTCTTTGATAAATGATCAGTCATCATGTTGGTCACTTAATTCGTTCTTACAAGCAAAGCGTTGTTAGTCACATCCATAATATGATCATGTCACTGAAGGAGGACTTGAATCCTGATAGTTTTATTTACAAAATCATGATGTCTATATAATATCACCGACGTAGCCATCTTACGGGGTTGTTTGCAGCAACTCCACCATCAACTAGGTCATAGCTGTATATGTTCCCTTCAGAGTCTTCGGCCTCAAAGAAGTGGGAAGGAAGAAAAGTTGGAGCAGCAGATGTGCCTATGCATATGTCTGAAAGAAGAGGGTCTCTCAAAACATTTGCATTTGCCTGTATTTAAAGAACCAAGGAAATTAATTAAGCCGTCTTCAAGTATATGCAAATACATCAGCGATAGAGGACAGCAAAAGGACTCTAGTGTACAGCTAGGTTCTAAGGAACATGCCCAAGTAGATTTGTTCATCCTTGTTTAAATAATCAGCATCCGGAAAAAGGCTGCCATTGATATGAATGTTGTGTAGATATGTACACCACACGTTTATGCAGTGTTAACATTCATCATATTTCATGTTATACACTTCCCTCAGAAGTGTCAAAGGTCCGTTTGGGGCGTGAAAGAAGCAAAACATCCACAGTAGATAATCCACCGTGGATGTTTTTTTGGGATGTTTTCAACTTTCAAGCTGAAATACCAGTTTGAAAGCTGAAATACCAGCTTGAAAGTGTTTCAGCTGAAAGTTAAAAAAATTCTAAAAAAACATCCAGCTGAATTTTTGTCAGCTGGATGTTTGCTTTTAATCACGCCCCAAACGGCCCCTTAGTCATATAAGAGAGACGGTGGCACCTTGTATGTTGAGAAGATGACAGGCTGCATGCGTTTTATATCAAACGAAGTAATGACCACATTTGTTAGGGTTTGGTGCAATCTCGTCTCCCCAAGAAGCCGTCTTAAAAGGGAATGCAGATACTTCCCATGATACTTTGGCCCATTCACTGCATTACACAGCTCCACTACCCAACTAAACATACATCTGTTATAAGAACACAAATCTTGATCAGATAAATAATTATGCATATATATGATGAAAATTGCACGAGCACACTTGCGACCTCTGTGTCTGAGGAAAGATCTTGGCACTGTGCTCCAAGAAGAAGTTTGGAATGTCTTGGGCAGCATAGAGGGGCCGGTTATTCTCGTCCGGGGCAGTAAGCATGGTGGTTATCAATCCCCCGCTGCTAGTACCCGCAATCACATCAAAGTAGTCTGCTAGCCTTGCTTGTTCTCCGTCTAGGCCCTACAACATGAAGATGTAACATGCGGATTAACTTGTTCTATACTGGTAAGAAGCATCAGAAGAATTTGTTCATTCTGTTAAACCTGTAGCTTGGTTTCGAGGAATGCGAGGATGGTCGCAGGGATGATTCCCCTTATTCCACCACCATCTATGCTTAGCACAGTGACCAAATATCCTTTGGAGGGGGGAGGGCTACGAGGGCTCTCCATTAGAACTCTCGCGAGTGGTAAAGAATGGTCCTTGTTCATTCTGCAACATGTAGATGTGCTAGGGTACTAGGCATTGGTCCCCTTAAAAGTGTAGAGAAACTCATAGGGATTACTTCTCAGAAAAGAAATTAACCAGGTCAATTGCAGTGATGAAACGTTCAGAAGAGTGCACGAAACAATAGTCTCAAACTTTTGGACTAGTATAACACATGTATTTTAAGAATAATTTTCTATTGAACAAGAGAAGAACACGACATTAACTGTAATGGTGAAAAGAACAGGACACCCGTCCTGCTCTGTGGTGATTCAGTAGAGGCTGGCTGCTGGTGTTGAAAGAGGGACTCGGGTTGAGGGTGAAGAGGATGAACAGCAAGTGGGAAGCCAACAGGAGCAGGGGCAACTCCGACTAGCTCGACAACCTCCAGCGGATGGCGACTCAACGGCATGCAAGGTAGGAGCCCATACCCCTCTCATCAAGTTTTGATTTTTTTGGAGTTCTTCGTCAATGGAGGTGACGGGGACGTCGACAGAGGAGGTAAGCGGTTGTGGCGGGTCACCAGGGGTCGATTCGACCTCCGCCAGGCCGTCGGCCTCGGTGAAGGAAGCAAAGGCAGCAGCTTTTTGCTACTGTCATCTCCTATCTCCTCTCCCAAATCTACCCGGACCACGGGCAGACGGTCAAAGGATGAGAGGAAGAGAAGAGAGGGTGGCGCTGGCTGGGCAATGGCGGCACAACGGCGGTTATTGTGGCAGCTGCCATCTATGGGCAAACCGAGGCCGACCAACTGGTCGTCTGAGGAAGACGACCGGTTCGGTCCCAGATCTAACTGGACCGGACTAGCAGACCGAACCGGTCCAAGTAATAAGACGGTTCAAGCATAGTTAAACCGAACCTGGTTCGGTCCAGAGTCAGGCCAAACCTGGTTCACTTATAACCCGAACCCGGTTCATGCTCAGGCCGAACCCAGTTCACTAAATAGATCCGGTTCACAAATCAGTTTAGTTTTGAACTGTCGGTGGACATCAACCGACAGTTAAAACTCCCTACAACTGACGATGGAACCTGACTGTATGTGTAATTCAATGCAGTATGGTACATACAGAGCCAGCAAAGTACATAGGCTCATTTTATTGGTTTTGGGCTATTTGATAAATTATTTTAAGCCCTAATTGGCGTATTAGCCCGACTAATAAACCTAGTTGGTTTAGAGACTTAATCATTTTATGAAAGATAATAATGTAACACCCGAAAATTCTGTAAGTTTACCAAAATTAGTATTTTAGGAAACTGTTCTAAAATAGGAAAGTTTTGCTGCCTGTTTTGAAATCTTTTAATCTGGTGTGTTGATTTGGTTTTGTGATGCATATAGAAGAGTGGAATTGATAAATCAGTTTAGGCTGTACACCAGGGCGCGAGGACTAGCCCTGGCGCTGGGCTCAACCTGGCGCTGAGGCTGGCCTGGCGCCAGGGGCTGAGTGCACCTGACGCCAGGAGTGGGGACTAGGCACCAAGGTATGAGACCAGTGTGTAGAGACTCATTTGAGTATTTTGAGTTATTAAATTGAGTTAGTGATGTGGTACAAGAGTTGTGCAATATTTTCAGCACACTTCATTCGCGGGACATCGAAGCCGTCCATCTGTGTGCCACACACCAGACGTAGGAGCACCTGAGGGCCTGAGCCACATGGGCACAGCGCCCTGGGCATGGTGCACGAGTTGGCATGATTTGGTTAGGAGAGAGAGAATCAAGGAGAAGAGGGAATTTTGAATTAATTGCAAATCCGGTTTGAATTGGACTGTTTTTGGGGAATTCCTAATTAAAGGAAGTTAAGGCAATCAAAGAGAGGTTTATGGACGTGATGGAATTAGTTACCAATCTAATTTAGAGTTGCCATGTGGCAAAGAGCAATGATCGTGCTTTGAAATCAATTTAAAGGAGGTTATTGAAGTAGTTTTGGGAACCAATTTAAATTCACTTAATTCCCTAATTAAAGGGGATTTGTAACCGATTGAGATAATGGATTGACCACATTCAAGAGGAGATCGTGCCTTGGTTTGGGGCAGATCGTGGCCTTAGATTAGGTAGCAATCAATGGTGGAAGGTTGAATCCAATTTGGAAAAAATTATCTTAAGTATGTGTAACTGAATTAGAGTTTTGAAACTCCTTAATTAAAGGAAATCCTAACTAAATGAGGAGTTAATTTGGGGGCACGTCTTGGGCAAGTGGAAGGCTTGTTTTTGGTGATCATTCGTGGCCTTTGGATTAGGAGAAAATCGACGATAGAGATGTGTCTTATGAGAATAGGACACTTGCTATTTAAACTCACTAAGTGAGAGACCCCCATCCCTTTGAGACTTTGAGAGACGTGCAAACCAGCAAAGGGGGTCCCGTCCATTCTCCTTTCAGCCATCTACAGTGACCTAAGTGGTGGTAGTGCGAGCCGTAATGCTTGGATCGCGAGAGCAAGAGAGGTGATTAGAAGGAGACCACTCGCGTAAGAGATATCCGATTTTTTTTTAGGTAGGTGCTCTTTTCCCACAATTCCATACTATAAATTGTGATATTTTGTGATGAATATGATACTTGAGCACTGATGTGAATGTCTATATGAATGATGATCCGTTTGATATTGGTGTCGTTCAATTCAAAGGTTTACCATTTGTTATTTTAAACATGATGACTATTGCACCCGATCCTAGTAAATTAAATACTTCTCATGCATGGCTCCACTTAGCTCTCACCGTATGCTTGCTACTTTGGTCGAGATGAGTACATTCTGTTGGACGTTGTACAATTGTATGTCTTTATATGGATGTCTTCTTTCCTTAGTTTCGTTGTTATATGTCATCGATGATCATGTGGTGTCATACCGAATTCCAGATTTCAATCATATGCTGTGATTAATCCTTAAAGTTTGAAACTTGTGGTTAATGCGTATTGGTATTCAGATGTTTCAGCCTCCAAGATTAGCTTTGGGTCGTCAGTTTTCCTATCTCACGTTAATTGTCCATTTTGGGTCATATCAACCGATAAAGGGAAGTATTTGTACAAAACTATTTTGGCATAATGATACATACTTTATGATACTAACTATTAAAGTAACAATTTTTGTGAAAAAGAGTTCCTGGAGTTCGAGATTTACTGTACCCTAATTATCTCATGATTCAGTATGGGGTATGTCCTGAATTAACAGTGCTAATTGCAGTCTACATGTCTAAACCATATGATTAACAATGTAGGTAAGAATCTAATTAATTGCAGAACAATTGGGAGTTAGTAAACGCCCAGGAGAATAATGTAATAAGTCTAGAATGCATTAATAAGTGTTTAATTGAGTAATAGACTATATTGATTAAGTAAGTTTATAATTAATGATCTCGGCAAGACTTAGTCTTGTGCCGACAGACTGTAATAGAAAAATTATAACTAAATATAGAAAATTCATAAAATTATGCCGTAAATTGCGTTATAACCTAGAAACATGGGGCAGTCTGTCATAAAAATATCAGACCATAATATATTTTGTGCAGAACGTGGTGATCCAGAGAAAGGAGCTATTGTGCAGATAATAGTATATTATCGGGTTGTTTAAACTATACCTTATATTAAAACCTATGTGATATACCTAATGATAAATTGTAGTAACTATATAAAATCCAGAGAGATGAAGTCAGTAACGTCTAGTAATTGATCCAATCCAGAGAGTGAGTCATGTCGGACCGAGTCATTCCTTCGTGGGGCATCGTTCTACCAATATAGTATCTTTGGCGTCGAACTTGAAATCTTAGATTCTCGGTTAGGGTTTAGTTTCCTAGACCCTACCATCTTATACCAACGTCACATAATCCTCAATATTGTCAGAATCAATGATGTCTTGATTGGAGCTATGCATGGTGAAGGTGTTTAATGAGTTATGTCTGATGAGTCTCAGTCTTGAGTCATCCTGTGATTGAACATTGAGAATTCTTTGGTTACTCATATGTGAGTCAACTCAGACTGTATTTCTTGAGTACTTCTATGTGAGTTAATTCAGATTGTATCAATGAGATTGTTACTTTACTCCTCGATGAGTCAGATTTTGGAAGATTGATGTTTGAGTCTCTAGATGAGAGAGCTCTTGATATTTTTAGATTGATTCAGTTCTATGTAAATTGTTTCTCTACTAAGAGTTTCGATGAACGCTCTTAGATTGGAATCATAGTATGCTCATGAGCCATTGCTAGATCTTACGAGATCTCAGATTATATTATGAACCTCTGTAGTTCAGCCGATGATGGCAATGCGTGCGCTTTAGACTGTATGATATTACGGAAGGTCTGCAGTCTCAGCCCATTGTGCCCGTAAGCACCGATGGGCCAGCATCCCTAGACGCATGGTCGGGTTCCTCTGTAGAACCTCTAGGATGATCTGGTATTAATGTCCATAGGGGAAGTGGACTGAACAGAGAGCAGAAATTGTTATCTCCAACACTCTGTATGTTTGGAGTCAGTATTCATTATTATTTTCTCCCCACGCTTTGTACGTTTGGGATCTGAGTTAATGTTTATTTATTCTCGACCGTTGATGGTCTTTGATGATGATTATTGTCCAGGTAAGTGAACTCCATATTTGCTCAACCTGATCTTTTTAAACGTGTCTTTATACCATGTTGTCAGCATTTCCTTTATTATTATTATGTTGTGGATTTTTCTTGGCTCCTACTGGGTATTTCTTTCGAAATACTCATGCATCTCTCGATGCAGGAATTAAAGTGGAGAAGAACTAGCAAGGTTCGTGTTTGGAGCTCGATGACGGAAGTTGATAAGATGTGGATTTATTTATCATTTTTATTTTCTATTCGCGGAGAACTTATCAACCTGTGTGCTGAATTTATTTTGATGTTTAATGAATTATTGACTGAATTATTGTAATAGTGTAGTTTGTTTTATTATTTAAGATTTTTGTATAACGGATATTGGTTAAGCATTCTGGAATGGGATCGTATGTGTTGAGTATTCGGTCGCGGCCCGGGTTTCAGCCTCATGACCTTAATTGAGTTAGTGCTTCCGCACATTATTCGAGGTTTTGAAATTCGGGGCGTGACAAATAAAATGATGACTTGGGGGCTAAGCTTGAGGGTTGGGAAGAACCTAATCAAAATAAAGACTAAAATGCCCTTGGGATTGGGAGTCAGTGTATGAGTGAGAGGGACTTCCGATCATGCGACCGAATGACTATTAAGTCAAATGTCAGACTATCTATTGAGCTACTAAGCCAGCAGTTATGAATTGTATACTATAACTCTAAAAGGGGTTCATACTAGTTATATGTGATACCTGTTAAGGATCACAAGGTATTGGTTGGGGTGGTGTTGCATCTTCCGACTGGTGGAAGCTCTGCCGTCTGTATCCTCTCTATAGATTTTAGAAAATATTCACATCTTCCCATTGAAGGAAACTCTGTGTCATGGTACCTGATGAGGACCAACTTCTATGGGCCACGCTTAAGCTGTTGTATCTTTCTATGGATTTTAGAGAGAGCATTTACATGTTATTTTGGCCCATGTTTGCATCTTTCTATGGATTTTAGAGAGCATTAAATATTCTATTGGCCAAGCTTAAGCTGTTACCTCTTCTCTATAGATTTTAGAGAGAGTTTTTGCATCTTCCCTTGATGGAAGCTCTGCACTCATCCTGAGCCGTGGTTGCCAGGTGGTTTATTGTACACATTGGAGGCGCTAGCATCCTGGAAAGTTGCGTTCTCCCGACCCACATCGAGCCCAGGAGCTGATGTGGAGCCAGACTGTAAGGACCCTAACCTTTGAACCGGTTTATTTTAATATTAGTCATTGGTTAATCATGTGGTTTAAGTGTTTTACGATTTAACTCGGTTGTTTTCGAAAATAAATGAATTTACAATGGTTTTAATCAAAACTGATTTCACAATAATGAGTTTTAAGTGATTTTAGATCAAACCTGCATTTTTGGAATTTTTCAGATTTTTCACTAATTTTCTGAAAATTAGGTTTGACGGGACCCCGGCGGGCCCCGCCGTCAAAAATTAGATTTTGTGACCAAGATACCCTAGACATTACAAAAATTTTCAGAATTTTCTGGACTTAATTTCGGATTAAAATCGCCAAATTATCCAATTTTAACCAAAAAACTTATTTTTACCCCAAACTTTAATTAGGGCTACCCCAAATTTTTCTATAAAAGGAAAGTGCTGTGCCCTTTCCTAATTTGGGAAAAAGGCTTGGCTGAGAGAATTAGGAGCCTCTTTCCCCTTGCTTAAAGAGGAAGGGATTAAATGTATTTAGCCTAATCTTTGTTATTTTCTTTAAAAATCTTTTAATCATTTCTTAATCTTGATTCATTCAATGTTTTAATCCATTTTGAAAGCATAAAAATTACTGTTTTATACTTATCTACTAAGCCTAATCTTCAAAATCATATGTCTATGTTTTTAAAAGGCCATAGATCTGAGGTTTAGCATTTGTTTTTCAAAGCTTAATAATGATTAATAGAGTATTAATATAAAATTATTTTGTTTGAAAGGTGTTCAAAGTGGTTCAAGGTTTCTCTCATCAAATCAAGGTAATGGGTTCTTCAATCTCAGTTTTGGGTAGTGAATGACTTGTTTTAATAGCTTTTACTTGAATTGGTGTTCTTGTTTAGGGCTCTAATGGTGGGTTTAATAAATGCTAATCTTTTGCTATGATTTCTTGGGGTTTCATCTTAGAATGATATGTGGATATATTCTGGAATGTTTGATGGGTTTGTATTAATGTTTGAGGCATGTATTAAGCTTTCAAGATGTGTTAATGGAGTCTCGGTTTTTGAAAATTTGAAAATGGGAGAGATGACCCGCGATCATTTTCTCGGTTTTGATTTACAACCCGATTTTTAAATAAGTATAACTTTTTACTCCGAACCACGAATTGAGTGTGGTTGGTGGCGTTAGAAAGCTGATTTCTTGAAATTTAATATGAACTTTGAATCAACCCAATCTTATATCTGTGCACGAAGTTATGAAGATTTAAATATTAAAGTTATTTTTTACCCCATTATTGCATCTTACTCTTGTTTCCCTATAAAAACCAAAAACTACATTAAAGTACCCCTAATTTTAATCAAACACCAACATAAATATAGGTTAAATGGCTTATGAAATGCATCATTCATGTATAGATCATATTGCTTATGAGTAATTGAGGTGATCATGTTATGGTTTATTGTATGGTAAAAGAGCATGCTTGTAGGAGTAAGCCTTCAACTCTACATGGATGGATTAAGCTAAGTAGGGTATGTGATATTATTACACATGTTGATAATGACATATATTGATATTGAAATTATATCATGGTAAAATCCTTGTGAATAAGCATGTTTCCGGCAAGGTTATGATATTATGAACTATGAGATGTGCTCTTTTATGTCAAGTATGGTTTTATTGAGAATTGTGATTTGAAATGGGATTTAAGAATGCATTTAATGTCTTATGAGGTTTTGTCAAAGCATGTTGCCATATGATTAGAATTGCATGAACACACACATATTTGGGAGTTTATCATGATATTGTAGTTGATATATGTTTTGGTTATGATGCATGAGGGGATGGATTGGGAGCACGCTCCATGTGTTGGAATCCACGTAGGATTGCTCACGGATGTACCATGATAGCATGCATCATGTATCGGACTTCATGGATAAAGTTTTATCGTTGTTTAAATGGAATTGATCGATTGTATGCAATGTGTGAGACTGTATGCCGGATTAATCGATCGATGGATTAATCGAAACTTGGTTGGTCCGAAAGGACATGTTTTCGATTTCGTTCCCTCCTGGAACAGGTTCACTCCCCGGGTTGAGTTTTGATTGAGATATATGGGGGACGAGTTGTGTACTTGCCTTGCGAAGATTATTGAGAAGTCAAAAACCGGACACTGAGCACCCGGGTGGTATGCTTTTGTGCACCAGCTACCACGTGTTCTAGTTTCTCTTCGTGAGATTCGGGCTCTCCCCCTCCGCAGGCATCTACCCAGGGCGAACACACCTGCTCTAGTTTCTCTTCATGAGATTCGGGCATCCTTGGCCAGGATTGTCTAGGGCGAGCAGCACTTGGGATTGACAACCCCCTTGTTCCTGTGTAGGAACCGGACCATGATACGCCTTCGTGGCCTTGATTGTGTCCCGCTTTAGTGGCAGATTGCGTTACTCCTTGATGGAGGCATTCACCATTGTGATGATACATGCTTATTGCGATGTTATGCATGCTTATACCATGTGTTGGTTATTTTGGACATGCAGGGTGAATTTTTGAGATATAAATGCATGATTATACCATGTGTTGGTTATTTTGGATATGCAGGGTGAATTTACGAGATATGAATGCATGATTATACCATGTGTTGTTTATTTTGGATATGCAGGGTGAATTTACGAGATATGAATGCATGATTATACCATGTGTTGGTTACTTTGGATATGCAGGGTGAATTTATGAGATATGAATGCCTAATTAGATGGAAGTATGTGGATGAGATATCATGTTGCAGGATTATGTGTTATGAATGCATGATATGGGAGTTTGTGAATCAGATATGGTTATACAGTTTTATGTGTTATATATGCATGACTAGATAATGGGATAATCATGTCGATTATGGATTTTCAGCTATGTTATGATGCCTTGTGATTTCTAATTATTGTCAATTATACAAAACCATTACTGAGTTTTATACTCACCCCTCTTTTCTTGTTTTATTTTGGGGCTGCGTGGTGCGACACGCAGACGGACAGGATCCTCTATTTGAGGAGCAATCGTAGAGAGAGCGGGATTGGACGTGAATGCCTTAGACTTGATTAGTTTATCTTTTGGAGTTGTTATATTTGGTATGTTGAGACTTGTAGACCCTTTTGATTCGAGCCGGTGTGTTGGCTCAAAATGGTACTTGTGGGTTTGATGACTTGTCGATCTACTTTGAGTTAGACTCTACATTTATTCCTCTTATTTACTCTTGCTCAAAACTATTTATGCGTAACTCTGTTAGTGAGATCGCCCGTAAGAGGGGCATAAGTCTTCCGCTATATCTCTTAATGTCGCGCCCATGTGCCGGTTCGACTCTTGGACCATTTTCGGTTCGGATCGGGCAGTGCTCGGGGCATGACACAGACCCTTCAGTTGGTCATACCTTCTAAGGTAAGGAATGGGCGAGGCAGTCACCCTTGAGGGATTCAGGGCGTGCTGTGATTATCGGTATTAACCGGAGTGATAGTCACGGTGTTTTCATGCTGTCTGTCATTTAGGTATGACATTCAGTGAGTCTGTCTATATGGGTCAAAGACTTAATTATTGAATTTGAACTTGGTAAGCAATAAAAGACTTTGCTTGAAAGATTAATAAAAGATTCAAGTGGAATCCTATAATAGGTTGCATAATATGTCAATGCAAATCCTGGTTTATTGTAATGTTGATGACTCTGTTATGGTATCCCACTGAGTATTTTTATACTCAGCATCCTTTTGTAATGTAGGTGCTGTTGTGGAAGATTGACTTCGCACGACACTCGAGGATTTGGTGACTTTGTCGTGAGGATGTTCAGGAAGCTGCATAGTACTTCTTCACTATCGGGTTTGTTCTAGACCTTGTTATAAGGCGTGAGCGCCAACTATTTTCTAATGTATTTTAAAATGGATGATAGACTTGTACTTAAAGGACTTGCATTGGTTTAATCGACTTTGCATCTTGTAATACTATATGTATATATAATTTTGTATCCATATTTGTGAACCCCAATTATCACGGCATAGATGCTTAGTAAAAAATTTTGAACTAATGATTTATCGCATAGAGGAATAATCTTTTGATTTTTCGCTACTACTCTGATTTAAAAATGGTTTTAAAAATACAGTTTAAAAATACGGGCCGTGATATTAACAAGGAGTGGAACAATTATTCATATGTTACCCCTTAATAGGCCAATTGAACTTGATTCTCAGTACTGACGTGGTCTAGATCTGAAATAACTGATTCAATCCTTTAAACGTATAGTGCACTTGTTTTCAATGGCATTATGGCCCATAAAAAGAAGAGTTGTGAATTAGAAATTTGTGGGAACATGTAGAGGCACAAGCATGCATGTATTTCCTCCAATCAATCCGGGTAATACAAACGAGGCCTTCATGGATAAGGTTCCACCTATTTTAGCCACACTCTTTGAAGCCTCCATGGACTCTCACAAACGCAATCTTTGTGGCCTGTGGGCTTATAATACACGATCATTTCTTCGAATAATTACATCAAAATCATAAACTAATTAATTAAAGGGATAGGGATGCGGACAAGCCATGTCCAAGAGTACCACATAGGCCCATATTGGATAGTACGAGTGGGCCTCTAGCGAAGAGCTTATTTGCTCTTACTGAGATTGTGCCGTGACTTCTCACACAAACGTGATCTATGTGGGCCTATAAGACGAGATCAATTATTCTAATATTGAATAGTGCAAGTGGGCCTGGAGCGACGAGCCCATCTGCTCCCTGACACTGCACCGGACGACGCTTCAAACGACAGTGAGTGAGACGGCGTCTGTGTTGGCAATGGCGAATACTGCGAGGAGCTGATCCGACTGATTCTTCCTTCCCTGGGGCTGCTATGAGTTCCAACAGGTGTTCTCCGAGAATTAGATTGTTCACAACCCTATTTTTGTTGTAGGCGATTCGAACATGGAGAGCAATTCCAAAAGGCCAAATTTGAAGATTGCTATCATCCACCCTGATCTTGGAATAGGTTAGCCTGCTCCAATTGTGTGATATGGTTGTTTATCTCGTATTTGTATTTGGGCTCCTATTGTTTTGTTTCATTTAGTTTGTGTCTTCTTTGTGGAGCTCAACTAAATATTATGTGAAGTTACATGTCAGCCGGACTGTAGTGTATAACAAGGTTCTTTTTTTCCTAAGTAATATCCTTCTTGTTGATTAGAATTTTTTTACAATTCGGAAGAATCCTACACAACTACAGCGATTCAGCTGCCAGGATCACTGAATTAATTCCCATCTTGACGTAAAGAGAAAACAGTTTAAACCAACAACATAACAGAAACATCAGACCTCTGTAGAAACTTTACATTTATATACAAGGGTAGCAACCTTGCTAGGAATAAAATATGAAGTACAAGTATGTGGAAGTCATGCAGTGTAGCTTCAAACAAGCTATACAATGTTATGCCAGCTATATAGTTATAAATATAAATTATAGTTTCAAGTACATAGATGCTGGGCCAATGCTTTATCTTTTATTTCTAAAGGGAATAAGGAACATATTTTAGCCTAGAGCTATCTTTGGTTGTAGAATTGTTTCCTTTTTCATTGACGTTCAACACAATTCTTGTCATCTGGCATTTGATTGCTGTGGTTTCGCATCGGATAAGGTCACACCATGTTTGCTGTATATCCAATCAACCTTTTTGGTATAAGACATTAGAGGGGTTTCATGCTCTGTTCAAACCTGTCCCCACCTCCGAGCTCAATTAGAACTGCATTACAACCAACTTGGTGCACTACAGCTTCCGCAAGCACATTGCTACATGTTTTCCATTTTGGACATGTAGATTACTCCGAGATAACAAATCAGAGTAGTTATGTGTACAAGAAATATGGACTTAATTAGACAAAGTTTTAAATTCTATATGTCGCTCATTATTCAAACCTTACTTGATTTGTGATTGCACATTGTCAGTCCCTTCTTCTTTTTTTGAGTAATTCTGTCAGTCTCCTTCTTGTTTCACTTTGAAGATGGTGATAACTGCTGCTTGAGAATAAGATACTGATGACTTATTTTGTAGGTGGAGCTGAAAGACTAATGGTGGATGCAGCAGTCGAACTTGCATCACATGGACATGCTGTTCATGTTTTCACTGCTCATCATGATAAGGCACGATGCTTTGAGGAGACTATTGAAGGTGCATTGTTGGTTTTAAATTTATTTATTGCAATAATATCAAGCTTAGTCGGATTTAATTTATGCCCTATTTTGTAAGGATTTTTTTTTGTTTGCTGTCTAGGTCCTTTTCCTGTAACAGTGTATGGAGGATTCTTGCCACGACATATTTTCTACCAGTTCCATGCTGTGTTTGCATATCTAAGGTACATCTTTGTTGCTTTATGTGTGCTACTGTTGTGGCCATCCTTTGACATCATAGTGGCCGACCAAGTATATGTTATCATTCCTATGGTGAAACTGAAGAAGTCAACAAAGGTTTTATTGCTTTCCTAAATCTTACTCCATTTTGTAGTTTTTCTTTTCAAGTGGAAGCTTCTGTATATAAGAAAAACTGCAAGGTCATTACTTCATGGATGTTTATTTTTTTCTAGGTTGTATTTTATTGTCATTTTCCTGATCTGTTACTAGCACAACGTTCAAGTATTATTAGGAGGGTGTATCGCAGACCAATTGACATGATTGAAGAAGCTACTACTGGTAGAGCTCTTTTGAAACTTGAATTTGGCATAAACGCTTTAACTTCAGTAATTGTTTCATGAACATCCTTTTTGTCTAAGGAAAAAATGCACACATTTGGATGTGTTTTCCTTCCTATCAGTTGAAGGTTGATTGCATCAACAAATGAAATATAGGGAAAATTAATATTGTAGGGCAAACTAATTTATTAAGACACTGATCTTGGTCAGATTGAAAATGCTACTTGGTCTAGTGTAAGACAAAATACGACATAAAATCAACAATTAGCAAACTCATTCCTTTGGACATAAGGTCACACAAGGACAACCAACTAGGAATTGTACACAATTTTGTGAAGCAATTGGGGATTGTATACTATCCAGGATTGACTGCAAGGACTACTTTCCTAGTCTTGCTATCTCATGGCCTTTAATTTTCGCAATTTGCAGGGATGGTGGATTTGGTTCTTGTAAACAGCAGGTTTACGGGATCAACTTTTGCAAAAACATTCAGGCATCTAAATGCACAAGGAATTCGACCAGATGTTCTTTACCCAGCAGTCAATGTCGAATAGTTTGATGCACCGCATGCTTATAAGTATGTATAGTTATAGTATTTTCATATTGCAGAGACTTCAGCATGCCTTTTGTCACTTCTTTGAGTAAGTGATATCATATTCTTTTTTATTCTGCAGGTTGAATTTCCTCTTAGTTAACTGCTTTGAAAGGAAAAAGAATATTGGCTTAGCAATATCATCATTTTCATTGCTTCAGAGAGAGAACCTTTTAGGCGATGGCATGCCTGAGGTTACATTGACACTTGTGGGTATGATAGAATACGTTTGTTAGATATGGTAAACTAACCTAAGATGTTTAATTTACAAGATGAAATGTCATAGAAGAAATATTTTAAGGTGTTTGCTCCCCTTAAGTCAAAATATAACCCTTGATGTTTGTTATCAACATTGACTTGCTTTTTGTTATATGATTTTCTTTCTAAGACGGTTTTGTATTTATAATTGCCATTTTACCTCTTTTTGACATTTTATTATCTGATAAATTATGTAACAGATCTTCCTCTGAATCTTCCAAAACTTCAAATGATTTTCTTCTCTCTCCTTTTTTCTTTGACCAAAATAATTGTCTTCCTATATTGAATAAACCTATACTCTTTTAAGGTGGATTTGACAAACGTCTCAAAGAAAATGTAGAGTACCTGCAAGAGCTCAAAAGCTTGGCTGAAAGGGAAGGAGTTGTAGATCGAATGGCATTTGTCACTTCGTGCTCCACAGCTGAAAGAAATCAGCTACTTGCTGAATGCGTTTGTGTCATTTACACACCCAAGGTTGTCTTGCAGCCATGTCTTTGTATCAGATTCATCTTTGAAATCTTCCTTGTCCTGCTAAAGTTGTAAGACATACTGATGATGGTTGTTGACTAATTACAGGATGAACACTTTGGTATTGTTCCATTGGAAGCAATGGCTGCACAAAAGCCTATTATTGCATTCAATAGTGGGGGGCCTCTGGAGACAATTAATCACGAGGTGACAGGGTTCCTATGTGAGCCCACACCTAGAGAGTTTTCTCAGCCATGGCTAAGCTAATTAGGGACCCAAAATTGGCAGAAAGTATGGGCAAGGAAGCACGAGATCATGTTTGCAAGAGTTTCTCAACTAAAGTATTTGGCCAGTGATTGAACAGTACCCTCCTGGATGTTTACCATAGAAGACAGGAATAAAGGTATCAACTGAAAATATTTATTCATCTTTTATGGAAAAAGCAAAAATAATACTAACAACTATTTTTCATGACAATAAGCCCTTGGATGGAGCTTATTTTGAGCTGTAAAGTAGCCATGCTGTGAGTAAAATATAAAATTGGTTTCCATTTATGGGTATTGGTTTTTGCTTTTTAGTTTTTAGCTGGTTGTTCTTCTGCTTTAGTGTAAAATCACGTTCCAGGAGGTGATATTATAGTTGTGCTAATGGGGAAAGGGACGGTTGAAGTGTCTCCAAGCTGATTTGTTGCCTTTAGAAACAAAAGGAGAGTGATTGAGAGATTTTAATGGTATGTCTCTTTACTAGTTTTCAATTTTGTCAATCCCCTCGTCCTATTTTATGGTAAAGTCTCGGCATTATAAAGACTAATCTTGATGCATCAAAACCCCTTTAAGAATTCAATTGGGATGACTTTCTTTGTGAACTCAGATTACACATATAAAGGTGGTATGTGGCCTCTAAGGTTGCTACTCATATGATGGATCAAGGCCACTAAATGGAGGCCCCCATAGGAGGTTTTACTCCGTTCGACATTATCAGTATGCTCAATGCTTGGCATGTCCTCACTCCTCAGTCGCAGTAAAGTAAATGGCATAAGTTCCTGTTCCCCAATGATAATAGCTCACTGAAAAATTGTTTTTTTTTTAATCCACGAAGTGTTCACTTTTCCTTTATTTTATGGTAGGAGCCTTGTTCCATTTAGTAATTTTTTCACCTTGGCTACATATCCACAGATGGTTGTTGAGCGCCTTAGGGCCGCACAATTTTGATCGTGCAATGCCAGTAATAGGGGTTTTTCGTAAACATTATGCAATAAGACCATTCCACGGATTTTTTTTTTTCGTCGCACGGATCTTGCCATATGCCATGGGATGGGAACAGAGAACAATAAGAACACTGAAAGTGTGAAATCAGAAAAAGAAAAAAAAATAAGGAAAAAAATAAATTCGTCAAGCTGTTGATAAATGAAATGACCAATCAAGATTGGGCACGAGTCCACGTGGCAGTAAATGAGGCTGGTGTTGCACGCAAATGCGAAAAGAGGCGATAATGTGGGGGCGAATCCGCTGTTGCCATTGGCTGCTGAGTTCACCGGAGAAAGAGAAGAGAAGGGAAGTTGAGGTCAACGTCTTTGGTTGCGGAAGAGCTCTCCTCCCTGCGCTTTAGCTGAAGAAGATGGCAACGGCATATGCAGCGGCGGCGGGAGCTTCCATGGCGGCGGTGCTGGGTCCCCGCCTCCCCTCGTCCTCCACTCGCTCCCACCTGCTCCCACCTCGTCCCATCTCTTCTTCCCTACCTGCACCTCCTTCCTTTCACCTCCTCTCAGGTATTTTCTTAGCGCTTTTTCAAGTTTTTTTTATTGGCTATCCGCTTGGCAAACGCAAATGTGCTCATTTAATCTTTAACGAGGAATATATATTTGAAAAAGAAGGAATTGAGCAAGAGGTAGTTTGAGATAATGTTATCATCATCATACGCTTTATCCTACCTATCTGGGGTCGGCGAATGGATTATAATGCCACGTTTGACTCTTATTAGAATCAAAATGGTACAAAATTCATACAAAAAAACATAGTGGCAAGTTTGAGATGATGTTATCATGTTGTTCGAATTTTGCTCTTCTGCTTTGGCGGTACACTATACTTCTGTTTACCAATTATCGGTTATATGTAGCTTAAGCAACTAATTTATTAGTAGTGAATGTGAACAGGGCCGGATGCACATTCCCATTGGTTGTGACTCGTTAAACAAACTAAATTACACTAAAATGGAGCAATTTGGTCGCTGGCTACCCTATGCTGAGTTTAAGTTGATAGAAGTTACTAGTCTGATGGCATGTAAATGCAAGGATTCTTTATGTCAATTTTGATGCTTGCTATATATGACTGTTTTGGTTTCTTTATTTATTTGAATCTCTATGTCCGTCTATGTGGTACCATTGCTGTAACACCAAGAGTAGAATCCAGTAGCCAAATGTCATTTGTGATATATAAACGGTCTTTACTGATAAAATTACTCAGTGAATATTGGCTTATATAATGAGAAAGGCAGTGTCTTAGTGAGGAAACGGAAGTGATTTAAGTATATAAGTTGTTCATTCTCCGGGATAAAACTTTCTAGGGGAATATGAAGCTGACCTGCTTGTGCATGTCGCACATAAGATTGTACCTCTGAGCTTTCAAGATCATGTGGACCAGTGTACAAAGTATCAGCTGAATCTATTCATCCCCTTCTGGGATTTAGTACCAATCAACAATTTGGACAAATAAATGCAACTAAAACTAGTTCATTTTCAGGACAAAAGGAGTGTTAGTTACCTTGTTATATGCATTCTTGAATATTCTTTCTACCCTTTGACTGAGCTGGCTTGTACCATTTGCATAGGTTTTTTGGAGTATTGTTCTGTTTATTCTCCTTGTGTGCTAGTTATTGCCTTCTAAAAAATTTACCTAGATCTTGTTGAACATATATGCCTTTATTGACAGAGTCCCGCAAGTTTTCTTCCTTTCGAGTACGTGCCACATCATCTGAGGAGACATCCAGTTCTGTGCAAGTTGAAGAGGTGTTTTCAGATTTGAAGGAAAAGGTGATCATCACACTGTATTTTAATCTTCAAATCTAATTTGTTAGATTGTATCCCTGGTCTCAAACATTTTCTGTCTGACGATTGGCAGTGGGATGGACTTGAGAACAAGTCTACTGTAATTGTGTATGGTGGAGGTGCAATAGTTGCAGTCTGGCTGTCATCTATTATTATTGGTGCAATTAACTCCGTGCCACTGGTTGGTAGTCTTGGTCTTCTGTCTACTTATTTATAATTGAAAGCAGTATCTAGGACCTTCACATTTCTGAAAGATCTCTAGTTGATAACATTAACAAGGAAATTGTGCTTATTTGAATTCGTGTATTCTTTAGAAGATGCAAAAAAAAATTCCAATATAGGATATGCAAGGCTATACATTTGTTCGATTTTAGAATAAGCAAGTATGCTTGTCTTTTTTTTTACATTTGTGTACTCTTTCTCTTTCTTGTATACTTCTCGGAATACATACAACTGTAAAGAAGATTACATTATTAATCTGTCATTTCTTTTGGGAACACTTGTAAGTACCCATGTAAATTTAAATTAAAATACTCATCAATTGAAGGAATTATTAGTGCAGAGAAATTTTCGATAATGGCTTTTGTCAACTGATACCATTGATGTTACTGTCCTATTTTGTGGTTACAATATGTTCTGGTAAATTTTTCCAATGCTTAGCTTGTTTTTGTTTATCTTTGATCAATTTTTGTGCTCTCTCCAACCAGTTGCCAAAGCTTATGGAGTTAGTTGGGCTTGGATACACTGGATGGTTCGTTTATCGCTATCTCCTGTTCAAAGTATATCATTGCATCCCTTCATTTGCATTCTCTACATTCAATTGAAACCTGACTTGCGTCGTCCTGTCCTTCGTTTATGTTCTCTACTTCCAATTGACACGTCTGACTTGGGTCCTCTTTGATTTCTCAGCAAAGCCGAAAAGAGTTAGCCACGGACATTGAAGCACTCAAGAAAAAGATTGCTGGAACAGGTGAATAAACTAAAGTCACTGGAAATATATCATCTTTTGGCTTTAGATAAATAACAATTTCATTTTAACGTTTCCGCTATTTCCCTGTGTAAGTGGCACGGAACTTGTAAGCTATAATTTAATTGTGTTGTTCGAAATATTTTTTTCACCACAGCCCTGATGCCATAACATTGATCACGGAACTAACAGAGTGTGCCGTTACAGTAATCATGGGACTAACAAATAGAATGATTTCGAAATAGTGTGGAACATATCTAGATAAGTGGAGTATGAATTGGTGGAAGTTGAGTCAGGCAGATTTAGGTGATTAAATCAGTCATAAGAAAGATGTCCAATCAAACTTTTAGTTGGTTTTCCCTGCACAGATATTCATGTTACCAAGAACTTGATTAATTGGAAGTTGGGTTGCAACTTCAAACATTGATTTTATGCTCCCTCCGTCCTTTATTGTGTCTATTTGGTTTTTCAAAATGGACTACTTCAGCTCATTTTGAAAAAACCAAGCAGGACACTTAATGTGGGATGGAGGGCGTATGCATTATAACTTAGTGACACAATCCTGGCGATGGGGACTGTCACAAACGGCGGGTTGACAGGCACTCGTTCAAATAATTAAGCTTCTTCTATATCTGTAGGGTGGCTGTTTTTATCTACCTGCCAGCGGGCAGCTATCAGCTTAAAAAATCTTCTATTCTCCGTTGGTTTCATATTTTTATGCGTTCCAAGATACATAGTCCCGTTCGCAAAAATGGACCCAAATGCATGGCATATATTTGCAAAATCCATGTGAACTTTCCTTTTAATAAAAAAAAATGATAAAAAAAATTCCTACCCAGGTAAAAGCGATGGGAATTTTGCAATTAACGTTTGAAGGCATAAACACTTCTTTTAGGGAGATTTTGTGATCAGGCGGAGAGTGTAAATAATAGCAAAAGGGATAGGATACATAAGAAATATAGGAGTATTTGGGTAATCCATTGTCATGTTTCCACATTATCATATACTTGACCGCATTATTTGAGCCGTTTATCATCATCCACTGCTGGCTGCAAAGATTCCCAATATCCTATAAACAGCTGATAACGGACGTTTGTCATCATCATCTGCTCTCATAACGGTACACCAAAACCATACAACCATGAGGTGGCAGGTTTTTGTTGGACAGGGAGTGGACCTTACATTGCCATTTTACCAAGTCCAACCAATACCTGCCACCTCGTGGTTTTTTGTTTTGTTGTACAAATTGGTTGTGCAATTGTAACTTCAGAAGCAATTGTTAAGTGCATTAAACATGCGACACATGCAGGTAGTCAGGCATTTGATACGGGGCTCGCTTGACACAAGCTAATTAGTGAGGCAAAATCCTCAAATATGATTACACTGAGCTAAATACTTATTTTGATTTAAATGAGCAAAAACAGACTTGCTATTTATCTGATGGAACCTAAATAAAAGTATTTTTACCCAGCAAAACAAAAATATTATGCTGATCCTGTCATTTTGTCTTGCAACATGTATTATACTGATCCTTTTTCCTTATGCTGATCCTGTCATCTAACGAACGAAAGGTAAACCACTAGGCATGAAGGCCCTATACATTTCCAGAATTATGGTGCATATGACTAATGGAAAAGAAAGAGAATAGATTAAAATGGTCATTTACATAAAACAAAAAAAATCCCTCAGATAAATGTTTTTAAACATTACTCGTTTCCTCTGAGCGATCTTCAGGCCTGTAATTCATCACTTCTCTGGCTCTTGCACTTCTATATTGCAGCCTTTGGTGGAGTGCTTCTGACATTTGACCGAAGAACTCAGGATCCCATCTGCTAATTAAAGAAGGATCCTCTGCATAGCAGATGTATATGGAAGTAACTGCACTTTCAACAACTGCCATGGCTAGACCAACCTGAAAAATTGATTACCCATTTGTCAAATTAAAACCTCAAAATCGGCATATTACATGTATTGGACAAATGATCATACACCCTCATTTACTTTTAAAAGAGTTCACCATGTTCTGACCAAAAAAAATATTACTGAATGCATCTATCTACTAGGGTCATTAGTTTAATAGTTACTTTTGTAGGTGCAAATTAGGAGCATGAAATTTTTCCATAGAGATAGCAAAGCAGCTAAAAATAACACAAATCTATAGCAAAAGAAGCATAAAGATCTTTTGTCTTTTTCTTTATCAATAAAGAACCCAAAAAAAACTGGATAAATGGTTTAACTAGAAAAGCAGAAAAAGTTTGAAAACAAACCAAGATCATCCCCATCAACATTGAAGTAAAACCGACCATCATCACTCTGTCTTTAGCTCTGTACCACGCCCAAACTCCAGCACAGGTTCCCGTGATAAGCCCACCCATAATAGTTCCCATCAACAGGACAGCACCCGAGCAATCGTAGGCAACAAGGGCTTCAATTCCAGTTGATTGAAATAGCTCCCAGGCATCCCTTGCTGATTTATTAAAGCTTTTACCATAAATTGCTATCTGAAAATAGCAAGCCAGATTCAGATCAGAACATGACCATCAGGTAAATGCAGTGCACACTACCTTTTATGTATAGACATGTTATCTGATAGTCAGTTTCATTCCAATTTCAGACACTCAAATGATAGAATTTGAAAGAGCTTATACTATATAGGTAAAGAAATAAAACATCATTCTCTTTGTTCTCTGTCTTGATTCTTCCGCAATATAGAGAATCATCCAAGTCAGCTGTAATGTAAGCCCCAACATCACTGTCATAGTCACCTAAACTAATAGAATATGACATATCTTATGACGGCTTAGTAATCTTTGAGACAAATAACAACATAAAAATACAATCACTTCTACCATTTTATCATCAAACTAAAGAGAGCAGCAAGGGTTTATCTCACTTAGAGATTCCTACCTGGACATACGCGTACTTGTTAAAAAACCGAACAACACATTCCACAAGATAAAAGAAGAAGTCAACACAATAAAGCAAACATTCGTTGCCGCCTATCTTTGATCGAAGCCCCCTGATCTGTAACATTTGGGTGCAAAATCAGGTGACAAGGCCAATAAACAAATATACATCACACAGAAGGTCAGCACCTAGAATAAGAAAAGAAAAATCATCTAAAACAAGACTCGCAATTATTAGATAAATTGTTCCCATCATATATTTGCCACAGCTTCAAGGACTTCAAGTTGGACAATTTAAGGACCGACATTCCAACTCTGAATTGATATAATTACATTTTATGAAGGAAGATTAAAGCTAATTTTCACATTTCATACATTCTTTCAGACAATAATAAAGACATTGTTAGGTATATTATAACGTGCTGGTTTTGTATACATTATTTTAGATTTGCCTTCTTGTCTTCGTGGGTGCGGGGTGCAGATGTGTAGTTGCCATATTTCGTGCTATTCAATATTGGACATTAGTATAAATACAACGCAAAAAATCATAAATCTGAATCTTGAACCACGATGTAAATGACCTTAGAAGAGCAATTACAAGGTCCGACCACCAAAATAAAAATACGGAAGAATGGGATACATTAATGATCTCGATCATTTTTTTGGATCATGAAAAATTTATGTCAGCTTCCCAATATGGGAAATCCAATGTGACCAATGGGCACGGTTTCTGTGTAAAAAAGGATTATACCTTCTCTAATGGGCTGTGGCAATGTAACTTTATATCCATAAAGATTTTGGTAGAACATATACCTCCCATCGCAAAGTTCGAACGAGAGCAGTAATAAGTGACCCATAGCATATACTCCCAAAGGAAGTTGTTACAGCGTATTGAAGAGATCTGAGTAGTGGCCTTGAAGGCATGGTTGCTACTCCTTGACCACCATGAACGAAGACAAGATATACCATACCAGACACTGTTACATGAACTGTGTTACAGAGGACTGCACCTGTCCAAAATAAACTCACAGAGAGTATCTGCCAACCAAGTCAAGATACCATGTAAGCGTGTCATTTCTAATTCATACTGACATTCAATGGAACAATTACGACAATGAAAATAACAGATGGACCGTATTAGAAAAACTTGCCAGCTCACCACAAGTAGCCACCAGCGTCCACCGTCCCCAATACCTGAAGCAATGACGCCTGCAGCACCAAAGGACCATAAAGCCATCCATAGAAGCATAACCAGCATAAACGCATAGGCCACTCTAATAACTTCAGGAAGGGCCCACACCATCTTTACAGCCTTTTGCAAGACCAGCAATGTAAAAGGAAATCTATGGGAAGAACCAAAGCAGAAGTTAGAAAAATCCATGCATTGTACATATAAGATTTTTTTGAACAAAGACATATGATCAGTATCTTCAATTTGCAGCAAAGCCATAATGTACAAATCCCAGGAGTGCAAGTGACAAAAGCATGCCTTAACATGTACATGTTCCTATAACTGCTTTCTATATCTGGAAAATTATATCTCTCTAATAAGGGCTTAAGCAATATTATGTTCAACACATGATGCACGAAATTATTGATAAGAGAGATAAATCAACCTTGAAAAGTGGTAATCAAAAGGTGTAACCACACAAGAGCTTCACATACTAAAATTTACATCCTTTTTCTCAAGGAATGAAACAAGTATTTGAGGCAAGATGTTAATTACCAAAACAACATTTTCAAAGCATAGGGAGATACATATATTCCAAGTTTTAACTGCATGTTTACATCCTGTTATATGGACATCATATACCTTTCTGTTCAAATTCTCCTCGTATTTTGTGCTAAATTAACATCACTTTGCAGTTAAGTAAAAAAGGGCAGAAGGAAGGATCCTCTGAGATTAGATAGGCATTTACTATATATAAATCATTTGCCAAGACATTCAAGGACATTTATGGAAATATTCCTTATTCTGCAATAGTTTGTTAACAGTTTTCACAGGATATTTATTTCCAACTACAGCAGTATATGTTCAGTTAAGTAAAATCGGCAGCAGGATTCTCTTGGATTAGATTAGGCCTTTAATTCAACAAAAAAAAAAGGATTGGCCTTATATATATATATAGAGTCCGGTTTACATGAGACTTGTCTCATGCAGCTTACATGAGCCAAGTCATCTCGAGCCGTCGAATTTTGATCCGACGGGGGGTATCAAATCAGTGGGTAGGTGAGTGTGAATCCATCACCACCGTTGTAGCCGTCAGATCAAGATCCGACGGCTCGAGATTACTCGGTCTTATGCAAGCTGCATGAGACAAGTCTCATTTAACTTTTCCCATATATATATAGCATTTACCGACTAAAACACTATATGTTCAGTTAGGTAAGCAAAAGTGGTAGAAAGATCCTTTTCGATTAGATCTTTAACAAATATATATGAGTCCAGTTTACATGAGACACAGATCATGCAGATTGCATGAGCTGAAGTACCTTGAGCCGTTAGATTTCAATTCGATGGTAGGTGTCAAATCAGGGGTAGGTGAGTGTGAATCACCACCTACCATCAGATCAAAATTGACAGCTCAAGGTGACTCAGCTCATGCAAATGTACGTGAGCAGTGCCTCATTGAATCTTTTCCCAGCATTTGCCAAGATGTTCAAGGACATTTATGAAAATTTTCTTTATTTCTTCCATGGTTTATAACAGTTTTCACAGGGTATTAATTTCCAATTAGAACAGTATATGGTGCGTACAAATAGGATCAAGCTAAGCAGTAAACAAAGTACTGGAAACTCGATGTACCTGTCTATCACAGAAACTATGTACATAAATTGTAGAACGGCACCAACACCAAGAGAAATTCCCCAAAAGATTTGTCCAGCCCAGAAACATAAAACGCTAAAAACAGCAAGATAAGCCATCAATCCATGGACAGACATCTTCATCATCTGATTAGCATGAGAACCAAGCAAGGATAACCAAACCCAAGCAAGTACAGTTCCAATGCCCGCTGCAACCCCATAGAGGGGCCAATAAGTCTCAGTCAATCCATGCTCGTTCTCTATAAACTTATTTGTATATTTATCAATTCTTAACCAGTCGGGTTTCCTAAATCTGTTGAGTCCAATGACCGCAAGAACAAAGCCTAAACCAATTAAGTGAATGATGAAGATGCAAAGCCAGAATACATCTCTCCATTGTCTTGAAGGTTCTGAATGCTGAGCGGACGATGGACTGTTAGTTTCATCATTGCTTGGGCTCTGGTGAACATCCTGAAACACATCAGAAAGATATATCAATTTTTAACCAAAGTTGAAATCCATGATGATACCTTGTGGATAAGAGACTGAATTTTCTTCAAAGAGCTAGAATATTGATGAGCATAAGCAGGTTGCTACCGGCTACAGATACTATAGCAAGCCAGAAAATGGAACAAAAAAATAGACAATTCCAACTTTGTATTCCATAATATAGATAATCAGGAAAAAAAATGACCACCACATATCAAAATTGAAATAAATCAGCACAAACAACAATATGATTTCAGAGCTCAAGGTATCAGATTCGTAAGTGGCAGGAAATCCAAGTCTATAGAGAGCAGAAAGCAAAAAAACCTATAATGGCGAGTCAAAATAAAATGAAAGATTAGCAACAAATTATCAACTTACAAGTTACAAGTTTCAATTAACTAGGCTGACGTAGAAATGGACTGAAACAGGAAATGCAACTAGAACTACCGAACTACATGAATGTGTATAAACAAGTTGTAGTTAAGGTGAAAATGAGTCAACAACTACTAAACATGCAAAAACACATCAGTCGAAGTTTGGTTGAGTAATATACGTAGTTGAGAGGAGCAATGATTTATGTAAACTGAAATTTTTTTTAAAAAAAAAAAGTAAAAACTTAAAATGAATATACAACAGATTCGAAACTTAAAACCAGCAAATAAATTGGAGCTCAAATCTTTTATATGAAAGTACAGCCAGCAAAAAAAAAAAGAAAATAAAAATTCTTCCTTGTACAATAAACTCAATAAGAAAACAAAAAGAACTTCATTGCACATATTGTAAAACTTTTATATAATGGTAAAAATCCAGACATGGACAAAGCACAGAATTTCGAATTACCCATCTTCAAATCAGCGACGGAGACTCCAACACAACAGAGACTCGCATACCTAAAAGTGGAATCAAATTTGAGAGGAGAGCAAAAGTTTTCAACTTTTTTGAAGATCTTAGATTTTATGTTTCAATTTTCGATGTCATCAACTTTCCCGACTACAGTTGACACGCAGAATAGCCAAGGAATCGATATACTATCATTCACAGACAGTTACAGAGTCCAAACCTAAAGTCAAAACAAAAGATAAACACTGAAGAAGAAGATGATGAAGCAAACCTCTTCCCGGCTGGCGTTGGAAGAGGAGTCAACGTCGGAGGGGCTCACAAGCTGTCCTCTTATCATCGGTGGAATGGGCTTCCTCTAACAAGATTCATGATATGGAAAGCTCGTGTAACCCAATATCTTTAGAAATCCCGGATCTCCTAAGGTCTCCGGCAAGTGGATGGAAACGAGAATCATAAAAAAAAAAGTGGATGGAAACGAGACAGACGAGTTGAAGACTTGAAGAAGCAGCAACTGAGTCGATGTGGATTTCGTTTGAAACTCAACGACCCAACAGTAGAACTGCCAAGAGAGAGGTGAAGAACTCCTACTGATGATTTAAGATACGACGACCCATATGGAAAAAAAGGGACATTTGGATTTTGGATTGTCGGCCTCGCCGGCAAGACAGCAGATTCCATGCAAATACCATCACCAACTGCGCAGAGTCAAATGTGCAAGTGGCTGTTCCTTCCAGCGGACCCTTTCACAAACAGGTCCTGGATTGCTTCGTTTCGTGGGTCCTCGCCATTCTTGGAGGCTTTCAAAGCTTCAAGTTGTGTGCCAGGTAGCTTCATGGAAATTGTTCAATAATGTTCACGAGAATCACGATCCTTGTAAAGCATAAATACCTGATCCATGGAATGTCTTATCGGATATCGATAAAATATCGGTCGGCCAAAGAGACGAAAGGAGATATATCGAAGATATTGTGTAAAAAAATATCGGTCGTTAAAAACTAATTTTTATCGTATATTTTCACAATCTAACTTTTAAAATGAGTTATACTAATTTAAAAAAAGAATACATTTCAAAATATGCATATTAGGATAGAAAACAAACATGAAAGTTTTTTTTTTTCAAAAAAAAAAAATTTGAAAAAAAAAAATTTTTTAAAAAATATTTTTTTAATTCAAAAAATACCAAGACTGATATATCGGCGATATATGGAAAAATTTGAAAAAACGAGATTGAGTGGTATCGGTGTATCGGTTTGTGTCCGATAATCGCCAATATATCGGCGAGACGATTTTCTATGCCCTGATCCTGATGTGAATTTTGATATAATAAGAAAATCATCTGCCCGCCTTACTGTATAGCCACAATTTTTTTTATCTTTATTTTTTATGAAACTGTATAGCTACATTTGTTAAATATGAATGTCTCGTGTTACTATATTAGCTGCTACATTTGGCTCCTTAAGTGGTTGGGTGCTTAACAAAAACATCTCACAAGCTTTTTATAACTCAAATATAAATAGTAATTTTTTCCAATGTAATTATTAAGGGAGTAATTGTGGATGAGAGCTGACCAGTTTGTGTGAGCCAATGGAGCCAGGGGACAATGAGAGGCCGCTCAGTGGGGTTAAGAAATTTAATTTTCTATTTATTTAAATTCCTCTTAGTTGTTTACTGAATGCTGACTTTTATTATATCAAAATGAAAAAAGTAACTCCTAATTCTTTTTGGTTTTAATACTCTCATCATGTTAAAGTAATTAGATGATGATAGTTTAAAAAAAATCCTTAGATTTATAGATTAAATTAAACATTATGTGTGTTTCTAATATTGATTATTTAAATATGTCTTCAAAATTAAACAGTGTTGAAGAAATTTCACGTGTATAAACAAGTTCTCAAATTAAAACTTGTAATATATAAAAATACTACATTTTTTTCTAAATGCTTATGTCTGAAATATTACTAAAAAGAATTGTAGTTTCTAAGGGAAGAAGAATTTTCAAAGATAACGTAATCTTTTTTATGATTGACAACGTCAAAAGAAAAAACTAAGTAAATTAGCAAGATTATCAATCAAAAATGATATTTTAGCAAATCTTAAATATAAAAACTTAATCAATAAATTTGAAAATAATTTTTACAATTTAAACAACTAACCCCTTGTAGTAAAGTATATACCCCTCTTTCGAGCTTTTCTTTCAACTAAACAGTCTTCCTCATCCTTATAATATATTTTATATACAAGATTTGAGATTTTACAGGGCCAGGTTGCAAGTATTTCTACTGCTTTACATTTAGCAGTACCATGACCAATACCAAATGGTCCTTCACCTTGGAAGCTCCCTGATCTTAATTAATTAGTAATTAATTTTGATAGTTCTTATTAGAATGTAACTGGTGAAGCTGGGGAACGAATTTTAATCAGAAAAACGTCTACTTTCCCGTTATGTGTACCCGGGTAAATAATTTAAGGGAGTAGCATGTGCTCTTTGTAAAAATGGTTGGATGTAAGGTAGAATTTACCAATGCCCTCAAGTTTTTAGCTAAGGTTAAAAATGCATTATTATTGAGGGAGATAATAAACTAATAAACATTTGTTTTAGGACATAGGTGAAAAATAATCAAATATCCGAGTATGACATAGGTATAGATATAGGAATATGATGCATGTGAAAATGATACAAGATAAAAGAAGTGGTCTATCGATTTTGCTGAGCAGTGACACATCCTCTTTAGAAGGAATATATATAGTATGATATAAAATCAAACATTGTAGCACAAATAATAATATGAAATCAAAGTTTTTAGAAAATGGATGATATGAAATAAAACTAAGGTAAAATTGACGATATGAAATAAAACTAAGGTAATTTTTTTTAAAAAATTCATAGTAATTTTCTGTAATTTAAATTTTTGTTTGATTTTGTCTACAATGTAAATTACTAATAATTTTCTCAAATATAACTACTAAGCAAGTGATTGTGGATGAGAGCTGACTAGTTTATGTGAGCTTGGGGACAAAGAAAGGCAGCTCGGTGGGGTTGAGAAATTTAATTTTCTATTTATTAAATTCCTCGTTGTTGTTTGTTGACTTCTATCTTTCATATTATAATAAAGAAGTATTAATTTTTTTCCCTTGAGATGGAGAAAAGTGCTCTTTAGAGAGGACAGAAATTAAAAAGAGAGGAAGCACAAAGCTGTTGCTTAATTGGTCAAGAGATGACGTAACACGTCTGGCTTAATATTTTGATTTGGTTGTTTAGTTTTATTATATGATTCATCAATACCTAAAAAAATCAGTCTGTAATTTTTCTTTATTAGAGTGATTTGTCTTGTTCTTTTCGTTTAGTGGACCATCGCCACGAGCAGCTGAAAACTGACCTTGGGGGTTGCCACCATTGGACGTGGAATAAACCTACCATCGGATAATGAACATCAAAGCAACATGTGAGGAAAGAGACAAAGTTCGATGGTAATCAATTAGGCCTCCTTTACAGCTTACACTTTGATAAATGATAAATGCGGTTGTTGGCCAACCCCGTTGGTCTGTCATGGACAATTAGAAGAGGAAGCTCTCAAGTCCCTCTGCATTCACTTGGACAGCATTATTTCATATGATTCTGGCATGGCCGACACAAAAGATCTGCATAGCCAACAAGACAGAACGTGAATAATGGGATAAACCCCCTTTAAAGGCACAACCTATATATATTGATTAACTTCACAGTTCACATGGCTGACCCCAGCCTTGGTTTATGGAAAGCCGAAAGAGCCGTCCATTATACTACGAATGGCAACTTTCAGTAGGAGAGGCCACAGGAAAAGTAAGCATTAAACAAGTTAAGACGAGATATTCATGTCCTTTATATTCAAATAGTACTAATCCACTTCAAGGCTCAAGCCCATGTTCGGTAGAGTGTGATTAATGTCATTCCACACTTACAAATCGGGCCTTCCCTTCCATTGTAGCTTCGTACAGGGCCTGGTTCAGTCAGTCCTTAGCACATTCAGATATTATAAGAAATGCTGGCCGCTAGGAACTGGGAAGCAACTTCTCCGCATATTTTTTTACTTTTGGCTTAATAACTTCTCCGCATAAGTTGCCTTGCGAATTCTCATCCCTTATTTGCAGTTTTTTTAGGGAAGCCGATAGTTTTTTGTTATTGGAAGCTGATTAGTGTACACCAAACCCATACATTTGAGTTTTTTTTTGTTATGAGGCACATTTTTCTACCATCCAACAAAAAACGAGTGCATGATTCTAGAGCACAGATTAGGTGTAGCATTATTATTCCCCCCCCCCCCCCAAAAAAAAAAAAAAAACAGTTGTTTATGCTGAATTAGCCAAATGTAGACATATCAAATAAACTTTAAGCTGGTTTTTCTTCAAACCTTTCAGGTAAAAAGGAACTTGAGCTCAAAGCCTCAAACTTGCATTGGCAGATGATTAGATCTTCGTAATTAAATAGATTAGCTGCATCTAAGGGCACGAGTCAGGCACATTACGCACCATAGGACCTTGATTGCCCAGCACATGCTCCGGTGATGCACCAGATGCCTACTAACCGCAATCTAATTAAATTGTATGCTTTTGGAAGTTTATTGTAAGGAAAGTGCAAGATATTTGATTTCTTTGCATTAGATGCAAGATACGGTGAAGAGAGAAAATTCATTAACATAGTGTAGTTAGTACAATTAAAGTGAAGTTTTTTAAAGCATTATTGAAATTTGTATATATTGCTCAAATCCATATACTATGTACATCTATATGTTAACTACTATAAATTGGAGTATGAACAAATTCCTTTGAATAATGATATTCATTCAATCAACATAAGTACGCAACTTGGTACGAGTGTAGAAAATTTTGCAGAGATAGAATGTTTAGAGTCAGCTTTGGCTTCTGAGAAGAAAGTTCAATCGGAGAGCTAAGTAGGCCATAAGAAGAACTTGCCCTGGTTGTGGCTCAAGCCCGGTCCACAAAGGAATAGGACCGGCGACTAGCTACGAGCCTCGGGCCGGGCTGAGCTTGCTTGCGGGGTCGAAGCCAGCCCACCTTTTGATGGGCCTGTCTTGAAGTTTGTTAAGCCAGGTTCACGGGCCAACCTTACTATTATCAATTTGGTCTCTAAATGTGATGAATAAAAAAACAGTTGATATCCAAATAGCTTCTGCATATCGGGCCATTGAGTTTGGTTATTCAATTACATCTGGAGACACATTGGCTCAAAATTTGGCATTTCCTCATAAAAAAAAACTCGGCATTTCCAGGTTTTGAAAAAAATGAACATATAATGCAATATTTGTGATTAATCACGCAGGGTCATGCTGTAGGCTCTTTTGCTTCCCTCTCATGATCCAATCCTGTAGAAACACCGAAAGTTGACTCTGGGTATAGTAGAAGGAAAAAGTTAATATGAGCCCAGGCCAGGCTTAGCGCATAGGACAGAGCCATTCAAACCTGCCTGCCCCGTGTATTAAAGTGTGCTGCTGGATCAAAATCCGACAACCTGCAACGTCCAGGCTCGCGCCAATGCTCCTGAGCTGGGGCTCATATAAACGGGATTCAAAATGTAATCCACATAATGAGGTGGAGTAGTTATCACATATAATCCAACATTTAGAAGTCATAGCGAGGTAAGTTTGTGTTTTAGAAAATGAAGAATTAAGAGCTCGACCATTGCAAGCCTTCTATAGTTCACTACAGGTGAAAAACTAAAGAGAAGTTGGAAAGGAGGTAATTCCATTATCTCACTTAATAGTCCATTTGAATTTTGAAGTTGAGCTTTGAGACTTGGGACTCGAGTTGAAACAGTTTAAGCTACTGGGAAGAAACAGTTATTTAACATGGTACCCGAGCCGGGACCATCTTAGCATGTTGGAACATCTCAGGGATTTACAAAATGGAGAGGCTAGTTAATGAATCAAATTTATTGAACCACATGTAATTTTCCTATTTTTCTAAGCTCGTCATCATTCAAATGAAAGATATGTGTTTTTCTTAATGCATTCTACCCTTCTTAGGACACTAAGCCGTTTGGGGCATGATTAAAAACAAAACATCCAGATGGGATGTTTTGCTATACTGTAGCATCCGGCTATTTTATATATCCAGCTGAAACATCTCAAGACGTGTTTCAGCTGGATGTCAAAAAAAAACATAGATGCTACGCCCAAAATCCACTGTGGATGTTTTACAATAATCACACCCCAAACGGCCCGATTCATAACTAGTCTTAATTTACTAGGCCAAAGGTACTACCCTTCAAGTCGGAATGTCAGGATATCATAAAGTGGACAACCTAATTGATGGAGCAAATTCAGTGAACACATGTAGTTCTCCTCCTAATTTTTTAAACTCGCTGTCATTAAGATGAAAGAAATGTTTATTTTTTATTTTAATTCCACCTTACAAAAATAATATTTTTTGCAGAGATCTTACACGCTTCAATGATAAAGGGCCCCATGACAACTTAACATATTAAAGAAAGAGGGCGTCTAGCGTGATCGAGTTTGAGGACCAGATTTCAGGACCCCATGCCACGTTGGCATGGGGTCCTGCAATCTGGTCCTCAAACTCGGTGAGCAAAACATTTTCCTTAAAGAAACACAATTGCCACCTCCTTTTCATATAATCAATTTTTTATGCAATCCATTCATTATCACATTTCTTTAAAATGTACACAATTTCCTATGTCTGTCGACAAGAAATATCATGTCGGCCATGTGATTATTGAGAACGCTCCATGATAGCCTTGCAGAACAAAGAAGCCAAGACATCTCAACGAAGAAGAGGATGGTCACCGTCTTCTATTTTTCTTGATGTTAAGGCTTTTAAATGTGATTATTATAGAGAGAGTTTTAATTCAAGAAGGAAATATAAAATCAACTTACATTTTTTCTTAAAATAAAAACAAGAATAAATTCCTATTCTAACTATAACTCTTTACAAAATTAACTACTATATAAAACTTGTAAATACTCTTCCTAGGCACCACTACATGATCATAATCATAATCATAATCAAGTAGTACATTTTCCCAACTATTTGGGGTCGGCGACACGGATCTTACTCCTCCATTCTATCCTGTTTTGGGCTACCTCTTTTGTAAGAGATAGTAAAGTTAAATCCTTTCTTATTAACTCCATCCAAGTTCTCTTAGGTCTCCCTCTCCCTCTTTTAACATCGTTTACATGTATCCCTCTCGCCTCTTAGGTCTTCTTTCCATATGCCCATACCAACGCAACCTATATTCCCTCAACTTCTCCCCTAAAGGCGCTACTCCTAGGCTCTCACGAATATATTCATTTCTAATCCTATCTCTCCTAGTTATCCCACTCATCTACTTTAACATTTTCATTTCGGCTACATTCAACTTATCTATATGACTCATCTTTGGTGCCCAGCACTCCGCTCCATAGAGTATTGCAGGCCTAATGACCGTCCTATAGAACTTGCCTTTAAGTCTTTTTGGAACCCGTTTATCACACAACACTCCCGAGGCTGCCCTCCACTTTACCCACCCCGCATTTATCCTATGCACCACATCACTATCAATATCCCCTTCTTTATGGATAATGGATTCTAAGTAACGGAATTGATCACACCTTGGCACTTCTTGCCCATCTATTTCAACTAAGGCTTTATCTATAGTTCTACCTTCCTTAAAATTAAATGTTCTATATAAAACTCGTAAATAAACTTTTTTTTTTTAAATTAACAATCTTTCATGTGATGACTGCACCATTCTCCCAAGGTGGGAGAAACTCGACTCTTGAGTCTCACTCATGGGACTACGAGAATGCTCTAGCAAATTTGGCTAAATATGAATGCTCTAGCACGTCGTAAACAATTATGGTTTGAAAAGTGCCTTGGATGATATCGGTCTTTATCTAGTTGGATAATGCAAGATCAACCAAAAACTTCACTGGCCAGGTTGTAGAAAACACCAACGATGAAAAAATATCACTAGGATCATCTAGAAATGTAGGAGGATGAGAAAGCTTATTTCTTGATGGAAAATCTACCAATATATAGAGGTTGCCTTGTATGGGAAAGGTGAGGAATCTACTAGTACAAATGCATAGTGGAAAGATAAGTAAAAAAGCCGGTGGCTTCGTCCCTAGAAACAACATGTGTACACTTAGAAGTGGGCTAAAAGAGACATAAATAGTCGAAAACACTGAATTTACAAGTGTTGCTTGTCTCCCTTTATTTTCAGCAACTATCTGAAGCGTGGATGGTTGGTTTGAAGCAATGACATGGATTGATTCTGCTTGAAGTGCCGAAACTAGTACTTAATACTCGATAAGAGATATTTTTCCTTGTAAATTATTGTCAAACTGTTATGTATCAGCCTTTTTCTGCCTGTGCACGTTTAGTCGCGATGAAGCTCGGAAGGCCATCATCAGTCTTACATGGCACTTTGCCTCAACATAGGTAGATACAGGATAAAATATTACACATGGACCCTCTGGTGAAAATTCCTTTTTGTTTTTTACCACCTACCGTTGGGCATAATGACACATACCTCCTCGCCCGTTGAGACCTTTTAGTTCTTCTAAAGCTTATGGGTCCAAACTCCAAAGTGCAAATTTAGCAAAAGAAAGAGTACAAAATCCAGAGCGATCGCGAACTGCTTCATTTGTCCGGTGCAAAGAAAAGAAGAGGATGAGCAATTGCAGGGAGATGGACATAGGCGGCAAGACCCTGGTCATATACGACCACGACATCCAGCCCCCGGCCTCCGGCGCCGATCTCCTTGGATCCACCAGCTGGGACTGCGCCATCATCCTCGCCCACTACCTGCCCTCCTACGCCCGGGCCCACCCTTTCGCCTCCAAGTCCGTCCTCGAGCTCGGCGCGGGTACTGGCCTCCCGGGGCTCGCCGCAGCCTCCCTCGGCGCCGCCCGCGTCACCCTCACCGATCGGGCCCACCTGCTTCCGGGCCTCGCGCGCAATGTTCAGTCCAACGCTGACGCGCTCCCCAACTCGTCGGACGTCCGGGTGGCGGCGCTGGAGTGGGGCCGTGAGGATCAAATCGAGGCGCTCGACGGCCGGCCCTTTGATCTAGTGCTCATGTCGGACCTGCTGTACAACGTGTCGGCCACCGGGGATCTGTGCTGGACGCTGAAGGGAGTCTGCGACCGGCGGACGGAGATGCTGTTGGCGTACGAGCTACGGCCGGGGACGACGGAGTGCTTCCGGGTCTTGCGGGAGCAAGGGTTTGGGTGGGAGAGGGTGCCCAACCAGGAGCTTCACCCGTTGTGGCAGAGCGAAGATATTGGGATTTTTAGGGTTTATTTTCAATAACTCTAATCATTTTCTATGGATTATAGAAAACAGCAAAACCCAATCGTCTTAATCCATTTAGGGTTTCTGCACATTTCCGGGTATTTGTGGTTTGTTGTTGGGAGCGATGGGGGAGGGGGGCATGACGAGGAGAGGCCGCCGAACAGTGTGGTGGCGGGGGCAATTCGCGGCGTGGGCGAGGGAGGTGTTGGAATGCAAGGAGGAGTATGGGTGGACGCGGAGCGGGGCTGGGGTCGGACGTGGTCGATTGCTGGCGCGGGAATTATGGGTGGAACGAGCTGGAGCGGCACGAGAGGCCTTCTACTTTCCGTCTGATCCTCGACCAGTTCAATGGCACGCTGGTGTGGATTCTCCTTGCTTCTGAGGTTGTTTCTCTTGCTCTCACCTTGCTGGACGGCGACGAGGATGGTGATATGAGTATCACTGCGCATGGCGAACTGCTTGTCATGTTCCTCATCCTGATCGTCAATGCCATCATTGGCGGGTTGCAGGAGAACAATGTCGAGAAGGTGAAGGGGGCGCTTGGGATCCAGTCCAGTCGGAGTACGCTGCTGTTAGGCGTGACGGGAAGCTATTTTCGAGCATTCCAGACAGGGAACTGGCCTGGGGGGATATGGTTGAGCTTAGAGCTGGGGAGCCCTGCTGATATGAGATTCAAAATGCCGGTTAAACCAGTTGTTTTCCATGACGAGTGGAAGTTCTGGAATGGATAAGTGACAATTTCTCTGGCAGATGATTGAGCAATTGGTGAATCAGATGGAGCAGCTCAATGTGAATTTGCAGAGTTTGCCAATTACGGATAACCGAAACGGCAAATTGTGGAGGCAAGATTGTGCTTTTAAACAAGTGTGTTTTCCTATCTGATTATATTCGGACTACCACCCCTGTAAATGTTGCTTTTTTTTCTTCATTTGTCCACAGTTCATTCAGACTAATCAAAACTTCGTCGTATGTTGGTGACTTCAAATTGCATATTCTGCATATTTCATTTTAAAAATTGATTGGACGAATGTGTTTTTAGTCAGATATAATATTTTGTCCTGGTAGTTCATAAAGTGGTAACAAAATTCAGCACTACGTCTTGAATTCTAGCTACAGTTCAATGGCAGCCTAATTTCTAGATTAAACCATCCAACCCTTTCAGCAAATGAGATACTACAGAAGGTTCTTACACTTTCATTATAGAGTTAAATTATAAAATTTCATCGCTTCATAATTAGATTCAGCATGACAAATTGCTTGCCTAGAAGTTCATTGCTCAAAAACTAATTTCAGCTTGACCAACTTGCTTGCATGAATAGATAATTACAATTGATACTGTACAAACGTACTAATGCAGAATGATAGCATATATACATTTTTTGAAATAATTTATTCATCATACATTATATACATAACAAAGAAAAAAACTAATACAGAATATACATAAAAGCTTCCTTTCCATAGACAAAAGAGTGCTCTCCTGTACACTTTGCATACAACCATGTGAAACCAGATAGTAAGGTTGAGCATACAGAGGGACATTCAAAACGCTAACACCATATGTGCTACTTATATATTAGCACATAAGAACTAATCGTACTAGACTTTCCTTTGTGCTACGGGTACTTGTCTGAATTAGCAAACCAACTAAAACTTTGTACCAAAAAACAACAACATAAACTCATTAGGTTGCCTATTTTGCCTCCTACCAAAGTTGCAGGCACCCCAATATTCTCTGTTTCTTTTGACAAATTCTAAAAAAATCTAGGCATCATTCTATTGCTGGGCCCATGCTCTCCAATCGGTTTTTGTAGGGCCCCATCTTTAAATATCCTTAGTGCTTGTTTTTAGAGAGGTAGTCATTCTACCTTACGAAAATAATATTTTTTGCAGAGATCTTACACAATTCAATGATAAAGAGCCCCCATGACAACCTAACATATCAGGCTCAACACAATTGCCACCTCCTTTTCGTATAATCAATTTTTATACAATGCATTCATTATCACATTTTCTTTTAAAAATATACAATTTCCATCTATCATGTCTGTCGACAAGAACTATAATGTCGGTGTGTGATTATTGAGAGCACTCCATGCCAGCCTTGGATAACAAAGAAGCTAAGACATCTCAACAAAGAAGGGGATGGTCAATTGTGATGAAAGAAAGAAAAAAAAAAGCAAACGGAGGGTACCCACGTAGCACAAATAATGTGTTTTGCCAGAGTTATAAATGAATCCTGCCGAAAAAGGAGGAATGCACTGGCTTGTCTGTAAAAAGTGCCCATGGAAATGAGAAATTATTAAGTATGCGGAGCATAGGGAAAAGTCACATCACCATTGGTGATGAGCATGCCTTTTTCCCATGGAAATGACCAACATGAGAAGTAGTTGGCCATTTATTATTTTGTTTTGGCTTCGTAATACAGATAACTAATATGGACCACGGAACTAGTCAAATGGTCACGATGGTTTGGTCAGAAAAATATTTTTTATGCATCTTTTCAGAAACTGAGCTTTCTAGTTTTCCTAGTCAATATTATGGGATCAGAAAGCATGATCAAAGGACACGGGGATCAGGAATTTTTTGTAAAATTGTAATTTCTTTTTTTATTTAACCTTTTTTTTTTCTTGACAAAATCTATTTGGTGATAACGTGTTCCTGACGGATGGGAGCTCCAACGGACATAGGCAGAGGCAGAGGCAGAGGCAGAGAGCATTCGTAGGACTGCGGGGACAAACTGAAATGGGCGGCTACCGCCCATTATCCAGCCCGCTATCAATCATCGAGAAATTATAAGATACGCGTCGCGTACGGGGGAAGTCATGCTCATCAACAACAACAGGTGATTGACACGATTCCTTGGAGGTCATCATCACGTTTTACGGAGAAGGATTGTACCTTGGAGTTCCTGCTGGGCGATGGTTGAGAATGTTGTTGGAGGAGAGCATGATCGGTGAGGAAGAAGAAGAGGAGTGCTTCGAGGAGGCCGGGACGCCGCTCTCGTCAATATCCGATGCGTTCGAGGAGCTGGCCGAGTCGCTTCGCTCCGGCTCCCGCCAGCTCCGCTTGGACGACTTCTGCGCTGCATGCTCTCTCGTCCCTGTCCTCTTCAGCTGCCTCGGATTGGCCTTCAAGTTTGCCGAGATGGAGTACGTCCACAAGGTTGTTGTTCATTGCTCTCTTTCGCTTGTGTTTTTTCAGATTGCTGAGCAAATTCTCAGTTATTGGCTGGTCATGGCTTTTTAGGTACATCAACTAGTGGAAGCATCGAAGATCTATGATACTTTACCTAGAATACTTGACCACGATGTTGCTCGGCATACCGTGAAAAAACCTGGAAGCCCCTCGCGTAATTTGCGCAGGGTTCGGCTGGGGCTTGACCTCATCAGAGCTTTGTTTGAACAATTTTTATCATCAGAGTATGTTTGCATACCTCGTCCTGTGTCATTGTAGTATTCTTCATTTAGAACTTCATTTAGAACGTTTCTTTTAATTAACCCTTCTTTGTATGTCTTTGCTTGAATAGAATTTGCACCAATATAAATTTCTTCCTTGTTTGATCCATTGTAGATAGAGCATCTCTGTTGATTGAAAGAAAGATTTTATCCTTGAAAATCTACTGTCTTTCTATGCCTTTGCTTGAATTGAGGCTGCATCTATATGAATGTTTTTTTCCTCTTTCTTTACTATTTTTTGCTTTTGGTGACTTTTGTTTGAACAGAGGATGAATTAACATGAATTTCTTTGTTGTTGCACAAAAAAGTGAATTCCTCCCCAGTCAATTTGACCCTTTACCGATAGACCTACTTTATAATTCGAAACAACATCTTCTAATTCCTTTAAAAAATTGTGAGACGTTGATGACCTGACAAAAAGCATTTAAAGAATCATCAAATTTTCCTAAATGAGGCTTGTTGGCAAGCTTAGGCATTAAGTTGATGGCACATGCAAACTAATATGTGCAGGTTCAATAGACGCTGGAAAATAAATTTTAATTGTTCATAGGCTGATGTAGTACTAACATGTAATCCTTCTGTTCCCTATTAATTGTCGACTATCTGGAATGGAGGGAGTATATATTACTTGTTTATTGATGATATTGTTTGCACTTATTTATGTTGAGATTGCATTGGAAAAGTGAGTCTGGAAACTAATTAAGTGCAACTCTGCAAAAAATTGTTGTGGTTGATATACATGGTTGTATGAATGATCTGCCTCATCTATTCATTTGCTTATTTTATTTGCAAAGCAATATGACCCAATTATCATGTGCACCTTTTCAAATCCTTCAATCGCATGGAAAATAAGTTAGTGCTCAAATTCTTTACCTATCAAGATGAAAGACAAGGTCGATTCTCTGGGAAATAAGGTAGGAAGTTAGATGTATCATCTACATGATATAGAAGCTTATTGTTACTTACTGTTGGTGTTCATCATTAGTATGGATGCAAGGGTATTTTGACGAATGCATTGACTACAGTGCAGGTGTACTTTTAGTTGCTTTTGAGCTGATTTTGTTCCAGCCGAGAGGATATGAAATTTTGAAATCTGCTGGTCTGGTGACAGCCATAATAACCAATGTCTTGTGTTTGTTATTTCATCAAATCATCTTTATCATTGTTATTGTCTTCAGTTCATTGCCATTAAGGGAAGCGGCTTCAACAGCTTATACGCAAGTCTGTGCACCCTATCACACCTGGGCTATCAGGAAGGCAGTGTGTGCAGGAATGTATACACTTCCAACAAGGGATCAACTGCTTGTAAAGCTCAATGAAACTGGTAAGATTCTGGTTTTTCTTGACAGAAACTTGTGGAGGAGGATGTGCCCGTAGCTTCTCTGCCAGTTGTTATAAAAACTATCTATTTATCTGTAGTAAGAACATATGTTATTAGATGGATGTAATCCAAAACAGAGTATATGTTCTTGAATCTTGCAAATGGTTTAGCTCTTAAAATATAATTAGATATGCTCATTCTGAATATCGAGGTGGTGTTGTATAACAGTAGATATACTTTCTGATCGCTAAACTCTGAATCTAATAGGTCAATTAGGTATTCGGAAAGAAAGAAAGAAGAAGAAATTAATTATCACTGAAGTAGGTTAGAGCAACCTTCCATAGGTAAAAGGTGAAAAGCAGTTGAGCAGAAAGAAGAAGTAAAAATTGAGTCATACTTTCTATTATCTGTTTTATAACACCGCTTAGAGCATTTTCTTTCCTTGAGAAGGGATGATTTTTTCTTCTTATTTTCCTTTCTCTCTCTCTCATGGTAAGTAAAAACCTTTAGTCACCTGTGTTTATTTCGTGGATATCAATTTTGCCTATTTTGATATGGTTTTCTTGTGTTTCTCGCTTTCAAAGTCCAGTTAATGGCTGTGTTTCTTCTTTTTCTTCCTTTTTGTTTTATGATGATGGATGCGCTTTCTTAACAGATGCTCTGACATACCTGTTCTATTGTTGCAGACCATTCTGTACAAAGAGAGATGAAGAGATACATAGATGCCTCTAGCCCCATCATTCAATACATTGATAGTCTTTACATGCAGAAGGATATATTGTTGGACTGGTGAAAGTTCAAAGAGAATACATCTGCGTATTGTCAATAGCTGTTCTTAGTTTATATGCCGCTTGTGTCTCGTTCTTAGATCAGTCTTTGTTAACATTCGTACTAGCAAACTAATCAGTTCCTTTCTGCTGTCTGCATTCGAACTGAATTTGTTCTGACAGGTGCTCAACACCCATCTTTTAACAGTGTCAAACGATTTGGTTTATTATATTAGCGAGAACGCTCCATAATCCTCATCATGTTTCATTCTAGTGTTAAAGCTCCTTGTATTATATTTGTATATAGGCGGCCTGCCTTAACTCCTAAAGCCGAATATAGAATCTTTGTATATGATTGAGAGTTGAATTCGTCAATAGAAGACAATTTTACAAGAGCATACGTCTACTTCGATTCTTGAGGTTTTTTCATATGACTTGGCCAATGAGCCCGGATTGCCATATTACCTGATTTTTTTATGCGCATGCTTAGGGCTGTCAACGGGTCAGAGTTTGGCCCTAGCCCTAACAAACTTAACCCTGGCCCCAGCCGTAAGCTGACTTCCAAAATTCAGCTTGACCTTAATGTCTAGTTGGGCTAGGGTCGGGGTTCGAACTTTTAGAGAGCCTAAAAGAACGTAAATAAACTTTTTGGGCTAGGAGCTTCCCCTGGGACTAGCAAATTGTTAAGCAATGATATATTATAAACTATACATGATTTAATGCCAAAAGAAGACGACGGGCATGTTAAAAAATCTAGACATAACTGTTTAGAGTTTGCACTAAAGTGTTGTCATCATACATAAATTTTCAAAAGTCAACATTGCCTCTTTCATATCGTTTGTTCAGCACACGCAACATGTATAAGTGTTAGATAATCTAGGAAGCACCGATACGGATATGGTGATACAATACGATACGATAATTTTTATATTTTCTAAAATACATTTTAGGTTGGTCCTAGTGTCAAAATAAACAATTAGCATAATGAAGAAATTATAGCAAACACTTGTAACAATCCACATACCCACCCATTGTTTAAGGTGTGAATCACCAATTCCTCTAGATACAGCCAATGAGCCTTACAATCTCCACACACTGCGGCAATTATCCACATACCCATCCTGCAAAATGGTATTTCTTTTAATTATACTATCAATCATAAGTGACCTAGACAATCTCTATTCATCTGTATAAACCAATTTCTTTGATGATTAATATAGAGCTCTCTTAGCTCATTTGTACAAATCCATTTCAAACAACCAAATAAATATTAGGCAGCTTGATATAATTAATCAGACGTATAGAGCTCCCTCAGCTCATATGTACAAATCCATTTCAAACATCCAAATGAATCCCAGGCAGCTTGATATAATTCATCAGAACTATAGAGCTCTCTCAGCTCATTTGTACAAATCCATTTCAAACATCCAAATGAATGTCAAGCAACTTGATATGCTATCAAACTAATTATTCGTATGATAAGAAAGGATGTGGCTATAACAGGCTAGAATAGAGGTGTAAAATCCATGCTCCGACCTCAAATTATCAAGAAAAGCCCCTACTTGATAATGAGTATGCATTATTATCCTATGATCAGTTTGCAAAATAGCTATGGACCATTTACAACATGATTAAGGTGAGGATTTCATTGATCAATGTTCTAATGTTCTAGGCTTATACCGCGTGAGACATGTTACTATCAAGATGATTAAGGAAGAAATCAACAAGGCCAAAGCAAACTGACTAGTTTCTGTGTTCTATCTCGTTCATCATCTCTTGAAGGCCGATGATCAACAGACAACGCCTCTGCAACTCCACCTCTGCTCATAACAGCACGGCAGTCGCCTGCATTAGAAACAACATGATCTCCATTTCTGATCAAAGCAGTTATGCAGCCGGCAGCACGCCCCACCGCGCACGGGTTCCTTCAGAAACTCCATATCTGTGTTTAAGTAGCCATTTTTTACCGCTCCCTTGAGCTCCTCCTTCCCACTCTTGCCAACTTCTCCTACTACATTTTTAACTATGTTCTCTGCAGCAAATTTAGCTGCCTTTGCACCACCGTGCCCATCAAAAATGCCAAAAAATGCCTGGGAAAATCAAAAGATTTCCTGTCAAAAATTTTAAAGAAAGCTAATCAAATGAATTCAAAATTTGCAAAAGGAATTCTCTAAAATCCATAAGATTTATACCTGTTTGGGATTGCCATGGATGTCGACGGAGACGGTCTACGAGGAAGCCAGAGACGGTCGGGGGCAGAAGAGGAGAGCTCAGAGCGGTCATAGGAGATGGTCGACGAGGAGGCGGTCGGAGGAGATGATAGACGAAGAAGCGAGAGACGGTCGAGGGTAGAAGATGAGAGCTCAGAGCGGCGATGTCGGGAAGGAGAGCTCAGAGCGGTCGGAGGAGATGGTCGAGGACAGAAGAGGAGAGCTCAAAGCGGCGGTTGGGCTTCCAGGGTTTGGTTTTTAGGTTTTTTTTTCTATATATACATATGGGAGGAGGAGGTATTTGGGCTTTTTTTAGCCAGGCCCGTACCCTACCCTATTTGGATGGATGTGGAAATTTTGAGGCCCGAGCCCTACCTGTGGCCTAAAATTCCATACCCTTACCCGCTCTTTTGCGGGTCAGGTAGGGTCGGGCCATCGGGCTAGCCCGCAAAATTGACAACCCTCCTCATGCTGGTTTCGGCACCTGATCTTTCTAGTTTTTCCTCTTCAACCCTAACCTTAAACCTTTCTATAGTTTTAACTTTTATACTTCAAGTAATCTATCTCCTTTATTTTTAGTCCATTTTTGCCTTTTTTTGTTCTTTCTTATTTTTAGTGCATTTTTTTATCATCATGATATACTAATAATCTTGATATAATATTTAAAAAATACAGTAAAATCCATGATAAATAACATGCAGTGTGTCAACATCTCCTAATGATATCATCATTCTAAGAAAGAGCACTAAAAAAAAGAAAAAATAAAAAAATATACAAAAACGGATAAGAAATTAGAGAGATATGCATTGTTGAAGTTTGTCCCACTAAAATAGCTATATCTTATATTCGATTACACGATATGTAACACCTGGCCGATTAGACCAGCCAGGTGTAGGGAGTTAGTTTAACAACTGTAATGAAATAAAGAGCATATGTCCTTTGTAGTGACACCTGCGTGGGCATTTCTATGGTGACTCATCCTCAATTCCTTTTATAAAAGGGGAACTGAGAAGGGGCAACTGGGACAGAGAAATAGAGGGAACAGAAGTAGAGAGGAGGGAGCCGGGGAAGAAGAAGAGAGAAAATGAGAGGGAGAGAAGGGGAGCCGGGGGGGTGGCCGAGCCACTGTCAGCGACGCCAGCCACTAGCTGCGATGCCGGCGACGACAACATGACCCATGCGACTGCGCCAACGCCGACGCCGACGACGGCGATGACGCACTGGCAGGAGGAAGTTTCCTTCGGCGACATTCCGGCGAGCGGCGAATCGAGCCCAACCGCGTGTAAAGGTCGGATCTCGTACCCGTTTCATCCTTTTATTTGTGTTTTATTACTTTCCGCCGATGGAGGCGACGAGTGCGCATAATTTCCGCCGATGGAGGCGACGACGGCACCGGCGGAAGCGCCCACCCATTTTTCTGTCAGTTTTGCCCAGACCTTGGGCAGACGGCGAGATGGCGGAGAAGAGGTTGGAAATGGGCCACGAGGCTTCAGGGTGATGGCGGATCTGCCGTCGGCCTGGAAAGTCGCCAACTTGGTGGCGAGCCGCTGTAGCTGAAGTTGTCGGCGCTCGAGCCGCCAAGAGGCTTGAGGTGGAAAGGAGGAGAGAAGATGGGGAGTTGGGCGGCGGTGTCGCGACGGCGATCGCCGTGACGGTGACTCACCGCCGAAGAAGCCAGTCCGGCGGTGGCAGACGGAGCCTACGGCCGCCTGGAGCAGTGGACTGGTCGGGTGTTATTTGAGGAAGACGACCGGTTCACTTCTGAACCGGTCTAACAGTGAACCAAAATAAATCTGTGAACCAAACCCGGTTCGGATTGCACTGTCGGTCGACATCCACCGACAGTTAAAACTGTTACAACTGACGGTAGTGCTTGCCCGTCAGTGTATTACAGTGCAGTATGGTACATACAAGGCCAGCGTAGTACATAGGCTTATATTTTGCTATTTTGAGCTTTATGGTAAGTGATTTAAAGCCTAATTAGGTATTAGCTTTATGTGTTTTATGTTACCGTATTTATGAGTGTTTGTCCTTGATGTTGTGCTGACTGATAGCTGAGGACTTAATGATTAGAAAAACCCGACTAATAAACCTAGCTGGTTTAGAGACTTAATCATTTTATGAAGATAATAAAATGATATTTGATGGTTAAACTTGAGGGTTGAGAATAACCTAATCAAGATAATGACTAAAATGTCATTGGGTTTGTGAGTTAGATTTTAAGTGGCAGTGACTCAGAACTATGGCTATGAGTTCCATAGTCGGAGCATGTTGGGTCTGAAGGCAAATAAGGGTAAGCTACAATACTTCGGCGTGAGGTGTGAGTGGGTTGCCACGGCCATAGAGGGCCTTTGTTCCACGCGGCTGGAAGGGGTAGTGGTTATCCTGAATGCAGTTGGGACTACTTAGCTTCGACATTGGAAACCATGTGACATGGCTATGATGATCGTACGTGGAGTAGCTATTCTAGTGCAGTGGTATTAGTGAGATTTGGTTGGACTTAGGCTGTTTTGCATCTTCCCTACGGTGGAAGCTTTGCACGTCTGTTTTGCATCTTCCGTATGGTGGAAGCTCTGCCTGTCTGTTTTCATGTGGATCAGCTATTGCAGTGTAGAGAGATTGATGAGGTGTGATTAGTACTGTCTATTTGGGACAAAGACGTAATTATTTAACATGAACTTGGGAAGCAATAAAAGACTTTGCTTGAAAGATTAATAAAAGAATCAAGTAGAACTCTGTAATAGGCTGCATAAGATGTTAATGCAACTATTAACTATTGATTTTCTTATGCTGATGATTGTGTTACGATATCCCACTGAGTATTTTTATACTCAGCATCCGCTCGTGATGCAGGTTCTTTAGTAGAAGACTGTTTTCACGTAGCACCTGGTGGTAGACGATCAAGAGTGAGGATGACTTGATAGCTTCTAAGTAAGCATCGGTTTCCTTTATCTTCTAGTGTATTTTGAGATGGATGACGGACTTGTACATGAAGGACTTGCATGAGTTTAATCGACTTTGCATCGTAATAATTATCTTTTAAGATATTTGTGAACCCCAGTTATCACGGCCTAGATGCTTAGTCGAAAATTTTTTCAACTCATGATTTATCGCTTAGAGGAACAATCCTCGAGTTTTTCCGCTACCACTCTGATTTAAAAATGGTTTTAAAAACCCGGGCCGTGACACGATAGCCCTGCAATGTGTAATCGTCTATCGTGTAATCGCCCATGGGACAAATTTTAACGTTCATATCTTCTTCATTTTTGATTCGTTTTTACTCATTTTTTTATTCTTCCTTAGTGCTCTTTCTAATCATCATGATATCGTAATGATAACAAAATTCATGATAAATAGCATGCGGTGTATTAACATCTTTATGATATCATTATTATAAGAAAGAACACTAAAAATAAGAAAAAATAAAAAAAAAAAGAAAAAAAACGGATAAAAAATGAGAGAGATATACGTTAAAATTTGTCCCACTAAAATAGCTATTATGCATTCGATTAGATTATTAGCTTGCTATCGTGTAAACTGTAAGGGATGTGAATGGAAATGGGCTTAACGATCTTGACAGTAAGAAATGGGCTCTCCATCGGAAGGTCGCTAGCCCAGCGTTCGGACTCAATAGCTTAAAGGTGCACCACTTAGCCCCAAGTGAATATGTAATGTGTAAATTTATTCATTGGAGATGCATGAGCCAGTTAAATGTGCTAGTTCCTTTCATTTGAAGGAGATGGTGGGTGGCATGAAAGGTGGGCGGGTGAAGGAAAGTCTAAGCTGGATTTGTACAAGGAATTTAAACAACTAACATCTGAAATCATTGGAGCAACTGCTTTCGGAAGCAACCCACAACAAGCAAACTATGTAATTACTCTCCTTGACGAGCTAGTTGCTTTAGCAGTTGACGAGAATTCCTTCATCCCTGGCTACAGGTTAAATTTCTTTCTTTCTCGGAAAGAAAATTAGTGATGTTGAGATTTGAGACGTTCTCATCTCATTCCTCTGAGCCCCATGTTAACGAACGAACTTAATCTGCAGGTATTTACCCACTAAGAAGAAGTATAGAAGACTAGCACTGAACAACGAGATAAGATGCATAAGGGTCACGATAGTGGAGAGACGATCCAAAATGAAGCGGAGGGGGGGGGGGGGGGGGGGGGGGGGGGGACTTTCTAGGGTGCATATTACAAGCCAACGAGAAGGCGAGCTCAAACGAAGTGTTATCGACCGACGAGATCATTGATGAATACAAGGCCTTTTTCTTCTTTGGCCATGAAACAACTGCGGGGATGTTGTCATGGACCACCATGTTATTAGCAACAAATCCTGAATGGCAAGACCAGGCACGACAGGAAGTTATCTCCACCTTTGGGAAAGACGAACTACCAGAAATGAAGAGCACAAGCAGGCTCAAGATTGTAATACTCCATTATTTTTCCTTTAATTTTTTCATCTATCACTAATTAGTCCACACATAATACTAATTACAAGTTAAGACTAAACTCTCTTTTTTTTGCAGCTTGGAATGATTTTTAATGAGTCACTACAGCTATACCCAAGAGCTGTGGGGGGTGATGCGGAAGGCCATCAGAGACTGCAAGGTTGGCAACATATTTGTCCCCAAGGAAGCCCAAGTGATGATTCCCCTGCTTCCCATGAATTATGACAAGAGTGGATGGCGTGAGGATGCTGATAAGTTCAATCCACAGGTTCTCCAAGGGCGGCCCTGGAAACACAGACAAGTTTTTTATGCCATTTGGACATGACCCTCGTGCTTGCATTGGCCATGCTGGAGGCCAAGATCGCATTGGCCACCATACTCCAGCGCTTCTCTTTCACCTTGTCCGCTGGCTATTCTTACTCTCCTTTGTGTTCATCACAATGTATCCTCAGCACGGAGTGCCCATACTCTTTCAAAAAGTTTAAAATCTTTTTTCTATTCAGAAAATGTTTAAAATCTGGCATGCACCTCAACATAGCCACTCATGTTTTCTTAACGATAAGGAAAATTATCGTTATGGAAATTTATAGCAGGCAACTCTTATTCCACAACTGAACGAAATCTCTTTGTTTAGGATAGGCCAAATTGGACTAACCTTGTGCTTCAGTACGTACTTGAGCATGAAAAGAAGGTAACAATGCAGTTGTGTCCGTACGTAAGAGCTTAATTCAGTTGTATCCGGTCAGATACCTTTTCTTTTCATCCAAAGCCAGTGAATGTACACATTCATACACATTTTCCAACAATGCTACTGGCGTGTAGCAACATCTCATGCAAAAACAGAGATTGGAGGCACCTCCAACTTCTATACATGTATTTACATGCACAATTCTGCATACTGCGATCAGTTGAGACTTGAGAGCTTTTCTCCTTGCCAATTTACACCTTTCAAGCATCATCCAACCATGGCTCTTCCCTTTTCCCTCTCCCGTCATGCTGTGGTCGGGACTCTGCTTCTGCTGTGGCTTTCTGCAGTGCGCTCAGACCCAACCGAGACGGTGGCAGAGTGCGGGCCTCAGCTGCTGCTGCTGGCTCCCTGCTCACCATTTGTGCAGGGGCTGATGCCGGCTCCAGTCAAGTCGTGCTGCGACGACCTTGGGGATCTCTACTCGCAGCAGCCTCAGTGCTTGTGCCTTCTGCTCAACAACACCTCTGCCTTCCCCATCAACCAGACCCTTGCCTTGCGCCTCCCGCCTCTCTGCGGCCTCAATACCGACGCATCTACATGCCAAGGTTCCAGGCTACCAGCTTGCATCTCAACAATAAGTCTGCCGTTTGTACGCTTACATGAACATTTATAACACGACCTGTAACAATTGTGTTATGAAATTGGGACAGGGCTGATTGAACCACCAGCAGCTTCAGACCCGCAGACTGCTCAAGGAGCCACCGCAAATTCTTCAGTTGCAGGTATGCTGCTCATCTTGTATTCATCATATCTAAAGTGGGACCAAACCGACTCCATAATTAGGCTATTCCATATACTTCTCTCTAACAAGTTTCTTGTATCCAATTTATCTCCAGAAGGTCCAATGGCATTGTTACATCCAAGGCCCACGCTCATGAATGGCAGCAATAAGACAGGGATCAAAGAAGTATGGATGTTGGCGATAGCCGTCTCTAGTTTTATCCTCCACCTTCGGTGCTGAAGATTAGAGTGCTGAAATTTAGTCTTATACTATTGGTAGACAATTTAGGGTATAGCCTTTACTATGGGAGAATATCATAGTTGGCCTTCCATTAAATAAATTGTATTCCCCTTCTCTCCTAATAAAGGTCTTTCATGTCTAACAGTTTAATGAGATGTTTCTAGCTTTTGCATACTGAGACGTGCGTATATGACAACTAAACGGACACTACTATAATTAGCTGAAACTTGGGAAATATAACGTCTCAATAACATTTTCACGTGTAACAACTATAAAACTTCTTACTGTAACCAAGTTGATCCCCGCTCCATACATAATCCACAAGAATTTTTCTTCGTAAAAAAGAAAAAACTATAAACCTCGCACCAGATGGGCGATAAAATCAGCAGGCCACCGCATGCACCTCGTATGGACACAACCAGTATCCCTTTTTAGCCTATGCCAATCATAGGAGGTTACTCTAAACTCGGGGCATCCTCAGTAGGGTTGCCTTCAAAAACATCAGCATTTGAACTCTCCGGTTCATCAAGGAAATCCTGCGACTGGATTGCTTCCTTATACGCAGGAGTTTGTTTAAAATCTGCTGCCCCTTCATTGTACGTAACCACAGCAATGCCACAAGCAATCAGCTGTAAAGATGAACATATAACTTCACTAAGGCTATGATTAGAAAAATATTGCATCAATTCATGGAAAGATGTACAAGAGAATTCACATTAGGGAATTTTTAATTAAGAACCGATGGACAGGTGAATCTATAAAACGTAAAATATTGATGATAACCAACAATGGACAGTGCAAGTGTTAATTACATATAGCTGTTCCAAGAGTTCATGGATACTAGAAAAGTTCTTTTAAGTACGTCTAACTACTTCCATAAACACAAGAAAGCGACTTAAAAATTTTGTGAATAGTAATTGATGGAGACTGAATATTTACGTACATTTGTTCTTAACACTAATTATTTAATGCTAAAATAAGAATCCTCAATGAGTCAAATATTTAGCAAATTCAAGAGGTCATAGTTAAAAGAGTGGAGAAGTATGAAGGGATTTTACTAGGGAGGGATCCACATAACGAAGCAAGGTGAGTTTCAATTTAGCAGGCACTGTCCAACCGGTGAATTTAAAATTGGATGCTATCGGAACATCTTTATTATGCAACTCGGTGCAGCTGACCTATTACCCAAAACTAACATATTCCCTCCGGTCACTTTTAATCGAAACCATTACCAAAATTTGTATATCGAAACCTTTACTAAAATTTGTGTACCAAAATTGGATGATACCGTTCACCGTGATCATAGATGTATTCTCCCTACAGGCTCAGAGGCTTGCATCCAGAGGGTTCCTCAGCCTAGTCCGACGCACGGTTGGCTCAGAAAAGAAGGGTCGCTTGTCGTGGCCAAAGAGCTTTAATTGTAGGCCTCACATCTCAATAAAATGACCATTTAAGTGACCGTCTCGATTAAAAGTGACAGGAGGGAGTACTATATTATATATTCTTTTCCTTTTTTGACATGGACTGAAAGGTTGCAACTGCAACAGATTTGGAAGGTCTCCACTAAGAATACATAGACAACCAGTTTCCATCCTTAAGGAATCAACTCATGAGCTAACCCTCACAAGTTTTCAAACTCCGTATCCATTTTATCGAGCAAGCTTCAAACTACATGTCCATGCAGACACACCCAAAAAAGGTCAAGATTAATATACTCTGGTTCAACACTCTTCATCAAGACAGTTTATCGTCTGCCCGTCTAGATAATCATCCATTCTAAGAGTCAAGAATGTGTCATCTAATCCTGAAGATGATTTATCTCAATTCCAATTACCTACTCTCGTTACAGATAGGATGAATACAGTTACAAATCCCTTTTTATTTACCATGTTTCACGGACACCACGCATTCTATGTTATCTCTGTAATCCAAACCTCAGCCCTCAGCATGAGCTAGCTAAATTCTCGTTCATCCTTCCCAGTTATTTGAAACCCATTCTTCTGAATGTATCACATAAATGAATCAAAATAGAGAGAAAAAACAAAAACAGATGAGGAAGACATACTGCGAAAACGATGCCGAAGGCCCAAAGGTACTGAACAAAGAAACCGAAGGCCTCCCACTGGGGGCCCTCAAAAAAGTCCGGCTTGTCGCCAGGCAGGTCCGGTAAGAAGTAGCCATCATCGACGGAATCCGAGGCATCCTGATCGATAAAGGTCGAATCTTCGCGGGGAGTAGTTGTAGTAGACGGAGGGGAGGTGGAAAGAGCCTTCTTTGTGCGGGAGGAGACGCGTCTGGCGCGGGCGATATGGGAGGCCCACCTGGTGGAAGAAGAGAGGAGAAGAGGGGTCGGAAGGGAGGGCTTGCCTGGGACCTGGGTGACGCTAAAGAGGGAAGCAGCAGCGCCCGTGGGGAGCGCCATCAAAGCTTTGAGAAAGATGGAAGTTGGGAGGTGTCGAAGAAGAGCCGAGGGGGTTCAAGCTTCATTCAATAGTGGCCACACACACCCGAGTGTTGAAGGATGAGACTTCAGAGAAGTATCTGATCGAGTAAGGAAAAATTATTAGTAAGATATTTGTTGTGTCAGAGGATTACCCAATGAGGCAATGTGCCTCTTTTTTTGTCTTTTTCTTTTTCTTTTTATCGTTAAGTGGCAATTTGCCGGAAGTCACCGTGTGAATGGCGTTGGTGGCTCATAGGACTATCAAGAGGGAAGTTATCAAGAGGGAAGTGCATAGGTGATAAATATTCCCTGTATCTCAATATTGATTGTCTGGATAGGAAATCAGAAATGGATGTTAGTTCACTTTGGATTTCAGCCCATACAATCAATGTGGGACGGGAAATGTAATACTTATGTTAATAGCTCAAGCTATTGGGAAATAACAATTATCTAATGATAAGTAAGACTTTTGAACTTACATGCTGACCAACATATGTAAAACGGAGGCCGGAACTGAGTAGGTTTGGATCCTCTGTAAGGCCCTCACGGCCACTACAGTGTGAGGCTCCAATAAAAGACAGACTCCTGGACAACTGCCCTGTGCATTTCAAGTCCCAATTTAAGAGGGCAGGTTGGTTTTTCCAGGCCTCTCTCGTATTGGATCTCACACCATAGTGGTTGTGACCTCACAGAGGATCCGAATCTGAGTTGAGCGCCACAGTCAAGGTGACTCATACCAGCCTATGAAGTTTGAACGCCCTCAAATGGTGGTCTTTTCGGTGTGTTTACAGGCGTGAAGAGGAAAATGAAGAAGAAGTTGCAGCCTCGCAATGCCACTGTTTCAGGGCTTTGAAAAGGCTGGTCTGAGTCTCGACAGCTCGTTTGGGACGACCAAAGATACTGGCAGCCCACCAAAAGGGGCCAACACGTAATTTTAGCACTCATAAGTAAATATCTTGTATCTTGCAGGGTCTTAATCCACCCGTGATCAAAATTATGGATTAAGGGGCCGTTTGGGGTGTGATTATTGCAAAAATATCCAGACTGGATATTGGATATCTACTGTAGCATCCATGTGGATTTTTAATCAGCTCCTTAGGTGTTTCAGCTGGATATATAAAATATCCGGATGCTACAGTGTAGCAAAACATCTGGATGTTTTGCTTTTAATCACGCCCCAAACGGCCCCTAAGTATGATTGTCTATTATAGAAATAAGGAACTAGGGTTTGAGAGAAAGAGAATAAACTCTGTATTAAATAACGAAAAGAAAAGAATATAGTTAAAATTAGTCGTCCAATCTCTAATAGACCTAGGGACGCCATTTACAAGAAAAGATTCATATGCCTTCACTTAAGTGAAAGGCTGACCAATCAGAAATAAGATTACATAATTATTAACTAAACTACCCTTTATCAATAACAAGTTATCCTACTAAATACACCTATATGTCACTTGTTAAGGACAATGGCTCCTTACATTTTTGACTTTGCCAAAGAGGTTTAATTTTGGAATTTTTAAGAGCCTAAACTTCTATCCACATATTCCACACTTGTAATCTCAAGCACAAAGACCATTTTCAAAATAAATAGATAAATAAGTAAAATAAACACAAGGACCCTCTTTAGGTAGTAGTCACATAAATTAGTCAAGCAAGGTATGCCAAGGTGCTTCCCGCTTTTATGATCGGCCTCTCTTAGATTGCATTGCCAAATAAACCTCTCTTTTCAGTGCAAATTCTCGACAAGTTCTTTGTGCACTGCTTTGAGCTTTTCTTATAGGCATCAAGCTTTTATTCTAATCCTTTAGTCTCTTTTTTAAACTCGACCAATCCTTTTTGGATTTGTACCTTAATATGCTCAAGAAAAGTAACAATTGTAAGATATGAATATGACTTTTGTGGAGCCTTTTGTCATCTCTGTTGCATCCTTTAAGTCCGTATCAACAAGCTTTTCAAAAGATCGTGTTTTTGTGTATTCTGTTTGAACTTGATGGACCCGCTAGATTACTCAAGCCTAATGATGTCTATAAAAAATGACACATTCGCCTAACCAACCACAATATTAACTCGAACAAAGCTATAGAAACTTTTTGAAGTCTTGTTCCTGAAATATCAAACTCCAGATGAATGCATGAACGATCAGAGTATGGGTTGTGAAGTTCCCTCCTCATAGACACATCAGCTCTTAATTGTCAATACATAAAATATCAAGCAAATCAGTATGTCTGACAAAGAATTCTGCCCTTTGTGTCTCAAAAATAAAACCACAAAAACACCTGCAGGGGTGTCGTATATTATAGCTTTGCTACATAAAAATTAAAATCGGTAGTTCACAATTGTTAGTGCAAGCTCTCCAAGGAAGAGGAATGTTGCTGAATGGGAGAATGTAAAGAAAGACTAAGAATGAATTCGATTGGTGCTTAGATAGAATCTTTACTTGGAGGACTATGTTGCCTGACATTCAGGGAAAAATCCCTCGGCTTGAGGAGTGAAAAAAAAGGGGGTGAAAGAAGAGTGAAGAGACAAAAAAAAAGCACACCAATTAACTTGCTCCAGCATTCGACGTACAAAGTTCTAACAATCATATTGCTAAAAAACATTGGAACTGCGTCAGTCCAAAGGTGTGAAGCAACAGATCGATTTGAATAACCTGCCAGTTCATGTGCAGCCCCATCGGCTTCTCAAAAGATATGCTGAAACTTTTCTTTCCCTATCGTTGAGGCCATGGACATAGCTTCACGTAAGCTTTCATCAAATACCCACCTGTCTCCCGTTTCCTTCCTTAGGCAATGAAAAAGCTTTCACTGCTAATATTGTTCCCTATCTCCACTGCACATGCAGCATGGGCATGGAATTCGCAGACACAGCAAATCACCCTTCCCTTCTCGTCCACCTGTCTGTTTCTCCTGACTGTGTTCTTCTGTCGCAGTTCTCATCTTCCGAACTCCGAAGAGCTCCTTAGTGCTGTGAGACTTATATTAGAGTTCCTAAAATTGGGGGAGTTGTTTACACAGTACGGGGTCCTTGGTGTACGTTTAAGATATGTGGACGTATCCAGTATCCTTACAGAAAGATACGGGTTATCGTCACCTCTGATGTAATCTTAAATCCTACGTATCTCTACCAAAAGACACAGGTAATCTTCACGTATGAAACAGCAGTACTTCGCTCGGTTCATTCGTCACAGTAATAAAAAAATCCTATGTATTATAGGGTATTTTTTTGGGCAAGGGACTAATACGGTGATTAGCTGTCACAATAGATCAAGATAGATCTTTCCAAACCAAACCAATGTTGGAATTGGTGAAAAAATGAATAGTCCCACTTCCATAAAAAGGAGTTATTGTGGATGGTATATAAGGCCCAAGTTTGGCTTTTGAAGTTAGGCCATTGGGCTACCCTACTTTTGTAGGAGAGAGAGATGTTGGACCCATACACCTAGGTTGGCAAACCCACACACACGCGCCGCCGCTGTCTGGTCGGGTAAACAAGATAATATTATTTTGGCACAAACTCAATTGATTTGGTTTTCTACGGTTTACTTTCTTATGACCGTTAATGGATGGACGCGTCTGTTTAACGGGAAAGAGTGTTTTTGACGGGGCTTTAATGGGATTTCTATAAAGTCATAAAAAAATGGGTTTTTTATTGTCTTCTTCCTCTTCCTTCCTTCTGTGAAAGCATTACGTACTGTGGTTCGCTACACGTGCTGTTTAAAGTGCTCTTAAAACGCGTGATTGATCATCTTATCCTAGGAAGTAGACGCCCAAGAGTCCTAAGCACCGTAGGGAGGGCGAATTTTGTCTTAAGGATAAAGTGTTTTGCTTGATTCGATCATCAACTCTTCTACTAACGATTCCATTATCATCTTTGTAAATGTACACAGATATTATCCTTACATTACAGTTACAGTAAAGAAAATTAATAACAACCAAACCTTTCGTGCATTATAGACGGGTCACTAACGATAAACATAAGTATAACTCTCTCTAAATTATTTGATTAAGGGTAATTAGCAGAATGATGGTTAAAACTGAAAGTTCTATGGCTCCTGTTGGCAATTTAATAATAGTATAGATATAGATCCCCCGAATGTCGGCTTCCATATTGCATCCAAGGTGCAAATGATCTCACACTATGTTCAATTTATTGCATTTTTTCTTGGGCTTTTTTTCCTCATGTGTCCAATAATTTCTACCATTTGATCGCAGTTTGTCTCGGCTTTTTATTTGAGTACCCGCCACTGTCCGATTGATTGCTCCTTAACTCCGATAGTTCAGACTCCACTCCGGATCAACTCCACAATACTACTAGGATTGACTGCTAAGAGGATGTCATAAAAAAGTCATCGTTTCTTATGCAATCGAAAACAATTCATTATTGTTCTATATATAATCCCGTACATTTACAGAGGTTAGCTATTTGCCCACCCAGTTGTTTGATGACACCAACCCATAATGTTACGTCCGCTTCACACACTTTAGAGTCCTTTATTCTTACTTAGCCCATCCCACATTATTACTTGTTACACCCCTTTTTCCTAATTGTTTTAACCCTAGTCTATTTACGAAAAAAAAGAAACATCCTAAGCTCACCTTGACAGTTGGCAATCGACCAGCAGTGACCACCGACAACTACCGCCGATTGACTATGATCGCCTGCGAGTGCTACCGATGTGCATAATGCCTCAATTAACAAATGTACTGCCGGCAGTTGGGACAACACTGCCAGCCTCCCCGAGATACCATCGTGAAGTTCACCAGATTGTCTATGGCGTGGAGCTCCGGTTGCTGGTCGGTGGACGTTTACAGTTTACATTTTACAGGCTAAGGGGATAGAGGGTGTGTCTACTAAGAACTTTTGCATAAAGTGAGGAGATAAGTGGGGTGGTGTTGTACCTTAGTGGGGTTTAAACAAAATATGCACCTATTTAAATTTCATCGCATATTTAAACGTCTTCCTTTGCTTCAATGGAAAGTGTTATATTCGGGGCCTTTTTGTTGCTGCTACTACTTCTTACATTGGGTCTATTAGTGCTATGATTGGCTTTATGCTACACGATACTTTAATCCCTCTAAGTCAATCCACAGAATTTAAACTTTATGGGAATTTTTTTATATAGCTTCATCAGAAACCATGTTGATAATCAATTGTGTAATTCAATTGTCGACTATACGGGACTCGAAGGAAGAATCCAGTTGAGAGTTGAAACACAATTAACTGTGACTAGGCATAGCAATCATCTATTGATCAAATATTCAAAATGGTTCTCAAGCCTTGAAATTGTTATTATAACTAAAATTGTCGTGTTCCATCTGCTAAAAAAAACATTAAGTGCGAAGAAATAGGAGTGATTGCCAAGAGTGTCAAGTGACGGCTAAGCCAAGGCAAATGGTTCTTGACGGTGACATGCTTGTTTGTTGGGGTGCACCTGGTGTTCTTCCCTAGCTATCATAAATTAAATAGGTGGTCGAAATAACCTTCATTGTAGATTCCAATGAAACACAAGTTGAAAACGCAATCTGATTTGCTCAATCGGTACAAACTAACACCAGACATTCCAGTTTCTATCAATTTTAAACGATTCAGCATAAGGACCATGATGAAGCCTATCACAGTGGTCTTCATCAACTCCCCTCTCCATATTATACGATACTCTCCCCTCGTTCTGTGGCGAAAATCACGAGAAAGGGAGGAGTACTTTATGATAGATCACATCCCTCTCTTCCCTTTAATATTGGTGGGTGGGTGGATAGTTACTTGGACTGTCACCCTCTTGGGAGGGAAGCAAGTTCAACCAACCCGGCCCCAAGGACATAAAGCACCTCCTTTCCCTAATTGCATTGACTGATCCCATCTTCCCATCTAATAGTATAACAAAGCCTGAAAGCCAGCTTCCAAATATAATTGGAGTCAACGATCCCATCGTGGAAAACTGCAGTCTGTGGCAAAAAGTCCAACCAAGTAAATCAAGACAAATGATTTGGAGATATAAAGAGCACTCTAATAGAAATTCATACTTTATTGGAACTACGTGGACTAGTGTCTTATATTGTAAATGGTGACTTCCCACAAACACTTAGCATTCCATAACGCATCAAAAGGCAAGCTTCATGGTCCCACAGATTTCCTAATGTCCATGCACGTTTCCATCGGACAAGACTTGGTTTAGCTTGCACATATCTTCATGGAAAGCTAGTAATGTATCCCCATTAAGCTGGAATTAAAATGTATTCACGTCAAATTTTCGACTTAAAAAAGTTCAAAATTGTTGACAGGTTTATTTTTTTTGGTGGGGCTGGTGGACGGAAAAGAGAGTTGTTGATAGTTGTAAATGCGGATCGTCAGCTTTAGAGAAAATTAGTCTCAAGAGCATTGAAGCATGAGATAGGCAGTAAATGTGAATGTACAGAAGAAGTGACTGAGGCCCAGCAGTTCAGCAACTGTCAGTTCAGGGTTTTCTTGGAGTAGACTACACAGCCTTTTGTTGGATCTGCTCAATTCCCAAATTGAGAAAATAGGAAATAAAAACAAACCAGAGAACTAGACTTGGCCGACCATATGGTTCTTTCCTTTGCCGAATTGCATCTATGCTCAAATGACAATGGCTCCTATTTCTCCTCTCCTCTTCCTTCTCATCTTCATTTTCTTCCCTATCTTCTTCTTCTTCTCCAACTTTCAACTCATATCTAGTGCAGGAAGCCTCACTCGAAAGCATGATGATGATTTCCAGCCAGTAGAGCTTCAGTTGGCTGAAGACACCGGAAATACAAGCGGGAAGGTCATAGAAAAAATGTCTGGAGAAGATGAAAGTGACAAAACCAAGAATCTCTTGGTGGAGAAGTTCAGAATCCTTCTCGGACTGAAGAGCAGAGGCATGGGAAGAAGAACATTACCTTCTGATGACTCACATGGCCTTTCACCTTCTCCATCTCCCTCTCACTCTTTAAGAGCTTTATCACCTCATTCCGTTTCACAGGTTCCTACTCATAAGCACTCCAGCCGATCACCACTACCTAATCTTACTCTGTCCCCTCCAGAGTCCCATGGAAGGGACAAGACCAATGCCAGAGCGAGAAGACTGGTTATAGCTCTTGCGTCATCTCTTGGAGGCTCCATTGTCATTGTGGGTGTTATTTGCATATTGTTTTGCACGTTTAGAAGAAGTCGGAGATCAAGAAGACTGAAGAGTAGTGCACATCCCTCCAGCCACATGAACAAGGTGAGTTTTGATCCTGGCCCTGATCTTTTCTGTCTCAGTTCGTACACTCCAGTCTCAGAACGAGCTGCTTGGGTCAAAGTGCCTTGCGAAAATTTGACCATGGCGTCGGCGTTCAAAGAAAGCCCACCCGGCTTGCCGCTAAGTCAAGTTGGTGAATCCAGCGGAGAAGAAGAAGCTCAGTCTGAACCTACTAGCAGCACTCCTCCGGCTGAAGAAGAAGTCCTACATGTTGAACCATTGTCGTCGGACGATGAACAGTTCCATTCTGTCTGTAATTCCCGTTCATCCAGTGGACGACATTCGGATGTTTCCGACACCTTTTTGAGCAATGCCTCTGAGATTTCCACTCCGTCTCACCCATCAATGAACTCTCCTTCTCTCAATCGTAGTTACGAATCTAATATCTCCTCCACCATAAACTCCCCATCTCCATCTCCAATGGAGATGTCAGTTATACCTTCTTCTTTGCATGTAAATGGAGAAAACTTAGGACCTTGTCATCCGCATAGTCCACAGCATGAACTACCCACCAGAGAGAGTTCTAAGAGAGAAGTAATCGACTCACCTTCGCCTTCTCTAATATCAGAGCCTTCTACTCCGGCAATGTTAGGTTCGCCGCCACCTCCCAAGTTGTCTAAATCTTCAGCACCACCGCCACCACAACCACCGGCGGGTTTGGACACTATACCTCCTCCGCCACCTCCACCCATTCGGCAACAGATGTCGACGAAACCACCATGTCCCAAGTTGTCTCAATCTTCAGCACCACCGCCACCACCACCGGCGGGTTTTGGCGCTATACCTCCTCCGCCACCTCCACCTATTCCTCAACGGATGTCGACACAGCCTCCAAATCTGCCGTTACCACCACCACCTCCTCCTCCGGCATTGAAAGGAGGAAGTATGCCCGGTGGGCTCCCACCGCCACCACCATGCATAGCTCCTCCGTTTACGTCGGTTGGCAAGGACGGAACTACTCTGCCCAAGTTGAAACCACTTCACTGGGACAAAGTGAGGGCGACGTCGGACCGTTCCATGGTGTGGGACAAGATGAGATCAAGTTCGTTCGAGTAAGTCTCCACTTTTTGTACAATCTGCAAGTATATAAGTGACATTCTTCGGTTCTGAATCTTCTTATTAAACTATTTTGCCCAGGTTGGACGAAGAGATGATTGAATCTCTGTTCGGGTACAAAATGAAGAATTCAGCGAAAGCTGAGGAGTTGAATAGCAAGAGTCCATCTCCGAGCAAACATGTTTTGGACCCAAAAAGATTACAGAACATCACAATATTGTCCAAGGCACTGAATGCCACTTCCAAGGAAGTATGTGATGCTCTGATGGAAGGTAACAATACTGGTTAACTTCAGCTCACGTTATGTTAATGAAAGACATTATTTTCTTATTTGTTAAAGGGTGCAAAGTATAGGACAAGGATTGTGCGCGCAGCAATTGGAGACATTAGTGAAGATGGTACTCACGAAGGAGGAAGCAGACAAGTTGTTGAACCATAAAGGAGACTTTGACGAACTTAGTTCTGCTGAGAGATATGTGAAGGAGCTTTTTACCGTTCCATTTGCATTCCAAAGAAGTGAAGCCATGCTGTATAGAGACACTTTTGAAGATGAAGTTATCCACCTCCGAAAGTCCTTCGCTATGTTAGAGGTAACAGCATAAGTTTGAAAGATTTTAGCGTATATTTTTATATCCTCAAAGCTCTGACTACCAAATTATCTATCAATTTTGTATTAGGAGGCATGCGAGGAACTCAGATCAAGCAGATTGTTCTTGAAAATGCTGGAAGCCGTGCTTAAGACAGGAAATCGTATGAATGTAGGCACCATTCGTGGAGGTGCAAAAGCGTTTAAATTGGATGCTCTTCTTAAGCTAGCTGATGTCAAAGGCACAGATGGGAAGATCACCTTGCTTCATTTTGTCGTTCAAGAAATGATTCGCTCGGAAGGTGTTAGAATGCTAGAAACTGATGCACAAAAGAACAAATTGAATTTCAAGACTGAAGAAGAGAAAGAAGAAAGCTACAAACAACTTGGCCTGGATATAGTGTCTGGACTAAGCAAAGAGCTTTGCAATGTGAAGAAGACTGCCACCATTGATTTGGATGTTTTAGAGACCTCAGTTTCAAACCTGGCGGATGGTATGGAAAAGCTACGACAGCTAGTTGTGGAGGTATCGCCAGTGGGTGACAAAGAAAAAGAAGAAGGGTTTGCTTACTCGATGAAGTCATTTTTGCATCGTGCAGTAGAAAAGATAAAAATTTTGAAAGAAGATGAAGATCAAGTCCTTTTACATGTGAGAGAGATAACAGAGTACTTCCATGGAAGTGTAAGCAAAGATGAAGCAAACCCACTAAGGATCTTTGTTATTGTCCGAGACTTCCTCGGCATGCTGGATAAAGTTTGCAAAGAGGTTAGGAGCTTGAAAGTCCAAAGTGTTCAAAATTCTGTGCCTCTCTTCCGCTAACTGATATGGTTGTGTAAAAGAATTTGAATCCTCTCATCGTCTTTCTTTTGCTAAACCAATTACCCTCATCATCTGATCTGTCAATGAGACGATTCTGTAAAAACCCCGCCTTTCCTCACCATGTCAATTGAATGTATATAATTCTCGTTTGTGGGCATTATGTTGGTCATTCAAGTTTAGACATAGCAAATGGTGGTCACTGATCCTTTCTACTATCATCTTTTACTGAATTAAAGGATTGCCAGATAAAAAAAATCAGCATCAACTTCGGACTCTCGATGTCCTCTTTTTCAATTGGAAATTTGGAATATACAATGCATTTGGCATAAAAAATTATGGACCCAAAGAACATTTATACAAAAGTATGAAAAGCTCTTGCGAAAACGTGATTTAATGGTATTTAAATCAAACACACTCTCCCAACTTGAACATGTTTTTGTTAAAAGATGAATGGCCCTGCTCTTTTCAAAGGAGTAGGAAATGTCCTTTGCCACGAAATTAATTAGTCACCTCAAAAAATTCTATCTACAATTCATCATTCAGATAATCTGAGGTATATCAACCATTTCAGATGAAACGCAGAGCCATTACCCTTGTACCATAAACCTGTTTTATGATCTGATTACACACCATTCCCAACTCCAACTTCTCCACGCAATGCCATTCTAACTCAGCTTATTTAGGGTGTATGTAGTGGTAGTACATTTTTTTGGCAAACTACTACATTATTATTCTGTTACTGACGAGTGTCTAATTTTTTTTATTTTGAGGGCACTCAGTTTTGTTGCTAGGCACACTACCATTAAGAATAAAAACTAATTGTGGAATCTGGAATCTTGACATAGTGGACTCTTGCAAGGATGTAATTTGCGAAGAGGCCCAAAACTGATCACATGAGTCATGAATCTCATGACCTGAACCAGCCAATTGAGCTTGATGCATACCCATATGCAAGTTGGGCCTGTTGCCAAGGCCTTCTTTCCTGAATACCTACTTTTTGTTTTGCATTTACCATGAGCAAGAACAGATTTGTTAAAAATGTCTTCCTCCACGCTATCATGTAGTCGAAAAAGAAGGGGAAAGATGATTTTGTTATGTAATTAACCGAATTTGCTTCTACATTTCTTTTTTCATTTGATGTTTTTTGGTACACAATTTTTTGGCCCTAGCCCGCATTTTTGTGCCCAGGTAGATTCAGGCCGGCTTGGTCCTACCGGGCCACAAAAATGCGTCTAGGGGTGAGCCAACCCTAGAACCTTTTTTTGGATAATTAGCCATGAAAATGACACCCCTAATTGTGGGTGTCGAATTTTGATCTAAGTGTCCCAAATAATACAGGATGCAGGTGGCTTTGAATCATGCACCTGCCTGCCCCCTCTATCAATGTGCGTCATCGGATCACCATCCAATAGTGTGCAATGCCTCAGCACATGCCGACACACCTAAGTCGATAACAAAAAAAATTCCAAAATAGAATGGCAGTTTACGAAGTGGATATTTTTTTTGGTAACTACAAAGCGGGTGTATTAACGTTATTAATATTGTCAAGCCCATTTGCTTGAGGGTGAATACTCATTTCCTTTTTCTTTCCATTTTTTTTATATTTACTCGTTTCCTTCATGACAACTTTTGGGGAACTGAACTACTGAACTGAAGTAATTCCGCCAATTCCTCAATGCCTTCATTGTTGATGCGCATCCAAATAGGTGCAATGTATATGCGTGCTGTCAAATATTAGCAAAAGTTTGGTAACCCACCTAATTAAACCCTTGCTTATCCAATTATGATCATGTTTTTTGCCTTCCAAATCCAGTTTTGAGACCTTCTAAATAAAGTCGTCATCTCTAAACAAACTTATTTTAAGAAGAGCCAAGCAAAAATAGGATAGGCCCCGTAAGATGGGAAGAGCACAAATTATCAAAAAAACAAAGATGGGAAGAGCACCAACTTATAGACTAATATGCCAAGGTCCAAGGTTACTCGAGGCTCCAAAGCTCCCATTGCTGCTGCTCTCAAGGGGGTAGCGTGTTCAATAAAACATTGTGGGAGACGGGAAAAGTATGTCTAACAATTTGACAAATGCACCAAGCCAAGTCTATTTTGATGACCAAAGCATAGTTCAGAACACACATATCACCTTATTAACCCTTTTCCTTCCTATGTTTGTATTTTGCGAGCAAATGTTAAAGAACATGAAAGCAACAGATTAATTAATTTATCAGGAAGAAAGCGTCCTCAATCAAGTAGCAATTAAACAGGAGCAAAAGACATGAAAGAAAGGAGCACAAGACAGATTAGCCCCGTATAGTATACAATTTCCAGTTCCATTTTCTTTCCAAATTATGTAGAGTTTCGTCCTCCGTGTACTTTGGGCCACTTTTTTAATCTAGAAAAAGGGCCCACAATGGCATCTCTTACGAAATATAGCATGTAGGTTTATTTGTTAAGACGGTAGCTAGCTGCTAGCGTCACCAGGAACTAGGAATATACGACTTTTGCTTCTCATGTACCTATCAGACTGTCCCTCTCATTCTGGCCGTTGTTAAATGCTGTGATTAAGAATAAACTTAAAATCACTTATTCTTACAATTTTACTATGACTTGATTATAACTTATTTTTGTCGACTCGGAAAATGCTGAAGAAAGAAGGCTGACTTGAGCTTCACACGGATCCAACAAGCATTATGGGCATAGATTTATTATCTTACGTCGAGAAGGTTTAAGAAACGTGTACTCCATAGTCACAATAAGTACTCCTTCCATGTTATATTACGTGTCCTAATTGATTTTTAAAAAAGAGAGCAAATATGACACTTAATATTGGACGGAGGGACTGCATTGAGAGCTGCGTTCTGAGAACTTTTCCTTGCAACCTTAACTTGTCCAGCCGCCGTTGGTGTGTCCCCACAAAGTTCTTCATTCAGATTAGAAATTACCATATGTGGTGCTTATCACGATGGTCCTCCATCCGGACAGCCGTAAGCGAAAAGACATGTATGACATGTTACAAGCACACATCATGTGGCCAAAGAATTTGTTTCCGACTCTTCCATCATCATATAGCGTCAATAGGATTGTTTGTGTTGGACCCGGCATCATCAAACTTTCAGACTAGGGGCTCATTGGCCACAACCTATTTCTAGCTTTGGCCATGTCTTTACATAGCCATAAGAAAATGGATTCAAGCCCCTCGCACCATGGCCGACTCCCCGAGTATATTTGGCAGGCTGGACATGGCAGTTGACGTGGGGAGCTTCACGCTCCTTATTTGACAAGGCTTTCCCAGATGCCCAAGAGCTTTGGCCGCGTGGGAGCCGCGAGATCGTCGTCGACCACACGATTCAACCTCGTCGAGAGACTCTATCGAGAGAGATTTGACATTGCCTCGTGCCTCCTCGCATGCATGGATAGTTTCTCCTCTTTTACTCGGTCTTAGCAGCCAAGCTAAGCCCATTCTCTAGACGAAGCTTCGCAGTTCGCACCCCATGGGTCTTCTTACTACAAAAAAAAGTGAGAGAGAAGTTGTCCTAGATTCCGATCTATCTCTTCTACCTCCCTTCAGAGTCTTATTGCTCGTTAGAGTTCGTAGGAAAGCTTCGGGAGATGGGGAGGAGGCTGGACAAGCTGCTAAGGAGGACCTTCAGAACTTCCAAGTTCAAGAGCCTGCTGGGCCTCGCCGTTGCTCGGATTGCGGTGCTCAAGAACCAACGCAATGTCCGGTGGTCCCAAGACATGGGTGATGTGGCTCAGCTCCTTAGACTTGGACACCAGGAACGTGCTCTTCTGCGGGTAAACCCTTTCTCGCTCTCTCTTCTCTTTGATGCCCTTTACATGCAATTCAAACCAAACTCGACGTTCGAACCCGTTTCTCGCACAGCTGATTGATCTGTTATTGATTTAAGAGTTTGATTTAACTTTCAGGTGGAGCATGTGATCAAGGAACAGAACATGCTAGATGCATTTGCCATGATTGAAGGATACTGCGAGCTCTTGACAGAAAGAGCGGTTCTCATTGAAAACCAAAAGTAAGCTCTCCGTTTCATTAGGTGATTACTTTGTTTTATCTTTTTATGGTGGGTGGATTCTTAGGTTTCTTCTGATATCTGCAGTGATTGTCCTCACGAGCTAAAAGAGGCGATATCGAGCCTGATTTTTGCGGCTTCAAGGTGCGGCGAGTTGCCGGAGCTGCAGGAGGTTCGTTGGCTTTTCACGAATAGATATGGCAAGGAATTCTCAGCTGCAGCGGTAGAATTACGCAACAGTTGCGGTGTCAATCCTACGGTGAGGACTTGCGATCTTATTCCTGTGTTTTCAGCGCAAAGAAAGGAAATATGGACTTATTTTTTGTTTGTTTTTATGTTTATAGATGATACAGAAAATGTCCACCAAACATCCAAGCTTGGAGAACAGATTGTTGGTCTTGAAAGAGATTGCTGCCGAACATGGGATAATGGTGACCATCGAAGAGCCTTCTCCCACAAACAAGGTACAATTTCTCTTGACCACATTCTTTACCATTGGTGAATTGCAAATTTGCAATAGCAATATCTATTTATTTTCACTTCTAATCAATGGTTTCCTTCTACTTTCAAAGCAGGAGGGGTCAAACTCAAGCCACCACCAAAGTCGGCAATCTAAACAAACTGAGTCAGCAACAGCAGGAGATACATATAGTAATGTCAAGCCTGCCCAAAAAAATGATCTGTATATTCCAAATGAATTTGTTTATGAGGAGCAACTTTCTGGATCAACCAAAGCAAGGAAATACGCAGATGTGGCCAGTGCAGCTCAGGTGGCATTCGAATCAGCGGCCTACGCAGCAGCCGCGGCAAGAGCTGCCGTAGAGCTTTCAAGATCTGAATCGTATGATAAAGGCCCACACGACGATCAGAGCAGTTCGAGTGGTAGTCCTAGAAGGATGCCTTCCGACCGCAGAAAGCCATTTGATGGATTACCAAGGATGGCCACTGCCGGACATGAACACTTCTTCGAGAAGATCCATCCAGTTCATGAAAACGTTAATCGACAACATAAGAAGGAAGAGGTTAGCCAACTTGGAGAATTCAATGAGTATCATGAAAGACAATTGAACAGGTCTGGATCCGAAGCGAGTGAAGAAGAAATTGAAGCCGCTGTAGAGAAGAAGCAAAAGCCTAATAAGTCCATAATGTTCGACGAAAGCGATGTTGACTCTGAAGAGGAGCAAGATATTGCCTCATACAAAAAGGGTGCGGCAGGATTTTTTGCACAAGACAACGAGTATGAAGCGTCGTTAGGTAAGAATCAGGTGAACTACGTAGCAACTTCGAGGTATAGTAGCTTTGAAAAGACTAGGCCATTACGTGCGGTTTCTCAAAAAAAGAGGTACGATGCTGGAGAAGAGTCTGCTGCGCATCATCCTGAGAGTGGGCATAAAGGTGAAGATGGACATTTTGTTTTTGAAGAGACTGAAAGGTTTCAGCAGTCAAACACTGGGAAGAGGCCGGTTTCTACAAGGACCAGGAGAGGTTTTTAGTAGTCAGTGTGGGTGTCCTGTGTGCGCTTTATGCGTTTATCTTGTACTCTTTTTCTATTTTTACCATGCCTTAAATATACCATGTCCAATGCCATCCTAGGATGTTCCTGAGTTGCTTTTGAAAGTTTTTTTTTGTACGAGGGTAAAGGGAGTCGCTTTTATTCAATTTTGTTAGTAGGCTGTGTAAAGAAATTGATATATTTGTTTCTTTTTGCTATGAAGTTCAGATATTGATATTCTGAGATCTAGAGCTTTCAAACAATGGGGCCCACCCACCCTCTCTCTCTCTCTCACTCATGTTACAAGATGCCCGAGGTTAGTTGCACTAAAATAGACGATGCTCATGGAGGAGCCCGCTACAGAGTTGATCAAGAAACAAACAGACGTGCATGCACACAGACGTACATGCATACAAACATTTAGAAGAACATCCATGACTGTTATAAGTCGAAGCGCTGAGCATGTTATAAGCCGACTTGACTGTGAATTCACCATTGGGTGTAAATCTCCATGTTGGCTTGTCGGGGACCCGAGGATTGGTGCTCATCGAGGCAATGGCATAGACCATGTCCGTCTGCCAATAATAAGGATGGGATGATACAATCTTCTGTAGAAGGATCAATGAATGCTGCAACCTTTATTTCCCGAGGGACAGGCTTCAAGCTGGGTGCATGCCGAAACTGGATGGGGAGTCAGGAGATGTCGGCTGCAAGAATGGATTGGCCATCGCATTTGGCGACTGAGACTACCCCATCGACTTCAACACTTCTGCTGGAAGATCACTCAACAGGGCCTGGCTACCTCAGCATTGCTAACTCGCGTGTTGAATATACAGCCCTTCAGATGCGTTTTTTGTCATTCTCATGTTGAGACCACAGATCATCTCTTCCTTTACTACCACTTAATTCACTCGAACTCTTTGGCATGCCTATGCTCGTCAACATATTATCTCTACTTCCATTGATCTACTTGGATGGCCCCAATATTTACCTTGGAGAACTGTACTATACTCATGTATGTCATAGGGGAACTTCGGAACAATATTATCTTCCGGCATACTGACTATTCTATTTTGTCTGCCTTCTTTCGGCTGAAGAAATTGGGCAAGGATATTTCTCTAGCCTACTCACACAGGGACTATCCGACAATCACACGGTCACCCATACTTGTCTCCTGGGAGTCGCCTCTATATGGCTTTGTTCTTCTCAACTTTGATGGAGCCTTTAAATCTGCTACTGGTCAGGCTAGTCTTGGTGTTATACTTCGGGACTCAAGGTCTTGCTGCCATTGCCTCTGTCATAGTAGCTACTAATGCACTCCAAGCCGAAGCTGAAGCATGTTTGCAAGGTATCTAGTCTTGGTGTTATACTTGGGACTCACAAGGTGTTATACTTGGGACTCACAAGGTCACTTTCTTGCGGTAATTGCGTCTGTCATAGTAGCTACTAATGCACTCCAAGCCGAAGCTGAAGCATGTTTGCAAGGTATCCGTTTGGCCCGCTTCCTAGAAGTGCCTCAACTCATTGAACAAGGTGATTCGCTCACTCTCATCAATATCCTTGTGGGCCGCATCGCACCGCCATGGTATCTGCATGCCACTGTCTCACAAATCCAATATCACCTTCAATCCTTCTCCAATGTGGACATCAATCACATCTATCGTCAAGGGAATAAGTGGCTGACGCAATAACAAATTTTGCCATTCACACTACTCTTGTATGTGGCTTAAAGATCCGCCTAAAATCCTTGAGTCCGGGGGATTCGTTAGTGAAGCTTCACCAGCCCACCACGTAATGTAAATCACGTGATTTGCACAGGATGCATTACATGGTGGGCCGGTGAAACTTTTCACCAGTGGATCCGGTTTCGAAATTCTTGTACCACTTCTACGTGCGGATCAGCTTAGTTGTACATGCGTTCGTTACTACAGAGTTTATGTGACATCTGCCATAAAACAAGGGCAGTTGTCAAACCTTACGGTGAGTCAACCTTTTTTCATATACAAAACAGAAAAAGGGAGCCACTGACGGCAGAGCCACGTCTGGGACCCATGAGGGAGGCCGTGGACAGTGGCGGTGGGTAATGTCCTGCCGCTCCGCCGATACATCACCTGCAGTGGAAACACTCAAGCTGTGTGGAGAAGTCTGACGATGTAATTTTTTCAGTAGCCTTCCGGCGAACAGCAAATCCACCCCAATGCGCGCAAGGTCGGATCTCGTATCGCTTCATCGATTTGTAATTTATTTATATTTTAATATGTATTTCGCCAACGGAGGCGACAACGGCGCAGTAGTGAGGAGAAGACATCGTCGAGCTCCGTGACACATACCAGCTAGCGGTGCTGTGACGGAGCAAGAAGGTAGGATTAGACAGAAGAAGAAGAAAGGAAGAAAAGGAAGAAGATGATGAACAGTGATGGAGGCACGCTAGTGGCCCAGGGGCCTCCAAGCAGAGGGGAACTCCCGCCAAAAGCTCAGGAAGTGCGACAATAGGAAGAGGGTGGCCGAGCCGATGAATAGTAAATTGGAACTGAACCAAACCAGAAGCCTGTTAAACCTATATGACCCGATTCAGTCGATTATTCCTCTTAGCGAGACTCAACTGTCTCGATGTATTGTAACTAACGATAACTTCATATCATCAGTGTTATTTTTAAGTAATGTGGTACATTCGGAGCCACCATATTACATAGGCTCTATTTTGATTGATTTGGGGTTATTTAACCCAATTTGATGTAGGCTTTATTTTGATTGATTTGGGGTTATTTAACCCAATTTGATATAATAATTTTATGATATTTATATTATTGTATTCATGGGCTTTTGGCCTAAATTATATGTTGTATTGACCGATAGTGAGGACCTTAAGGAAGAGAAAATCATAACTAATAAACTTAAGTGGTTTAGAGACTTAATCATTTTATGAAAGATAATAAAATGATGATATTGAGGACTAAACTTGAGGGTTGAGAAAGAACTTAATCAAAATAAAGACTAAAAATGTCTTTGAAATTGAGAGTCAGTTCATGAGTAAAAATAACTTAGAGATTATGGCCATGAGTTCCATAGTCGGAGCACGTTGAGTCCAAAGGTAAGAAAAGGTACTTAGCCTCCCTTGGCGTGATGGGGTGTGTTGCGATTATCGGCAATAACAAAAAGCGTGAGAAAAAGAGTAGTTAGCCACATGAGTATATTCTCATACCTTGATTGTGCAAAGGTATTCACCCTTAATTATACAGAGGCGTGAACCTTTTTCCACGTGATAGTGATTGTCATCCTGATAGCTTTTTGGAGCACTTGGCTCTTGCATTAGAAACCATGTGGCATAGCTGATGAAGACCATATTTGGATCTGTTGTCATTTCAAAGGATATTGATGACATTGGTTTTGCCAACCCCAGATAGTTGAGATAATGCATATGATGATGATGATTGATGTGATTTGTTTATTTGCATGCCTTGCGTGATAGGTTATGCTATAATTGGATTATGCATGTCATGAGGATTTAATTATATATTGTAACTCTAGAAGGAGTTCATAAAAGTAGTACAATGATACTTGTTGAAGATCACATGACATGGGTTGAGATTAGACTGTTTTACATCTTTCCTATGGAGGAAGTTATACACTTCTGTTCTGCATCTTCTCTTGGCGTGATAGAGAGAGCTTTTGCATCTTCCTTGTAAAGGAAGCTTTGCAACAGTAGTACCTGATGATGACCACCTTCTATTAGCTTGACCCTTATTGTTTACATCTTCTCTTGGCATGATAAATAGACTTTTTATATCTTCCCTACGGAGGAAGCTCTACACCCACCATAAAATTAATAAACTAGGCAGTTTTACTATGCACATAGGAAATGTTAGCATCCTTGAAGGTTGCATTCTCCCGAGCCACATCAAGTAAGGAGTTGATGTGGGTCAAACCCTCTCCAAATGCCATACCTTTAGACAGTGATGATTATGAGATAAGGATTGGGTAAGACATACGCCCTTGGCGTGATGGGGATTACCGACAGTAGACGGAGTGATAGTTACGGTGTTTTCGTACTATCTGTCATGTAGTAATTGCATTTAGTGAATCCATCTATATGAGACAAAAACTTAATTATTGAACATGAACTTGAAAAATAATAAAATATTTTATTTAAGATATTAATAAAATAATCAAATAAAATTATATAATAAGCTGCATAAAATATTAATGCAACTATTAATTTTAATGTTGATTATTGTGTTACGATATCCCACTAATTATTTTCATACTCAGCATCAGCTCGTGATGCATATTCTTTAATAGAAGACTAACTTCACGTAGCACAGTGGAAGACAATTGAGAGTGAGAGTGTGCATCAATCTTCTTCATTTTCTAGTGTATTTTGAAATAGATGACATGACAGAGTTGTACATAAAAGACTTAAGTGTATTTTTTATCGGCTTTGCATTGTTGGTAAATTTACTTATATCTATGTACTTTTAGCTAAGCCTTCACTTACATAGTTCCCTTACAGGTTAGATAATTTTCTAATTATTCATATTCTATAATTGGTTAGCCCTCACACTTTAAGTGAGGAAGTAGCGTACTGGTGAGTCTTGTTATGGTATTCTTTTCCATAATTCAATGCAAGGGCAGCTCTTTCATCTCTCGAAAACCTAGCCTTCAATATTATATTAAAAATGTCCCGCAATGGAAATTGATTTAAACAACAGAGCTTATATGCCATCCTAGAGATAGCAGTGGGCGGGCGCCACAACAATTAATCTAATCTAACATTACTAGTGCAACAAAGCCATTCACAACACGTATAGGGGAACAAAGAAAACATCTGTGCCCAAACCTCAAAGATAGACAAGATCAAATCTTCAGCCTAAGGCAAATTTGTAAGCCACACTCAATCCACATGTCGCAGAACAATTATAATTGCCATTAATAATCACATATGAGGTTAACTTCAGCATCTTAAAGATAAACCAGGGAGGCGAAATTAAGAATACCTGTCTCTATTGGCTCACAAAATAGCAGCTCAGAGCCAAAAACATACATCTTACAACTAAAAATGGCCTCCCACAAAAGACGCCAAATGGCAAACAGAGTAGTGAATTTCTGATAAACTGCTTACACATAAAGAATATAGGTATAGTCAACTAGATGCTCCACTCAATGACACAAAACAATAACCAGAAAACCAAGTGAAAATTTTCTTTCACCAATTCAACGCCACAGATCACAGAGCTCTAGGATCCATAATTGAATAGAATCATTAGAGTAAGAAAATTACTTCGTATGGCAATCTATGTACCTTTCAGATTTGCTAATCCACATAATTCGTAATGCCATATTAGACATAACCAGTACTAACTACCAACTACAGATGTTGGCTTCAAAAAGGTCCAAATCTGCGAGCTTCTCAAACATCAACAAACATCAGGCTCTTCCACTCACCACCTGCCCAAACATGTTCCAGCATCCACCAAACACGGTCTTCGGCTCCACCAGCAGTGAGCAGGTCGGTTTTTGACATTGATTGTTAGTAAGCAGTCGACGTGTTTTGTAAAGGTTATGATAAATATAAAGCAAAAAGGACAAAAAATACGACAAATGCCAAATGCGGACCTCGTGAATCGGAACACTGAAATGGACTACAAAAATACACACAGACAGGGAGAGAGAGAGAGAGAGAGAGTTCAAATCACAGCCAGCCTGAGTGTACCGTACCTATTTCCATAATAAAGGTATGAAAAGAAATCTAATGCGAGTCATATAAACAACTGTAAAATAACCTATAAATTAGTTCATTTTGAAAAAACAAACAGGACACTTAATATGGGACAGAGGCAATATAATTTTGAGTCCAAAACAATATCACCACAAGTCAAACCAGCCTGAACTTCACCTAGGCTCAACAAGCACAACTTGAAGCAAGTCAAGACAATATGAATGAAGTAAACATACAATGCGAGCTGGCTGAGCTGCTTATCACCCCAAGGTCCAAGGCATTAGAATGAGGCCCATGAAAATGTTGCGACACGTATAAAAGGAACAGAAGGCCAACACTTACCTCAATTCATGGCAAATTAAACTCATAGAAAGCACGAGGCATATGTAGCCGATAATGAACATGTATAGACAGTGCTAAGTTAGATGAGTCTGCTTGTCCGGACCAGATGCTAGGCTTAACTCGACTAGAATGTCAAACTTCAGATAGTCAAAGCGAGCTTAAACTGGATTAAATAATATAAAATAATAAAAATCACAAAATTTGAAGCTTGAAACATAATTTTCACATTATTAAAGACATTTCCTATTAAGCACTCCTGTGTCCTGTTTTAAATTCCCGTTTGTAAATAGTAATTTTTTTAAGGAAAGTGAGAAGCTCCCTACTTAGATTCTCATAGCAATAACAAACTTGAACTTAGATTCTCATGCTCCTCCTACTATGGTAAGAAGCATATTAGAAGCTTTCTAATTAATAGGAATATGGGAAATAGAACATAGCTACAACTGAGTTCGATTCTCATGCACCTCCTACTATGGTAGGAAGCATATTTCAACACTTCTACTTGGTAGGAATATGGGAAATAGGACAATGTGGGACAAATGTTTTTTTGAATGAAACTTAGTTGGAGCAAAGGGAGTATAATCTTTATATGAACTGTATGTTATTTTAAGCAAAGATAAATAAACAAAAGCGCTTGACGAGCAGAGCCAAGTAAAACTCAGCTTGGCCTTGGCCAGAAATCAAGAAAACCCTGCCAGCCTTGATTAAAACCTGTTCCACGTCCTGAGCAAAACAGCATCTGCCTTTCTCTTCTGACCATAGGTCTGCACCATTTTTTATCTAAAGACCAAAAACTAGACGTAAAAGACCATGGATCACAAGATACATCCATATCTTCCCCAATATCTCAAATATACCTGAAATATCTTCGATATAGATGAGATATTAGCAAAATATCTGAGATATTTGCAAATATCTTGAACCCACCCACCACCTTCCAGCGCCCTTCCAAGCACCCGGCAAAAATGCTTATACAATCCGACCACATTTCCGGCATCTTCTCCGCGTTCTCCACTTACTTCTTTATCATTATTAATAAAAAACTTCATAAATGTAAACCATGTTAGTATAAGTGTGTTCATGTAAAGTATAGGTGTGTTCATATAAAGTATAGGTGTGTTCATATATGAACTTTATGGTAGAGCAAGCTTTATTCAGTGTACATTGGGAACTTAAACCCACCAATATTACCCTTCAGCTTGAAGACCGTTTTGTTACCGTGCAAGGGGAGTGGCGGAAGATGTGCTTGTTCAAATAGATAAATTTTACTTTCATGTGGATTTTATTATTTTGAACACACATCCTGTTTTGAATGCAAACGCACAAATTCTTGTCATACTTGGCCACCCATTTCTTACTACCTCGAATGCTTTGATTAATTGTATAAATGGTATGATAAAACTTCCATTTAGTAATATGACTTTGGAATTAAATATCTTCAATACTTGCAAGCAACCCGAGGATGATACTGAAGTTCAAAAAGTGAATTGGATTGATACCATCAATAAAGATCAATTTCATGTTTCATCTTTTTCTTATCCTTTAAAATCTTGTTTAGTTAATTCTTTGTGTGATGAATCTAATTCGGATTTTGAAATAGTTGAAACTTGTTCGTTGTTGGATTCTCTGTAGGTGGTCGAAGTGAACGGGTGGAAACCCAAATTTGAAGAACTACCACCAGGAGACAAATTGTCTACGCCCTCAAACATTCAAGCACCCAAACCTGAGTTGAAGAAGTTGCCAGCTAAGCTCAAATATCCATTCTTGGGTGATGATAACACTCTTCTTGTGGTAATATCTTCTCAACTTAATTATGTAAAAGAGGGTTAAGTTCTTTGACATTATTAGGAAGCATAAAGGTGCAATAGGATGGACAATTGTTGATCTTAAAGGAATAAGTCATTTGATTTGTACCCACAAAATTTACTTGGAGGACGATGCTAAACCTTCTAGGGATATGCAACGTACATTAAATCCACACATGGAGGCAGTTAGAACGGAAGTCCTTAAACTCTTGGATATGGGGATTATCTTCCCTATTTCTAATAGCAAGTGGGTTAGAACTGTAGTCAAGAATGAAAATAATGAATTAATCCCTACTGTAGTCGTTTCTGGTTGGAGAATGTCTATTGACTATAGGAAGCTCAACCCAGTCACCAGGAAAGATCATTTTCCTTTACCTTTTCTAGATTAGATTTTTGAGTGGGTAGCTAGCCATGCATATTATTGTTTCCTAGATGGGTAGTCCGGGTATAACCAAATTGAAATTGCATTAGAAGATCAAGAGAAAACCACTTTCACATGTCCTTTCGGTACGTTTGCATATAGAAAAAAAACGCCTTTTGGGTTATATAAACATTTCAAAGATGCATGCTTAGTATTTTTAGTGATATGGTTTAAAGCTATCTTGAAGTGTTTATGGATGACTATTCTATATTTAGTGATTTATTTGATGATTGTTTATCTAATTTACACAAAGTTTTGAGTAGATGTGAAGAGAAGAACCTTGTGCTTAACTGGGAAAAATGTCACTTCATGGTCTCTGAATGAATTGTCTTTTGTCACATTGTTTCCTCTAAAGGAATTGAAGTAGACAAATCAAAAATTGATTTAATCATCCATTTGCCTACACCAAAGACTATGAAGGATGTTAGATCATTTTTGGGTCATGCAAGGTTCTATAGAAGATTTATTAAGAATTTTATTATATTTCTAGACCATTGTGCAATCTCATATCTAAAGATATTATTTTTTAATAGACTGATGCTTACGAGCAAGTTTTTGCTAAATTGAAAGGCATGCTTACTTCAGCTCCTATTATGTAGTTCCCTGATTGAACTTTACCATTCGAAATAATGTGTGATGCCGGTGACTTTGCTATGGGGGCTATTTTGGGGCAAAGGAAGGACAAGAAGCCCCATGTTATTTACTATGCAAGTAAAACCTTAGATAATGCTCAAATGGATTTATTCAACAACTGAAAAAGAATTACTTATCATAGTATTTGCTTTAGATAAATCTATGGCTTACTTGACAAGATTTCCTATTGTTGTTTACACTTGTGTCTTTGAAATATCTTCTCTCAAAGAAGGATGCAAAACCCAAGTTGATTAGGTGGATCCTTCTACTCTAAGAATTTGATATCACCATTAATGATAAGAGAGTAGAAAATGTTATGGCTGACCATTTATCTAGGTTAACTGTTGATTCCATGCCAATTAAAGACACTTTCACAGATGAGCAGCTATTTATTATTTCTGATCTACCTTAGTTTGTTAATATTTTTAATTTTCTTGTCACAGGTCAAATTCCATCTCATTAGACAACACAAGACAAGAAAAAATTCATGGTCATGGTACAGGCTAAAAAATACTTATGGGATGATCCGTATCTTCTTAAATATTGGCTTGATCATATTATTACAAGATATGTGCCTAATCACGAAATACATACCGTAATCTCTTTTTGCTATTTAAAAGCATGTGGTGGACATTTTTCTGTTAAGAAATTGGCGGCTAAGATTTTACAATGTGGTTTTTATTGGCCTAATTTTTTAAAAATACTCATGCTTTCTGTATTACTTGTGGGCATTGTCAACAATTTAGTGGAATAACCCGTCGCAATATGATGCCTTTGAACCCCATATTAGTGATTGAAATATTCGATTGTTGGGGTATTTATTTTATGGGTCCGTTTCCACCCTCGTTTGATAATCTTTATATTTTAATGGTTATTGCCTATATTTCCAAGTGGGTAGTCTCCTATAGAAATAATAATCATAGAACTGTTATATATTTCTTGAAGAAAAATGTTTTGTCAAGGTTTGGCATACCCCGTGTAATAATAAGTGATGGGGTCTCACTTTTGCAATAGGCCTTTTGAGGCACTGATGAAGAAATATAGAATCATTCATAAGGTGTCAACCCCTTATCACCCACAACTTCATGTTTTGGAGAAGAAACGAGCATATCGTACAACTTTTAAATCTCCCATTCGTATGTCTCTTTAAAGACTTATCTATGAGAAAGCCTGCCACTTACCTGTGGAATTGGAGCACAAGGCTTATTAGGCTATAAAGAAGTTTAATTATAGCTTAGATGAAGCCAATTCTGTAAGCTCCAACTCAATGAATTGAAAGAAATCAAGAATGATGCTTATTAAAAGAAAAAACGTCCGGATGAGATTGGATGCTTGAGAAGGTCTTTCATGATAAACACATTCATAGAAAAACCTTTGAACCTTCACAAAAAGCTCTTTTGTATAACACTAGATTGATTTTGTTTCCTGGCAAGCTCTGTTCTAGATGAACTGGTTCATTTATTGTTAATATTATTTATCCTCATGGAGCTGTAGAAATTGGAAACCCAGAAAACGGGAATGTATTTGAAGTGAATGGTCAAATACTTAAGCCACATTTGGAATGGATTCCCAAAGAGATTGAGATTATCCCTCTGATCTTGTTAATCAAGGTTGCCTCCTTTTAGATTCACATTGTCGGGGTGAAGGCAATAAACTTGGCGCTCCTAGGAGGCAGCCCAGCCTTTTATTCCTTTTAGGTTTGTAATATGATGTTATCTTTGTGGGATGCTTCGATCTAGGTTTGGGAGAGTAGTTTTGAATTTCTCTGATATTGCCCTAACCTTTTTATTTACTTTTGTTTTGAGTTTATTATTTTTGTTCACTGTGATGGAACTCTTAACACTTTACAACACTCGAGGTAACATTTATTTTTCCCCCTCTTTACTTTATCTATGTCATGTATTCCATTCTTAGCATTGTGAACAATGTTTAATTTAGGTGTGGGGGTGTCAATTGACATTTCACTATATGTTAAAAAAACATAAAAATTAGTTTTTAGGTTGTTTTTGTAGTATATCCCTTTTATTCATATTTCAATTTTTAGAGATGCTAATTTACATAAAAAATGTGACTAGTTAACTTGATGGAGACACTCATATATGAAATTTTGATTCTTGTATAATCCTCTTGGACTTATTTGCTTCTATTTTCAAAAAATCACTGACACACATCACTTACACATAGAAATACCATCTAAAAATTTATTAACTACTATTTTTAGTCGGATGTCTTTAATCAAGTCTTTTTGAAAACGTGGTTTTCTTAAAGCTTTAATGATTATGTGACCATGACTGTTTAGCTTTATGGCAGAGGTGGTTTGAAAATAAGTTGATGATATAATATACCCAAAAAAAGAGGTTTGTTACTATGTCCAATGGGTAACCAGGCATTTGCGCCTCAGTAAGCTGAGGGGTTCGCATCAAAAATTTGAGGTTAGAACAAATTCTGTCAAGGCTGCTGGGCTTTCTAGTCTATCAGATTCGAGGGGTAAGTCTATAAGGGTATCTTAAAACATAGTGCTTAAGCCAACTGGTTGGGAGTCACTAGTTGCTTCTTTCGTTTCTACACAAGCCTTATAGACTAGTAGAGCTAGGCATTGTACAGACTTAGTTAAAAAAAATGTGGTGTGGACTTATGGTTGAGGATGCTTGAGCATTACTTCTATCATGATACTTCAAGATAAAAATACCATAGAATTATTATAACCAAACACAAGGTCAAAAGATCAAAATAAATTTTATTACTTTTTCTCATTAAAAGTTGCTAACTAGTGATTCGCCCTAGTATGTGTCAAGGGACTCTTATTAGAGTAATGTTTTCCTACCATCTAGGGATTCTTGCTCTAAGTCCCTTGGCTTCAAAGGTATTCATCAAATATCTCTAAGGCCACGCAGATTGGTGCAGGTATGAACTCTGGGCGCAACGCCATCTCTCATACGTTCATGTGAGGTCAGCGGCAACCCTAGGACCTGAACCTCCTATACAAAACTTTAGAAAATGCTTCATCATGAGCCGCTCTATGATAGACTGGGTGCTCGCTCACAATCTATGCTCTATAATTATAGTTGGGGTCCCATCATCAATCTGTCCTTTAATATTGTCAACCCTTAGCAAGGAGTGTAATTGCTCCTTTAATTCTGCAGGAGCCATTAAGTAAGGTGCCTTGGATAATGGAGTTGTTCCCGACATGAGGTCAATAGTAAAGTCGACATCCCTTCTAGGTGGCAAACTTGATAACTCATCTAGAAAGACTTCAAAAAATTCCCAAACCGCAACAATGTCTTCTAAAACTAGTGTTGTTGACTCCAAAGATGTCGCACTTGCTAAGTACGCTTGTACATCCTTTAGCAAGGAGTTTGTGTGCCTTCAAAGTTGATATGAAACAATTTCCACTTCTGTTCCGAACGCCCTAGAATACTAGTACTTTCTCTTCGGGTATTCTAAAATGAACTCTATTTCTTATGGCAATCTACACTCGCCCAATATTTAGCTAACCAATCCATCCCCAAGATAACTTCGAAATCAAACAATATCAATTCAGCAAGACCTATAACAAAACTCCCGATGGGGGGTGGCAATCATCAATTCATAATCAAGTCTAGACAATGATGTCTCAAGGCTCAACACAAAAATAGAAGATATGAAGGAACGCGACGCTCTTGGGTCAATCAGAACTCTAACAAGTCTATTATGGACAAGAAGAGTACCTTCAATAACTTCATTCGAAGCCCTTGCATCCTCCGACATCATCGCAAAGATCCTAGCTTAGCCTTCTTATTAAGTTCAACCCTTGCCATCCTCTCCTTGTTTGGGCATTGAAGTGAGATGTGTCCCAACCCATTGCATGTGTAGCACCTTCTTTTATCCTGTGGGCACGGCTTCTCAAGATGATCTTGCTGTCCACAAATTCTGCACTAATTTCTATTATGGTGGAACTGTTGGGCTTGACGATGAGGCAGATTTTGCGCATTCTGTTGTTGTGGTTGCCTTTGCTGCTTATAGGGCCGATTGTTATTCTTGTTATTGTAACTGGACCTCTTGTTATTCCGCCGCTTGAACTTACTATCTTGACCCATGGTCAAGTTGGCATCCCTTTCCTGGGTCCACTTGAAATCTTCTTCTAGGATTGAGGCCAATTCGACGGCCTTGGCTACTGAAGTCAGCTGGGCTGCTAGCATCCTTGTACGCAATCCGTCATTTGATCCATCCAGAAACCGTTGCGCCTTCTTCAATTCAGTAAGACACGAGTGGGACATCTGCAGTTGTGCAAACTTGGTTTTGTATTGCAGTACTGTCATTGCTCCCTACTCAAGCTCCAAGAATTCCTTCTTTTTCCTTCGTTGTACGTGAGAAGAAAGTATTTTGCATTGACTACTTGCTTAAACTCTTGCCAGGTGATTTCTTCACCGAAATTGTTTCTTTCGGCAGACTCCCACCAGAAGCCGCCTCTCCAATGAACAGAAATGTAGCAAAGGTGACCCGTTCGACCATGGGTACTTTTGAGTCCTTTAAGAAGTTTCTCCACTTCCCTGACCCACCTCCCAGCCTTCTCTGGGTTTTCTTCCCAGAGTGAACGCCGGTGGTGCCCATTTGAATCGTTCCAGTGTAGGAGCTTTCTCCTATACAATCCCTCTGTTACAGATTGCACTCGCCAGCTACTGCATCATTTGATGCCGTGTTCTGATTTCATTCTACCTCCTCTTCATGTTTAACAAATGCAGCCCTCACTGGTCTCCCTCTACGCGTCAATGAAAGAAAATGAATTAAAATCTCATCAACGTTTCAATTTTAATTCACCTATCTATTCATTGACTCCTAGTTAACAATCTTTCAAGTGTCGGTGATCTTCAAACACTCAAGCAAGCAATCATACAAAACAACAATTCACACCAACACAAGGTCAAAAGATCAAAATAAATTTTATTACTTTTTTGGCTAACCCAGTGATTCTTATTACATTAATGCTTTCCTACTCAAACTACCATCCTAGGGATTCTTCCTCTAAGTCCCTTGGCTTCAAAAGTATTCGTCAAGTATCTTTAAGGCCTTCGTCAAGTATCTCTGAGGCCACGCAGGTTGGTGCGAGTATAAACTTTGTGCGCAACGCCAACTCCCAACCGTTCATGTAGGGCACCCTGGGACCTGAACCTCCTATATAGAACTTCAAAAAAGGCTTCATCATGAGCTGCTCTCTGATAGATTGAGTGCGGTGTCAGTCACAATTTGGGGCACATGCTCTATAATTATCATTGGTGGGGTCCTATCATCAAGCTCGATGACTATCCTTGACGGCTGAGCATCTACTATAGGTTCCTCTTCTAGAGGGTGTTCCTCGAGGTCAGACTTAGTGTACTCGTAATCTAGGTACTCGTCATACTTTGGGTCGTCTCTAGGGAGGGGTTTCACTTCCTCCTGGTTTGGTTCTTCTATATCAATTTTGTAGGGATCTTCCCTTGTTCTTAGGCCTACATTGCCTAGTTTCCATTCAGCTAACCATTTCTTTGTCTTCTCCTGTTTCTCGCTTTCATAGATTTGTCCACTCCTAGTCCAAACCATTATTCCGAAATCATATAAATTTTTTGATCAGCTAGGTTTTCTCATTTAAGCAGAACTATGCACTAATAGGTTTCTATAGGTTTCGAACAGTTCTATCTATTCTTATTTATGTTCAATCATGTCTTTTCATTTAAATATTGCATCATCCTGAGTCTCCGAGACCAAAGTGTCACGCCTCTGAGTACCTTCTATCACTTCGTTAAAAGTCCTCGCGTCCTCCGATGACATAGCGAAGATCCGAGCTTGAGCCTTTTTGTTAGGATCGGCTCTTGCCATCTCTCCTTGTTTGGCCAGTGGAGTGACATGTGTCCTATCACATTGCATAGGCACCTCCTCCCATCACATGGGCACGACTTCCCCAGGTGATCCTGTTGTCCACAAATTCTGCACTTATTCCCATTACAGTTAAACTATTGGGCCTGTCTATTTGGCAGGTTTTGAGTGTTCTGCTGCTGCAACTGCCTCGACTGCTTGGAAGGTTAGTTGTTCTTATTATTGCCTCCAAACCTCTTGTTATGGGGCCGCTTGAAGTGACTATCTTGACCCTTAGTGTCTTCTTCTCTTGCTGCGTCTGCTTGAAGTCCTCCATAATAGATGCCCGTTCTACGGCCTTAGCCACAATGGTTGGTTGAGCTGCTAACACTCACTCGCAGTCCATCCTTTAGGCGATCCACGTTTCTAAAGTGCCACTCTGATATCCCTAAAGGCTACAATCTTTCGAGTGTCGGTGAACTCCCAACACTTAAATCAACAAGCACATCACATAGCAACAAATCACACAATCACATCATAAGATCAAAATAAAATTTTTATTGCTTTCCTAATTTTTCTCTCTTACTGTAACTACCATCCACCATGTCACGGGATTTATTACAATAAAGCTTTCCTAATTTTTCTCTCCTACTGTAACTACCATCCTAAAGATCCTTCCTCTAAGTCCCTTGGCTTAAGAGGTAGTCGTCAAGGATCTCTATGGTCACATAGAGTGGTGGGGGTTCCAGCTCTGGTGCATCGCCATCTCCCATACGTACATGTAAGGCCAGACCTGAACCTCCTATATAGGTCATCCCACAAGTCTAGATCACAAGCCACTCTTTGATAAACTGGGTGATCTCTCACAATATGGAGTACAAGCTCTATGATCATCGGTAGTGCTTCGTCATCGTCTGATTTGATGACTATGCATAGCGGTTAGACATCTGCTACATAATCTTCTTATATGGGATGCTCCTCGAGGTCAAACCCTCGAGGTCAAAACTCTATGTAATCTAGATATTCATCATATTTTGGGTAGTCTCTAGGTAGGGATTTTACTTCCTCCTACATTGATTCTCCTACTTCAATTTTGTAGTTCGTCCCTAGGCCTATGCTGCCTAGTTGGCCTAGTTTCCACTCAGCTACCCTTTCCTTGCCCTTCTCTTGTTTTTCACTTTCATAAATTCTTCCGGTTCTGGTTTTAGCGATGATTCCTAAATCATAAAAATTTATTAGTCAATTAGGTTTTCTCATTTATGCAAAAACCTATCAGTATATCTCAAATCTCTATAGTCTACTATCTATTCTTATTTATGCATGTTCAATCATGTCCTTTCATTTAAAAATAGTGCCATCCTCAAGCTTCGATACCAAACTGTCACGCCCTAAATATTCAGCTCTTATCAGAGTGTATATCTTTTAAACATGCCGAATACTTAAGTGTCACATGGGTTTGCGCCGTCATTCACACAAACATAATAAGACGTGTAAAATGACGAACTTCCAATGGATGGGCTATTTATAAATGAAAAATCCAAATTGAACAATAATTATTTTCTAATGGTCCAAATGCCATTTATTACAATATCATTAAAATAAACTGTAATTTAGCATCAAACTACGAACTTCTTCACGCTAAGCCACTCAATCCAGTTATTCTTCCACGTAGTATCCGCTGCTAAACCTACATCGCATGATGCATGAGTATTTCATATAAACTTAGTAGGATGCAAAGCCACCATAAAGTATAATATGATGTTAAAAGACATTAAGTTAGCGGAAGCAAATGTAACAAGAATTTGCAAATATGTGATCATAAATAGGAAGAAATGGTTCATCATAAATGTAAGGAAGCTCAATCATCCGAATGAATTAATCAAACTCCATAAACATTTATAGTGCTAGGAGGGTTTAACTCGCACATGATCAATTTACCCGATCGCCACTAGGGTCTTTGAATTAAAAATTAAACCCTGCCATCTAGGACAAGAGCCCTATCGATGTTCATGGACACAATGTAGGCCTTCCATGATGCCTAACAATCTGAAACGTACGTGGAGTACCTCGAATGGGCAGGAGCCTCGCAAGGTCCAAAAACAATACAAAGACCTTGCAAGATCAATGTTTAATCATGACTTGTTGAGAATACTATGATTTCCACAAACAAGCGCCTCGCAAGGTCCTTGTGGAAATTTACTCGAGCAATTAATATGCAAAACATAGATGTCGCAACAATCCCTGTGAAAACTGACTCAGCAATTATTGTGCAAAACAGAGATGTCGTAACAATCCCTACATGAACTGGCTTTCCTTACTCTAACCCGACTTGGTAACAGATAAAACAAACAAAAGCATTCAAGCAACAATGATACATTACACATAATTGAAATTGAATAAGAAGCCATGAGAAAAACACACAAATTACTGCATATCTTAACCTTAAGAGAGTTGCAAGACTTTAAAGACTCTATACTATGATGATTTTATAAGTAATAGGTCTTTCAAGCAGTTGGATAAGTAAATGATACTCAATTAAGGCTTTACAATGTTCGGCTTGGGTTTTAATGAAACTAATAGCAATTATATAACCTTCTTTCTATAGTAGTAGGTCATAGGGCACATACAATTAATTAGAGACATCTCACCATAGTCTAATTAACGTATTTAGTGGTAGTCTTATTACATTACTGCTGGTTGACAACGCTAGTATGCAAATCAGGGTTCTTATCAATATTTAATACGAGTTATGAAAACATAAATCAGATAAACGATCGCAATCAATTACTACAATTATGATAGCAACGCATAGAATTTCAGCAACTTTCAAGAGCACATTCAAGAATATAGTTCAACACAACATTTGCAGGAATATTGCTCTATCTGACTTCAAACGCAAAAGAATCTAGGTGCTGTAGAAAACAGAACCTTAGAAGTAACTACGTAAAATCACCATACCTCATCCATTGTCGAGACTTCTGTCTTGTGTTTGATTTCAGTCGTATCCCGCTCCTCGTCGCTTCCTCGGGATGGCCAGCAAGTATGGAGGGGCGAGAGAGAGAGAGAGAGAAGGTCGAGAGAGATGAGAGAGAGAGCTCTAGAGAGAATTTTAGCAAGAGGGAGAGAGATTGATCACACAATAGAAAGGCTAGGACCGGCCATCAATAATATTTAGGTGGCGCTCTCTCCTACTCCAAATGGAAACCAAGTCTCCTTTTCCAAATCGGGTAGATCCTAAATCAGGTAAATTGATAAAAAAAGATTCTCCCAATTTAATTTCTAGCTTCCAATAGAAATCCTGACTTTGGCAGGTTTCTTTTTCCACCGTCCATCTAATCCTCCCCTAATCCTACTCCAACTAAAAGTATATCTCCAAAGATTTGAGTCAAACTCCCCTACATCTCAACTCTGGCGCCAGACTTATCTTGCACACATAAACCTGGTGTCAGGCATATCTACAACGTCGGGCTGGTCAGCTAGACTCCTAGTTTAAAAGGAAACTAGTCTAAGTTACCTCATTAGGTTACACTCCTAAACTTACTTCAATTAAGAAATCATGATAACTCCAAATAAACTCATCCCACCAACACATAAAAGATTCCAAATCCAATCTAATTCTTAGTTTAGGTCGACCAGAGCAAAAAAAATATATTTTTTTTTGCACAAATTTTGAGGACGTCACATTTAATTGTCGATTCCATCCAACAGGTAAATATGTCACATATAGGGTCAAAGACTACTTAAACGCTTCAACAACTCCTTCCAGTTGGCGACATATATTCACACTTCCAATCAATTTAACCAGGAGCACATCAATACCAAGCTTCGCTTAATATACGCAAAAAGGAAAAAATAAGCAAAGACATTGCATAGGGGGAAAAAGAGCTAACTAAACTCACAAAATGTCTAAAAAGACTGCACTAAAAAGAGCGGGCAAACTTCACGTTTCGTTGCCTTTTTGCTTCCTATCAATGTTTTCTCAACCCAATTTTCTAAAATTACCATCAAACAATAAAGCAATCAACACCTGTCCCCTAACTGGAAAAATTTGAAATTTCCCTGGGGTGCTCAACTTTGACCAGCTAAGACCGAGGAAGTGGAAGCCTTCCGCATAAAAATTTTGGGATCTAGTTCTCTTGCTTACAAGCAATTTGAAGCAAATAAGAGGTGTAAACAAGTGATTAAGGTCAAGACCTCTCCCCCCCCCAATTAAAAAGAATAAGAGTCAGAACCTAATTGGAGCAAGTGGGCTATTACTTGAAAGCAACCATATTAATAAGGCAGCATATCTAGGCATGCTGTACAGCCACAAAGAATTAAAAAGGGTGAGACATTTCAGCACCCATATTCTTCTCAGTATCACCCTTTTTCATAATTTTTTATTTTTTTTTATCTTCTCTGATAGCGTTGCCCATGCCCGTTGCCAATGCCAGAACGAGAGGTGGCCCTGCCTTCCTGGCTCCACCTTCTCCGGCATGGCAGCACAGCGGCTCTCCCTTCTCCTTCAGGCTGTTGCTGATGCTCTCACCGAGAACCACGGCCATGTGGTCAGAACCTGGCTGCCCAGACTTGTCTAGTGATGGTAAAACTCAAGCAGCCAGCCTTTGGCTGTCATGGCCACGACGAGATCATCACCAAATCTGGCCATGGCTGCCACAGCTGTGCAGTGGCCACACCATTGCCAGATCTCTCTGCAACCATGTCTGAGCCTTGGCAAGACGTCGTAGCCCAGGTCTGGCTCCGGGGAAGAAGTCTGAGTCGAGAAACATGGAGACACCTCCGAAAAGGCAGCGCTGCCATCAACATAGATGGGGAGGACGCTGGCAAGGCACGATCATGGGGGCAGCGCTGATGTCGAAGTAGAGGGATGGAGAGGGAGGGAGGGGGGTGTTACTGAGAAGAAGGGAGTATTTTATTTTTTACGAAAAAATCTAGAGAAAGGGTGTAAAAGAGAAGAAAAGTGGGCTACGAAAAGTCTCACCCAATTAAAAATATCCCAACATGTTAATGCATGCAAATCTCTCCCCCAAGGCAAAGTAACATCATATACCAATACAAATTTTATGCAGGTCACATACTTTAGTTGTTTTCATCCCCAAAAGAATATATATAAAACAAAAGAAAGAAGTGGAAAATATGAGGAATGAGAAGTAAAAAATGAAAGTTCAGGTTGTTCTCACAGAAGAAATGAGAGTAAGACCTAAAATGTAAAAAGTGTGAAACCTACAAGAATGTTAAATAGCTGATAATGACAGAAAAACAATTCCCCACAAAACGGATACATCGCAGCAATGGACAGCTAGAGTCATGACTATAGAAGCAAAGCAAGAAAAATCACAACAGGAATAAACTTATAACGTAGAGCACTTACATAATTGCTTCAACATTTAGTCAAATTGTAACCTAAGACATAAATGAAAAAATCAAGATGTGAATGTAATAAAGTGAATGGACTAAGACAAAAACGAAGATTAAAACTGTGTAATGTGCAAGATAAACAATATCAAACTCGAATGCAAAGACTTACCAAATAAACCTTTCAACAGCAGCAGCATATTCCCATTGATGTCCAGCAACAAAGCCTCCAGAACCACCAAACCATGGATTAGAAGTGATAAAAGGTTTTTCGAAACAGAAAATTAAACATAAAAAAACATATAGCCACTTCTCATAAATTGTAATTATGAAGTAACCCGTTCCTATTACATTTTCGTGTAAGTGTGATGAACAATTTGTAAATTAGTTCGTTTTTCTCCAGAAAGTTCAAATTTATATATTTCTAGGAACAAAGGAAAAAACACGCGCAATCCAGCCACAATATGAAAATTAAGCAGCTGCATTTTCCATGTGAGTAAACGCAATTACAAGCATGCAACACAGTACACTTCCCAGTTAACAAACCCGGGTACCTTAATTTGCCTCCTTTAGCATCTAAGTGGTTTCAGTAGCTTCGAAGGCACTGCCAAGAGACCCTGAATCAAATGAAAAATTAGACTCTCCAGCATCCGAGGAAGAGAAAAGAAACATAATGGGGAAAAAAATGACGAAAGGAACCACCATATGCCAGTGAAAGAAATTAAGATCTCTAAGTAACTTTCCAGAAGTTGCATAACCTCTGAATCAAAAGCCAATACTTAAATGTTGACAATTTAATAAGCAACTTTTTCAGGTGACTTCAATTAGCCAAAAAAAACGTTTTCAGTTGACTTCAACCACTAAATGTAAACAACTAAAAATTCGGAAATGATTTTATGAGTCTTCACAAATCCATCAACAAGATATGATTTACAAGAGGTCGAAACACCTTTGGCAAGTTGTCTTACAATCGAAACAGAAAAAATTCCATCGCTAAGAACCGCCTTGTAGATGGACCTTCCAATCCCGACACCTCAACCTTTGCGCTTCATCCAGTGCTCTTGTCAACGAGCGGCACAGATAAAGACAGACAATTGGTCAACAATTAGATTGAACTGAATTCAAATCGAGATCATGTTATCTAGAAATGCCAAACAGCATCTCTGGAGCGAGAAAATCAGCATCTTTTTGTTCACTTGCCCGTGATGAAAGGATGAGATAACGCCTGTGACACTGTTAATCTTTTATCTGGATCCAATATAAATATTTTATCCAGCAGGTCTTTAAAATTAGAAACCATCTTCAGATCCTCCCCTGGAGAACTTGCAATTAGTAAACCAACATCCTTTGGTTTCATATTGACAAGTAACTTTTTCAAAGTCTGCAAGAAGGAAAAAACAGGAAATTAGTTGGACATATGAATGATTCCAACCATGTTCAACTCGTAACTTCAGTGAGTTGAATTGACAGAAATAGATTGAAAATACAATTCACCTTTTTTGTCACAGGATCCTCCTCTGTAGCATAAAAGTTCAAGTCTTGATCAAAATGTTGATCTGCAAATGCTCCCTGCAGATGAAATAGCAAGCATAAACAAAATGAAAAATAAAACCACCACAACAATTTATTCCCACCACAAAAGAAGACATTGAACAACTAAAAAGTTGCTGGATAGCACAACAAAACCACTGATGTTTAAAGAAGCAATTGCACTCAATGCAAAACCGACAGACTAAAGAGCATATGTAATTCTCAATTCCTAAAAATGACTAAAAGAATAAATATAGTAACAGTTCACCTTGCGAAGCATTTTTTTGGGGAATGGGCCCTTCAATTCCATATGAAGCCGAAGCATGTCATTGTTCGATGGGCCTGGAAACAGAACTTTTCCTGTGTATAGCTCATACAAACAGCAACCAACTGACCACATATCCATGGGATGATCATATGGTAAGCCAAGAACTACAACAACAAATTCAGGACAAAAAGCAATGAGTAAGAATTTTTAACTTCTAACATGCTTCAAAAATTAAACATGAAGAGAGAGAGGGAGAGAGAGATTACTTATTTCAGGAGCACGGTAAAAGCGGCTAACCAGGTACGGTGTAATTTCATTTTTGCCGGCTGACATAGCACTACCAAAATCACAAAGCTTGAGGACATTTTTTGCTTCATTTACCTGTAGTGAGCAAACATGCATTCATTCCAAAATGAGAATGGCTTGGGCAACTTAGAACATGGCAATTTAGAAATATAAGTGCACAAACAAAACAATTTAAATAGGTCATGTCACGGACAAAACATGAAAACATACATGCACTGTCGATATACATGTTATAAGAGCATACCAGCATATTATCCGGTTTGATATCAGAGTGGAGAACACCACAGTTCCTAAGATGCTTCAAAGCAATGAACAGCTGCTTTGCATATGCCCTTACAGCAGTCAGTTTAAGCCCAATATTTCGACCAAACTTTTTAAGAACCTCACGGAGGTTCATATGAAGAGATTCAAAAACTAGACAAAGATGGTTGCGGTAATTGAAATTTGTGATGAACCTAACACAATGGCGTCTGTCCTCCAGGTCAGCATCAGCCAACATCCTCAATATGCGTAATTCTTCAAAACCAGCTTTGCGCCTGAATAGCAGCAAATTCCAATAAAAAACAATTTTTTAGTAAACAAAGGAAGAAAGTGTCAAAAGATGGATACAACATCGGGTTCGCTTACATGGTATCATTGCTGCGTATGATTTTTATGGCTACTTCAGGAGGATCATCCTTTCCAGCTTTAAGATCTTTTGCACGAACAACGGTTGAGAAAACGCCTTTACCATGTGCAGCAGTGACTTCATACCGTCCATCAAGTATTTCCCCAAACCTATAGCCTGCAGGAGAAAATAAAAATATAACACCCACAAAATAGAAAACGATTTTTTTCTAAGTAAAACATAAAAAAATCCTAATTAACATTTTGAAAGAATCAAAAAACAAAACTAGAAGTCCAAAAGCCTCAGTTAATATTTTACTATAAATTTTTCAAGCATATGTGCAATTGATTAAAATTCAATTCATTACTTACTGTAGTAACCCTCTGCATCATCCCAATTATCGTGCAACCCACTCTTCTCAACATGTAAACCATCACCTTTGCCCTGAAAAAAAAAGGCATGAGCTTTCGCCATTATTCAAAAGAATTAAGATTATAATCTCAATTTGTCCAGATATGCAAAATTAAAGTCAAACTGCAATTAATATAAAGAATGATAGATGAATAACTCCAAAAAAACAAATGAATATGAAAGAACAAACGATATAAATCAATATATAATGCATTACCGGCTTGCGAACAGCAGGTGATTCTCCAAATATATCATCACAGAACATATCTGATAACCACTCGCTCTGAAAAAAAAGGTATATAAGAGTCAACTTTTATATACATCTAAAATGGCCATGACAAAATATATATATATATATATACACAATAAAAAGTGACCAAAAAAAGAAAACCACAAAAGATAGACAACTGTCAAACATCCCAAACCCTACACAAGCACACACAAAAAAACGATCTCAAGTGTATCTGAAGTTAGGTACAAGCTACTAAAAACAGCTGATTAACATGCAAAAGCTAATGGCTCATCATTAACTTTTGACATCGATATTTAAAGCCTATGAAGGACAATCAATAATTGTTGCACACTTTTTCCCAGCTATATAAGGTCGAACATAAATTGCCTATTGCCAATGACTCGGTGATGCTTAATAAGATAATCTAGATGCTGCACATGCAAACAGTGGCAAGATTTTAACCAAGACCTCCCCAAAATTAACTTTTTGTTGTATAAACTTCCCTGATATTACCAAGACCAACGAGATGACAGATATGATTAATTATATATTCTTATTCAAGGTTCTTTAATAGGTGAAAGTACACTTTCAAATATGTATGAAGGTCAAAAAAATTCTGACCACCAAGATCATTTCCATTATCTCTACGAGACCTCTCTGATCTCTCTCTCACTCTTTGACTGGCCGAGAAAAGACCAAGATCCAAAAGTACTAACCTCAGTTTCAGTACATATGCAATCCATAAATCAAACTACGCAAAAAAAAGATAATATATCAAATGGCAGAACATTTGGAGAAAATGATATGATTGCCTTCTAAGACAAATCTGGCATCAATCAATATAACTAATTGCTAGAAAGAAAAAGCATGGTGCGTGTTAACTGAAACATAAAGTCCTCAAGAACATAATCTGAAATGCTTGCTAAAAATCTGGGTCACAGAAAGAACCTTAGGAGTGCCATCAAGTTCCCCAGCAAAAGAAAATTTCTCTGAAGCTATATTCCCATTTTGAACAGGTGATTTTCCAACAGAAAATAAAGAATCAGCCATGTAAATGTCTGGAGAGTCACGTTCATTTTCAAGTCCTTGAGAAATTATCTCATTCCCGACATTACGATTAGCTTCTGAAGGAGAAAGCTGCTCTCTTAATTTGTTACTGGTAGGCATGTAACCTGGTCATAGATCAAAACAGCACATACATGTAAAAACCACGAACTAGATTACTAAGGACGGTATCATTTATTCCATATGAGGGAATCCAGAAAAGATTGCTGCATCTACTTCTGTAATTACCTTTAGAAACAACATCAGGAAGAGAATCAGCCATTTCATCTTCTTCTTCTTCTTCTTCTTCTTCTTCTTCTTGTTGTTTCTCCTCCTGCTGCTTATACTTCTCCAAAATGGCCTGCCTCCTCTTTCTGCTCTCCTCTTTAATTTTTTCAATATCTTCCTCTTCTTGCTCAGCTAGTTTTAGTGCAATACGTTCCTCATAATCATCCGCTTCATCTTCCTCCCTAGAAAATGTGAAAAATCAAAATTATGGTTCCTGTACAAGAATAAAAAACTAATTATTCACTTAATTCATCACATAAATTTTTACCCGAATTTATTCTTGCCTTCACCATGACCATTATGTTCCTTCTCCGAGTCTTTAGCTATCCTTCTATTCCGATTATCATGACTGATGTGACCATCTTCAAGATCACCATACGTGTGGCTTCTTCTTGTTTGATCCCTATCTCGCCGCCTTTCCCTGTCAATGTCTGTACCATTTCTCCTATCCTTAGATCTATCTCGCCAGCTCTCCCTGTCAATATCTCGATTCTCAAATCTATCACGCCTCTTCTCCACCTTCCTCTCCTCCCTCTCCAAGTCTCTATGCTTCTCCCGCCCTCTTTCCCTCTCCCTATCATTTTGGATGTGACTGCTAGCCCTACCTGTCTTGTCTCGATACTTATCGTTCTCTGCAACAAAATCCATATTCCTACTTCCATATTTTTCATCTTTTGCACTGTAGCGACTATAACTACTGCTTCTCTCTCTTTCCAGGCGTTTTATTCTATCAGATTCCATATCTCTCCACCTGTCTCTGCTATCATGGTAATCATCCACACCATGTTGTCCAGCTCTCTTATGGTCATAATCGATTCTTGAATACTCTCTTGAACCAACATTACAATCATGAGAATACAGTGATGATCTATCACTTCTTGTATGATCAAGGGACCTTGATCTGTTCCTGCCTCGGAGATCTTCATGGTACCGGTCATTGATAGATGGAGACCGTCTGACACTTACATGCTTGTCCTTTGATTTTATAGGCGACACGCTTCTCTCTCTATGCTTCTTTGAATCATAAAAAACAGACTTTGACTCTCCGGTTTTAGAGTGCTTCAATGGATCTAAAATTTCTTTAGAGATAGGCGATTTTGACCTTGCCAGCCTTCTTAAATCTCTAGAGTCACCTTCAAAGCAAGTTTCGCCTCTTCGAATTCCCGCAGTAGATTCCGACTCACGTAACTTAACATCCACCTTAGACTGGTTGCTTATCTTCTCACTACTACTGACGTCTTCCTCGTATTTCTTCTCTCTGTGTCCTGACACTTTACAATCTGAGCAATATTCATCAAACTTTTCGACTGCAAGCGCATTCTTTGGTGGTTGCATCAAGCAAACACCAACTTTGTCTCCTGATTTAGACATGTCAAGATTAAGTACCTCCAGACTTCCTCTTGGAACAAAATGCTCCTCAATACAAATGACCTGAAAAGATATAAGAAAACTCAAGACGTGGGCAAGCAAAACATATAAACAATGCTGAATGGGAAAATTGATGAAATTACAATTCAACCAAGAAAACCATAAAAAGGAAAAGAAACTACTCTACAGATTTTTTTCTCTACCTCCTTATACATCAACAGTCAACCCCACCGTCACTCTTGAAACTGCAATGGAACTGAAAATCAAATTGATTCAAAACCCGAATCCCAGAAACGCAAAATCTGGAAAGTCGCCACAGAAGAACAGGATTTTCCAGGAAAAAATTTACATGATTGCAAGGTTCCTATTTAAAAAAAAAAACAAGTAACACTAGCCTCGTATTTATTTCGTCCGTCACATCATCTTCCTCGTTGAAAATCAAAGCATCTAAGAACATGTACTCCAAGCAAAACCCAACATAATGAATCCGACAATATTACAAGCAAGTACGTAAATTCTCACTCGAACTAAAAAAAGTAATTATTTACTCCACAAATCAAACTTTTATACCAAAATACGAAAATTAAAGATAAAATTGATTAAGTTCTACCTTTTGATCATCTTTCCTGTCCGAAAGCCCCTGACCGCCACCGTCGGCCTTTATCTCCCCAGATTCCACATCAGAATCCATAATCTTTTTTGGTTCTTCGCAAATCCCTAATTGGTCCTCCTCTTCAAGAATCTCCCCTTCTTCTTTATCTTCATCCATATTCAAATTCGAGCTCACAGGAGGAGTAGCGACATCCCTTTTCTCCCGCTTCTCGCGGTCGTCCTTGCTTCGATGCCGATGGCTGCGGTGGTGGCGACGGTGATGGTGACGCTTCCGCCGCTTAGAGCTCTCTTCCGGCTCGTCGGAAGGGGAATAGTGTTTCCTGCGAGGGGCGACTTCGTCAGAAGCCATGGCCGGAGAGGTGGACGACGGGGAAGGTTAGGGCTAGGGTTCGATCGCCGTCTGAAAGCGGGTAACACTCGGAGGCGTTTGAACGCTCGCGCGCTGGAATCGTGGTGTGTATAATTAGAAATCGCCGGTTCATACTGCCGTTGCGGCTCGCTAGTACCCAGCTCACAAACCTGATGCGAAACGAGCCGGTTCCAGCGCATTTCCAACCCGTACATACTTGGGTCTAATCTGGACTTGGTACCTTATTTGGACCTTATAAATAAGTCGAATCCAGGGACTCCTGGAGATAGCATCTAATGAATTCCTCCTTAACCCTCCCTCCTCTTTGACCCTAATTAACTCACTAATCATAGATAGAAACCGAGGACTCCTCACTTCCGGACGCGGGACTCTCGTCTACCATCGTTGCCCACCAATTCTTGGCATTCCACCTTGATCAGCTTTGCAATTGTATGATTTTGTAGATGACAATTAAAAATTTAAACTTTGTGCACTGTTAACTGGTTTTTTGATTAAGCAATTTTTTGGCAGTCCACCTTGATCTGCACTGCAAATCCAATTGCAGTAATTTTGAATACCAGAAAACCAATATCACACCAAATACAATTGAGCACTTATCCTCCTTCCAATTATTTTAGTTCTGCCTTCAGATGGGCACTGATCGGTCCCAATTGCGTATTTGGGCAACCAGAGAGAGAGGACCGGGATTTTGAAACGTAGGAGCAGATCGAAGGGAGAGGCAAGAATGGAGTCAGATCCGGAGTAAGGGACAGGGTCTGGTGGGGAAGAAGATGGGTTGGGCCGGGGGCCAAGGGTAGTTAAGTTGTTTTTGTTACTTCCATTAGATCAGCATTTAAAGGGGAGAAACGGTCTCTCCACTCGGTTGGAGTCTCGAGAGTATGTTTTTGCCTAATAAGTTAATATGTTTTGCTAGATATTATCGGATCTCCTCAGCAAGGTTTTCAAAACCAGACCGAGCATCGACCCAGATTGATGGCCGGTCCGGTCAAACCGTGGCTAAACCGAATTGACTTGCGATAAATATATGATAAATATATATTTTATATGATATTAACATCTAAGGCTTAGGTATTCTTTATCAAGGCTCCGGTTCAAATCTCCCCTCAAACAGAAATTTTTTCATAAAAAAAAAGTGACCTAGACCGGTCCGATCCGGTTTTGAACACCATACTCTTTCTTTTTGTGGCAACACTAAGAAACCTATTTTTTGCTCCTTTTGAAGGCTAGCTGTTTATGGAAAAACATTTAACACGTTTTACTCTAGGTTGATTTTTACGTGAAAATATTAGGGTTTTGAGGAAAATAGTTTCAACAAGAAAAACATATCTCAATGTTACATGCTGACGAAAGATTTCATGGTAGTATATTGAAGTTAATTTAAAATGTCAATAACCCTTTTGACCTACCAACACCAAAAGTACCTTGCTAATCAATAGTCAATAAAGGTTCATTCTCAATTATTAAAGTTCTTTCGCTACAGTTTACAGACATCTTACACTTCTAGCTCGCTTTCTTGATAGCAATGTCCTTTTTTATCAACTTGATCTTTGTGCTATCGATGCTTCCTATTACACTTTGGCCTCTTCATATTGCACTTTATCAACATAATCCATGTGATCTTGATGCTTCCTATCACACTTTTGGCCTCTTCATGTTGCACCTATTACAAAATCGATTCGATTTTACAAAAATTTATAGAACAATCATAACATACATACGTGACCATACGCTATCTTTATATATATATTGAAAAGATATCTTTATATTCTTTACGATATTTGACTTACATAAGGTGCGTTTGTATGCTGATAGGTGAAAGGTTGAAAATTTATATCAGTCTGAAAATAATCATGCTGATATTTTCTCATTAGTGACAACCTGTTTGGAACTTGAAAGTCAGTGTGAAAATTTTCAGGCCTTATTTGTGAAATGTGAAATATGTCTGGGAACTGAAAATAAATCACGCTGATAGGAATATTCGTCAGCTTCGAGTATCATGTAATCGATTACACGATACGAAGAGCAATCGTGTAATCAATTACACGATAGCTTTTTAATGGGACAAACTTTAACGATGCGTTTTTTACTCATTTTTTATCCATTTTGACCTATTTTTTTCATTCTTCCTTATTTTTAGTGTTCTTTCTTATAATGATGATATCATAAAGATGTTGAGCTACCACATACTATTTATTATGGATTTTATGGGATTTTTTTAATAAAATATCAAGGTCGTTAGGATATTATGATGATAAAAAAGAGCATAAAAAGCAAGGAAGAATAAAAAAATTGCCGAAAGTGGACTAAAAATGAGGGAGATATGAACTGTTGAAATTTACACGATAGCACATTTTATAGTGTAATCGATTACACTATAGCACTGGCTATCGTGTAATCGATTACACGCTAACTTTTTTAATTAGACAAACTTCAACGATGTATTTCTTACTAATTTCTGATCTGTTTTGACCTTTTTTTTTCATTCTTCCTCATTTTAGTGCTCTTTCTTATAATATGAAAAAAATGTCTAAAAATTGATTAAAAATGAGGGAGATATAACAAGGAGGGGGGTCCCTCGGCTTAACGGTGCGGCGACAGAGACGTCGGGGCAAACACTGAGATGACCGACTTTGGATGACCTGAGCAGTTACCCGGAGGGGTGGGCACGGGTTCCCTTAGCTCAACGGGGCGGCGGCGGCCGGATGCATAGACTCTCTCGGCTCAATGGGGCACCGTCGGGATGGAGGTACTCACCTAGGGGGCCGAACCTCTAGGAGATAGTTGATTTTTTTTGTTGAAAAGGCGCGACGATCGATTCGTCAGCCAGATTCTCACTTCGGTGAGAATCAGTTTTTCAGGGGTAAAAAAGTAAAAATTGTCACTTATCACCTTTCAGACCCATTTTTTAGCCTTTCAACAACCAAATACCTTTCAAGCCTAAAAGGTGAAAAGGTGAAAATTTTCACCTATCACTGTCACCGACCACTTTTCACCTTTATAGCTTCCAAACACTTTTCACCTTGATAGGTGAAAATTTTCACTTTTTATAGCTGAAAAATAGCTTTTTTCAGCTTCCAAACGCACCCTATATAGTTTACAAAATGCATATAAGCAATGATATTTATAACTATTAACTATTAATGATAAAGTTTTTTAATGTAAAAGCTTGGACACCGTTGACCCAGCCAAAATTAGAGGTGATTAGAGGCTTGTTGCCCTGCCCCTTCTGGTTTCATAAGGGCTTGAACCTGCTAACCAACAGAACAAAAAAAAGGCTTGGCAGAAATGTAGGCACACTTCTTGCCGGCCAAAAATAAACTCCCACCAAATGCTAAAAAATGGCAGCTTTATTTGGATAATATTGTCATATTAAAAAAAAGGAATATAAACTCCCATTAGGTTATTCTAAATGGATACCACATTTTTAGACCATAAATAACATACTCAATAATTAGGTAACGTTTCCACGTAACTGCAAAACGGGAATTATCAATCCAGCCTTTCTGCTCATATAAAACCTTCTCAACGAAGAAAATCAACCTTCAACAAATGGAAGAAAGAAGAAAGTGCAATTGCAACAATGCTCTACAATGTAAGACTGTTTGGGTTCTCAATGATCTTAGCAAGAGTCTGAAGGAAAGCTGCCAGATCAGCACCATAAATAATTCGATGATCTGCAGTAACATTTACCTAAACAAAAAAGTGAAACAAGTCAAATACAGTTTTATTACTAAAATTGATGTAGCAACCATAGAAAGTTGCATCACCGATATATCGATATCCAGCTTCAACCGATACAACGATATTGTGTTGTATCGGTTTTAGTTGTTTTTTTAAAATATCGCTGATATATCGGTTTCGGGCCGATATATTGGTATTTAAAAAAAAATGTTTTCTTTTAAAAAAGGAAAAAATAACTTTCCTGTTTGTTTCCCATCCTATGCCAAATGGCAGGATACAGGTTTAAAACGCATACACATATTTTGAATTATATATGCATTTTTATGCATATTTTGAAATCTATGTTTTGTCTAAATTAGTATCACTCATTTTAGAAGCTATTTTGTGAAAATACATGGTAAAAACTAGTTTTCGACCACCGATATTTTTTTATCCAATATCTCCGATATTTTGTCTCTTTGGTTGACCGATATTTTACCAATATCCGATACGGCATTCCTTGGTAGCAACAGAAAACATAAATACAGTTTTATTACCAAAATTGATGTAGCAACAGAAAACACAACCACAATACAAGATAAATGCCATAAAGAAAGTATTCTAAGAAGACTTCTTGACTCGAGGATCCTCCATTCCCAAGTCTTGTAATATAAGTACAATAAAACAACATAAAGGAACTTTAAATGTGAAAGCTAGTACACAGTGCACACGTGAAAAAACTGGAACATTTTCACGAGCATGCAATTACTTAAAAAAGTTTAGCATATTGGTTGCCAGGTCCTTGGAGAGGTCAACAAGGGATTTTTTTATCCACCGAAGTTTGATCAAAATCATCCCAAGCCTTTAGAAAGAATACCTTCTAAACTCTAATCATGTAATTTTTTCTTTTAGCAAAGTATAACCACGTAATTGCATAATAACAAATAATTCAGTATTAATCGTATTGACCATTGAATAAGCAAGCATAGGATGGTCAATGCATAATAAAATTTCCAGGTTGCTACTCAAAGAATTGGGCAGCCCATAAACGTCGTAAATCAGGCCATTTCCCTCAACAATAGAGACTAAAGACTTACACAAAATTTCAAGCTCCTTGGTGTCCATAGTTTAAAACTTTAAATCTTTGAGATATATCAACAATGACACATTATAAAACAAAGAATAGTTGTAGGCAGCAAAAGCAACACTCAAACAAACAAATACAATACTGTTAGAGAGGAAAGAAGCATATGCTTAAAGGATTTTTGGCAACGGGAAGAAAAGACTTCCTCAACATTTTCTAGTAATTACACTAAGACATGCCTTCATTCAAAAGAATGAATTGAAGATTCCTTCAAAGCAAGACAATAACTGACAAGATAACTACATACACAGCCGATGTACGCAGCACTGGTTTTGGCAAAGATAATATTGATCTAAACAACATTAAGGAGACTGTACATGACACTAGGCAAGTTCTTATGTGCTAAAACCTTATTGACATGTTTTTGTTTTAGCAGATACCATTAGACTCAATAAGAGATTCAGACTTCTGGAAACAAACAAAACATTTATTAAAAGATGAAATCAGCCACAAATAAGTTCAATAACATTGTAAAGCATATAAATTTAGATGGTTAGGCTTTCATAACTTATGTATTCCCTTGATACCATATTAATATCTAAAAAATAATGATATTTATTGAGTGGTGGGACCCACAGCTAAAAGAATGGAATAGGCCTCAAGGGTGGGCCCTAAATTTTTTTTGAGAAACTTGTTAAGTACCCAACCACTTTTAATTGAATAGTGGGACCCACAGATAAGAGAGGGTGGGACCTAACAAGTTTCTAAGACACTTTTAAAGACCCAACCACTTAACTTGATCCAAACTGAGCTATTTATGTGGGACAATTTTTTTTCCTCCAAATGGAATTATTACTATGATATGGAAGGAGTAATATATTCTGCCGAGAACTAACAATTACATCAAATTTGAGCATACCTGCATTTTGTTTTTCACACTGAAAAATCCATCTTTATCTGCCAAAACTGTAGGCTTTGATGCTCCGACAGCCATTATAGCCCCCTATATTCAGTCACAGATTAACCAGTGAGTCAAATCTTGAATCATCTAGTCTTAAATGGAGAAAACCTATGTATAATTACAGGAAGCACTCACTTGGCCTGGGGGAAGAATTGCATCAAATCTGTCCACTCCAAACATACCCAGATTGGACAAAGTAAAGGTACCTACATGTCAAAATACCTCCAAATCTCATTTGCTATCCAAAAAGATAAGTACAAAAGAATCGATCTGCAGTATCTTGTCCAAGTCTGATACCTGAATTATAATCCTGGGGTTGAAGCTGCTTTGCCCGAGCTTTGTTTACCAGTTCTTTCCATTTTTGAGATAACAAATACAGGTCCAACTGCACCAACAAGTAGGACAGATAAATTAGTTTTAAGAAAACAGCAAAGAGATAGTGAACTCAAGTTTGAAGCTTATAACGCAGCATACCTTATCAGCATCTTTAAGAACAGGGGTAATGAGACCACCCTCTATTGCAACTGCAACAGCTATATTTATGTTCGCATTATAGGTGAAGCTCTTCCCATCTTTGCAGCTCGAGTTCACGATAGGATGCTGAGCTAATGCCATTGCAGTGGCCTTTGCCAACAATGCAGTCATAGTCACCCCTTTAGGCTTCACCTGCATTTATAGCCAACAATTTCAATATACACATTTCGCCAAAAGTATACAGTCGCGTGCGATATCTCCGATAGTGCATAATTTTTGCAATCCACAATAGAATGAATAAACTGAATGAATGGAAAAAGAAGCACATGGACAATAGAAAGAGAATAAGCTTGCCTTTTCATAGAGAGAGTCTAGAGCATCAGTCATAATGGGGTACCCAACCCGAAATGTGGGAACCGAGAGGCTCTCTAACATGTTCTTCGAGACAGCGGCCTGCATCGTCGTGAAAGGGACAACCGTCGCACCAGGAATTTCTGGAAGAGGAGCCGCCGCCTTAGCGGGGGCTGACGGTGGAACCACAGGCGCAGGAGCTGCCACAGGAGCTGGAGACGCCACATTGCTGCTCTGGCTGATCGTGGGTGCGATTCCGGCCGCTGCCTCCACATCAGCAGGGGTAATTCGACCATTCGGCCCGGTGCCAACGATGGAACCAATGTCGACCTTGTGCTGCTTCGCCAGCTTCTTCGCGTAAGGTGTCGCAATTGTCTTTCGCCGTCCTTCTGGAACGGCCGCGGGAGCTGGAGGAGGCGGCGGGGTAGCAGAGGCAGCTGGGGCAGGCGAGGGCGGAGGAGGCGGGGGAGCAGGAGCCGAGGATACAGAGGCACCAGAGGAGGCAGCGGCCTTGGCTTTGGCCTCAGCGATTTCCTCCGCAGTCTCGGCGAGGAGACCGATGGGGGCACCAACAGGAGCAGTCTCTCCCTCCCCGACGACGATGGCAGCGAGGATGCCGTCATAGAAAGTCTCAACGTCCATGTCGGCCTTGTCGGACTCGACGACGACAACGCTCTCGCCCTTGGAGAGGACGTCGCCCTCGGACTTGATCCAGGAGACGATCTTGCCCTCGGTCATCGTCGAGCTCAGCGCCGGCATGAAGATCTCCCGGATCTTGGCGCGCACGCGGAGGGTGCGGCGGGCGGGATTCTGGTGGTGGCGGGCGCGGCATAGGAGGAGGGCGGGGGAGGAGGTTGGAAGGGATGAGGAGAAGGAGAGGTAGACGGGGGAGACCTTCGGGAGGAGAGAAGAAGCCATTGCAAAATTGTAGTCTGCAACGGAAATGGGAGGGAGGATGGCAGCGTCTTAAGAGGAAGGAGATGGGCGGAGGTGTCGAGAGGTACGGAAGCGGAGTTGGTCGAGGGCAGTTCAGTGTTACCATCGCCCGGCCTTTGTCCCCACCTTTTTGTGGGCCGACCGGTTTAGTTGGAGCCCAGCCCCGAATTTGACCCTTTCTAAGGGACAACTGACAAGAATTGGATAGTGGGCCTCGAGATTGAGGCCCAAAGATCTAGTGGGGAATGCGGGATGCCCAATATTGGAGTGAGATCTTCTTCTTGGTAGGGAAGCTGGGCGGAGCGGGAAGGGGGCTTAGGTCTACTGGAAGGCTGCTGGAGTTGGGATTTGGAAGTTGGGGACAGGAATGGGGTACGTGCAGGAGGCCAGAGAGAATCACGTGAAGAAAAAAGTTGAAGAAGGTGCTTCCCGAAACCTTAATTTTTTGTTTCCAAAGTACTCTGTTATTTCATTTGTATTGGCGCGATGTTAGAGGTACATGGCAGCATTAGACTTTCAGACGCCCTTCGATGGTCCTACCTCCTTTATTCTTTTTTGAGGAAGAAATTGAACTGCTAGATCAGTTTTACTCCTAAATGTTTTTAGAATTAAGAGTAGGGTTGTGAGGCGAAATTTAGCCGAAGCTGTGATGCGAAAATGTGCGGAGTTCTTTTTGATAACCTGGTGACTATCTGGTTTAAGGATTCCATGCCTGAATTTCGTGCCTGAGCGGAAGGGAAATTGTTATAGGTGATAAATAATGCTCCCGCTCCCTCCGTCCCACATTGATTGTTTGTATTTGAAATCCAAAACGAATAAAATTAGTTGATTTCTTGTTCCCAATCCAGACAATTTACATGGTACAGAGGGAGTAGATAATATATGAGGGTCAATTGAATTTGGAAAGGCAGCTCATGGGGATCATGTCATGGAGAAATTATCCAGTGGATCGGTTCAATGGGATACTTGGTAGAGAGGTCCATTAGATGTTTAACACATTGTAATGCGTGCTAGATGCTAAGACCGGAGTATCCAGTCATTCTACCACGAGAGTATGTGTCAAAAACTGAATGGACCTCTCTACAGGCCACACGGTGGAAACGTTCCACTGGATGCTTCCTCCATGTGATGAACTACATTACTCTCATAGTCGAGGGAGAAATTGCGTATTTCATGCTACCTCCATCCAAAAAATAAACTGTCTGCATTTGAAAGATTACAGATCGAGCATTTGGTGGCTGGATTTTGCATTCAAGTTGGAATCATTGTCCAAAATCGGAGGACATAAGGCTTGAAATGTTGTGGGTGCCGCGCCCTACAGGCCCATAATTTAACCTCATTTTCAAATGCAGCCAGGTTTTTTTGCATGGAGGAAATACTAGACATTCTAAAAGAGACCAAGTTTTACATCTTCATTCCATTTTTTTTGCTACATATTCATTCCAGTTAAGAGCATGCCATTAGTGATGTTTTCTGGTATGACTTGGTTTTTGGTTGTCTGGAGTTGCAAAATTAATTGAATTTTTTTCAGCTCTTCGCAGTAAAATGAAACAAAAGGCTCTTAAAGAGTGTGACTATTACACATCAAAGTATGCTGAATGTGCTGCAGGAAGGACCCTATCTGTTGTCTGGCACTGTCGGAAACAAGCAAAAGAGTTAAATCAGTGTCTCCATCAATAGTAAGTCAATTTTATACCCTTCTACTCTATGTAGTTTCGTCAGTTGTTCTGCTTCAAGTGGAATCATGGTATTGATAATGGCGCATTAGACATTCCTGTTATACTTTTATTTCCTGCTTATCAGTATCCTCGCCATCAGTACACAAACTTATTTTCTGGGTGTGCATGAGCTGTTTTTGCTCTGCAAATTTAATCTTTCTCTCTTCAAAGGCAGAACTAGCAAAAGATAACTCTCTAAAATATTGACAATGTTGATACATGTCCTAAGCTGCTATGCACCAGAGAGGTGATGGAATATGCTTGTGCTTCCTTGGGAAAGAGCATAAAAGCATAGAAAAGACAACATCAAAGTTCTGTTTTTTTTTCATAATTATGATCCTAAGCAGTTTTGAATCTGGTGCATAAACTGCTTATTCACCTAATAAGGTAATTGGCTACAAATTATTAGTCGAATTATGATTGATATTTTTAAAATTTAGTGTCTTCCGTACTGTCTGTCCTATACATTTATTAGTTTATTAGCTTTTTGTTGACCAAAAGAAAAAGAACTGTTCTCAATGTGCCCTGTATGATGAACATTTTTCCATTAGCTAATGTCGTTTCATTGAGAACATATACAAATTTGATAATTGCCCTTTTAAGAGCTTGCAATGTATTGTCTTGCCATCACCATGGTATTCATTCCCAACTGTTTTAAAGCGAGGGTTTATTGACAGTTGACTTTATCTTCTCAGCATGTGTGTTCTTAAGTACAAAGGATAGAGCTTAGTTTAAACCTTACCAATAGAAAAAGAGATTCGTTTAAATGGTGGCCAATCTTCTTGATTACAGTTTTAACCCTATAAAATTTTGTCATTTTGAGATTTATCTAACTTTCTAAATTATTTGTTTAGTAATGTATTTAGATAGTTTGTTTGTGATGTGAGTAATAGCCTTGAGCAAACTCTGAATTTGTAATTCTGAGATGTCTTGATGCTTCTTTCATCTTGGCAGTACCAACGACTCTGTACTGGAAGAGCTGAAGAAAAACTACATGATTGAACAAGAAAGTAAAGTCTCTGGCAAGATTTAAGGTAATCAAGGTTTTTCAACAATTCAAGTCAGAATGCTGGTGACAAAGTAGAAAATACGGTTGATTGTTTTCTTACTGCCATTGGCGGCCCCATGTTATTTACACTGCTTAAAGTAAGATTTAGTGAAAATTATATAAGAGCAGCCGTTTTTCCTTGTCGTATGTGTCTTTAGTCTCAGAGTCAATTGCTGCTGAATCTTGAACTAATTATATGCCGCATAAGTTGAATGCATATTTGTACAATAATCTTTTTTAGTGGTTTGAGTCTTGGTGGAACTGCCGGAAAGAAAATGAGCCTGGTCACCTGGAGATCATGGCAATCTCCATATAAAACTAGGCTGAATTCTCCTTGAAACATAATCCAGAATGTGATCTTTAGTACTGAAACGAACGCAAAACATACCACTGGGAAGAGATTCTGTAGTTAAACGTTCATGAACACTTACAGGGAATGAAAAAGTCACCTTTTCAGCAAGAAGTGCCTTTTAAATACTGCAATAAGAAGTTCCACCTACCTCATATATAATTTCTACGAAGTAGTGGTTTATGTAAGTATATTGGCTTATACAGTCCAAGTCATCCGTAGGCCTAATATACAATTTTCGTACAACATTTTGGTCATTATTTTTGCTCCAAACTTTCAACTTTATTTTTCTTGAACACCAGAGCTGGGTGCAACGCATGCTCAGCCCCTATTCTAATACTCCTAGAAGAAAATAATTTATGTATTCGGGTTTAATGTATGAGAAAATATCCTCCGTTCATCATGGTTGAAACGGCAAAATGAACTATTGTAGTGGTTGCAAGTTTGTTATATGTATGGCTTCTTACGGCCTTTATTTAGATAGCGAGGATTTGTCAAAAAGGGGAGGAACAAAGGCAGGGAGTTTTTCCGGATAGCAAATATAGATTCCACTATCTAACCATTGGGTTGTTGGTGCGATGGCGAGGGCACTGTCTTGGAGTTCAAGTCCTCCCTCCGTTGGCCACCCACTGGGAGTCTCATATTATATCCTGACTTAATCAATGTGTATAATGTAAGGGGTGTGTACACACCCGAAAGTGTTGGCGGCAGTCCTCTGAGAGGCTAGTTGCTTTGCCCCCTTCTGGTAGGTTCCTAAGGACATGAAGACCCCTGTTATATGAACAAATAAATTCCAGTATAATATCTAAGATTTCTAATAAGTTGACACATTCGGTAGCTGATACATCAAATGTGGACTGCATACGGACCTTTCCTGAAGTGTTCCTATTATGGAGCCGCCGTGATTCTCATAGGTATCGGGCGGGAAAAAAAAAAGAGCGTCCGTAAAAGTATCACTCAAACGTCATGGGAGGCCCACCACCACAACAGGAAGAATGTTGACTAAGATTTCTTTACAATCATGTAATACTTCTTTGTTACAATCGAGTCTATTTAACAACATTAGGGATTAGAAAATGTCTCTAATTGCCGAGAATTTTATACTCCCGTCCATATATAGATTGCAAAACCATCTGTAAATCACATGGTAATCGTTTGTTTGTTGTTGAGTTGAAACAATTCGCAGACATTTAATTAAGAGATGAATGGTTGGAGGAAACTTCAGTGAAGAGTTTTAATGTTCTTACACAAGGAGACTGCGCCTCAAAGGCAACACAACAAAAGAAAAGTTAGGTGCAGATTAAGCTGACTTTAATCACATACGGTACGTAATCAACGCACTAGTAAAAGTTTTCTCAATATTCAAATACATAGGTTCTTCCTTTTTGGATGTTCTTTTTCCATTTTCAACCCCAACAAAGTGGAGCGTGGCTTCTTGGTCGCCCCATAAGCAGCCTAAGCTGTCTGTGGCAAGCACCGCACCCACCCACCGAGGAGGGGTGACTAAGCTCCAATTATATTCATTAAGCACCATGAGCTAGGAGGTGGAAAAGGGCACCAAACATAGGACCCCCCACTTCCATCTAATGTAGGAGATACGTGACTTCATCCCCTTTGCCAATTTGTCCCCGAGGACCAATGAACTGATCTCCCTCTTCAAACTTTTCCTATGCAACATTATAAAAGAGAGCCTCCCTTGGGCATGATCTTCATGTCTGCACCAAGTTTTTGAGAACGTTGAATTACGTGGGGATGGGAGCATTGCCTCTTAGCGATCCAAGGTTGGGCGGAGCCAATCTGCGCAAGAATGACCAGCAGCAGCAACACGAAGTTGTAGTTGAAGAGATCGAAGGGATCATCAAACTGTACAAAGATGGTCACGTACAGAGATACCCAATCGTCCCCCATGTGACATGTTCGTCTCGTTTGGCAGACCCAAGCGTAGTCTCTGGGGACGTCATGGTCGACTCCTTGAATGGCGTCTGGGCCAGATTTTACGTGCCCCAGCGCCAAACCAAGCTGCCCTTGCTCGTCTACTTCCATGGCGGGGGATTCTGCGTCGGCTCTGCCGCATGGAAATGTTATCACGAGTTCCTCTCGAAATTGGCCAGCGCAGCTGACTGCGTGGTCATGTCGGTCAACTACAGGCTGGCCCCAGAGAATCGCCTGCCGGCAGCCTTTGAAGATGGCATTGGTGCCGTCAAGTGGGTGAGACAGCAAACACTTACCCACTCCAAGGACCAAAGCTGGTGGCGAACAAGGTGCAACTTCTCCAAAGTATTCGTTGCTGGTGACAGCGCTGGCGGGTGCCTGGCTCATAACGTGGCCTGTCGGTTAAGCAAGTCCTCTTCTCCAAATGCAATCAGCCCGCTCTGTCTCAAGGGGATGGTTCTGATTCAACCCTTCTTTGGTGGGGAGGAGCGAACTTGGTCGGAGAGAAACATGGTCCAGCCGGGGATCTCGTCGGCCCTCAGCCTTCGGGCTTCGGATGCCTACTGGCGCTTGGCCCTTCCGGTGGGGGCAACGCGTGACCATCTATGGTGCAACCCCTTGTCGAAAGAGGCTACAAAGCAGCTGGAGAATCTGAGCCTCCCGCCGGCTCTTGTGTGCATTTCGGACTTGGACATATTGAAGGATAGGAACTTGGACTTCTGCGCGGCCATGAAAAGGGCGGGGAAGAATGTGGAGCATGTTGTGTACGTAGGAGTGGGGCATGCTTTTCAAATACTCCATAGAGCGTCCACGTCTCAAACTCGAAGCCAAGAGATGGTTTCACATATTAAGACCTTCATCAACAAATGATGCTTAATTTGCTTGGATTTGCAGCGTATATCCATTTGTAACATGCTCACCCTGTTTCCATTTTGATTATCCTATGTACTCCCTCCAGTCAATTTTAATAGACAGTTTTTTTCAAATGAACTAAAAATTAAAACCTTCATCAACAGATGATGCTTAATTTGCTTGGATTTGCAGCGTATATCCATTTGTAACATACTCCCCTTGTTCCCATTTTAATTATCCTATATACTCCCTCCAAACACTTTTAATAGACACAGTTTTTTTCAAATGAACTAAAAATTAAGACCACCATCAACTGATGATGCTTAATTTGCTTGGATTTGAGGCATATATCCATATTTTACGTACTCCCTCTGTTTCCATTTTAATTATCCTAGATACTCCCTCCAGTCACTTTAATAGTCACAGTTTTTTTCAAATGAACTAAAAATTAAGACCACCATCAATAGATGATGCTTAATTTGCTTGGATTTGCAGCATATATCCATATTTTACATACTCCCCCTGTTTCTATTTTAATTATCCTATATACTCCCTCCCTTTACTTTTAATAGATACAATTTTTTTCAAATGAACTAAAAATTTAGTTCATTTGAAAAAAAATTGTATATATTAAAAGTGACTAGAGGAAGTATGTCTTTTCAAAATGAACAACCAAATAGGACAATTTAAGTGGGAAGGAGGGACTATATTTCTTGTATATGTGGTTCATCTCCTAAATACACAAATTTGTGTTGTCAATTGTAACATTCCGTCTCATTCTAATTATCTCATTTGAAAAAAAGAATTGTCCCGTATTCTTGTATTACTTACTCCCTATGTTCCAAAATATTATATACTTTTAAAAATATTCATTGTTCTAAAATTGTCACGGCCCGGGTTTTAGAAACTATTTTTAAATCAGAGTGGTAGCGGAAAACTCGAGGATTGTTCCTCTAAGCGATAAATCTTTCGATGAAAAATTTTCGACTAAGCATCTAGGCCGTGATCACTGGGGTTTACAAATATGGATACAAAACCATATATACATATATTAATACAAGATGCAAAGTCGATTAAACTAAAGCAAGTCCTCTAAGTGCAAGTCTGTCGTTCATCTCAAAATAAACTAGAAATAGTCGGCGCTCGCGCCTTAATACAACTCTAGGACAAACCTGTAGCAGGAGATATACTACGCAATCGGAACGTCCTCACCACCAGGCTCCCAAGTGCCACGTGAAGTCACTCTTCCACAGCAGCACCTACATCACATAAGGATGCTGAGTATAAAAATACTCAGTGGGATACCATAACACAGTCATCATCACATCAAATTAGGATTTGCATTAACATATTATGCAACCTATTATAGGATTCCACTTGAATCTTTTATTAATCTTTCAAGCAAGTCTTTTATTGCTTCCCACGTTCAAGTTCAATCATTACGTCTTTGTCCCATAGACAGACTCACTGAATGTCATACCTACATGACAGACAGCACGAAAACACCGTGACTATCATTCCGGTTAATACCGGTAATCACGGCACGCCCCGAATTTCTCAAGGGTGACTGCCTCGCCCATTCCTTACCTTAGAAGGTATGACCGTCGGAAGGGGCTGGCTCCACATCAGCTCCTAGACTCGATGTGGGTCGGGAAACGTAGCCTTCTAGGATGCTAACGTCTCCAATGTTGTGCACAGTAAACCACCTGGCAACTAAGGCTCAGGATGTATAGCTCTCTCTAAAATCCATAGAGAATAAGCACGCTCTCTCTAAAATCCATAGAGAAGAGGTAACAACTTAAGCCTGGCCAATAAAGTATGTAATACTCTTTCTAAAATCCATAGAAAGGCTTTCTAAAATCCATAGAAAGATGCAAACATGGCCAAAATATCATATCATGGTTCCCTCTAAAATCCATAGAGAGATATAACAGCTTAAGCCTGGCCAATAGACGATGGTCCTTATTAGGTACCATAACACAGAGCTTCCACCAGTCGGAAGATGTGAATGCTCTCTAAAATCCATAGAGAGATACAAACGGCAGAGCTTCCATCAGTCGGAAGATGCAACACCACTCCCATCTATTCCTTGTGATCCTTAATAGGTATCACAGTATTACCAGTATGAATCCATCACACACTTTTCACAGCTGTTGGCTTAATAGCTCAACAAATAGCATGACCTTTGACTTAATAGTCATTCGGTCGCTTGATCGGAAGTCACTCACACTCATACACAGACTCCCAATCCCAAGGGCATTTTAGTCTTTATCTTGATTAGGTTCTTCCCAACCCTCAAGCTCAGCCCTCAAGTCATCATTTTATTATCTTCCATAAAATGATTATGTCTCTAAACCATCTAGGTTTATTAGTCGGGTTTTTCTTTACCATTTCAAGTCATTTGCTATCAGTCAGCATAACAATTAGGGACGAATGCCCATTGTACAATAACATCAAACATATACCAATAACACAGCAGTTTGGGCTTCAAATTATTCATTAAAGAGCCCAAATTCAATAACAGGAGCCTATGTACTAAACTGGCTCTGTATGTACCACACTGCACGCAAATACACAGACGGTCAAGCCTGACCGTCAGTTATAAACAGATTTTAACTGTCGGTTAAGGTCCACCGGCAGTTCAAAATCTAAACCGGCTTATGAACCGGGTTTATTGTTGAACCGGTTCGATTTATAACTGGACTGAACCAGGTTCGGTCTGTTTGAACCGATTAATTTATTAAACCGGGTTCAGTCTAACTATGAACCGGACCGGGTTTGGTTAAATATTACCGAACCGGGTTCGGTTCGGTTTGGTGGTTCGGTCCGGAAATGTCTGGACCGAACCGGTCGTCTTCCCCAGGAAGACGACCTGTTCGGTCGTCTGCTCCTGCCTGGGTGGCGGCCGATACCGATGCCGCCGTCGGCCACCATCGCCCCAGCCGGACTGACCTCCTCTTCCCCTCCTCTCGCCGTGGTCCGGCCGAGTTTGGGGAAGGTGGAACAGAGAACGGCAACGGCAAAAGCTGCTGCCTTTTCTCCTTTGTTCGGCGGCTTGAGCGACGACGGCCCTTGCCGCCGCAGCTCGCCGCCGAACCCCATTTCCTTCACCGTCATCCCCTTCACCTCCATCAATGAAGAATCAAAATAAAAATGTGATTTTGATGAAAGGGAGTATGGGATCCTACCTCGCGTCGCCGGAGCTGCCAAAGTTGCCGTGGTTTCGCCGGATTCCGCTGGAGGTTTCTGAGCTCAAAACCGTCAACTTTCCTCCTGCTGGCCTGCCGGTTTTCCTCTTCCAAACCGAGCACCGGAGCAGTCGGGGTTGCGGGAAATAGTCCAAAAGCCGCCGCCCGCCGGAGGTCACTGGGGTCGCCGGAAGTCGTCGAGCTCGCCGTGGATCGCCTCAGCTCTCACCCATTCCACTGCTCATCGTCCTCTTCTCCCTTCTTCTGTTGTCTCTCTTTTTTTTTTTTTTTAACTCAGACAGAGCTGCTGAGTTGCCCCAGCAGCTTTGCCAAATGCCTCCTCCCTTCTTCACAGGTGCTACACCTGGCCAACCCAAACGGCCAGGTGTTACAAAAATACTTTGTATATTTTTCCAAATCACTTGCTTCCTCTTTCTAGAATTGGAGGAGACTTAGAATAATTGACTTGAACTTGGTTTGTGAACGAACATACAAGTTGGACGGGGATGTCAGATAGAAGAAGTCAAGTGACTTCCTTGTGAGCTTCATGGTCTAATAAAAAAAAATTTCCAAATGTACACAATATTTTAGACCGGATGGAATATTTAATAAGAGCAATAACATTGGTAGTGAAAACTTCCTTTTTAATATTTCACAATGTCACTCCAAGCCTCCATTTTAACGCCTCCGAAAGATGGACCAAAGAGAAGGAAGCGAGAAAGCGAAATTAGGTCGTCTCTTGCGCAGCTTCCCTTCTACGTAGCCATGTTTTACCCTCTAAAGTGTTCCCATTTGCCCCAAGATTGTAAGGAGGGCGACACTTTGGAGGGTAAAACACGGCTACATCCACATGTAGCTTCAACGGTTCGATGGAAATGTGTAGGGTTATCACTGCCCCAGAAAAAAAAAAGGCAAAGATAGCATGAAATTCAACTTTAGGTGGAGTTCAATCGACAGAGGCAATCTGGTTACCGGACATTACCATCTTATTTTCATACACAGCTGTAGAAAATCTGATGTACAAATATCGTTTCCCTTTTTTCTGGTAACTGATTGCATAGACAGTCCATCTTATCGGCCAGCAATAGGTTTCTAGGAACTTCCAGGAAACGATGGGAATCATTATTACGTCGAAGCACATATAATTCTTTAGGTCTTGTCACAATGAGATTAGGTCCACTCGCACTGACTGCTGCCGCTTCAGTGGCTAGACTGCAATGCTAGGCTCAGATGTGGCAAGTTGCTGACCTTCAAACCATTGTTGACTCATGAGTGAACACTGAACTGTTCAGCCTACCCCATTGTACACGGACGGTGGAATTGTCCATGTTGGGCTAGCAAAAACATGAGGTAGCAGACTTCTCGTACTATAAAGCAAGGGATTGAGAATTGTCATGGGAGAAATCATAGGACATAAGCCAATTTTTTAGGAAAAGAAAACACAGCGAGCGTGCTCATTTCGTTGCATTATTGAAAAAATATCCACTAATCGCCAAGTGCAGGCAGCAATGGATGCATTTGCTTTCACACCATACTGGAGAAGGTTTGGAAATACAAGAATAACGTCCCAACGAGATACTCCCATTGGCCAACAACTTTAAAAGGAAACTAGGCCAGGGATCATGTGACTCTCTGCTCAAAAGGAAACTTCCGAATGATACTGCAGTCAAGATACTGTCCAAGTGCAATGGGCAGGATTTTATCAATGAAGTGGCATCTATTGGAAGAATTCACCGTATAAATGTTGGGCGGCCGATTGGTTTCTGCTTCGTGGGAAACAGAATGGCTCTTCTTATTAGTCGCCAAATGATTCACAGATGGTCCGAGAAGATGGGCTTTCCTTTTTTTTAATCCAAAGAAGATGGGCTTTCTTGAGTTGGGACCGACTATACCACAATTCACTAGGCATTGCTCATGAGATTGAATATTTGTACTGAAGTTGCAATATGAAGATCTTGCACTTTGACGTATAGCTTGACAACATGGATATTTGCACCAAGGATGCAATACGAAGACCATGCATTGCTAGCTAACTTTCGATCGAATTCTCTGATCTTTTTCTTAGAGGGCAAAAAGGATGCCTTACATGGGTGGTTTTTAAGTTATAAAATGCTCGGAAGTGAGGACGTCTAAAAAGCTTATTAGTATATACTTTAACTTCTTAGTTTGTTCAGAACTTTGTAATAAGGCGTGAGCGCCAACTACTTCCTAGTACATTTTGAGTTGGATTATAGATTTGCACATGGAGGGCATGCGCTGGGTTAATCGACTTCGCATTTGTAATATTATATGTGTATATAGTTTTGTATCTATAACTGTGAACCTCAGTTATCACGCCCTAGACATTTAGTCGATGAATTTCAACTAATAATTTATTGTATAGAGGAATAATCCTCTAATTTTCCGCTATTGCTCTAATTTAATAAAATTTTTAAAAATACGGGCCGTGACATTAGGTTTGTCGACATGGCCCTCTCTCTCTCTCTAGCTTATACTCTGGATGATGCTGTTAGCAAATCGGTAAATATATAGATAAATGGTTAGTTAATGTTTCTGTTCGTGCCAAATTGAAGTTTATATCGTAATGCCCTACCACTGTAGTCCACTGGCCCCTAAACAGACTCAGTTCAGCCACATAATGGTAACTGATAAGAAAGCTGCGATTGGGATCCCAAGAATGTCTCACTAGCAGTGTTTAATTGATAAAAACATAAACATACTCTCCCTTCTGACCAAATACCTTCTACTAGTTAGTTTCTCTGAATTATACTTCCTCCGTCCAATATTGCTTCTCTGCATTAGAAAAACAACATGAACTAAAATCAGTTCATTTTAGTTTTCTAATGCAGACAGGTAATATTGGAGGAGAGTATGACTTTACCCTAGCTAGTTATATTTCCGTTCCATCTAGTAGAGGATGCTCCACTGGTTTTTGAGTGATCATTGAAGGTGCAAGAATGGGAGAGGGGGGGATGAGGATCTGAACACGATTTTTGGACTTGCACTTCCTCGCCCAGGTTAGTTTAGTTGGTTTTTTCAGTTCTGATAAGCCACCGGCCCACCAACCTTTATCAACAGATCAATTACAATCAAGCCGCCATATATGGTGACCTCCCTTCCATTCAGTGGGTTTAATACCACTCATAAACCTTAGTCGTTTTCCCGATTTTAAGTAATGGAGTGGAGTCCACTAACCTTTCATGAACAGTTAAATTACATCAAATCCCCACCATGATGAAGAGTCCATGTTGCAATCGATGCCCCCACGTAGACTTTCTAGCAGTTGCCATGCAACCGACGAGGCTATTTACGGTTCAGAACCAACGCGGCTTCCACTGCTGCAGAAGTTAATTTATAAACCCCCCACTCTCAACAGCTCTTCCTCCCTGGCCGCGCCTCATCTTCTTCTTCGAACTCCACACTCTTTTCTTTCCTCCTTGTTCTTCCTATCTGTCTTTGCTTGCCTCCTTCAATGCATCCTCATTCAGGAACAGATGACTACCACAGGACATCCCAGGCCTATGAAAAAGGCATTCCGGTGAGTACTTCCATGTTTCAAACTTACACCGCTCCGGTTCCCCAAAAGACTGCTCAGGTCCAGCCACAAGCTGATCTGGTCCCATGGTCCTCTGGCCTCTTTGACTGCTTCAATGATGTTGGCAATTGTGAGTCTTTCCTGCTGAAGCTGATGTGCTTCTTATGAACATATCTAATCATTCAGTGGCTTATCTCCCTAATTAAATCTGTTATGGTTTCTGATTCCCTTGGCGGATTCAATTTCTTGTGTTCAGGCTGCATCACCTTTTGGTTCCCCTGCATTACTTTTGGCCAGATCGCTGAGATCGTCGATAGAGGAAGATTTTGTAAGTTTGTCTCAAATTGCTAATACGACTATGATTTTTCCTATCTTGTTGTATGTCATTTGTGAGATAATTCAGAAACGGACGTGATTGTTTTTCTTTCATTGACACGGGAATTGTGGGTTACAGCGTGTGCAACTAGTGGGGCTATCTACACTCTCATAAATTTCTTAGCGGGCTATGCTTGCTTCTATGCGTGCTTTTACCGCTCCAAAATAAGGAGCCAATACTCCTTAGAAAAGAGCCCCTGCAGCGATTGCCTTGTTCACACCTTCTGCGAGATGTGCGCCTTGTGCCAGGAGTACCGAGAGCTCAAGTTTCATGGCTTTGACATGTCCATCGGTAAATTGTCTAATCATTTCTTCCCATATTTTTTGTGTTCACTGGCTTCTTTTTCAATCTCTCGCCTTGGTTTTTGACGATCATCAAATATTGCGGGCTTTACAGGGTGGCATGGCAACATGGAGAAACAGACCCCGGGCGTTCGGAATCTTCAGATGGTAGCTCCGACGCAAGGTGGCATGACCATGAGCCGTTGAGAAGGTTGTTAGTTGTTTGAGCGATTTTAAGTTTAATGTAATTGTTGAGTATGAATCATCTGCTTGCAAAAGCGATATATAGGGTCTGAGAGCTTCGTAATAAAAGTGATAGACCCCTTCCCTTCTATTTTATGTATGTACGTAACAATACTTTGTTGTAGTGTTGGTTTTATTAATTACTCGTGTAAGTGCACGTGCAACACGTGGTAACATGTGGTTGCATACAAGCATGAAGTTATGGAGGTAACACATTTTAGTAATCAAGCATACATACCATGTGTATTGGCGCCAACTAATTTAGCTCTCTTTTGCTTCTTCTTTTTCTGAGTATCAAAGGCCCCGAGGGGGGCGATTACAGACACGAGGATACGCTCGACCTGAGAAGTCAGCGAGTGAAGGATATTTGAATGCAATCCTCTGATGGGCCTGTTCATCTCACATGAATTATCTCCTGAATCCTTGCTGCGATAGCAAAAAGCTATGTTACATTAGTGTCCAAGTACAGTTTTTTTCGATAACAATGGTCCATAACGGGCAAAATGGTCCATAACGGGCAAAATGATGCAACCCGGCATTGCAAAACCATGCAAGAGAAGCTCACAAAGATGCATTAAAAGCAAAATGCTTAACACAAAACAAAGAGAGCAAAAAACTCTACAAACACCATGGCATGCGACAACCAAACGCCAACCACATCAAATGGACCTCAAACTCCATAACCGGACTAAAACGACCGTGGCCCCGACTGGGTCGGAGCGCATGCCTGTTGACGAAGAAAAACACCGCCCACCAACCCTCGAACCTCAACCCGTTGCCCGAAAGCAAATGGGGTGTGTGGGCAAAAATACCTCGTCACCATTACTTCCACACCTCCCCCAAAGGATTGCGGGAACACTCGATTGGAGAGAACCATCCCGAAAGGGCAACAACAAATAGTCACACAAGAAGGAGCAAAGGCAAGAAGTTGGGCCAGCCCGTTGGCGCGCCTTCCGCAGCAGCTCCAGCAAAAACCTTTCCCACACGAGGGAAACCAAACAAACGACTCCTAAAACACAGAAGAAACATAACTAGTCGGCGACTACGATGGAGATAGGAGTGGGAGAAAGGATGTAGATGGAGGAAGGGGGTGAGGTCGGGTAACGGAGGGCGAAATGGAAGACAAGAGGAGAAGAAAGGTGGAAGGTTTTATGGATAAGAGGGAGGGGGAGAGGACAGAACGAAAGTAGGAAAGTCAAACCCTACAGTTGCGGGTCCAAATCACCGGCGGAAAGGAAAGGGAAGCGGCGGTGTCCACGGAGACAAACTCCTGACCAGATATGCCGCCCAAGAGCTCCCCAAGGCAACATCAATCGCTGACCTCTCTCGTTGCATCGCCAGCAAGAGGAAAAGCCCGGCCGTCCAGGAGAAAGCTTCAGAATTTGCCGCGGCCTCCCAATGTCCAAGTACACTTGAACACATGGAAACTCCACGTTAGACATATATCAATTAATGAACACGCAGTTTATGTGGTTGGCGTACGGAATATAGTTTACGTAAGTACCCTCCTGGTTTGTTATCATACTGTGGATTATATGTATTGCTTAACAATGTGTATAGATTCATATAAAAAACAATGTGTATAGATAAAAAAAAATAAATTAAAATGCTCGCAACCTTGATCACCTGAAAATAGTTTAGGTTTCTATTGGTGGAGGATTTCTTTTTGAAAAGTTTTTTTCTTCAAAACTTCACAACAATTTTATAGTTTTTAGGCAACTTGCAAACCAAGGACATAAAAGACCATAAATTTTGAGATAATCAGGCAACAATCCACCAACTGGATTGTCTATTCAGACGCCACCTTTGTATAAGGAGCATATCTTGCTATTTATTAGCATGGGAAAACCCCACATGCCAAGTGGGATTTGTGCCCACATAATATGAGTTGTCCATCTTGAAAATTGATTGTGCACTCCGTTAATAGCTACAACACATGCAATTATATAGCGTATGCATGGTCATCCTCGTGAGCAACTCATATCACACTCACTTTCCTTAAGTTGTACTCCATCCATTCCAAAATACTATGTACATTTAGAAATATTTACTATTCCAAAATATTATGTATATTTTGTTAAATCACATGACTTCCTCTTTCCAAAATTGGAGGAGACATGGAGTTGGACGGGATATAGGGAGAATAACTCATGTGACTTCCTTGTGGGCTTCATGGTCCAATAAAAATAAAAACTCAAAGTTGCCTATCCTGCCACCATCAATTTTGCAGGCGCCCCCGATTTATAGGCCCCCCGTTTGTTTTATTCGCTAGTTGCAGGGGCACCCATCTTAGACAAAAAATTTCTGAATTTACCCGATGTGCTGCATGTCTTCTTCTTCTCTCTGTTGCTACTATTCAACGAGCGGCTTGGATTGCTCCTATGTAAAACACACTTCTATTGGAGAAAACAAGTTCCTAAAGCACTTGTTTCTTTTTTAAACAAGTTCAGATTTGAGCATAGAGAGCCTCATTTTGGGCACGAAGAGCATTAAAAGTAGGCGTGATAGGGACGAGGGCTATGGAGGCAAATCAACAAGGGGATTGAAACTTACCTACTCTCTCTCGGTTGCCTGTTGGATTTCTTAAAAAAATGATTGTAATGGGTGCCCCTCCAAAACACAGCTTCAAAGCATGGGTGCCCCCATAAGAAAAAAATGACCGGTCTTTATTTTAAACTTGCTAAAGCAAGGTGAGAATTTGGGGGCCCGGCAATTTCAATGGGTGGCAGGATAGACGGCCTTTTCTCAATTGTGCACAATATTTTGGAACAAAGGGAGTACAATTTTTTGGTGGCCCTAATTGATTCATGATTACTACGATCCAAGTCCCAAAGATCAACACAGAAGTCAGCCGCCCGGGCCAATTAAATTAGTGTTAATATACATCCAAAAGCACACAAAATATACAACTAGCAAATGTAAGTACCAAACTTAGATGATCCCGTTCCTTAATTATTCTTCGCTCCAAAGATGTCTTCTCCAGTCAGGGTCAGAGGTTCGCATGATCCTCTTCCTCCCGATTCTTCTTGCACTCGTAACCTTATTTTTTATACTAAAAAAGCCTACACTTTTGCTGTGAAACCCACATAGCAAAAGGGAAATTATATAATAAATAAAAAAATTTCATTTTAACGCACTGTTCAAAATATTTCCCAAACAGACTATTTGACAAACCACTCAGGTGCCAGCATGGTTTTTTTTAAACCAACCCGAAAGGCATTGGTTCAACCAACGCCTTTTGAGTTAAATTTTGAGTTAAAGAGACAGGGTCAGTTCACACCCTTATACGTTTTTGTCCCATTTTAAAGGGGCATTCACTTCAACGATCTATATCTCTCTAATTTGTTATCCGTTTTTACTTATTTTTTTCATTCTTCCTTATTTTTAATGCTATTTCTAATCATCATGATATCACAAAGATGTTGAGCCATCGCATGTTATTTATCGTAGTTTTGTGGTATTCTTTTATAAATAGCATACAATGTCTCAACATCTTTGTGATATCATCATGACTAGAAAGAGCACTAAAAATAAAGAATAAAAAAAAAGACGAAACGGATAAAAAAATGAAAAAGATATGCATATTTGAAGTTTGTCTCACTAAAATAGCTAGTTTTATAGTTTTTTTTTAAAATTTGTCCCATTTTAAAGGGGTGATACATTCAACAATCCATATCTATCTTATTTTATGTGTTTTTGCCATTTTTTTATTCTTTTTTATTTTTAGTGCACTTTTTAGTTATGATGATATCACAAAGATGTTGAGCTATTGTATGCTATTTATTAAAAAAATACCACAAAAACTATGATAAATTGCATGTGATGGCTCAACATCTTTGTGATATTATGATGACTAGAAATGACACTAAAAATAAGGAAAAATAAAAAAAAATGAGAACGGATAAAAAATGAGAAAGATATTCATCGTTAAAGTGAACGCCCATTTAAAATTGGACAAAAACGTATAAGGGTATGAAAACTGACCCATTTCTCTTTAACTCAACTGACACCTTTCAGGTCAGTTTTTTTTTAAGTCATGCATGCACTACCGGCCATGCTGGCACCTGCATGGTTTGTCAGATTTTAAACAGTGTGTCAAAATATATATATTTTTTAATTTATTATATAATTTCCCCGCAATAAAATTGATAATTTATAAGACGGTAAAAGTAACTTAAGGGAGTTGCTTTAATGGAGTAAGGGTCCGTTTGGTTACTACTTTTAGAAGTAGGAAAGTGAAATTTTCAAAATGAAGTGAAAGTGGTGTTTGGTTGGGAAAAAGTTATTATTGGGAAGAATTTAAGTCATATAGTATTTTGTGTAATTTTTAAAAATTAATATGGCAATTTTTTTTAAAAAACACGGTTTTTATTTTTTTCTTAAAAAATACCCATGTCATTTTTTGAAAATTACACTAAATGCCATTAAAAGAACTATGGAATCCACCACTCAGGTGTGATAATTCACTAACTCAGTGTGCCCGTGTGCTACTTGGGATTTGCATCCACATGACACAAGCCGTCGATATCCAAGATCGGCAATACACATGGACAGGGCCGTTGTGCGCCACAATAGTTGACGTAGATCGAGTTGGCGAACCCGGTTGAAGTATGTTCTTTTGGTAAAACCCGGTTGGACTCTGGAGTCTGGACCTGCCGCGGCTGCATTTCCTTGGCCAACGAAAGAGATTCGCTTCCTGGCAGGCAATTTCCGGCTTCTCGTCTCCGATTCCGGCTGCGGCCTCCCACCCCGTTCGACAAAATGACGCAGAGAAAGGCGTCGAGGGCTTCCGAAGAGCCGGAGGATCTAGCCCATGTCCCCTTGCAGGCCGTCCTCTTGGCCGACAGCTTCGCCCAGAAATTCCGCCCCATCACTCTCGAACGCCCAAAAGTAACATTTCTCTAAACCCTAAACCTGCACTGACAGTTCGATTGCTCTCTTTTCATCGTCTTCGATTTTGGTCGTCGTCTGTAGGTGTTATTACCACTCGTGAATGTGCCCATGATTGATTACACGCTGGCCTGGTTGGAATCCGCTGGAGTCGAAGAGGTGTTTGTCTTTTGCTGTGCTCACTCCGAGCAGGTCATCGATTACTTGAGGAGTTCCCAATGGCTACGCCAACCGAATTTCTCCGTAACGACAATCGAATCGCACAACTCGACCAGCGCTGGGGATGCGCTTCGTTTGATTTACGAACGCAATGTGGTGAGTTAATCTCTTTTTTCGTGCATTTTTTATTGTTTCCTGAATTAATGGGATTTGTGTTATTGAATTCGTTTTTGGATGTTTTTGCGTATGAAGATTCAAGGAGATTTTGTGCTCATAAGCGGAGACACGGTGAGCAACATGTCCCTGGCGCAGGCGCTGGAGGAACATAAGGCGAGAAGAAAGAAAGATATGCTTGCAGTGATGACGATGGTCATACAACAGTCCAAGACTTCACCGGTAACTCATCAGACGCGGCTAGGCACGGATGAGCTGCTGATGGCAATTGATCCTGAGACGAATCGGCTTCTGTATTACGAGGATAAGATGGACCAACCGAAAGGGTGTATAAGTCTTGACAAAAGCATATTGGCTGACAAGTCCACCGTTCATTTGCATAATGACAAGCAGGTTTGTTCTCCTTCCTTGAACTCATTATAACTAATTCTTCAGTCTCTCTGTTTCCATTGCTGCACGTAGATGAACTTCCATTTATTGTTTAATTACATTGCATTTAGATGAACTTCCATTTGTTATTTAATTACATTGCATTTGATGACCTGCTTTTTTAATTGGCACAATATTAGTCCATGGAAGAATTTGTAAATGTTGGATGCCTCAGAGGTTTCCCTGGCTTTTCCTTGTTCTATTTGAGTGTCATATCGGGTTAATCCTTTAAGCTAGGAAGCACGGACACGGATATGACGATATGATATCATACAGGTATGGCGATATGGCAAATTTCAAAACAGCTGGATACGATAGTTATATTTTTGGTAGGTGGAAATATATGAGATCGAGGTGGGTAGGGCATAATTAGTTTCTCCAATTCATTCATCTATCAGACTTTTTTTTTAAATGTATTATCTTAGGTTAGGAGGACATTTATTATATATCTAATTATGCTGCCAAAAAATTTATTAGATATAGTATTTCTTTTTGTGTATAATCACTCATCACCACAAAGTCGATTTTGAAAAATCCATTATGAATTTGAGGTGGGACTGGGAAGTGCCTGGCCCACTCTGGACAGACCTGCTCAGGGCAAATCTGGATAGAAAGGGGTCTAGCTGTAATTTGGGTTCAGACACCAGAATTGAGTTGGGCAGATTTACCCTGCATCGTTTCCTCCTCCCAGTGATCTATCTTGCTTGAGGGGTTGGCTTGTGGCTGGCTCGCTGCAAAAGGAAAGCCTTAGGGAGAATCGCGCTGGTGACCGAGATTCCCGCTGTGCAAAGCCAGCTATTTGCGTGCTTCCTGGCAGTGGATGAGTGAAAAGAACCAGATGCGTATCAAGAACGTGTCAGGGCATATCCCGTATCCAATTTTATTTGTTTTGTAAATTCCGGAAATGCCTAGTATATACATGCAGGTGTATCCATATCTGATATATGGGATACGGATACAGGGCCCAAATAGCTGTAAGCCATATCCATGCTTCCTAGCCTTTAAGTGATGAGTATTTTCTGCCAATCCGTTAGCAAAGTTGGTTGTTCATTAATGTACACACTACACAGCTGTCTTTAGAATCATCCTTATTAAGCTATCTATCTAGCTGAAAATCTAAGGGTTGGTAATGCTTCTCCCATTCAAGATCCACTTGCATTAATATAATTTTCAGCTTCAAGGTGGAGACAAGAAATTTGTATAGTCATAGAGAATGGGCTCATATGAAATTAAATACTCCCTCAGTGCAATGAAGCTCGTTTGGATTTGAAAAAGGACGGGTCATGGCTGGCTTTGATCCTTCAAAATCAAAAACATGAATGGGGAAGGGAAAACTCTGTTTTTTGTACGAGCCATAGCAATAAATTTTACTCCTTTTGCAATGCAGACGAGCTTCATTGGATGGAGGGAGTAATCTATTATGTTGAGCTTCAGATTACACAATTGTTCCCTTAAAAGATCCATCTATATGTTGCCTTTAAGTCACTATTTACACTTTTGCTACTTGTATCAACTGTTCTTCAGCAGTGCTGTTATTTGTTATTTTGTGTTTGTTTTTACCATGAGCTCGTTCATTTGTGCAGGATTGCTACATTGATATTTGCTCCCCTGAAGTTCTGGGCCTTTTTACTGACAATTTCGACTATCAACATCTTCGTCGCCATTTTGTGAAGGGGTTGCTTATTGATGATGTAGGCTTTGTCCTTGTCTATCCCTATGTGATTCTGTGTGAATGTGCATGTTCGTACTAAAGGTGCTAGAGCTGACCATTTCTTTGACTAATCATGATGTTTTTGTGGTGGATCTTCGAATGAGACAAATGTTTTGATTCTCCACTAACACTAGGCATAAGTTTGTTTAATGTCTTTGGGTATTCCAAGAAACTTTTGGCTTGAAATGCCAAAAGCAATCTAGGTTCTTTACGGAAGTTTTTTCTTATCGTTCTTAAATGTTTGATCCTAAGATATAGGAAATAATTGCTTGTTATTTACACAAATTCTAGGGGAGAATTGTTTCTTTTCACTCCGAGTGTACTAAAAAGGGAATTGATGTCCTATATAACTGACTTCATTTGTTTGCTTGGCTAGTCCTGTAGTAATCATTTCTGACATTAGCATAATTGGACTAGCTGTTCCAGAAATGAGATAGGAAGCTTAGCTAAAAGTGATGTGGCTGTTCACAAGCTGAAAGTGGTTAAGTTTTCATTTTTGTGCAAGTTACAACATTAGTTATATGATTGGTAATTTTCTCTTCGACTATCATTTGACAGTTTATACTATTAAATTGCCTTTTCAGATAATGGGCTACAAAATCTTCACTCATGAGATTCACTCGAGTTATGCAGCAAGAATAGATAATTTCAGGAGCTATGACACCATTAGCAAAGATATTATTCAGAGGTGGACATATCCATTTGCTCCAGATGTTCAGTTTTCTGGAAACTCGCCTCTAATGAAGCTGGAGAGACAGGGAATCTACCGAGCACCCGGTAACTTTGATTTTATAGCTTAACTGAGGTTTGAATGTCTTTATCTGCATGGTTTTCTTTGATTCTTGGTACTATCGGCTTGTGTTTTCCCTCATATTATAGCTAATAAAACAAATTCTTCACCCTTTTTTGCTGCCCTTCTGGATGATAATGGAACTTTTTTTAACTACATATGACAAGCTCTTACGCTCACTATTGTCCTCCTCCTCCTCCTCATCATCATCATACGCCTTATCCCAGCTATCTGAAGTCGGCGGCATGGATTATATACAGCGTTTGACTCTTATAGGAATCAAAATGGTACAAAATCCATACAAAGAAACATAGTGGCAAGTTTTTACGCATGATGCCCGGACGATGATAAGAAGATTCAACATCATCATATTCATCATCATATGCCTTTCCAATTATGTGGATTGGGTTCATGACATGATGGTTGCACATGAAATATTACTATAGCATCTTCCATCACAAAGCTGGTAACAATGAAAACCAGTCTGCTTTTACATGAGAGCATGGCATACATTTATTATTGTCCTACTAATGGAAATATTTAAGTGAAAATGAGTCCTATGAGTTGTTGATTATTGAAGATTTGGGGTTATTATTCTCATAGATAACATCTTATTCCTGATCATGAGGATAAAATAATACAAGGTTCTGTATCTGCTTTTCTTATCCCGTCGTGCTTAGATGCTACTTTATGTGTATCTGACATTTTTGTTGTGGCGTATCACTTTTGATAAATGAGGTGTATGTTGTCATTTCGTTGTCTTTCAGATGTAGTGCAATCTCGCTCTGCTCAAATAGGTCCCTTTACATTGATTGGACCTGGAACTCTAATTGGCGAAAATTGTACAATATCAAATTCTGTTATTGGTCGAGGGTGCATTATTGGCTCTAATGTTGTCATTGAAGGTTCCTATATTTGGAACAACGTTAAGATTGAAGGTGGCTGTAAAATAAGTTATGCAGTAATCTGTGATGATGTGGTTGTCAACTTAGGAGCAACAGTTGAACCAGGCGTGGTTCTGTCATTTAAGGTAACTAACTCTTATCCTTATGTCTCCACTGGACAGATGTTATTGTTTGCTTTGTCCTTCGCTATTTTCACTAACCTTCTTGTTTATTCTATTTCCGTTTTTAAGTTTTTTATTTGTCTCCTTAGGTAGCAATTGGGCAAGAAGTGGTTATACCTGCGTACTCAAAGGTGTCTGTCTGTCCTCAACCAATAAAGCAGGACAGTGATGAAGAGCTCGAGTATGATGGAAATATTGCTGTGGGCATAGAAAACCCAGGTAAACTTTCGTCGTCTTATTGAGACATCACATAATGTTTGTAATAGGTAATATTCCAAATAAATCATTTTGGGCAGTCTTATCATTTGTGAAAAGTAAGATCTAATACAGCTTTGATTAACAAGTTCACTAAATTAGAAAATTATCAGTACTAGCGACACTACTAGAACTACTAGTTTCTATATTTCGAGATGGCAATTTAAGCAGCAGTATCGATCTGAAAATCACTTATGAGCAATAGAATTCTGTATAAGTTGTGCGCTAAATGTTGCAACTGTGGGTCTCTTCTGAGATCCTTGCTTAAGCTGAAAATGTTGATTTTTGTTCTGACCTTTGAGCAACAATGGAGATGATTCAAATGTCATGAATGCTATTAGGTGAAGTCTTAAGTCAACTGGCTGTCAGTATGCTCTATACTATTATTGGTTTTATAAATGCTTGATATGTTGCAGCTATTTGTGCTTTAGGTGTTGAAAATGGAGACTTAGAGCGGGGATCATTCAACGACCAATTCCACACTACATCTATGGTAGTTCTTTCGGCTTGCACATTGTTTGTGGTGTAATTTCCTATCAAATTTTGTAGTTGGAATAGAACTAAAAAACTGGGATCATTGAATTTTCGATAACTGAGGGTAGTGTAGAAAAGTTGGAGAAGGGAGAGGAAATAAGGAAGAAGATGAAAGTGGAGTAAAAGAAAGGGCACAGGTGACACTTAATAAAGAGCAGAGAGGAGAAGGACACATGATGGAGTTGGCTTTATGAAAGTGAAGGTTGTGAATGCTAGGAAAGAGATATGATGGAGTTGGCTTTATAAGTATTGAAATTGCCTCATCTTTAACCACTGCATACAATATGAGTTTGGCAGATGAACCCCCTATGACCAGACTATTATGACATTTAACAACCAAATTATTTAGGAATTACTCTCTGCTGCCTATATAAGCAACATAAAATTATACAATGAAGTGTGTGGGGATTTTATATAAGCTTGGAACAATTTATGGAATGACTAGCAAATCTTTTTTCCCTGATTATTACTGAAAATGGTTAGTTAGACGACACTGATCAATCAGATTTTTTCTTTATTGTGAGGCACAGATTTTAATTATAGGGTGAGTCTTTTCTGAAAGTGCTCTTTTAGTCCTAGAGGGGGTGAATAGGACAACCACTTCAAAACTCTCACTCTATTTTTACTAAGAGATAATGTTAATTTAAATAATATTTCAATGCAACATTCTCTTATTAGCAAGTAATTGGAAGCGCATGAGTGATAGAGACTTAAGAGGTGTGGAATGTGTGTGTGTGACAATATGCAAGACGAACAAACACAAGCAACCACACAAAGATTTATAGTGGTTCGCCGCCAAGCAACTCGCTTCAACGGGTACGTCCACTCTCGGAGCACCTAATCCAAGGAACCTCCGACATCCACTAAGTGAGGGTTTTTAGTTCACCCACAACTTCTTACAAAGGTTTTCTTGGTTCACCTCTAACCAGAGATTTTCATGGTTAATCTCAAACCAAGGGTTTTACTCAAAGGCTTACCCCAAACCAAGGACTTAATGGTATGTCCCGACCAAGGGTTTTACGCAGAGGTTAACCCCAAACCGCCGGATTTTATGGTTTATCCTGAACCAAGGGTTTTACGCAAAGGTTAACCCCAAACCACTCACAGTGAGTGTACTCCCACTCACAGTGAGTGTACTCCCAGTCACTACGGGTTATAAGAACCCGTCTCTCTCACACGTGTCTAAACTCTATGGTTTACTACACTCAACCAAGCATAGAGAGAAGATAAGAGTATTACTCTAATTAAGAGGATAAGTTAGAGTACATACTCTTGTCGGGAGGATGTTAGATATCCTACCCGGTTTGTTCAACTAATATTGAGCTAAATGGCCTTCTATTGTCTACCCTTGGATTCAACTAATGATGATCTGAAATTGTAGAGGCTTTTTGGACAAGGGGTTGGTTTCTTTAAGAATTTTCTATGGGATTAAGTGAAACCATGGCCAAAGATACTTTGAACTACTCTCAAGGGTCAATGGTATGAACCCATCTAATCACTAATGAGGGACCGGAGAGTAGATCAAAGTAACCAAGACCTTTGAGAGGATTTGGAAGTATTTGGTTCAAAGGTCAAGTGGGGGTTTTGGTTTTTAAAGGATGATTCTTGATGCTCAAAGAAACTATGATCCAAGATGACTTGAATCTCTTCCTAAGATCTTATAGCAAGATCTTGAACCCCTTTCAAAGAAAGGAGAGGAAGAATAATCAAGAGCATCAAGGCTCTAGAGGACTTGAATCTCTTCCTAAGATCTCATAACAAGATCTTGAACCCCTTTTAAAGAAAGGAGAGGAAGAATAATCAAGAACCCTCAAGGCTCTAGATGATTTGCAAAGAATAAGGCCAAGAGGTTTTTGGGGAGATGGCTTGCCCATCTTTTCCTCTCCAAGAGATGAGTATTTATAGAGGGAGAGGGAAGTGTGTATCAACCCATCCTTGGGTGGATTCTTCATATCCATCCACCCAATCCACCCACCCACGGGTGGATACACCTAATATCCACCCACCCACCTCATGTGAGTGATTCTTTTATGTGGGTTGGGTCATATTAACCCATTTATGGGTGGTTCTTTTAGCCCATGAACCCATTTCACAAATGGGTTTTTTCTATGTGTCTTTTTCTAAGGTTCTTAGGTGGGCTTTGGAAGAAGCTTTGGATCACTTTGGTTAGTGGGTTTTTTCTAGAATATTTTGTACCCAACAAATTTGATCCAAAAGCTATGGGCCTAGAGGACAACTATGGATGATCTAATGGTTATGAGTTGATCCTCTAGAAAATATACACTTCTCTTGTATATCTTCATGTTGGGCCTTCAATAGGTTGCTTTTAAGTAGTGTCTTGGGCTTTGTGGTGTGCTCCCACATTGTCTTGGGCTTTTACAATTTTCATTTTCCTTGAGCTTCACCTTGGAGTGCCTTCCTCACCTTGGTGGCTTCATCTTGTGGTGGCTTTCTTTTCAAGATTCACTTTGTATTGGCTTCATCTTGAGATTGTCTCCTCTCAATCTCTTCATATAGCCCAATTTGTACATGTACCCCAATTTGTACATATACCCCATTTTTCCTCTCACATACTCCGTACATTTTTGTACATTAAATTGACATACATTAAGAGACAAAATCACACTCCCAAATTTTGCCCTAACATTTTCCATCACCCTTGAGTTCCTCAGTATTACCCGTTACTTTTTTTAAGGGAAAAGATAGTAACACCCCCACCATTTCCTCCTCCCTTGCTCCACCACCTCTGTCCCATTCTTCTTGCGCCAGCACTCGGCCTCCCTTCTTCTCCAGCAACAGCAACGTCCCACCTTTCCCAATGTTGCTTGTCCCTACTCTGTCATGTCCCCCCTGGCACCTTCATCCCTTGTCTATAGCCAGAAACCATAGCAGCCATGGACATGGTTGTGGAAGTCTGGGCAGAACCATGGCATATCTTGATGCTGATCCTGCCTGCCTACCGGCAGAGAGGGGGGGTGAGTATAAACTGGAAAGAGGATTCTGTGCACCCTAGATGGATGCACAATAGTCGGCGGAAAGAACATAGATGAGAATAGAGAAGGAGGTGAGAAACTAGAGTTTACTTCATTCATAATGAAAATAGGACAGGTCGTTCCTACCTATAGGCGCTTAGCCTGAGAGCTGATGGGCCATAACACGCAAATACTAAAATAATCTATTCCTACTGCAGTGGCCCACATGGCCATATGAAATAAGTAAACAACTTAATACTAAGGAGTCGTAACATTCCACCACGCTCCGCTATAGCCTTGACCTCAAGGCGAAAATGTAGGAAAACGATCATAAAAAAATCATCCTCCAATTCCCATGTCGCATCGTCTAGAGAATGATCCTGCCACGCAACGAGCACCTCAGTCACCAAGCGACCAGAGCGACGAACCCGGCGGTGATCCAATATAGACGAAGGAAGGTCAGGAGGATCTGTCGGCAAGAGCAACGGTGCAGGCACCTCACTAGTAAGGCGAGAAGGATCCCCTACATAGCGCCGCAAGCGGGACACATGAAAAACCGGATGGACCTGGGAAGTAGGCGGCAACTGCAGACGATAAGCAACTGGTCCAATACGCTCCAAGACCGGATACGGGCCATGGAACCGATGCGCCAATTTGGCGGAAGCAACAACCGCCAAAGTCTGCGGCCGATGGGGCAAGAGATTAACATAAACCAGATCCCAACAAAGAACTCCCGGTCCATATGAGAGCGATCATACACTTGCTTCATTCGATTCTGGGCAGCTATGAAATTAGCTTTAAGCTGACGCAAGACCTCATCTCGCGTCTGAAGCGCATAGTCGACCTCACACACAGAAGAACTAAAAGGCAAATAACGAATTACCATAGGAGGAGGTCGGCCATAAACCACTTCGAAATGAGTGAATCCGGTAGATGTATGATAATCCGTATTATAGGACCATTCAGCCTAGGGAAGAAGTTGAAGTCACCGACGAGGCTCCTCTCTGACAAAACAACGCAGGTACTGTTCCAGACGACGGTTGACAACCTCTGTTTGTCCATCACTCTGTGGATGATAGGCAGTACTCATGTGCAGCTTAGTATCCTGCAAAGCAAAGAACTCCCGCCAGAAAAGAACGACAAATATTTTATCCCTATCCGACACAATCGTCCTGGGCATGCCATGCAACTTGCCACTTCGCGCACATAAAGTTCAGCTACTGCTTTAGCCGTATAGGGGTGACCCAGAGCGCAAAAATGAGCATATTTAGATAGGCGATCTACGACCATAAGGATAACTGATTTACCTTGGACCGCAGGTAGAGCCTCAATAAAGTCTATGGAGACATCCTCCCATACACGATCAGGAATAGGGAGTGGTTACAGAAGGCCAGCAAGAGTAGTAGTAGAGGCTTTCACACGGTGGCACACATCACAAGCCGCCACATATGAATGGACAGCCTTTTTGATTCCCCGCCAAAGAAAATTTTGACTCACACGCTTGTAGGTGCGGAATGAGCCTTCGTGACCTACACTAGGAGTGTCATGAAAGGAGATAATAGTCCGCCGAAGTGTCGGGCTCGGAGGAACCCATAACTGCTGCTTCCACAAGATATAATCACCCTGCAAAACAAAAGATGGTAAGCATGTCGGATCAGCCTGGAGGCGTTGTAAGATGTCCATGGCCTCAGGTTCATCCCGGTTAGTCTGAAGCAAGTCAGACATAAAGGGAAAGGTAGGGACGGATAGGCCCATGAGGGACACCTCTGCATCGCGCCTGGATAGGGCGTCGGCCACGGTATTGTGGGACCCCCGTTTATAAACCATAACATAATCATAGCCCATAAGCTTAGTCACCCAACGCTGCTGGGCTGGAGTGGAGATCCGCTGGTTATGAAAATACTTTAGGGGCTGGTGGTCTGTCCGAATAATAAAGTGCCGGCCCAATAGATATGGACACCATTTCGTAACGGCGTGTACAATAGCAAACATCTCTCGTTCGTAGGCCGACAGACGGAGGGAGCGTCCTGATAAGGCCTTGCTAAAGAAGGCAATGGGCCGCTCAGCCTGTAGAAGGACGGCACCCAACCCGCTATCCGAAGCATCAGTTTCCACCACAAACGGCTGAGAGAAATCTGGCAAGGCCAAGACTGGGGCGGACGACATAGCCTGCTTCAGAGTGTCGAAGGCCACCTGGGCTGCAGGACTCCATGCGAAGGCGCCGGCCTTTAGCAAGGCAGTAAGGGGTGTGGCCAAAGTAACATAGTGGGCAATAAATCACCGATAGTAGCCCGTCAGCCCAAGAAATCCACGTAAGGCCTTCAGTGATTTAGGAGTGGGCCAATCGAGCATAGCGGCCACCTTGGCTGGATCAGTAGAGACTCCATGTGCCGCAATAATATGACCCAAATAATCAATCTGGGTTTGGCCAAAAGAACATTTTGACCTCTTCAATAGAAGAGTGGCTGGGCAATAGATCAAATACGGTCCGAAGATGGCGAATATGATCATCCCATGAAGCGCTATATACTAACATATCATCAAAGAATACCAAAATGAACTGGCGCAAGAAAGGCCGAAAAATATCGTTCATCAGACTTTGGAAGGTGGCCGGCGCATTAGTCAAACCGAAGGGCATCACAAGGAACTCATAATGACCGTCATGTGTACGAAAAGCGGTCTTATGAATATCAGTTGGGTGCATCTGTATCTAATGATAACAGAACGTAAATCAAGCTTAGAGAAGTATTTCGCACCTGACAATTCATCGAGAAGTTCCTCAATGACTGGAATGGGGTACTTGTCCTTCAGTGTGATGGCATTTAAAGCACGATAATCCACGCAAAACCGCCAAGTCCCATCTTTCTTCTGGACCAGCAATACCGGAGAAGAATACTAGCTAGAGCTGGGACGAATGATACCAGCCGCCATCATTTCCATCACCAAACGCTCGATCTCAGCCTTTTGCACATAGGGGTAACGGTATGGCCGAACATTGGCGGGGCTCGACCCTGGAAGAATGGGAATCTTGTGGTCGTGCCCACGTGGAGGAGGTAATCCCGATGGCTCCCCAAAGAGGGACGCATATTCAGCTAGGAGGGCTGTCAAGTCAGCCGGTAGATCGGGCTGATCCGTGTCGGATACGGTAATAAACTGCAGCAAAAAACCATGGGCCGAGTGCCGAAATAAAGAACCCATGGCCTAGGCCGATTGAAGTGTTCCGGGAAGTGATCCCTGTAATCGGATCTGCTGATCAGCCACCCCAAAGGACATAACCAAGTCTTTGAAATTCCATACCACGTCCCCAAGTTCTTGGAGCCACTGGACCCAAATACGATATCAGCCCCTTTTATTGGCAATAGATGAAGATCCACAACAAAGTCATAACTTTGAATATGTAAAGGGACACGTGGGCATAATCCCTTATTGCGCATATGTGAGTAATGTGACCCATGCGTGAGTAATGTGACCCAGACGCTGCGCCACCCTATCATTAATAAAATTGTGGGTACTCCCACTATCAATCAAAATAGCAACGGGCTGGCGTTTTAACTGACCTTGCACCCGCATAGTATGAGGCGTGTATGTTCCCGATAAAGCATGAAATGAGATCTCAGCCGTAGAATCAACAGAATCTACCTCGACCGGCTGTTTAGGAAGCTCGTCCCCCTTAGGGCAGGACTCCTCCAGAATGAAAGCAGTAGGTGGCGTGCGACAACGATGCCAGGGAATGTAACGCTTATCACAGTTAAAGCAAAGTCCTTTGGCCCTTTTCTCGTCCATCTGGGCCTAGGATAACCTGCGGATAGGGGGGTTCATGACAGATCCTGCTAGTGGTCCGGTTCGAGAGCTGGCCGCAGCCCCATTAGTAGGAGCTGGCCTAGGGGCCTGTAGTCCCGGAGGGGGCCGAGAGAAGGGCTGGACCACATGCCGTTGTCGGTTCAACCGTTCTTCCGCAACTCAGGCATGCCCAATGATATCCTTCATGGATTTAGGCCGAAATTGCCGGATTTCATCTGCAATATCAACCCGCAAGCCATGCATGAAGGCACCCACTAATGCCGCTTGATCCCAATTAGGCAGCCGATTAGCAATGCGCATAAACTCTTGATGATAGGTGCGCATCGTGGAGTTTTGACAGAGGGAAGTCGGCAATTCATTAAAATCAGCATAATCATTCGGCCCGAATTGCATGCATAGTTCAGTCTCAAAATCAGCCCATGTAGGATTAACCAAATCCCGCTCAAAATATTGAAACCAGACTAAGGCATCGCCCGTCAAATGGAAGGCAGATGGAAGGCGGCGATGCGCAATTTATCCACTTCTGATTGATTGTCGTGATACTCAAAGAATTTATTTGCCTGATATAATCCAATCAATAGGGCTATCTTCTCCACTATACTTAGGAAATTGGAGTCGAGCCAATCTTGGTTCAGCCGAGGGCCGCCCAGATACATCATTAAACGGAACCTGAGACATACCTGGCGTGAAGTCTGAGAAGCCAGTATGAGCCAGTCCCCCAGGGAATGGCCCATAGGGCGGCACATCTCCCCGTGGCTGCTGATGAGGTAGGGCAGTTGGACGAGGGAAGGCACGCAGATGAGTGCCAGCGGCCCCTCGCGGCAAGATGTTAGTCGGATCGAAGGAGCCCAACATCGCGGAGGACTGAAAGGCATGGCCTTGATGTGTAGGAGAGCCTTGCGCTGTAGCAGAGGCCTGGCCCTGCAGAGAGACCTCGTGCAGAGGAGTAAACAGGTGTCCCTGGGACGCTGGAGTCCGTAGAGGAATCCCCTGGCCAGTCGCAGATGCCGTACTCTGGTGCTGATCCATGTCAGAGGCCGGCGGCGATGTAGAAGCCGTCAAGCGCTCGAGCATGGTCTGTTGCAGGGTCTGATGGCTGAGCATAGTCTGCTGCATTGCTTGTTGACTGATACGCATGGATCACATCTCCGTCGTAAAGTATGTGAAGATTTTTAACAGAGCAGGATCCATGGTTGCGGAGGGGGTGGCCTGGGCCTGAGCTGTTGGCGCTTCCTCGTCTGATTGGGTCGAGGGACCCTCCAGGTTATCCGAAGCCTTCTTCCGAGCCATGAGGACGGAAACAAGGGATCAAATGCTCTGATACCAGTGTTGTGTACCCTAGATGGATGCACAATAGTCAGCGGAAAGAAAGAACAGAGAAAGGGGATGAGAATAGTGAAGAAGGAGGTGAGAAACTAGGGTTTACTCATTCATAATGAAAATAGGACAGGTCGTCCCCTACGTATAGGCACTGAGCCAGAGAGCCGATGGGCCTGATGGGCAATAACACGCAAATATTAAAATAGTCTATTCCTACTGCAGTGGCCCACATGGCCATATGAAATAAGTAAATAACCTAATACTAAGGAGTCATAACAGAGGGACAGTGACTCTAGGCAGGGCAGCTGCCGCCACCGGAGAAGGGGTGGGTTGACAGGTGGTGGATGAGGGCGGATGTGATTATTGAGGGTGGTACTGAGAAAGAGTGAGAAATAGGTTTATCTATTTAAAAAATTGAAAATAATACTTAATAGATACAGTTGATTTTCAAATGAACTAATTTTTTTAGTTCATTTGAAAATCATCTATATCTATTAAAAGTGCACGGAGGGAGTAATTAAAATAGGGTGTTCTTGAGTCCTGAGATGATGAGAAGTATCATCCTCAATTATTTGTTTGCAAGCAAGTACGCGCACATGCACATATTATGTAGACCATGACATCCTGTTGCACCTGAATGGAGTCTTTATTTCTTGTTCTATTTTATATAGTTAACCCATTGCCAGAAAGAAAAAAAGTTTAAGAGGCTTTCTAGTTTATTCATTACATGGATCTATTGTATTATATGCTAGGCCGAACAGAGAAAAGATGAAAGTTTATTAGTGTTAAATGAAAAGAGCAAGATGTATGGTCCTAGTTTTCCATGTTGCTGGCAGTCACCTTTAAGAACATGCCTCTATCTAGCTTTCATCAGTTTTATGAATGTAATCTACAACTAATCGTCTAAACTGTTTTTCCTTTTGTTATTGTGGCTGTAGCCGGTGGTTTCACTCATCTCCATCATCAACACCTTATCCCCATTTACATTGTCACGTTAACTTGATAGGCTCTAAATTTGATCTTTGTTATTACTGTTGTTTTAACTAGAGTGCAATGATATTTGTTACTGCCTGTAGGTTGATGTCTCTGGACATGGTTACATATGGCCAGTTTGTGAAGGAGGCCAGGAAGATGAATGGAGGCAATCGATAGCTCCCATTCCTGCTGATAAGCTTTCTGACTTCCTCTCTAATCTTCATTTGGATCTTGATTTATCAAATGAAGATGTTATCCCTCTTCCTGCTTCTGGAGAACTGGAACCCGATGGGAGTGATTATTCTAATGATATAGAGAACAGAGAGTTTAAGGATGATGATACTTCATTTGAGAAGGAGGTAAACGATATGGAGATGCAGAAATATGGAAATATCATTTTGAAATTTAAAGGATTTCCTACTTATGCTCTTTGGTTTCAGGTGGAAGCAACTTTTCTAAGGGCTGTTCATGAAGTTCCTGGCGTGCGCCCAGAGCATGTTGAGTTGGAAATAAAATCAATGAGGTACAATTATTTAATTGAGTTTCTTGTTTCGTCACTCATTTATATGTGTATTAGTGGTACTTTTCCTGTATCATGCACTTTCATTTGATGCTTTTGATTATCTATATCTATTTTTGAACACCAAAATGAAGTGATTATCTTTTAAATATTTTGTGACCTGTTAATTTTCTATCATATTTCAGGATGTCGTATGATGTGGATTCGACTAAAGTTGTTGGTGCTATATTTCATTCAATTATGAAGTTGGCTTTGGAAGCTCCGTACAACAATAATGGTAACTATTTCACTAATTTTTTTCGTTTTTGGTATAAATTTAGATATCTAAATGTGAGTATCCTCTGTTGAGTACCTTGCATGATAAATTTCGAGATTTGCTGAACTTCAGCCCCATCCCTTTGTTCTGCCCAAATGTGTCTTTTTCACTTCAATAGAGTCCATTTGATGCTGTGTATAACACGTAAGTGTTCTGGAAGAATCTCCTCTTGTTCTGTTGTGCCCATAAATAGACAATTCAATGGCATAATTCACTTGGAAAGACCAGCATGCATAACGGGGAGCTCTTTGAACATATTGAGACTTGATATAGCTCCTCTTAGACGGTTGCTTTAACCAGTCTGCTGGGTACTCTAGTAGAGTGGGCAAAAAAACAAAAAAAGCGAAGATATTTTTTTTTCCCGAAGTCTGCAATCAACTGTTCTATTGTCGAAATAGGCTGAATATTGTACCAGATCAGGAATTTACGTGGTGTGAAATTCTTGATAGATGCAGTGAATTTTTTGAATTTTTGCAGCTGGGCATCTTCTTGTCAATACAAAAAAAATTATGTTGAAAGAATTGCAGTTTATGTCTTCTATATTCACGCATTGGTCTTTGGTTAATGGGTGGAAATAATCTTTCTCTAAAGAGTTCTTTTTTTGAATATGAAAACTCAAAAGGGTGTACTAGCAACAAAAGTAATAAAGTGGTGTCTATGTGATAAGCCTTGTGGCTATTTGAAGATTATTTATATGCAGATAAATTAGTGCAGATAAGTTAGTAAATATCTTCTATTCTTTATGTAAATGTATGTGCTTTATGCTAATTGATTAAATGAAGAATTTCTCTTCTTCAGCATTAGCCTTCTTGGTGGTTTCTCTTAAACAAAAACATGCAGCCATTTGTTTTAAGAGTCGTAATTACTGTTTGCGTATTTTGTCTTTGATTTCAGACTGATGTTGTACATTTATCATCCAATTTTCCTTTTCGAAAGTTTGAAAACCCTAACACAATAATGAAGAACATGAGTGTAAACCAAATCCTTGCGTTAACATAACATGGTAACTGGGCAGATATTCTGGGTTTAATTCCAGTGGGTTGTGTGATCTTTGTAGCGAATTTGTACCCCCACATGTGTTCACGCACAACCTGCAGTGGTGACTGCATGTCCCAGGGACTGTTATTGTGTTAATAAAAATAGTTGTCCATCATCTAATAGCACACTTTAGGGAAATGCTCCATGGGCTCGTAAGGTTTTTGGATGTTGGGATGATTGAGGCATGAGTCATTACCTTTTCTTGAGGGAACCTACTGATCTAATTTATGTAGTAACCCTCATTTAATATACTGTGCTCCTTTTATTGTTATATTTCAGGGGAGCTTCTTAGGAACGCTAAAGATGCAATTGTCAGATGGAAGGATCTTTTGAAGCGTTTCTACCAGAATATAGATGATGAGGTGTGTCTCTGGTTACTTTAAAGGTCAAGATAAATAGTCTCGTTTCAATGTCATTGGTTTTTCCCGCATTAGGTTTTTTTATTTTATTGAAGGAACTTGTTTGAACAGGGGCTAAAAAGTAATTCCTGTGACATCTTGTGAAATACTTTGCATGGTTACAAGTTTTCTAAAGCTATGTGATCCACATTGACTTTTCTGCTCATGACTCAATAGATCTTCCGCTGTTAACCTCGAATACTTCATGTGACCTCTTTCCCCCCTATTGAGATTCTATCGGCAACCTATTTACAAGATGACCATTGAAACACGGAGTCAAAATCTGGCCACCTGTAACTTCTTGTATAAGCATAGATGAGTCTCTTTTTCTTGAAAGAACCTCCTTTCGGTAAATAAAATGTGGCACCTTGACTTTGGAATGAGGGGACGGAGGACCATAACAAAACTCTCTGTTTATTTGGAAAACTGCACCGCACCCCCTTCATCTAGTAACATGTTGAATAGCGGTAATTTAGCTGCTGAGATTCCTGCACTTCATGGGATAAGGGAGGGAACTCAAATCTCTGGATGGGCTTCCTTTTATTTGGCAGGACCCATTTCCAGCTTTTCTACACCCCCCTTAGAATTTAACTGTAAACATTATTTGTTTAATCTTTCTTTTTGCCAAAGTAAACTCGTGTGAAATGTTCTCCTGAATTTCATATGGCCTATATAAGTTGTGGGTGTTATCCTTTGATCTTGAATAATCACATATTATTGTTTTTATACTTCAGATTGAGGTCATATTGAAGCTTGAAGAGATGTGCTCGGAGTCTGCAAAAGACTTTTCTCCATTATTTCCTAGGGTATGCATTATGGTGAACTTCGGGTTTTGTCGATTTTTAATCTTAGAGAATGTTAAGCAAAAGCAATGCTAGTTTGAGAATAGCAAGTTTAACAAAGGTGTCCCCACATGCAGCACGTTATTGTGTTTCTACTTAATTTTCTAATGTAGGTTTGACTGGCAGGCAATATGCGGATATGTTGTTGTTGGCTTTTAGATGGTCTTGAATTGTGTGGAATTTTTAAAATTTAAAAGTACAATACACTATGGTTTTTGCTCTGTAATTATAGATGCTTTATGTGGCAGATTTTGCAAGAACTGTATGATCAAGAAGTTGTCACTGAAGATGCTATCTTGTCTTGGGCATCTGAGAAACGTGAAGCGGATGAATTGGATAAAGTCTTTCTTAAGCAGTCAGAAGCCTTCATTCAGGTAATAATGCTTGGTTCGTTTCTGCACGATGGAGCCATGTTTTTTTTTGTCTGTCTGTCTTGCAGGGGATGGTGTTAAGGGCATTTAAAAGCTAGCAGTTCAAAACATTTACAGCCAGATTATAAAGTGAAGAAAAGACTAAAATATTTTCAGGGCTAGTTCTCTTGATTAACTTTTGTCTTCTAGAATGGATCTACTTTTAGGTGAAGTATGAACAATCTACGATGTAAAAATGGTAAATGGTTGGTTATAAAAAAATACTAGTAGTAAAAGGAGTGCAATCCATTAAAAAAATGAAATTTTGGTAGAACAGTTCAGGAAAAACTAAATGTGTGAAAAGTTTATGAGGAAAAGGCTATGGATTGGATCTCTGGTTCGAAATATTTGAGCATATGGAAAAACTGCTGTCATGTTTTTATGTGGCTTTGCGATTGTAAATAGGCATAGTTTTATGGTGGAATTGTGCTTGAAATGTTTATGATGGAAAGGTTCTGCTTGGTAAAATTGCAAAATTTTTTCCATCAAGAATTATATACGTGGGTATCTGATATCTGTGGTTGTCCAAGCATGTGACATTTGTTACTTCTAGGAAGCTGTCTCTTTCATCCATAAAAGTATATCTATTACCCGCCTGCTCCATCTTGCTCAATTTAACAACCCCCCCCCCCACCCCGAAAGAGTTTGTAGCTGTGAACTACACCATTCAATAAAAATCAACTTTTTTTCCAGATGAAGCTCTTAGAACGGGATAGCTCCCTAGTTGGTGTGTTGGTAGTAAATTTGTCTGTAAGATCATTTAGAGTCGTTTTCAAATTTGAATGTTTAAAAGAGCAAAAGGAATTACCGAGTCCACCAACATAAATTATATGCTTCAGTTGTTTCCAAGAAATATGCAACCGCCCATTATTAATTCGTTTGTTGAGCAAATTTGGAGGCCTACAAGTCTTGAATAAATTTCTTGCTTATATCCATCTTTTGAGGTGGGTTTATTATATATTGAACCGCTTAGTTAAAATTTGAGTTCATGTTGTTGCAGTGGTTAAAAGAAGCTCCTGAAGAGTCAACTGATGAAGAAGAGTAATAAATAGATGCCTAAATCTCACAATCAGGTCTTCCACAGTTGATGATTTGACATTCTGCTTATTGCCATGAGAAGGATGTTCCTTTGTGGTTATTGGCATATGCGTCAGGTCTTGATTGTTTTATGGCTCGTCTCCAACAATGTCAAGGTGCTCCATACAGATGGGTGTTGCTGCCAAGACCTCAGATGCAATGAGTTTCAGTCTTCCATTTATTTTATGCAGCCTTTTGAACTGGACGACGTGCTGGAAGTGTTTGCATTGTTTTTACTGGAAAATTTTGTATATAAAATGCAGAAAAAAAAATCGTTAGCAATGAGTGAGGCTATGAGGGGAGCCTTTTACTGGTTTTTCTTGTGGAGAAAAACAGTTGGTAAATATTTGTGACTTCAGGAGTATGCTAGTCAGAAACATCGACTACTGATGCATGAAGGCCTAAGATTGAGAAAAAACCCTTCATTAGGCTCTCGATGTGGTTGCATTGCTGCGTAATGTTACGTCTTTCAAGCACCTTGAGTCCATTTGCATTCTTCCAATCAATCAAAAAAGAAAAAAGAGAGAAAAAAGAATGCATCTGCATTCTTACATCACGTGGATCAATTTTTTTTTACATCCCTCACGGCCTCCCCCTACCTTTTTTTTTTTCTCTCGGAGAAGAGGACAGCAGAGCGGGCATGTGGGGCAGGATGCGGTGGCTGAAGGGGAAAACGGAGTGCAGAGGAAGAGGCAGGGGCTTTGGGGGGTGGAGGGAGAGGGGAGAAAATTACGAAGAGGAAGAAAGAGGAGCATTTTTGGTCGGTTCATGTAATGACAGGTTTGTCATTTCTTGTACTTGGAAAGCTTCCCCTAATGAATTAGTGTTGAATTTTGATAAGATCTGGACTGGCTGCTGCTGACGGAATTTTGTGCAACAAGTTTCGTGAGATTATTGTTGATTATACATGTCAAATTGAAGTAAGAACACCTTAAAAAGCTGAAGCAATGGCGTGTTTTGTTGGTCTGCAACTTGCTGAGAACATGGGCATCAATCACTTGCATATACAAGGTGACTCTAACGTGCTAATTAGTCTTTATCAATTTGCCAAGTTCGGACGACCCTTGGAGGATTCTGCCTCGAGTGCAATATTTTTCTAAATTTAAGAGAGACCAAGCCAATTATTTTGTAAGATTGCATTTTAAAAAAACTGAAAGTAAGCACTCAGAAGGGTGAATTTATGGCCATTTTTGCCAAAAAAAAGAGTAAAATATTGTGTTCTTATTGGAGTATATAAGACCAATTTTAATCTTTTTCTTAAAAAAAATTTGGTCAGAAGAGAACTCCCGAAAAGATCCTAAAATTTACCAGTTCCACCTATCTGATGCACTTCTCGGCTGTCGGCTTATCCAAAGAAGGGAGAGCTGCAAAAGGTCCACTCGCAGTCTCGCCTCACTCCTCTCCCTTATCTCAGCCAAGTCTCTAGTTAAAGCAAGATGATGGTCTCTGCTGCTGTCCCTACTGGTACCAGCGTTACCCATTTCACTCGCTCTTCACCTCCTAAAAAGCTGCCTTTCAGGCAGTTGAGCGCTTCGATTTCTCTCCCGCCGAAACCAGCACATTCAACTTGTCCGATCGATTGATTTGCGCCTCACGAGCCGCAGACAGAATTTCAGGGCCGCTACAAGTTGCAACAGCGGACGCCGTATAAGACTTCTCATTCTAGTGCCAAAGTCCTTCAGATGAATGCCTATTTGAATCTGTGGCACTTTGTCTCTAGCAACCTGTGGCAGGCTCTTAATTTTGTTTGTTGTTTAAAATCTTAATTATTATTTTAACCAATGAATGTGAACTTTACCTGATTATGGCAATTAATGGTGGACATTCTGTTTCGGCTTATTGCAGGGGGAAGTTTAAGAGTTCAGATATTGGGGTCAACTTCAAATAAATAATTCTAGAGAAGAAACTAACGGTGGGAAAAGCTGTCAGCAAATTGATGCAGAAATAACTAATTTTTCTACCTCGATGGTCTCGGTTAAGGGGCAGTTTGGGGCGTGAAAAAACCGAAATATCTACAGTGGAGTGGATATTTCACTTTTACCGTAGCATTCAGGTTTTTTTTCACTTACAGGCTTAAACAAGTCCTGAAGTATTTCAGCTAAAAGTAAAAAATTCATGATATATATAGTGAAAGTGAAACATCCACTGTACATATTTTACTTTCGATCACGGCCCCAAATAGCCCAAATTCAGAGAAACAGTCACAAACGAAGAAGTGATAATTTTATTTATGGTACTGAAGAAGTGAAGTAAGGATATCGCATCCGGAATTGCAAAGGTAACAGCTTCTTGGACATGAACTGTGGGCCTTGTGGCGGTTAACTCCTGAAAGAGTGCTTATGAAGCTGTTTGGATGTATCATAAATAATTATTTAGGTTATACACTTTCAAGGGTAGAACCGAATTGTAATATAATAGTTGTTGTAAAGGCCAAATCAAAATTCGAAAGAAGTTGGCTGAGATCACTGTAATAAATGTTATTGAAATTTGAAAGAAGCTGCATACATGTTGTATTGAGCCCCCAGGATTTATTTGATTGAGTAATGACTAATGACGCCCAAATTAACGAAAAATAACGTGTGCAGATAATACTTGTTGAGCCAACATGAACTGACCGCTCCAAATCTAGAGCACTAGTGCTCTGATTTTTCCAAGATTCGGGCTCATCTGAGAGGGGTTCATGGACTTTGGGGTGGCTGGCATGGACGCCCTCCTCGCCACCAGCTACACTCCCACTCCACTTCTCCTTCCTTGTCTGAGCCACTCCAAGCGATCGTGTCTCCTCCTTTCGCCTTCATCCTCTGATCTTCGTCTCCCATCTATCCTTTCCAAAAGCAACGCTGCCATATCTTGCGCTTCCCTCAGTTGGTCCCTCCGCCATCCTCCTTCCTCTCGTTCTCGGTCGCTACTGAGGTCGGTATCGGTCGATGTCGCATCCCCTTCTTCGACCACCCACTGGATGGTTGTCGTGGAGACTCCCCCAAATGCCGGAAGCTCGGTCAAATCCGAAATCGTCGATTTTTATGTGAAAATCCTAGCTTCAGTTTTAGGCAAGTGAGTAAAGTCGAATCCTTTTTGTTATTGTTGTTGTTTGATGTTTCAATCTCTTTTAAAGAATGCTCGTTTTTTCTGTTTTTGTGTTTCTCCTAGTGAAAAGCAAGCTCAAATGTGTATTTATAACGCTTCATGGAGAACGCATTTTGGGTTTTGTTGTGACATAGAAGAGGAGTCTGCTAAGCAACTTGCGCGTAATTCTCTATCACTGTTCTGTTTATTCTTTGTATTTTTGTATTTTTACAATGTTCCTTGTTTGTGTTAATTTTTTTTTTCAGGATTGCCTGGTGTTCTGTCTGTTAAGCCTGATCCAAATTTTGAATCCGTTGAGAAAGACTATTCTTTTTCGAACAGTTTATTGGGTGATTTATTGAATCAAAATGCCTCTCTGGGTAATTCGAAGTATTGGATTGTTCGAATGGCTAGTCCCGGGGTTGAAGTTGTTACGAAGGCGCAGATGGTAGACTATTATGCGCAAACTCTGACAAAGGTTTTGGGGAAGTATGTTTTTTAGTGTAAATTTTATATCCTGCTTTATCATTCTGTTTAATAACATTGGTCTGATGAAAGTTTATGTTGGGCTATTTTAGTGAAAAGGATGCGCAAGTGTGTATGTATCACGTCTCTTGGCAAAATAATTACGGGTTTTGTTGTGTTGTTGACGAGGAATGTGCACGGGAATTGCTTTGTGAGTTTGACATAATTAACATAGTGCATTTTTTGAAATGCTTTTATCTTTCAAGTTACAACTAAATTAACTTATACATTTTGTTGCAGATGTCCCTGGGGTTCTTTCTGTGCAGCCCGATACAAATGCCGAATCGGACAATAAAAACTACAAAGGTCAGTCTCTTCTTTGCCTTGATATTATTATAATTTTGTAAGTAATATAAGTTGAAGAATAGAATTGTTTACTGTTTGGGGAAGCCATTCTTTGTTCAATAATCTGCACCTTCATCATATTTTAATTTTCGTGATTGCGAATACCTGCAGCAACACAACTAATTCTGTTTGTGTTGACTAGTGTTGGCATATGTCCCATTGGTTCATTGCAGTCCTTCCTTTAACGTGCAAGGATATGCAAAATTTTAACTTCGTTTTATCTTTGTTTTAGTTTTTGTGACAAATAATAAAGAAGTGTGAAGTATTTAGGTCGTTTAATTACTTGCTTTAAATGGTGACTTAAGAATGGAGGGATGACCATTATCAGCTTTTCTGCTCTATTATGTTTTTATTTCCTCTCTTTCTATATCGTCCTCATTTCTTATAAGTTGTGAGAATTTGCTATTCAATTTGCAATTGAAATCTAATCAGGAACATTTGTTTAGGTGATGGTGTTACTGATTCGCTGGATTCCTCAGATACAAGCAACATAAAAACAAAGAGGCTTTTTGTCACTGGTATGGCTTTTTTTATGATTTTACCAGTTGCTTCTTCCTAAACAAAATTCAATCTCATGCTCTTTTAAATAAAATTATGATGTTATTTTTTTTCTATTCTGATTGCAAGTATGCTCTTGAAACATTTGATCTTTTTTGTATGCTATATGATTCCCTTCAGCAGTGATGAGTAGTAGTACATTTTGCCTCCTTTTTTCACTTGTCCTACACTATACATAGTCTTTTTTATAATGATGTCAGGACTCAGGATAGGACCCCAAATATCACTCGTCAACTTTTGCTGCAATGCTTTTGGTTAAAATTCGATACAAGAAAACTCCTATTTTGCACATGTTTTATAATCTTTCCTTGGAATCTTAGGATGTGTGTTAGTACCAATAAAATTGATTAGGATCGGTTGAGTTGCAGGCAACTCTGTGATAAGCGGATTATGAAATAAAAAAAATGACTGTAACTTGATGATCTAGAAATTTAGTTTTTTTAGTTGAAAATTTACTGTTATAGTTAGGATGAGACACCTAGCATTTGCTGGAAAAATAGGAGTGACTATTTTATATGGGGCTGACCTGCAACTTCTGTACTATTGAGCGGGGATACGTGATTCATGACTGGGAGATACAGTTTCAGCATGTGTTGTTGTAATTTATATCTAATTTCTGAGGGGACTGGGGGAAATAGCTATCCTTTTTTTGCTTCTCTATATAACATCAATTTACTTGCTAATCGCAAACATGTGAACGTGAACTGGGAAGGTCTCTCTTTCTATACATCGGAGAAAACTTTACGAGCAGCATTTGAGGGATTTGGGGAGCTTGTTGAAGGTATGAATAGAATCTGACATTAGCTTTTCATTTCGTTATATTTACCTTTAGATTCCTAGATATATAAGATATTCAATCTCTTTCCTTTTGCAGTCAAAATTATTATGGATAAGATATCAAAAAGGTCCAAGGGTTACGCATTTATAGAGTACACAACGGAAGAAGCTGCTGGTGCAGCATTGAGAGAGATGAATGGGAAGGTAACTCAAGATCTTAACTGAAGGTTACGACTGTTGAGATGCTGCTGTTGGCACATAATTCACGAAGTTTATGATGTTACTTGCAGATCATCAATGGCTGGATGATTGTTGTTGATGTTGCTAAGAAGAACCCTCCCAAGTACAGTCAGTATCGTCCGACGGGAGCACTCTAGTTACTAATTCATGGGAGAATGTCAAAGTCGCCTGGTCCGAGTAAATTTTGTAGCCTAGTGTTTGCTTTTAACGAGCAACTATATTTGGGGAGCTGGTTGTGATTCCCCCATGGTGTTCTTGTGCAATCTTCGATTTTATTCTTGTTTAAATCAGAAATGCTCTCTTGTATGTATGTACGCAATGTAATAATCCATATCTAATAATCTGTTCTGCTGCAATCATGATGCTAAAGGCCTATGCTGCTAAGATTATGGTGGAGGAATCGTGTTTCAGGGGTGAAATTTTTAAATAGCTGTGATTGCATGCTTTGAAAAATGCGGTTTACTATGGAGCTGCAAATGATGTTAATATAACCTTGTTCATTTCTAGATAAACGAATAATTAAATTTGTTTGTTATAAAAAGTTACATAAAAAGATTTGCCACAAATATTTTGACAAGTAATTAGAAGAAGCATGAAACATGTTGTCACAATCATGAAAATATCATAGCTGTATATGCAATTCGAAGACGATCTAATACAAATATTAAACAACCTCAAAACTCTCAGAAATACTTCGTGACCATTAAACTTTATCGTAGTATAGATTTTAGGCATTATTAAACTTGAAAAACAATTCTTTTTCTGGTTTTTTGCTGAATAATTCTTTTGCTGATTAACACACGTCAAACTTTGTTGTCTCATTGCTCGTTGTCCACTCAAAATTCCAGGCAGGCGTTTTGGTGATTGCACCAACAAACCAAATTAGGCATTTAAAGATCCTCTCTTGACACACTTTGCTTGAACTGCTAAAGTCTTCTCCATAGACTTTGGGCAATTGTTTGATCCAAATCTGCCAGTATGAAGTGGAATGGCGCAGGAGTTCTTCCCCAAGCAAGCCTAATTAATAGAACAAAATTGGATAATTAAGTTAAGCCATCTTTTCCGAGAGGATAATCGAGTTAAGCCTAATTAAGTTGAACAAAATGTTACCTTCTCTACCACTTTTTCGGCTTCTGGAGCATCACAGCTGCCACGAGTGAAGTTACCGCAGAAGCCCTCAGGATTCCCAAAGCTGGCAAATTGAATGGAGTGAATGATCTTGTGGTTGGGGCACTTCAAGTGAGCTTTAGGCTTAGCATCATCCACAACTGCATGAATATGGCTGTTTACCCTCTCCCAGTTCTTAACATGTGGGGGGTGGTTATCTGATATCAAGCTGCAAATGGTATCTCTGTTCACATTGACTAGCTTGATCTGCTCTGGGTTGCCTCCAGATTCTTCCAAGACCACCAGAAGGTTGTCAGATGGCTTCAAGAAGGACCTTGGGATATGATATCTGAAGAGGACACAAGTCATTAAGGTTCAAACTTCAAACTGACTGGCTCTGCCGCATGTTATATAGTCTGAGTTGCAATAGATGCAAATGTACTTACTCTGCCTGAGAAGGCTTTCCAAGGGGGTTTAGGAAGGAGACCCAGTGGCGACCAATGCTGTGGCCATTGACCCAGACCATTCCTTTACCCATGCTTGTCATGTCCAAGGCAACAGGATCATCTCCTGGTGGTGCATCGAAGTATCTCTGCAATGACATTTGAATGGTTGATTATAACTCAGATTAAGTAAAAAATTTCACTCAAGTTCCAGTTGAAATGTGTCTAAGAATTCTTTATTTTCATACCTTGTACCATGTGAGTGGAACATTACCAGCTGCATCAGACCAGGAGACCCTGTGAGATCCTCCCTGAGTGAATACATGAAGCTTTTCTCCTTCCAATCCTACCTGCAAAGCAACAACATTATTTTTTGCCTGCTGAATCAGTGGGAGATATCTTATGATGGTTCTGATGACTGGTTAGGATGATCAATACCTTGTGGCCCCATTCGTTGACTGAGAGATCCAGTGTGCCAGTATTTAAACCTTGTATTCTGACATGGTGAATACCAGCCATTTTGCGTTCCACAAATGCTCCACTATCCTATATTAACAAAGATAATTTTGCCTTTACCAAAAAAAAGAAATTTCCTTTTTACATAGTATAAAAAAAATTTGGAAGAAGTATCTTGAAGAGTGAATTCACAAATGATCTACCGGAAATCCAACTGTCATGCTAAGAAGGGAGATGTGGTTGATTCCAGGTTTCAGGTCTATGGCCTGCTTGAATCTGAAGCTCTTATCAATGTTGTCTCCTTGTTCAGACCCTATAAAAATGTAAGTACTTGTTAAAGTACCATTCATATCTTATGGTAAATTATCTTTTGTAAGAGAACAATTCCAAGGTAAATATAAGGTACTTGGAGGAAAGTGGTTTTGATCTTCTTACCAACATAAACATGGTTGACGAAAGCGTGCATGGCATGACCAAGTGAGAAAATTTTAATAACTGGACGAAGGTTTTTGTGCTTTGGCAAGTCATTGTCATCCAGATATAAACTGCAATTAAATTGAAGGTTTAGAACTCCATAACTGCATATGAGGAAGATAAATAAGAACAAAGAAGAGAAAAAGTAGTTTGTAACATCGGCCTCTACCTGGTGGTGTACCAAACGTAATCTGACGTGTCCTTACTCAAGTTGTAGTGTTCCAAGCAACCATGGTTTTTGATATCACAATCTATAGTATTTTTGATGGGTTCTCGCCACATTTTCCAGTTATGGCTCTTGCTAAATTCCTCTACTTCCACGTTTTTCCTTGCATTGTGTTGATTAACTATCTGTTTTGGACAAACACATAGTTACTGTAAATCCTAATGCTGTACAATAAAAAAAATCTAATGCTGTAGGATTTAAGCTTCAGTTCATTGCTTTTTTACATTTATGCAAGTAAAAATTTTATTCCCTTCAATAGAAGCTTACTCTTTGTGTGTTGTAAACAACAGTCTTGCAGTCAGGTAGGATGCTAATTGAGTGGCGGGGCAGGAGGTATTTTTCTCCATTGAAAGTAATGGTCTTGTCCTTCTTGGTGTGGCTGTTAGCCAAAAATGCTGAACAGACATGGCTTCCAGGCTTCTTAAATACACGAGCCTGCAGCATTCAACTTAATTAATAACCTTAAGAATTCCATGATTATGATGCAACGAAGAAAGTCAGTAAAGTGGAAAAATACCTCTAGGAACTTGCCAATTTTTTGGACACTCGGTTCACCCCAGAGCAAAGCCTTCCTGCAGAGCCTCAGAGCTGAATGGAGGTCCCTGAGGTGGCCATACTTGGGATCCTTGATCAAACCTGGATAAATACATGAAGTAGTTTCAAATTCAGTAAATTATTTTTTTTGTGTCAAATATTGAAGTGATTTCATGCATCCACTAGTTCTTACCGTATTCGTCCAGAGGAGCTTCATCATAGTAGCGAGTTGTAACGAAGGAGGAACTTGTTCTTCCAAAATTAGTTCCACCATGATACTGCAATTGTGAAGAACATAGAAGAAAGATTATGTCATATTACTCAAACTTGAGTATGATTAGAAGACGGTTTGAGAGCAACATATGTATGATCATCTACCATGTAATAGTTAATAAGGGTGCCATTTCTGGAAAAGAAACGAGCAACTGAATAAGACAGATCCTCTGCTGATCTCTGTGATGGTGGATCCCCAAATACTCTATACCTGCAAAACCAATCAGCTTATGGAATTAAGATACGTATCAAGGAAGGTGAAAACCATTTTTCTTCAAAAGATTAAGCTAATCTTCTTTTTAGAAGGGAGATACTAAGTAAACTAATCTTACTGAGCTGTCCAGTTCTCTGTCCACAGGGAAGGCTTGTACGGTTTGTTTGGGCCTGTGAAAGTATCTCCACAGTTCCTCCCGTTGCATGCATTGATCTGCTCACATAATTTGTATATAAATACTTGACGACCATTAATTAACAATTACCAGAATATTTGTGAGGACAGGTTAATTAGGGGGCTTAATTACCACAGGGTCAGGGGCATCCCACTGCTTGCACATGAGCCATGGGACTCCTGTTTTCAGTGCTGTGGCCATTTTTCCTGCCCACTGAACATAACTCTCTCCCTCTTCCTTAAAAGCAGCCTTGATATTATTGTATTCATTTTCAATCTGCATAGGCAAAAAATTATATTACACCACTAAGATGACGCAAAATCCTTTTATTGCCGGTTATCAGTAACAATGACTTGAAGAAAACTCTGACCTGCGATAAAATGATAGGACCTCCCTGAGAAGCATATAACTTTTCCTTCTTCATCATTTTCACTATCATTTTGGTGAACTTTTTCATGTGATACTGCAGAAGTGAAATCCGTGACAAGTCAAACATTTTGCTACATATGTAACAAACCTGCATATCTGTGCTAAAAGAAATCTAGGAAAGGGGGGGGGGGGGATATAATTAATCACCTTAAATGGCTCGTTGTCTGTTCTGAATGTAATGTTGTGGACTTCTCTCAGCCAGTATGGGAATCCTCTGAAGTTGAAAACAATACATATAGAAGATATTAAAGAATAAAAGTAACTGATAGCACAGCATTATATTTCATGGTGGAAAGGAAAATCTTAAGATATGTACCCATGGTTCCATTCAGCCTCAATGAAGGGACCAATCCTCAGGCTCACCCACATTCCGGCAGCTTGGACCGTCCTAATGAACTTCACCAGATCATAGTTTCCTTGAAAGTTCAACTGCAATATAATTCAATTAAATTTTAAAGCTGATGTATTTAAATCATCACTTAATTAATTTGTTAATGATACAGAGGATGCCTTTTAAATCTCCAATACAAATCATAATTGGTGGCTCTAACCTGTCCTTCTACGGGCTCATGGATATTCCAGAAGACGTAAGTCTGGATGGTATTACACCCACCATGCTTCGCCTTCTCGATTAGCTTCGGCCACATCTGACATTACAAAACCAGGTCATCAACATCATCATCAGCCATGATTGAAAATTTTTCACCACATTTAAAATATAGACAACAACAAGAGCAAGGCAAACATTTCTTAATGAAAAATTACTTCAGGGGTGCTACGTGGGTAATGGATGGAACCAGAGAAAACAAGCTCCCTCCTGCCATTGATGATTAGGGACCTGCCATCATAGGTGACCCCGTGTACGTTGTGGCCGTGGCCGAGGGCCCCACCGGCCAGCATTGCAAGGCAGATCAGCAGGAGAGCTGTGGTGCATCTCCATTGCTGCATGGTTCCAAACCCCTCCCTTGCACCACAACAACTTGGAAAATGAATGCAGAATATATATCAAACTATAACACTATTATTGTCCAAGGGAGGAGGATGGGAAGAAGAAGAGAGATTGTGGTATGGGAGAAGGTTGGATGCAGGTAAAGATGGGAGAGTGAAGGCAGAGGTGCAGCTCCTTCTCCAGCTCCTGATCATATGGAGGAAAGGCCAAAGAATGCTAAAAGGAGCTTGGGTGAGGGGGGATGGGTCTTTGATTTGCTGTGCATGTCAGCAAAGGTTAGTTACGTAGAGAAAGGTGGCATTTGCTAATATTGCTAAAGGAGGCTCCCTCCAAGATCGTAGGGAGGGAACCGTCCAGTGGAGTTGCGATTTTGCAGTTTGAACCAGGATGGAGTTGGCGGGATTCAGTTGTCTTTGTTGGACAACTCTATACTAGGTCAAAAAAAGGAAAAAACGAGCGCAAATCTGCTGCCAAAACCCAGTAAAAACCCTGCCTGAGCCGTTGTGTCTGGTCCAGTTTCCCTAAACCCGAGCGCCATCTTCTCCATTTTCCCATAGGCCCCTCTCTCGGCGATCTGCACCATTCCACTTCCCGGCATCTTTTTCTGCTCGTCGCCTCAAATCTGCCTTAAGCTACATCTGTTTTATACTTTGTGCAAGCACCAATTGTTAGATAATTTACCTAAGTAGGTTCATACTATACATTGGGAGTTGAATAGCTGTATCATGAGATGAAGAATATCCATATTGATCAAGTTGTCAAAAGCGATTATAAACTGATGTAATTTGATACGCAATTTTGTGATGGGGTATAGAAGGCTTACCTTTATACTTGAAATATTATCTAATATTTTCAATCAGAATTATTTTATCTTCTGTCAATGGTATTCGACATTGTGTATGCAAGTGATACAAGTATGGCTTAACTTAATGGCTAGTGATGGAATTATGGTTGGACTTGATAACTATTCTAGATTGTGTACCCCGGTAAGAGATTATTTACAAGAGTGACATTTTCAAACTGTGTCTATGTAGATGGGCCGATGGTACAAGTATGCTCAATGGGATGAAGCACTACAATGATCTTCTTATGGAGGTAGGACCTTCAGACAATGTGCAATCTAAAGTTTCTGTTGCAGAAGTCGGCATTGTTGGTGGATGGAATGGGTCTTGAAAACCACTCTAAACACCCTCCCAAGATCTCCACAAGTCAATCAATCACCACCCACATATGTAGTAATAAATTGAAAAGTGAAATAGGTTGGAGATGGAAGAACAAATCACAAAGAGTACATAAATAACATCAAACCACAAAGAGAAACACAAGAGATTAGTGGTTCACCAATTTGGCTACACCACAAGGAAGAGCAAGCTTTCACTATGAAGTCTCCAAAGCACTTACAAGAGTTTGACACTCAAACCTCTTCAACCTTGCTTCACCTTCATCCAAGAAAGCTCTCACCTTTCCCCCTTTGGCTCCCACTCTCTTCTTCTCTCCTTTTGGTTTTTGTTCCTCCTCTACCTTAGAGAGAAAGAAGAGAGAATACATATTGGTCTAAGGTTTCAAACTTATTCCCTAGAATTACAAGTTTACCCTTACTCTAGACCTAACCCAAAGGAAAACATTTCTTAGAGTTTTGAACCAAACCCAACAATCTCCACCTTGGCGAAAAACTTCTCCACCCCTTGGAAATTGTCCTAAGTGTCTCATACACTTCAACTTTGGCAAGAAACATCATCCCACCAAATTTGCACCTCCATCCTCAAAGAAGAGGTGCTACCTCCAATCTCTAACACATAGAGATGTTGAGCAAGTCTAGGCAATGCCTAAACTTCTCACTAGTCACCGGCTTAGTAAGAATGTCGGCCGCATTCTCATCCGTGTGCACCTTCTCGATAGAGATTTCACCCATGTTGACCCAATCCCGAACTCTATGATACATCACCGCAATATGTTTTGTCCTTGAGTGATATACATGATTCTTGGTCAAACAAATTGCACTTTGACTATCGGAAAATAGTTGCACCTTCTCTTGTTTCAAACCAAGCTCATTCACCAAGCCTCTCAACCAAATAGCTTCCTTAGAAGCCTCCGTGATTGCCATGTACTCGGCCTCCGTAGTAGACAAAGCCGTTGTGGATTGTAGCACCGATCTCCAACAAATAGGCCCACTAGCAAGAGTGTAAACATACCCCGTAGTGGACCGCCTCTTGTCAAGATCCCCCGCATAATCCGCATCAACATACCCCACTACACCATTCGAGTCTCCTTTCTTTTCAAACACAATACCCAACTCCTTGGTGCCTTTCAAATACCTCAAAATCCACTTCACCGCATTCAAATGCTCTTTACCCGGATTTGACATATATTTACAAACCACACCAACCGCTTGGGCAATATCCGGCCTTGTACAAACCATAGCATACATCAAACATCCTACCGCATTAGCATACGGTATCTTCTTCATTTCCTCTTCTTCTTCAACTGTACTTGAGCATTGTTTTGCACTCAAAGCAAAGTGACAAGCAAGTGGTGTAGAGACCGGTTTTGCATCTTTCATGCCAAACCTCTCCACCACTTTGGAGACATACCTCTTTTGTGATAACCACAACTTTCCGGCATTCCTATCCCTCCTTATCTCCATGCCCAATATCCTTGTGGCCGCCCCAAGATATTTCATGTCAAACTCATTGCTCATCTTAGATTTGAGCTCATCAATCTTTGACATGTGTCTACAAGCAATAAACATATCATCCACATAAAGTAACAACATGATAAGATAATCATCATCAAGCACCTTGTAGTAGACACAACAATCATACTCACTTCTATGGTAACCAATATGCAACATGAAAGAGTCAAAACATTTATACCATTGCCTTGGCGATTGCTTGAGCCCATAAAGAGACTTCTTTAATCGACACACAAAGCCTTCTTTGCCCGCTTCTTCAAACCCTTCCGGTTGCTCCATGTAAATTGTTTCCTCCAAATCCCCATGAAGGAAAGCCGTCTTCACATCAAGTTGTTCAAGCTCCATATTGAACTCCGTCACCATAGCCAAAAGCACCTTTATAGAAGTGTGCTTCACAACCGGGGAGAATATTTCATCATAATCTACCCCAACCTTTTGTGAGTATCCTTTTGCCACTAACCTTGCCTTGAAAGTTGGCTTCTCATTTTCATGCAATGCTTCCTTCTTCTTGAAAATCCATTTGCAAGCCACCGGTTTACGGCCTTTTGGTTTTGGCACCAACTCCCACACGGAGTTCTTGTGGAGAGATCCCATCTCTTCCACCATTGCCATCATCCATTCTTCTTTTTCACCCGATTCCATAACATCTTGGAATGTAGCGGGTTCTCCACCACTTGTGATAAGAGCATAATGAGCCTCTTCCACCGGTTCCCATCCAAGCCTATTAGGAGGCTTAATGGTTCTCCTCTCTCTTCCTTGAGCAATACTATATGGCACTTCTTGAGGCTCTTGTTGTTCCACCCAACTTGAGCTCCCCTCTTCCACTTGAGAGTCTTGAGGTTTTGTCAAGTCATTTGATCCTATTGAAACTTCTTGTGCCATTTTCTTACCCTCAAACAGGGGTTGGGACTTTTAAATTGAGAGTGTGCTCCGAAGCTAGTTCTTGATTCATGGGAGAATGACAAAAAAGTCGTGTGGTCCGAATAAATTTTGTAGCCTAATGTTTGCTTTAAATCAGGCAACTATACGGTGCGTTTGGATGATGAAACGTGAAAGATGATGATTATCATGAGCCTAATAATTAATCACCTCGGTTGAAGAGCTGACAAAAATAAATATTAAAAATGGGGTGAAAATTCTCGTTATACTGATGCTCACTTCATTGAGCATCAGTGTTTCAAGCCTGATAGGTGACAATTTGGGATGAAAGGCGAAAATTCCTCGTCAATCCCTAATTTGTCCACTTTCACCAAACAAACATTTTTTAGGCTGATGAAGGATTTTTAGCCTAACTATCACCCTTCCAAATGCACATATTTGGTGAGCTGGTTGTGATTCTTGATAGTGTTCCCATGTAATCTTTGATTTTGTTTTTGTTTAAATCAGAGATACTCCTTTGTATGTATGTACGCAATTTAAGTTTGCGAAGCATTTTATTTAAAGAAAATATATCATATTTATATACATAAGAGTGTCCATCAATCCATCTCCCCAATAGTCAGTTGTGCTTCAATCATGATGTTGGATCGTTTCCAGGAAAATTATTGGCTATGCGCTGCACAGGGAGAACAGTGTGCTCATCACCAATAGGTAATGGGCATGTCTCCCCTGCTTGATTGCCACAAGGGACCCACAAGCAGGGGAGTGGTGAGGAGCACATTGTTCCCATGCGCGGCGCGCAGCTAATAACTTCTCATCATTTTCCAAGGGGTGAATTTTTTTTAACAGCTGTGATTGCATGCTTTAAAGAATATGGCTAATTACGAAGCTCCAAATTACTGCACCTGCATTGAAACTTTTTTTTTAAAAAAAAATTCTTCTATGTTTTTATGATAAACCGCATTAACTTTTCTCCACAGCAGCTTTAAGTGTTCGTTATGTCACATGTACTTGTTGAAATTTTGTGATATCGAGGAAATAAACACCGGCAGACAATCGATCGATCACCCTGCACCTAGAGTGGCTGTTTGAACGGCCCGAAAGACCGTGCTGTCAAGCCAAGCCAATTGATCGGCCCTCAATGAGTTGCATCCAAAAATAGCAAAACTAGCCTTTTTTTTTACGTGGCTTTCTCTAATTAGTCCTCCTGAACATGGGTTTTAGTGCTCTCCTATCTTAAATAAGGCTTATCTAATCAGTTTTTCCTTACATGAATTCTTCTCCAATTGTTACTATCTCTTCTTCTTTTCTCTCCACCATTTCTATTAGTGTTTTTTGAGTCAGATTTTGCACGTCGATTCATGTGTGGACAACACGCTCTTTTTGAGTTCAAGTCCAGGTTCTTTAGAGTGCACTAAGAACCAAAGAATTCCGTATTGGATTTCGGTAAAATATCGGTCGACTTAAGAGACAAAATTTTGGAGATATTTGTAAAAAAATATCGGTAGTTGAAAACTAATTTTTACCATATATTTTCACAATTTAAATTCTAAAATAAGTTATACTAATTTAGACAGAGCATAGATTTCAAAATATGCATAAAACTGCATATTAGAATGGGAAATAATGGGAAAGATATATATATTTTTTTTTAAAAAAAAAATTTCCCTTTTTTTTGAAAACATTTTTTTTTAAATAATGAAATTTCGGCCCGAAACCGAAATTTACCGCTATTATAAAATTTTTTAAAAAGCGATATTTTGTGATTTCAATTTATCGGGAGAGGCCCGAGATCGATATATCGACGAAATTGGAATTCTTTGCTAAGAACTCGATGGAGGCTTGTTGAATTTTTTGTTCGATCGCCAGTGAAGCAAATAATCATTCAAAGACACTATTGGTAGTGTGTCAAATCGTGTCTTATTCAAAATATTAATTTCAAGATTTGGAGATTACAAAAGAAGGATTTCTATTATTGCTAAGGCTGGTTCTCATAATTTGATTGTCTTCACCAACTATTGGGTTATTTATTAATAGGTGACTTAAGTAGATAAATTTTTTAGCAGTACTCCCTCCGTTTAAAAATATATGTATGAGGGAGAAGTTATTAGCTGCGCACCGATGGATGGTAACCGCGTAGCTAATAATTTTTCCAGGAGGAGGAGCTATTAAGGAACCACATCAGTTTCGTGCACACATTTCGATTGTTCGCCGACGCATGGATCCCATTGATCCTGATGATCGACGGAGGATATCCTGACAAACACCCTATAGGCAGTTGAACCCAGACCACTCAAGTCTCCGACTCTGCAGAGTTCAAGTCAACGGAAAGGGGAAGAGCCAACTCTAGTTTCGCGCGCTCTCTTTCGCGGAACCTGCACCCGTTCTCCTTAGTCGTCTTCTTCTACGACTCCTTCCGGCCCCTTGGAAGAAGGTCCTTCTACCATTTCCATCACCCGGTTGGGAATTCGCGATCATGTCTTATCCCGAATCTCATTAGCTTCCAAACAGGCAGGAGTCGAGCAGTAGAACAGAAGATCTTGGAAGAGACAAGGAGAGAAGGTATCAGCCATGGAGCCTGAGCTAAAGGCAGTAGTCATAATCACTCTCCCCCCTGTAGACGACCCTTCTCAAGGCAAAACCATTACCGCCTTCAGCCTCTCCCAGCCGCCGCAGCCACTCCAACCAGGACCCCTCACAATTCAATCGCCAATGGAAGAAGCTCACGCCTCCTCCTCTTCCTCTTCTTCATTTTCCATTGGGCAGCCTCTGCGTGTGTGGACTTGCCTCTTGAGATTTCTGGGTATTTCACTCTTCGCGGTTTTCCTATGGGGGTTCTTCTTTTCCAGGGAGACCCTTTTCGAATTACGCCGAAGCTCTGACGATCGGAGGCAAGACGACAGCAGCGTACTATTCCCTTTGTACTCCAAATCCTTTATTTCTGGTGCGATTCAGAGGGATGCTCCATTGAAGCTGGGTAGTTATATGAGGCGAGACTTGCTGTCTATTCAAGGGAGACTGAATAATCGGAAGAATGGGGAAATGGGTTCTTCTTCTTCTTCGTTGAATTCATCCATCATACTACCCGTGGATGGAAATGTCTATCCAGATGGGTAATGTTGTTGCCACTCTTTCTTACTCTTAACTATTGGCGAAGCAATTTATATGAATATTTTTAGTTTAGTCTCAAAGACTTCGGAACTGTCTGCCTAAAACTACCTCTTTTGTTGGTTAGAAGGGATTAGTGAAATTTATATGTGTGCATATTTAATTAGTTGTGCATGATAAAATCTAGAAAAGGAAATTCTAGAGTATCTCAACTTGCGATCATCATAATCACCATCGCCTTAGCCCAGCAATCTGGGGTTGGAGGCATGCAAATAGACCCTGTGTGACCATTTCACCCAGTTATGATAAGAATGATAAATGAATGTACCTAAAGGAATGCCTTTCAGAGGCGTAGGCATTTCAGGCATAATATAGCTATTAAGTAGTAATATCGTAATTTTCAGTTCAATTTTGTTATATCTTACCTCCCTTCATTTCCTTCTTTACTCTATTCATCTCAACTTTAAGTGCATTGATAAAATGCTGCAGTAACCATTGAGGCAAAAGTATTGATGTCAATGTAGAGAATACATCTTCTTCTTTTTTTTTAAGGTTTAAATGTCTCGATTTTCCCCTGTTTCTTTTGCCTGATGGTTTATTTTGTATATTAACTTATAGTATAACGAAGTTATCCTCATGAAGTGCCCCGGTTATCTACAGATTGTATTATACTTCACTTCTTGTTGGGAGTCCTCCCAGGCCTTATTATCTTGACGTGGATACTGGGAGTGACTTAACATGGATACAATGTGATGCTCCATGCAAGAGCTGCGCCAAGGTACTTGTTTGCTTATTAAATTGTGAAACATGCAAAATAAGCTAGAATTATAATTCATGTCTCTACAACGTAAGTGATAATACTATATAGGCACACTACTGCATTAACAGCTACTGTTTTTGTAGGGCCCACATCCTTTTTATAGGCCAAGAAAAGGAAAATTAGTAAGTAAAAAGGACTCCCTGTGCTTGGGAATGCAAAATCCTCTGGATGTTGAACATTGTGAATCTTGCCAACAATGCGATTATGAGGTGAAATATGCAGATCAAAGTTCCTCCTTGGGAGTTCTAGTTAGAGATGAACTAGTTCTTGTGATTTCAAATGGAAGTTTGACAAAATCAGACTTCGTTTTTGGGTAGGATTCCTCCCCCATTACATTTGAATCTGCAATTGTGGATGTCATGAATGTGAAACATTATGTTGTTTTGGATTATTTCTGCAGGTGTGCATATGATCAGAAGGGACAACTTCTAAATTCACCAGCGAAGACTGATGGAATCCTTGGTCTTAGCCACTCACCCATAAGCCTCCCATCCCAGTTGGCGAATGAAAGGCTGGTTAGTAATATTGTGGGACATTGTGTTTCTACAAAAAAGAGCAAGGGGGGATATATGTTCTTTGGTCTTAGCCTTGTTCCTAAGTGGGGTATGACTTGGGTTCCAATGCTCAGTCTTCATTCGTGAGTACAGTTTCCTCAAAATTTTCTAATATATGGGGCTTGATATATTGTATATATGGATTAGATCCAGTAATACAAGTAAGCCTAATGCAGGAAATTACTTGAATCATAAATAACCCTACCCTTTGTACTATAAATAACTAACACTTTGGAGTTAAATTTACGAGCAACTATACGCTAACAATTCTAATATAAGAAAATGTGTCTTCCATACTGCTAATATTGTATCAGACAATCACCACTTAGTTGTGATGAGACAAGACAATCAGCTAGAGATAGAGAAAAATCCTCTTTATTTTAGCTCCTGATATTTGTTTCTTTGTCCTCCATTAATCTGTGGTGCTTCTGAAGCTAGAATATTTGAAGTTATACCCAAATCCAGTTTTTCTTATAATCTACATTAGGAGTTGGCATGTGACTGATAGATATGATGGTTTGTTTGTAGAAGATCTTTATCAACTCTTATCCATGATGAGAATATCTATTGGATACGTAGTGTGTACTCAACAGTCCAATCAACTTTATATTGATGAAGATGAACAGTAACAATTGTATAGATGATAGCTTTGCCAAACTGAAAAATGAACTTCCTGGAGTCAACTGGTAACTCTTCCATCTAAGTCGCTCTCTGTAACAGTCATTTGATCAGAATTAAACTACTCCTTGAAAATAAGATGAGACACTTGTGATGGAGTCACTATGATGTTATTTCTTCATTGCTTCAGATAATTACTTGTTCTATGAACATGTTTTTCGATCTTTTCTAAATTTGCTGCAGGGTGTCCGACAGGAATAGGTTCTACATTAGCCTCCTCGGGAGCTTATTAGTATTTCATTTTCTGAACAAGGGATTCTGTTGTCAAACTGAGTAGAAATAGCTTCAATAGAAAACAATGACCTTTTTATCTTGCCTTAGATGGAGATCTGGAATGTCATCAGTTTAAATTTTAGCTGAGTAATGATATTTATCCATCGAAACAAAAATAATATGTTTGCAGATTAGCTTAGCTCACCCGAAATTCACATATTATTAAATGTAACTTTCTCCACTCTCCGACTCCAGGAGCAAATTTCGACCATGCAATTGTTTCTCTTGGGCAGTTCTCAGTTCTCACTAGTAGTTTTAGTCCCTCAGGAAGAATTTAAATGGATTTTTCTCTTGAAGTTGTGCATTTATTTTACACTCGTAGGCTCTGTTCAAGCCAACATTTTTTTAAATTCTTGAGCTGATAATGCTATAAGTTTGAAGAAAATATAATCTCAACTGTCTTATTGCTTTTGTAGAAATTCATATCTGGCAGAAGTAAAGAGAATAAGTTTGGGTGGCCAACAACTAGACACAAATAGTCAGGGTAAAGGTTTTGCGCAAGTAATTTTTGATAGTGGCAGCACCTATACATACCTTTCCCCAGAAGTATATACAAGGCTAATCTCGTCAGTAAGTGATGCATCAACTTTGAGTTGCAAGTCATAAATTTGAACTTGTGATAGTTTACAGTACAATGGTATTTGAATAAAAACTATTGCAGTTGAAAGGCCTTTCCATGAAAGGTTTTGTTAAAGATGAAGCGGATCCAACACTGCCAGTTTGCTGGCGTACTGTTTACCCAGTCAGGTTGGTTTCCTGTTCATAAATATTGATCAGTCCCTAACCATCGCCAATCTACAACGAATGCATTAATCTTTCTTTTTGATTTATGCAGATCAGTGGAAGATGTTCAAAGATTCTTTAAACCAATAACATTTCACTTCAAAGTAAAATGGTGGATCGGATCTCCAGAGCTTGTCATCCCTCCAGAAGGCTACCTTATAATTAGTGTAAGACGTTTACAGTTCTGGTTTTATTGTGACAAATATTGCCTTCACGCAGACAATAAGTGATAATGCTTCTTTTATTTTGTGACAGGATAAAGGTAATGTTTGTTTGGGGGCTCTTGATGGAAGTGGCTTGTTGGATGAGTCAACAAACATACTTGGAGGTGAGTTCAGTTTTCTCTTCTCTTTTTTGACGAGATGTTACCTTTCTATATTAGCATGAAGTCTAAGTTATTACTTGCAGACATTTCACTCCGAGGACGGCTGGTTGTGTATGACAATGTTAAAAAGAAGATAGGCTGGGCTCAATCAGAGTGCATCAGACCGCAGAGGCTTGAGGATCTCCAATCCTTTACACATCTTGATTGAAGCATTGAACCATGAAATATAAGCCGTTTATTCTAAATGGCTCTTGTACAAAACGTTTAACATCTTTAATATAACATGATCGTCAGCATAGCTACATCAAGACTTCACACTTTTTATGAAATACACAATCGCATCAGAGATTCCAGGAACAATGGTATAACCAGCTCATGGTTTAGTATCAAATGGCTGTGATTTTTGTACAGTAAAAGTAGTGATGGCGGCATATTTCTATTTTACCTTCTACCGATATATTCCCTCAAGTGAACCTTCTTTGAAACTATTTGAGAATTCGAATCATGTTTCATATTTCTCCACCATTGCCATATCACAGAGAAAGAAGCAAGTCATAGTTTTAAGCCACCATGAAGATAGCTATATGTTATTACAGATACTAAAAATATAGAGGTAGACTACGATTTTGTTAGAGAAAGGATCATGGCTAAGGATCTAACGGTTCGCCATATATATTTCCGGCTTGAAGGAATCTGATCGAGTCGAATGAAACTGAATGACCGAACAAAGGTAGTGTTTCTCTATGCGTATGAAATCACACGATAGTCCAATCAAACTAGGAATCATCATTATTTTAAAATGGACGAGATGCCTAAGCCATTCTACTTAACATCCAAGTATTGCGGCCAATCGAAATTGTTTATAAGCATAGGTCCCTTTTCCCCGAACCAATCGTTCATCGCACTCTACATTTATTATTTGCTCCACGTTCATCGTCATTGGTGGTCATTGCAGACTTTTTTATTTTCTGAGCTGCAGGGCTGTTTTTCCTCAATATTTTTTTATACCAACTTTGCAAAGAAGAAGAAGAAGCATTGTTGTAATTTTTGTGAATACCAGGGGCGTTTGGATACTCTGCCTCAATCATAGTCCTACTTGAACCCGTCCACCGTCACCGGGCAGCTTTGCTGCTGCCATTCCAGCGTGTGCCCCCTAGCCTCTCTGAATCCTCTCAATTTCCGCCCCCCTCCACCGGCCCAATTAACGATGAAAAGTCCTCTCCTAGACCATTCAAGCTCGCCGGAGAGGAACACTCGGCCCGGCTTCAGGAACAAAGTAATTGTTGCGGCCACAACGATCACAGGTAGGTGGCTTATTTATTCCATCCCCTCCCCCTGTCTCTACATATCATTGATCTTCTCTTCTTCCTCTTTAATTACCATGTAAATCTCTATATCGGGTCCGAGGACGCTGAAATAAGTTCGAGCGTTTTGTCTCAGAACATATATAGTAACTTTGATGTTCTACAAAGTGGGACATTAAAATCTTCCTTTAAATACACGAATTACTGCGAATTTGGTGTGGTCGAGGAAAATTTCCTCCTCCTGGAATTTAGACTGAGAAGAAGCGGTACTAACTGTGTGATCTACAATCTACCGCGAATTGAAACCGATATTTCTGATGCTGATGAAGAATCTCTCTGTTTTCTTTTTTATAAGAATGATGAGGAATCTCCCCCAAGCCTGGGGATACCTCGTGATTCCCGGATGCTTCTATGAGACGTCCATTGGCTTCCCAAGTAGGAACTCGCTCGGATCCTACCGTACGCGTGTCATTTGAATTTTTTGTTTTCTGCATTATTGATGCAGCCAAATCCTTGAAAATGTGCATGATGCCAATAGCTTACAATGAATGAAACGACAAAAAAAAAATGCAACAAAAAAACCTCGCCCTGTTAGCGTGATTGACTTGTAGGCTGTAGCAAAACAAAAGCCGAAAAAGAAAGAAATGTTGCCAAAAAAACAAAGACCAAAGCAGTCCCTTTAGCCATAAGCAAGGAATGACCTATAATATCTTCGACCAAAGAGACAAAATATCGGAGATATTGTATAAAAAAATATCGGTGGTCTAAAATTAGTTTTTATTATGTATTTTTATAATATAACTTTTAAAATGAGGGATGTTAATTTAAACAAGCATAAATTTTAAAATATACATAAAAATACATATATAATTCAACATATATGTTTGCCTTTTAAACCCATATCCTTCCGTATGCATAGGATGGAAAATAAATGGAAAAGTTGATTTAAAAAAAATTTTAAAAATTGATATATCGGACCGAAACTATATATTTAATATTTTTTAAAAATTTTAAAATCGAGATTACACAATATTGTTTTATCAGTTGAAGTCCATATCGATATCGCCGATTCAACTTTCCATGGTCATACGTGGCCTAATTTCACCACATGTGTTTCATTTACCAAGTTTGGTGTTCAATGTGGGATCAGGCCGCCATGAAAATGACATCTTCCAATGTGGGATCAGGCCGAATTTCACCACGTGTTTTATTTACCAAGTTAGCACGTTCTTTATCATGTGCATCGAGCATATCCGGCCAGATCGCTGTCGAGCAATGGCAGAATATAAAATACAAATACAAAGCCATCAGATGTGAAAATATGCGCTAAGCGCATATCAATCTTTTCCTTTTTTTTATTTAACCTTTTCCTTGAGCGTAGGCCCTAGGATACGGCAACTCGATACTAATGGGCCATAATGTGGCTATTAAATTCTGTTCCTTTTCTGCGTGACTGCGTCTCCTCATTACCACGGCTTTTTTTCAGTTTCAAGCTATAACGCAATCTTTAACAAAAAAAAATATAAATGGTCGCAGTTACCGTGGTCCTGATATGTTGCTACACGTACGCCGTGGGGGGCGGTTCGGGAGGATCACAGAGTGGGGGGGCTGGCCTACGAGACAGTAGTAGCCCGGCTGATGTGATCGAGTCGGAGGTGGGGGTGGTGGCGGCCGACGATGGGCGATGCTCCGATATGGGTGTTTCGGTGTTGCGGGCTGGCGGCCATGCGGTCGATGCGGCAGTGGCGACCACAATTTGCCTCGGCGTGGTCCATCCCATGTCCAGCGGGATCGGAGGTGGCGGGTTCATGGTGTTGCGGTCTGCTCAGACCGGGCGAGCCCTGGCCTACGACTTTAGGGAGACCGCACCCTTGGCTGCCTCTCAGGTCCTCTCTTTGCTAAGCTAACACTTATCAGCTGCAACTTGTACAGTAATGGGCCAATGGCATTTTCATTGCACCAAACTTTTTGGTGGATACTGGAACTGATTGATGTTGCCTTGTTAATGAATGAGCAGGACATGTATCAGAAGAATCCTGCAGCAAAGGCCAATGGGGGGTTGTCAATGGGAGTTCCAGGAGAGGTGGCTGGCCTGTATGAGGCCTGGCTCCATCACGGTCGACTTCCCTGGCTGACTCTCTTCGAGCCATCCATAAGACTCGCTCGAGATGGGTTCCTGGTCACGTCCTACATCGAGTCTGGCTTCAAGCACTCGGAGAAGGCCATCATGGCCGACCCTGGATTGCGACGGATATTTGCGCCGGGCGGGAAGCTGTTAAAGGCAGGTGACACTTGTTACAACAGGGAGCTGGCTGACACTCTGCAAGCGGTGGCTGAACAGGGTCCCTCTGCTTTCTACAATGGCAGCATTGGTGAGAGTTTTGTGGAAGACGTGCAGAAGGCTGGCGGAATTTTGACGATGGAAGACCTGAGGCAGTACACGGTCGAAGTGGAGGACGCCATGAAGGTGGATGCCATGGGTTACACCGTGCTTGGCATGCCCCTTCCTTCTAGTGGCACGGTTGGGCTTGCTCTGGTTAGTACTTGTTCTCCCAGGTTTCAGAATTTGGGTATTGTTTAAGTATAGCGTTCATAATCAAAGTCCAAAGACTTGACCATCTTCTTCATGGTCAAAGATAAATTACTTGCAGTCCAATTTTCTGCATTGAAAATCAGGTTATGAACATCTTAAGGAGTTACGGGACGCCAGATGCTGCAAAGGGTGCACTTGGTCTTCACCGACTGGTTGAGGCTCTGAAGCACATGTTTGCCCTTCGAATGAACCTGGGAGACCCCAATTTCGTAAATGTTACAGAATATGTGGCGGACATGCTCTCTTCATCTTATGCAAAGGAGATCCAGCAGAAGATATTGGACAACACGACTTTTCCTTCCTCGTATTATCTAAACAAGTAAGACCAGATTTCCCCTGGTTCTTTATATTAAATTTGGCAAATCATAGACTTCGAATGACTTAACATGTCATTGCCATATCTGTGTTCTTTGGCTACAGATGGAGTCAGCTACGAGACCATGGGACCAGCCACTTTTGCATTGTTGATGCCGATCGAAACGCCTTATCATTGACAACCACTGTGAACTATTATTTCGGGGCCGGCGTTCTTTCACCTTCCACAGGCATTGTGCTCAACAATGAGATGGACGATTTCTCGACGCCAACCGAATTAACCGCCGACAAGCTTCCTCCTGCACCTTCTAATTTCATCCAGCCAAATAAGCGACCTTTATCTTCCATGACCCCTGTCATCGTTCTGAAGGTACATAGATGATACAAGTGAGGCACACATGTATGTCCGGGTGCATAGTGCTGATTTCATTAAAATTAGAGCTGGTAACATCTTAAATTTTAACAACGAAACCAACTTAATTACATGAAAAAGGGTTAATTAGACTTTGTGTTCATATGAGACGTGAAGCTTGTCATTATGTGTCTCAGGATAATCAAGTGGCCGGAGTTATAGGTGGCAGTGGTGGGCTATACATTATTCCAGCAGTGATTCAAGTCTTCCTGAATCATTTTATCCTTGGCATGGATCCTCTGTCTGCGGTTCAACATCCAAGGGTCTATCACAAGGTATTTTATGTCATGGACTAGTAAAGTAGCTGAATAAAAACATGGGATATTGATTGATCATATCACCCTTTATTCTCTCAAATGACCGGTTTACGCTGATGTGCAGCTGGTACCCAATGTGGTATTGTATGAGAATTGGACAGTGATTGATGGGGAGCATATCGAGCTCACGGACGAGATGAAACTGTTCTTAGAGCAAAGAGGTCATGCTTTGAAGGCACAAGCAAGCGGGGCCATCTGCCAACTTGTTGTGCAGAATCTTCTTGAACCCGTTAACATGGGGAGGAATCATAGAAAACAGCTTAATAATGCAATTTTCCATGGACTGCTTACTGCTGTGAGTGATCCAAGAAAAGACGGGAGACCAGCAGGAATTTAAGGTTTATTGAAGACTTGTACATGCTAATGTGAATTTGTAGCATTATCAGAATCTGGGAACTGTGGACAAGCCATTTAACTCATTGTGGTGGCTCAAACAAAACGTAACAAAGCACTGGTTCATGATTCAGCCATTTATTCAATTAGAGTGTTGTATTGAGAAAGGTGAAAAGAAAATAGATGAAATAAAAAAGAGAATTACAGTCCTGGGCAGAAGAAATCCCTTTTCAAAGAGGAGAAGTAAATACTTTGAGAAAATGGCAAATGGTAGCCTTCTAAGGGGCTGTTTGGGAGGCCATTTTCACTTCATTTAAGGCAATTTTCTACCATTTGCAGCTAAAAAGTATTTGGGAGGCACATTTACATAGATATTTACATTTACACGTGAATGATCGTTTAAGTCATTTAAGAGGTCATTTTCATTCACGAGGTTAATGTCGGACATTCACTTGTCTAATGTGTTTTTAAACGGGAATCTTACGACGAATGACCATGATTACCCTTCCATCATTCATATCTCCTTTTTGAATCCCCAAAACCCATACTTGGTTGAAAATGGTATTTAAGGGTTAAGAAGATATTTTTTAATCCTTAAATGGGTTTCTAAATGGACTCCCCAAACAACCATTTACATCTTAAAGGATTAAAAGGAAAATGTAAAAAATGGGCATCGACAAACAAATTATTATTTTTATTTTATTTGGAAAAAGGAAAAAAAAAATTTTTACTTTTCCTACGATCATCAAATGACCTCCCAAATACCCCCCATTATACTAAATCCAGCCAGACAGAGTACTCTCCTCAAATGAGGTATTTATATCCGCAAAAAATTCGGGACTTGGAGGAGAGGCTGGGCCTATTTAGGACTTGTTTGGCAACTCGTTTCCCCCATCATTTTCGGGCCATTTTTTGGCTCATTCTAGGGGAATGGTGACCTTATTTGTCCACAAATGCACTTCCTATTATTTGAGGTCAATTCACTATTTATATAAAATGATGTTAGGAATGGCCATGTTTGGATGGCTTTATTTGTGGATAATGATGTTCGAATGGCTCGATCATTTCAGCCCATTTGAAGTCAATTCATTGCTTCCCTGAGGCCATTTTTTAGGAAATGGTTTTGATGTATGGTGGCAGATATTTTTTTACCCTATGTGTTGATGGATGGAATGGGTATTGTAATCCACTCCAAACACCCTTTCAAGATCTCCACAAGTCAATCAATCACCACTTACATATGTAGTAACAAATTGAAAAGTGAAATAGGTTGGAGATGAAAGAACAAATCACAAAGAGCACATAAATAACATCAAACCATAAAGAGAAACACAAGAGATTAGTGGTTCACTGATTTAGCTACACCACAAGGAAGAGCAAAGTTTCACTATGAAGTCTCCAAAGAACTTACAAGAGTTTGACACTCAGACCTCTTCAACCTTACTTCACCTTCATCCAAGAATGCTCTCACCTTTCCCTCTTTGGCTCCCACTCTCTTCTTCTCTCTTTTTAGGTTTTTGTTCCTCCTCTACTTAGGAGATAAAGAATAGAGAATATATTAGTCTAAGTGTTTCAAACTTATTTTTTAAAATTATAAGTTTACCCTTACTCTAGACCTAACCCAAAAGAAAATATTTCTTTATTTAGAGTTTTGAACATAACCCAACAATCTCCACCTTGGCGAAAAACTCCTCCACCCCTTGAAAATTGTCCTAAGTGTCTCATATACTTCAACTTTGGCGAGAAACATCTTCCCACCAAATCTGCACCTCCATCCTCAAAGAAGAGGTGCTACCTCCAATCTCTAACACATAAAGATGTTGAGCAAGTCTAGGCAATGCCTAAACTTCTCACTAGTCACCGGCTTAGTAAGAATGTCAGACACATTCTCATCCGTGTGCACTTTCTCAATAGAGATTTCACCCATGTTGACCCAATCCCGAACTCTATGATACATCACTGCAATATATTTTTTCCTTGAGTGATATACATGATTCTTGGTCAATCAAATTGTACTTTAACTATCGGAAAATAGTTATACATTCTCTTGTTTCAAACCAAGCTCATTCACCTAGCCTCTCAACCAAATAACTTCCTTAGAAGCCTCCGTGATTGCCATGTACTCGACCTCCGTAGTAGACAAAGCCGTTGTGGATTGTAGCATCGATCTCCAACAAATAGGCCTACTAGCAAGAGTGTAAACATACCCCGTAGTGGACCGCCTCTTGTTAATATCCCCTGCATAATCCGCATCAACATACCCCACTACACCATTTGAGTCTCTTTTCTTTTCAAACATAATACCCAACTCCTTGGTGCCCTTCAAATACCTCAAAATCCACTTCACCGCATTCCAATGCTCTTTACCCAAATTTGACATGTATTTACAAACCGCACCAACCGTTTGAGCAATATCCGACCTTGTAAGCATACATCAAACATCCAACCGCATTAACATATGGTACCTTCTTCATTTCCTCTTCTTCCTCACTGTACTTGAGCATTGTTTTACACTCAAAGCAAAGTGACAAGCAAGTGATGTAGAGACCGGTTTTGCATTTTTCATGTCAAACCTCTCCACCACTTTGGAGACATACCTCTTTTGTGATAACCACAACTTTTTGGCATTCCTATCCCTCCTTATCTCCATGCCCAATATCCTTGTGGCCGCCCCAAGATTTTTCATGTCAAACTCATTGCTCAACTTAGATTTGAGCTCATCAATCTTTGACATGTGTCTACAAGCAATAAATATATCATCCACATAAAGTACCAACATGATAAAAAAATCATCATCAAGTAACTTGTAGTAGACATAACAATCATACTCACTCCATGGTAATCAATATGCAACATGAAAGAATCAAAGAGTTTATACCATTGCCTTGGCAATTGTTTGAGCCCATAAAGAGACATCTTTAATCGACACACAAAACCTTCTTTGCCCGCTTCTTCAAACCCTTCCGGTTGCTCCATGTAAATTATTTCATCCAAATCCCCATGAAGGAAAGCCGTCTTCACATCAAGTTGTTCAACTTTCATATTAAACTCCATCATCATAGCCAAAAGCACCTTTATAGAAGTGTGCTTCACAACCGGGGAGAATATTTCATCATAATCTACCCCCAACCTTTTGTGAGTATCCCTTTGCCACTAACCTTGCCTTGAAAGTTGGCTTCTCATTTTCATGTAATGCTTCATTCTTCTTGTATATCAATTTGCAAGCCACCGGTTTACGACCTTTTGGTTTTGGCACCAACTCCCACACGCAGTTCTTGTGGAGAGATCTCATCTCCTTCACCATTGCCATCATCCGTTCATCTTTTTCACCCGATTCCATATCATCTTTGAATGTGGCGGGTTCTCCACCACTTGTAATAAGAGCATAATGAGCCTCTTCCATCGGTTCCCATCCAAGCCTATTAGAAGGCTTAATGGTTTTCCTCTCTTTTCCTTTAGTAATACTGTATGGCATTTCTTGAGGCTTTTGTTGTTCCATCTAACTTGAGCTCCCCTCTTTCACTTGAGAGTCTTGAGCTTTTGCCAAGTCATATGATGCTATTGGAACTTCTTGTCCTTCTTCCTTTTCTTTAAGCTCTCTATTCAACATAGAGGTTTCATCAAACACTACATCTCTACTAAACAATTTCTTCTTGTTGATTGGATCCCAAAGCTTGTACCCCTTCACACCCCTTTCAAAGCCAAGGAAAATGCACTTGTGTGACTTAGAGTTTAACTTGGACTTTTTATCATGAAGAACATGTGTATATGCTGGACACTCAAATACCTTTAAAAATGAGTAATCTACTTCATTTCCACTCCACGCCTCTTCGGCTACCTTGGAGTCAAGAACCTTTGAAGGCGATCTATTCATCACATAGCATTCATGATTTACCACCTCCGCCCAAAATGACTTTGGCAACCCCGCATAGAGTCTCATGCAATTAACTCTCTCCAAGAGAGTTTTATTCATCCTTTCCGCAACATCGTTTTTGTTGAAGATTCTTTGCTATTGTGAAATACCTTGTGATCCCTTCATCTTTGCAAAATTGTAGAAACTTCCCTTCTTTGTATTCACCGCCATTATCCGATCTCAAGCACTTCACTTTTCTTCTCATTTGATTTTCTACTTTCACCTTCCACTCCTTAAACTTGGAAAAAATCTCGAACTTTTGCCTCATGAAGTAAACCTAAACTTTTTTTGAGAAATCATTAATAAAAGTCACAAAGTAGAATACTTCACCTTTTGACTTAACCAGGGATGACCCCCACACATCCGAGTGAATGTAGTCAAGAACACCTTCACTTTTGTATTCTTTCTTTATGGTATTGAAGGACACCTTTGTTTGCTTACCCGCCAAACAAAACTTGCAAATATCTATCTTACATGTCTTCATTCCCTTCAATAAATTCCTCTTGTGAAGTTCATACATACCTCTTTCACTCATATGCCCCAACCGCACATGCCATAATTTGGACTCATTACAATCACTATCACCCTTCTCTATTGTGGAAACCGCAACTCCACCCAATACCATTTCTCCCATGAGCTTGTAAATTGTTACCCATTCTTGTACCCTTTATTAGTACTAAGACCCATTTGGATACCTTGAGGATGTCATCATTTCCATTAAAAGTGCAACCCTTAGCCTCAAATACACCCAAAGATATTAGGTTTTTCTTAAGTGCCGGCACATGTCTAACTCCACACAATGTACGAACCACCGCATCATATATCTTAATTTTGATGGTTCCCATCCCAATTGTCTTACACGGTGTATCATTCCCCAACAACACTGAACTACCATCATAGGCCTCATAAATATCAAACTATTCACGATTTGGACACATATGATAAGAACAACTGGAATCTAAAATCTACATATGAGTTGAGTTATTACCTTGAGAGACCAAGTAGAGTTCCCCTTCACTTTCGGAAGCCACGCTAGTGGAGTCACCATTTTTGGATTTCTTCTCATCTTTTAGCGCCTTGAACACTTTACACTCTCTCTTATAGTGCCCTTTACCATTGCAATGGTAGCACACAACATCTTTCTTGCTCCTTGACTTGGAACAGGAGTTCTTCTTGCTTTTGCTTCTTTCTTTACTTCGTCCTCTATCACTTGATTCCCCTTTCACTAGGAGACCCACCGCATTAGAATTACTTATGGAAGACTTTTTCCTTGCGGCATTGGAGATTATGTCTTGGACCACTTCTTCAAACTTAGGAGTTTCTTTCCCATACAATAGTGTGGTGACAAAATGACCATAAGAGTCCGGAAGAAAACTCAACAATAAAAGTGACTTCCTCATTGAAAGTATTCATGTGTTCCAACACATCTTTGTCTTCCTCCATCCTCAACCCAGATAGTTATTTCTTCAAGTGTAGTTTATTTGATAAAGACTTCCTTATGTAGAGCTTCTTTACTTTCTCCCATAGGCCTTTTGCCGTTTCCTCTTCACTTACATTGTATAACACCTCATCCGAGAGGTATAATTGAATAGTGCTCACCACCCTTTCATCTACATCAACTCATTCGTCGTTCTTGATTTTCTTCGCCTTCTTTTCCTTCCCCAACAAAGCAACTTTGATCCCTTGTTGAATTAGAATATTTCTAACCCTCATTTGCCATAACCCAAAGTTATTTCGATCATCAAACTTCTCAACTTCGAACTTAATCCCACCGGAGATAGTAGTTCCCATTAAGGCCATTTGACAAACACCTTGTGGGCATAAAACTTGTCAATCACCAATTTGAAGAAATAGCCTCACCAAAGATACATCAAATAAGTAGAAATAAGGATGAAACCAAACCAAGCTCCGATACCAATTTTTGTTGGATGGAATAGGTATTGCAATCCACTCCAAACACCCTCCTAAGATCTCCACAAGTCTATCAATCACCACCAACATATGTAGTAATAAATTGAAAGTGAAATAGGTTGGGGATGAAAAAATAAATCACAAAAAGTACATAAATAACATCAAACCATAAAGAGAAACGCAAGAGATTAGTGTTTCACTGATTTAGTGTCACGCCCCGAAATCCCATACCTCGATCGGAGTGCGGAAGCCAATCAATGATATACATTTGGAGGTAGAGAATCTCGGGCGCGAGACCGAACAGTCGATTTCACCACCAATTACGATCATCTCAAAAGGATGTGTAATCGGTCATGCCCATAATCAGTGCAATACAAATACAAACATTATTGAATACTATGGAATGGAAATTTACTTAATAACACTGATAATAATCCATTTAAGAAAGTCAAATCAAATAAACCTATAAATCTATGGCACACAATTGCCATTAAATGTCATAAGCATCAAATAAGCAAAGCAAATAATATAAACTCTAAGTCTTCACGGCTCCTGCGACCGCTTCACTACTGCAACTTCCTGATCTCAAATTCCATTTGCGCCTGCATCAGAGGATGCATGAGTATTTCATAGAAACACTCAGTAGGATGAAAAAACCCACTGAATTAGAACAAACAATATGAATAGGATAAGAATAACAAAGGTTTATGAAGATGCCGCAACATCTGGACTAAACCAAGGATTTATACACCTGAAAGGTTAGTCGATAATAATTCCAACCCGCAAGTAGGGAAAACAACAATAAGGCTCCTACTACACATATGAGTAAGGAGGGAATGATAATCATACTAAAAAGCTCCAGACATTAAAAGTGAAAGGAGTACAATTTCTGCTCGCTGAACCGATCACCCGCAAGTGACTATACCAGAACCACCCTAGGGGTCCTCTTTTTGGAACCCTGCCATGCGTCTAGGATGCTGGCCCCACCAGTGCTTACGGACACGATGGGCGGAGACTGAAGACCTTCCGTAATGTCAACAATCTAACGTACGTATGTTGCCTCTTTTTGGGCAGTATGGAACCGCAGTACCACAAATATTAGTGACCCCGCAAGATCAAGCAATGGCATAATGTGAGCATACTATGAATCCACTTCCGGAGAGAGTCCCGCAAGACCTCTAGTGGAGGAATCAATCAAATAATCATGATGAATAATAATTCAAAGAAATAGAGGCCGCAACGCTCTAACCACATAAGGTATCAATCACCGGAATAGACTCTCATACGGAGTATAAGTAGAAACGTCACACAAAGAGAATAATACAATCCATACATACGTTCATGCTCAGCCCTAGATGGAAAATCATATAGGTCTTATTGAAATATATAAATCAGAGACAAGGTATTAATGAGTCCTAGATGATTTGGATTCCAAATGGAACCTCAAACCGACACAAGCGCTTTATCTTCAAATACACGATTACGGTTTTCTTAACATAGGTATTACCCATCTATCATATTAACCATAACCCAACCTTACTGTAATAATCATGAGGATATAGTCTAGTATTAGTTACTAGCACGTTATACCATCTTCACATCTTATTAAGTGGTTTTACTTAAGTACATAGTATTTTCACTTAGATTCTGCTCACTGTCTTTTGCACAACAGTCCCCTTCCTGCGGCTCCCAGACACTGTATAGTTGAGGTTATCTTCTGAAATTTTTACTGAGAATACTCTTGTGGGTCTAGTTTCTAACCCCACCAGTTTTATATTTTTCTGATATCATATGAATTAGTTATGAATTATTTACTGTCGACTGTCCGTGCAGAAACAGTTCTGGCCGAAAGTGAAACACATGATTAAACTTTAATATTCTTATTCCGAACCACTTATAGATGATAATTTACTCATGATAGATGATAGTACCCCCCTCCTAGATTAATTACAGGTCCTGAAATTAACTGGAATTACCAAAAGATTCCCTTTTATCATGTTTCTCCCCATATAGCACAATCTTAGACCAAATATCTTTCAATTAAGTCGATTTAAGCAAAACGATCATTAAAGCATAAGACTCCATCATTAGACATCATAATCAAAGCAATATCAGAACTTTTATCTTCTGTAAAATTAATAAAGCATCCAACTTTGATCTGATTTACCATCTAGACATGAAGCATGAAGGCATATATGCATGTATCGCAATACACATGGAAAACAAGACATAAATCATTAATCCCGCAAGATTCAAAGCAATACTCCAAGGAAATCAGTAAGAACACTCATCATATAATGTGAGAAAAGAATAAGAAGAGAGGGAAAAACCATCCTACTCTTTATCACCAAAAGACGTCGCCTTTCTACGCGATGTTCGTCTCCTCCGCTTCCTTCAAAGCTTCCCGATCCAAGCTCTTGAGCAATTCCCACTAGAAGAGGTCTTCTAAGAGAGGGATGAACGTGGGAAGGAGAGGGGAAAGCCTCTGGACGTTCTAGGGTTTAGTTTTCAAAAGCACAAGCCTAGACTCTATGGGTTTATATAGAGTTTTTAGAAGATCTTTGCCCAATCAATTCTACCATATCTTGGGCACTTTCCACCAATGGGAGAGTCCCTAAATCACCCTAGGAACGTGCAATACAAGTCTAGTTAGGATATGGCATCTTTCCCAATCAAATCCGCCTCAAAATTAGGTTAGAATTCGCCAAACCGCAACTGGCGATCGATCGTGCAATACGGCGATCGATCGTCCTGTGCTGTTTACAAACTGCGCGATGGCGCCGATCGTAACCGATCGAAGCCGATCGATCGTGTTCCATAAGCCGATCGATCGTTTTTAGCGCGATCGATCGTGTTTATTCAATTTCCCATATCTTTTTACTCCGAACTCCAAATCACACAAAATTGGTGTCGTTGGAAAGCTCTTCTCACCAACTTTAATTTAAACAATGCACCACACGGTCAAATCAATCATTAAGAGGGTCAAATTTCAGTTTTAAGATACTTACTAATTTTTCGGATGTTACATTTAGCTACACCACAAGGAAGAGCAAACTTTCACTATGAAGTCTCCAAAGAACTTAAAAGACTTTGACTCTCAGACCTCTTCAACCTTGCTTCACCTTCATCCAAGAAAGCTCCCACCTTTCCCTCTTTGGCTCCCACTCTCTTCTTCTCCCCTTTTAGGTTTTTGTTCCTCCTCTACTTATGAGAGAAAGAAGAGAGAATATATATTGGTCTAAGTATTTTAAACTTATTCCATAAAATTACAAGTTTACCCTTACTCTAGACTGAACCCAAAAGAAAATATTTCTTTACTTAGAATTTTGAACCAAACCCAACACTATGCCTCTCTTCAATGCTCAGAATAACATTTCTCGATTAATGAAAAATTTGTCTACACAATGACAATCAGAAACCAGATAGAAACCATTCCTATCTAGGAACCAGATCGAAACCATTTCTCTATGAATTATATAATATGTATGCTAGGAACCAGATACTTAATTACAATGTGAGACTATGAACCAGTATACTATGATCTACTACGGTTAAAAATGCGTTTACTACAAAGCGAATCAAGATCGAGATGCGAAGGAGTATACTAGGAACCACATTATAACTAAATGACTCAAAGCTCTATTGAATCATCTCGACCGATTTAGGTCCATTAAATTCAGCTCAATTCCAATTTTTTGGTGCAAACCTAACCATGAGCATGAACCCTTTGGCTGCATTTCAATTTTTTGTACTATTATATTACGAAAGCTGATGACTGTACACCAACGTAGACACGCTATTTAGGGTGAAGCACATCAAATTGCGGAGGTGTTTTAATTGTGGCCCAAGGGGGATGCTCAAAAGGTTCCTTATTGGAGCAGAACTTCAAAAAGCGGTTGAGATGAGTTTTATTGTCTCAACTCAAATGTCTTTACCATTTCAATCTTTAGATTATTTGTAACATTCTCATTTGAGAGCTTCTAATGTATACAGACTTCCAATAAAAAATAAACTCAAAACTGTTGACAAATATTTTTAGTATTCCTTTCACCGATGTTAAATGGTATCTGGTCATGAACTCATTATTTGGAAGCTAATTAAACATCTTGGACGAAAGAGTTTGAATAAATCCAAACAAATTCATTGGCATTAGCAATAGCAGGTGCCCTTGCGCGCCTTACAGGTTCCTCCAGATATATCATGAAGGTTCGAGGTTGAGGCTTGAGAACCTTCCTATTAACTAAGAACCTGCGTCTAGGTGGCACACTGACTTTCTTGCTCAAATGAGTGTTCCAACTCCGACCTCATTGTGATATCCTCCCATGTACGCTGAACTACCACTACAACAAAATCGGGCATTAGCGACGGTTTTATTTCTGTCGCTACAAGAACCGTGGATAAAGATACTTTTTTACGACAGAACATGATCTTGTGGAGAAAGTTATGGCATTTGCGATAGTTGTTTACGACAGAAAATTAACTGTCGATAATAGTAGTTATTCTCCACGGTTTATTATCCGTGGTTAAGAAAACCGTGGGTCTGGCGGTTCAAATGGGTAATATATATTACCCACGGTTTTTTATCCGTGGTTAAAATATCCGTCGAGAAAACTTAATTATTTTTTTTTAAAAAGATATGGACCCTTCATTTGAACCGCCAGTATTACACCCCCTTTACCCTCCTCCCCCCTCTCATCTCCCAATCCAACTAGCTGTTCTCCACTCCTTTCTATTCCATATTGACGCCGTCCCCTCCTCGCTGCATTTTGCTGATCCCCGTCACCTCAAACCTCACCTCGACCGTCTTATCTCTCTCCTCCCATTCCTGTCACCATGAGGGAGATCCTCCACATCCAGGGCGCCCGTGCGGCAACCAAATGGGCGCCATGTTTTGGGAGATCATTTGTGCTGCCTGTAAATTGAACAATTGTTTTGAATCTCTATATACGTGTATTGGAGTACATGCCATAAATAGTATAATCAAGTGAGATATCATTTAGTTCTTCTCGTAGAAATGCTATAGCTGACTTGGTTCTCAAAATTTACTTCTATATCGCCTACTTTTGTATGTAGGTATAGGAGAGGCAACAAATATCAATTTATACATGAACCTATCCCATTTTTTGACTTATTTCAATGTTTTATTCTTTTTTAAAGTCTGTTAGATTTATTCCACTTTCATCTGATTGATTTTAGTAGAGGACTTACCAGTGTTTTCAGACCCGGTTCGGCCCGGCCGGTTGAACCCGGTTGGACCGGGCCCGGTCACCAAACCGGGACGGAACACCCGGGCTGAGCGAATTTGAAGACCCGGCCGGGTCATTCGCGAACCGGCCGGGTTGACCCAGGATCCGGCCGGGTCGGGCCGACAGGGCCAGTATATATATATATATATATATAAAACCTACCTCATCTCTTCCCTCGCACTCGCACCGCCGCACCGCTGCTCTTGCATCGCCGCACCGCCGCTCTCGCACCGCTGCTCTTCGGCGACCGCTGCTCTCGCAGAGCCGCACCGCCTCTCTCGGGCAGAACCACCTTCGTTCTCGAGTCCCTCGCACTCGCACCGCTGCTCTCGGGCAGTCGGCGACCGCTGCTCTCGCACCACTGCACCGCGACTCTCGGGCAGGAGGTTGATCCGGATGAACTGTCCTATGAGGTGAGTATATTATGGTGTTTATAAAATGCACATATACATTATCTGTGTTTTTGATGCATCTACAGGCAGATTTTGCTGAATGGTTTTGCTATTTCAGGAGTTAATTGCGTTGGGTGAAGTAGTTGGGACAGAGAGCAGAGGACTCTCGACGGATTTTGCCATTGTAGGATTATCAGTTTTAGGAATAACTTTGAAGATTTTGAAAATTACCTTAACGGAGTTGGTAATCTGGCATCGCTTCTGGTTCCTCTTCTTCTTCTCTGCGTCGACTCTCGTGGGCTCACAGATCTGGTGTCTTTTGCAGGTCAGAAATGTATAGCTTTTGCTACTTTCCTGTACAACAATTTTCGAAATTCAATCAAAATTGGAACTTCTATTCTGAGTTGCTCCTGTTTATTTTTTTTTCGGTCAAGTAACTTAGATTTGTTTGCAATTAGAATGCATTTGTTTCTAAATTGGGATGTATAAACCATGGGAACCGTGAAATAATGATGTTTTATTAGATATATTGTCTCTCTCGAAATCCTTAGCAACTACCGTCCAATATTACCTGTCTGCCTTAGAAAAAGAAAATGAACTGATTTTAGTTCATTTTGGTTTTCAATGCACACAGGTAATATTGGACGGTGGGAATATATAAGTAGGTCCCCTGTAAACTACTGAAAAATGTTGAAACATCTTTTAATTTTACTTGGGTCTCATTTTGAGAATGGGAAGTAGTAACACTTGTTTGGTTCGACCTATCTCTTAGATTCGAAATGTGATTGCTACATTTCTATAAAATGCATTCAATTGTTTGGTTGTTCATAGACTTGTTAACATTAGTTTCATCACATTGTGAAACTCAGGGCTTCTTGGTTACTTACGTTGAAAGAGGGGCTCTACTGTTTTAATCGAGGACACTAGTATCAGTTATGAATTGGGCGTGCCTGCCTTGGTAGAGGTTAATTAATGCAATAAGGTGAAACTGGTATAACAAGTCACATTCAATGGAAAGCGACAGAAGTTTGTCTGAAAAGTTAATACTTTGAAATTGTGAAATATGTGTTAAGCTACTGACCATATTCATCTAGGTGATGCTATTATTGTATTTATTACATACTGCCATCGAATGTAGTTGTAAAGTTGAAAAATTTAATCTAGGATTTAGATCTATTATTGTCACGCAGTAGGATATTTAAAAAAAGGTTGGTCTATCACTCACCTTAATTCTCCCTGTCCAATATTACTTGTCTGCATTAGAAAACCACAAGTTCATTTGTGGTTTTCTAATGCAGACAGTTAATTTTCGACGGAGAGAATGGTATCTAAGGTATTATTAGAGATAACTTGAACAAAACACTGATAAGTGGGCCTTAGTTTGTCCGTCAGCCGGTACTATACAAAATGACGATGCAACTTTTTGTCACTTTATGTGAAGTTAATCCTTATATATCAACTGGCTGGTTAATGATAATTTCAGTTATGTTGTGGTTGACCCATTTGTCGTCCACCGGATTTTTAAACCTTGGATATCAACTTGTTTAAGTAGCCAAAATAACTCCAAATTGTAATGCAGGTCCTGGGGCCAGTGCTGATAAAGGAACTTGGGCAACACAAACTGAGGCAGTACATGTTGCTAAGGATTGTTTAGAAGCAGCATTGCGAGTTTCAGACGGTTTTGCGTGTTAATAAATGCTGTAAAATATTAGTTGCTGACTAATCTGGCCTTTGCTTCTGTAGGTATAATATCATTTCATTGTTTGTTGGTGGGAGGGGGGGAACTTATTCATATGAAAATTATTCATATGAAAATGGGGCTTTGATAGTAAAAGATATGATCGATTTGATTTGGTCATAATTTCATTTCTTTGACATTGTTTGGAGTGTGAAATTTTATCTCCAGAATTCATAATGTTTCGGTTTTTCTTCATTATCATGCAGATGAAAACAGCTGCAGATGTTTGTGTAGTTTATGATATGAACAGGAAGGACAAACCTTGATCTCACGACCATACTTAGCTGGTATAAGGTTTGGATGATGTTCATAATGATGATATGCACTAAAAAATTATTTTTAATGTTGTCATTTCATTGTTTGTTTGGAGAGCCCGACTTTAATGAATTGGTGAAGAGCACTGGATGGTGTACAGTTTGTATTAATTTCATAAAAATCATTAAAAACGGTTCTCCAGAATTTTATGGTATAGTGATATGGAAGTTCTTATTGATGACAGATTTCGAACATCCAACTAAAGGAAAAGAATCATGGATTGCTGAGCAGCAGCTAAGCTTTGAGCAAATATAGGTGGTAGTAAACAGATGCATGTTCATTAGTTTTTTGTACAAACTGTAAGTGCAAAAGCTGTCTTCAAGTTGTTTATCCATGATTTCATAGAACCATGGAGCTATTTTCTTTTTAATATTATTTTTGTAATGTGGGAACAATAGCTAAGAATTGCATTGAGGTGTTATCACTCAGCAAGCAACAGGCCTAAATATAGATTATATTTTGTCTACCTGTCAATGTACTTAGCCGGTTCATCTAATTTTTTCAGTACATTACTATCTTAAGAGTTCACTCCCCTGGTTACATGGTTCTGAAGATGATTCAGAATTTTGACATTGTTGTACATGGTTAACTTTAATGCATAGATGTTTCAATCACAGACATTTTTTCATGTTGTACATGGTTAACATTACTATAACAGACATTTTTTCTGTGAACAATGCTTTTTCAATCATGCATACTGAAGGAGAAGTTTTGATTAAGAACATATTATGCATTAATGCATGTATGTGTCCTCATATTCTTTTTTCCATGCACTCTTAATAAATTGAACAATCTTTTGCATTTATGAATAATGCTTGTTATCCATATTTAGCACAGCAGCATAAAGTTGCTGTTTTTTTTTAATTTTTTCGTAATCTGTACCGACAGATAAAATCTGTCACAAATGAGCTAACCGTCGCTATAGATAACTAACGGAGTCTCGAGTCCGTCTATAAGACCGTCGCTAAAAACTATATGCCGACGGATGAAAACAGTCGCTACATATATATGGTGACGGCAATATACGTCGAAAAAATATATTCCCAACGCAAATTTATCCGTCACTAAAGATCTTTTATCGACAGTAAATCTACCGCAGTAAAAATGATTTAGCGACAGTTTGAAGTCCGTCGCTATATCTATCGATAATGTTAGTTAGCGACGGCTCACTGTTATCCGTCGTCCCTGAGCAATAGCGGCGCGGGTATTATCGACGGAATGATCGACGTAATTTGTCTGTCGTAATAGAGGTAATAACCACTGAAAAGGCACTTTTAGCGACGGATTTTGCCGTCGCTAAAGGCCATTTTTGTTGTAGTATACAGACCGCAAACTAATATGTTAATCGTAACAAAACCATAGATTAATATAGTAGTATGTTGGTCAACCTCTCTATTCATTAAGCATGCAAGAGCTAAACCAAGCAAAGCATGGTAAATTTCAGTGCTTAATACCCCCTCCCCTCCGTCCGGAATTATGATCACCATATGGTTTTTTCAAAATGAACTAAGTTCAGTTCATTTTTAAAAACATTATGGTGATAATACTTCCGGCGGAGGGAGTATTCTGTTTCCCAATAGCATGTAGATGGGTACGTACATTTCGTATTTTAATCATACGAACGCAAACGCTCAAAATAGAACTCCTACAGTCCTACCTCACTCATTGGCTTTAGCTTCTTCCTTCTTCTTGGTTTTGATCTACCGATCTTGAAATGTACAGCTGAAATCTGAACTCTCTCGTCTTGTTATCTTCCATGTGATCATCTTTATAGACAATCAGCAGGGAGTTGGTGACAACACTATTTGCACCAGTCATTTTATGTTGATCAACTGGGCTGGCGTGGTGGATGGCTACATTTGCTTGCCAACCCCCAACATGCGGGCGTTGGCGAAAGAGGTGGTCATGCAACCAACATCTAACCCCCTCGTGGGGACATGCACACCTACTCCTTCTAGACTCTCAAGAGTAATTGAGTCTAGCCTCTCAAGAGTATCGAGTTGTACTAAAATAAACCTCTATAACTGAATGGACTGGAGATATCTTGAGCGCGACCTAGGTTTTAGGGAAATAGGCAGACTCTTTTGTAGTGTAATAAAATGGCCGGTCTTACAACGAGGGGCATGCACTATAGCCCGCAACCAATCAACAGATGCATCATCTTTAAAGGCAAACATTCGTGGCTTTTGATATCATCAAATAGCGAATGACAAGTTGAATGATTGGCTATATGGGAATGCATATTGCCATGCTCATGTAACTTGGTAAAGGGAAAATTCAATGGGCCGCATTACATAAACGCATGGCTTATGGTTTATTTCGAACAATGATACCCTTATCAAAGGATCTTCGTAAAAAATTAAGCTATTTTTTTTTTTTTTACAGCCGAGCCATAGGTAGTGACCTATCCTAACCTAGGAAACTCACCCACCTCAGCCCTTTTTTTTCCTGCCAAAGTGCAGGAGTGTTATTACCACGCCAATGGAGGTTTTGGGTGTAACAACTAAAGCTACTTGAAAGCTGAAAGCAATGTTCTTGTATTACTTTTTCTTCTCAATTTTGTGTTCCACAACCACCATCATGAACACAAGGATTAATAAGAGTTCAATTTCACCAACCGGTTTAGCATACCTTAATATGAGGGTCGCTTAATCGTCTTCAAAAGTTTAGAAAGGTAATATTGCTACGTGTTTCTCTTTTCGCTTTTCCATAAGAATATCGTGTTATGACTTATGAACAAAGTTACAAAGAGGACGCCATTTTAGCAAAAACTCCAAAAAGGATGTGTGGCAAAAGTAGAAGAGAAAAAGTGTCCATTGTTCCCAACGATTTTGGGCTTTGTTCAAGTTGGGCTCTACAATGTTTACAAAGCTCGTAACGAGCTTTATCTGACAGCGACTTGGGCTCCGCTCCTACTGGGCCTTGTCAACGACTACCCATTCACTCCAAGACCACCACCGGTCCACCAAACAGTCGTTCCTTCTCGAGTCCTCAGCTCTCTGAAAAGTGAAAACCACAGCATTTTCCAATTCCAAATTCCAGCCGGATACAGCTTCGTCTCGAGTTCACCGGAAAACGATGACGGAGATCCCTTGTTGCTGACCCTGATCTCCATGGCCGCGCCACAGAAGGCCAAGGACCGAAAGGTCCTCCAGCCCATCGCGGACTTCGACTTCTCCAAACTCTCAGCCTTCCCCCCATCCTTCCACCGCTCCGTCCAGTCGCTCGCTCTTTCCGTCATCTCCCCCACCCAAACCCTAATCTACGTCGGCACAGAAGGCGGTAAGATCGTTTTGCTCTCCGCCAACCCCACTGCCTCCTGCCAAGATTCCGACTCCAAAAGCATCGAGTTCTTGCGGTCCGCGTCGGTCTGCGAGTCCCCGGTGCTCTCCGTTGTTGTGCTCCCCGAAATTGGGCGGGTCCTTGCTGTGTCCGATGGTTTCTTGTATTTGATCGATACGCAGCTGTCGCAACCCGCCCGGAAATTGGGCTATCCGACGGGGGTTTTGACGGTGGCGAAGAGATTGTGCGGAGGAGATGGCGGGTCGGATTCCGAGGGTTGGAATCGATTAGCCAATGGTACTCACAGGATCACTGGTCAGAAGTTTCTTCAGAAGCTAAGCGGAGGAATAAAAGGAGCTGCCGCCGCTGCCAAGTCTAGGGCTTCCAACAGTGGTGGGGATGGGAATTCTGTTGTAGTTGCGGTTGCCGTGGCAAAGAAACTGATTTTAATGGCATTGCTTGTAGCGGGAACGGATTCGGACGCAGTTGAGAGTGTGGCTTTGAAGGAAATTCAGGGAAGCGAAGGGGTCAAGGCCATGGCGTGGCTCGATGATTCGATAATTATAGGAACAGAGGACGGGTACATTATGATTTCATGCAGTTCGGGGCAGAGTACTTCTTTGTTTTTGCTACCCGAGTCATCAAGTCGTCCGTGTTTAAAAACACTGTGGAGGCACAGAGAAGCGATTCTGTCAGTAGACAACGTTGCTATTGTTGTGAATCCTCTTGGGCAACCGGTGGGTGGGAGTTTGGTTTTCCGGCATGCGCCAGACTGTATTGGGGAAATTGGGTCTAAGCTGGTAGCTGTGCAGAATGGAACGTTGGATGTGTACCACAAGAAGATGGGTACTTGTGTTCAATCGATATCTTTTGATGGGCCAAGGGTTGGTCTAACCATTCTCGCGGATGAAGAGAGTGGGAGTGGGGAGCTCCTCGTGGTTGCAACAGCTTCTAAGGTAAGGAGAGATAAGCCTGATATATATGCATTTAGGAGGTTACTTTGTGTTTTGGTCAGACTAGTAGTGTTAGTTAATTACTAGCTGTAACCGCTTTGTAAACCTCATCCATATCTTCAAATACTGCTCTTGGAATATTGCTTAAGTTTGGAATAATACATTCATTCTACATATCTATTAATGAATTGTTTGTAGTGACAATTCGTATTTAACTGAGCCAGCTTGAAAGTGATGAATAGCTTTGTTAACTTTGAAGTAATAAACACGGAATTAATGTAGTAAAAAGCAGGCAGATTTGCTTGTAACACAAAAAATGGTAGGCTTGTACAAAGAATAAAGGAAGGCATCACTGTTGTTGGCAATTTCCATTTGAATCCATGAAAATCTGGTGGAGAATAAAATTTAGGCTTTAGTTTCTCTGGCTTGAGCAGTATATATGGAAAGAATGGAGCAGGAAAATTAATGGCGGATTTGTTGGAGGGCTGTTGTATGATTGAATCCATTAACGGAAGGGCCAGTACGTGATTGGTCAGGAATGGAAGGACTATATAGATGAACTATCCATGAAGAAGTTCTCAGGGGCGTATCGGGAAACTATCTAGAAAGCATCCAATACGTATCCCGATTTTAAAATATTTTTCTATTTTTTAATACGGATCCGATATGCAGGCAGCCGTATCGTATGTGTATTCGTATCCGATACGGCACCCAAATTCTCGTATTCGTGCTTCCTAGGTTTGGAGTTGCATGACATTTGTTTGTATATTTTGTTACATGGGATTTTAGGTCCTTTGCTTTAAAAAAGTGCCATCAGAGGAGCAGATCAAAGACTTGTTGAGGAAGAAGAGTAATAAAGAAGCCATACAATTGGTAGAAGAGCTAGAGTCTGAAGGTGAACTGACAAAGGAAATGCTTTCCTTTGTTCATGCTCAAGTGGGTTTCCTCCTGCTATTTGACTTGCATTTTGAGGAAGCAGTGAATCATTTCTTGTTATCAGAAGATATGCAGCCATCTGAAATTTTTCCATTCATAATGCGGGACCCAAATCGTTGGTCACCTGTGGTAATTCTCTTGCACTTTTTCTCTTTATTATGCTTTTTCATATCTATGTGCTTGCAGCTCCTAATATTGTTTCCCATAAAATTTTGAATGATACGTAGTTTAATACAAAAACAAAGAGTTGTATCATCTCATTTATTGTGAATTTTCATTTATATCATGAAGATATATTGTGTAATTAACAATTGGAGGGAGGCAGCGTCAAAGGTGCTTAGTTTGTAATACAGTAGCACAAAAACAGACTTGTGAGAGATAGTATCTTAGTAGATTCTAATATTGTCATTCAAAACAATTTTGAAGAAATGAACTTGTGTACTATTGTGTCTAGTGGCGTAGCCTTTGGCATTTACAGCGGACCGATCCTTTTTTTTTTCCCCTTGGTTTTTATGTTGCTCTAAACGAGAGCAACAGATACTCATATCCAAAATATTATCAATCTTCATCTCGTTGTTGCTTTTGACATTTCCTTCCTACTTTGCTATCTTGTTGGTATGTAGCATCTTTCATTTTGTAAAAGATGGGTACAACATTGTTCTATAATTATTGCTCGACTCTTGAAAAACCAAAACTTTCTGTATTACAGGTTCCCAGAAATCGATATTGGGGTTTGCATCCTCCACCGGTTCTTATTGAAGAAGTTGTTGATAATGGACTGGTGGCCATTCAAAGAGCTTTATTTCTTAGAAAAGCTGGTGTAGACACTGGAGCTGATGAAGATTATCTTTTGAACCCTCCAAGTAGGGCGGATTTGTTAGAGTCTGCCATCCAAAACCTCATCAGGTTTTCGTTATACTATAATAGTGGTGTAAAGTCGGTGTCTTCTCTTCTTTTCTTTTTTGTAATTTGAAATGCTAAATTGTTCTTTCTAGGTACTGATTTATTGGATGAACATTAGGTATTTGGCATTTTCACGAAAGAAGGCTATGGACCCTTCTGTGAAGGAGGGTGTAGATACTCTTCTGATGTATCTATATAGAGCACTTAATCAAGAAGATGAGATGGAGCTGCTAGCCTCATCTTCAAATAGCTGTGTTGTGGTAAGTGAGTTGTTATCAAGGATGTCATCTTTGATAATATCCACTCTCAACTCAGAACTAAGTTAGTGATTATAGGCCTCAAGACCATGCACTTTTTGTATGTTGCCAGAGAGTTGCCTGAAGGATGACACTGCAACTTGCATTACCGATGCAGGAGGAGTTAGAAACTTTATTACAGGACTCTGGGCACTTAAGGACACTTGCCTTCTTATATGCTAATAAGGGGATGAGCTCAAAGGCTCTTGATGTTTGGCGAATTTTGTCAAGAACCTATTCATTTGGGCCGTGGAAGGACCTCAGTGATTCTCAGGCTGGGTCCAAGGATGTAATGTTCAGTCAGAGGACTGCTGCAAGAGAGGCGTCGGCACTTCTTGAGGTGTCATCTAATGAAGAGCTGGTGCTGCAGCATCTTGGATGGGTATTTGCTTATATTAAATTTTGCACTTGAGTACAATGTTATTGCCCCGTAACAGAACTGTTTCTTAGGTAACATGTTTTGCCAACGTTTTTCTTATTTAGATTGCTGATCTCGATCAAGAGCTTGCTGTTAGAATTTTGACGTCTGACAAGAGGGCAAATCAACTTTCACCAGGTATTTCAAACCTCAAGGAAAGTAAATTTCGTCTCTTCTATTTTTCTCCAGATTAGTCTAGTTTTTGTCTCTATCTTGTTGTTATCCAGCTGCATTGGATTGTTGTATTATATGGGTATTTTTCAATCTTGAATAAACTTGCATGATGTAGCTTTGCTATGTTCATTGGATATTTGAGAATTACCCTGCTTACAACTATTGTTTGTAATGGAGAGCACGTAATGTCATTGGTATGTTGTTGATGGAAAACAAACAAACATATATGGAGCATTTGAGATATAGTATGTCAATATCTTAAGCAACAAAAAATTGTGGTATACATCTCTTGCATAACATCCCTGCTATTATCAATGAAAGCAGCGTGGACATTTTAATTATTTACGGAACATATGTTATTTATCAGGTTGCACAGTCATCAAACACCTGTCACAATCAAAGCTTACAGTGTGATAACTCTATTTGGTTATGTATATTTGTATCTTTTCTTACAGTGTCCCTGTTGTGATCCTATTTTAATTAGGATTAGGATTAGGACTAGGATCCTATGTCAAGTAGGACTATAGTTTAGAGTTTATCCTATGTCAATTAGGATTGTGGTGTAAGAGCCTATAAATATGTAAAGGGGTCTTCCCTACTCCATAATCAATCAATGATCAATGGAATAGTTTATTTACTAGTTTATGTTAGTTTCTTAGCTTTAATCCAACTCTTTCTTCCCTTTCCCCTACGATGGATTCTTATGTAGATTACGTTCTACATCATTAGTATCAGAGCATTCGTTGCTTCGAACCATTACACGTGCAACATGTCTTGCGATTACTTGACGCACTTAAAGCCAAGTGGAAGCGAAAAGATGAAGAGATACAAGCCCGGTGGAAACTTCAAAACGAAGAACATGAACGGAGTTAGAAGGCCTACCAGGAGTGCTGGTCGCCACCACCTCCAACCGGGCTGTACATTGTCTCGGCCCCGAGCACCGCCGTCGCGGATGCTGTTGAAGACTCCCCACTGCCGTCACAGTTGCAAACCCCGCCACCACCTCCTTCAGATCTACCGCCGCACCACTTCGAGCCACACCCACCCAAAACGCTACCTTCAAGCCCACCCACGCAGCCCTCCTCGCTCGGCAGTGACACCTCGCACAAGGTGGCGTTCGACAAACCGACGGAGGTGAAGAAGGCCGAGAAGACTACTCTTCCAGTGGTGCTTTGTCCAGCCTCCACCCCCACCAAAGGCCCCGCCTTTACGCCGCCCAACTTGCCTCGGCCATTGCCATGCAGCCCAAGTTCGACTCGACCCAGGTGATGGACGTCTTCGTCCGTGTGACCGGCGGCGTGGTCGGCGTGGCCAACTTCCTCGGCCTCAAGATCAAGCTGCTTGGTCTCTCCCCAAAGGCGATCGGCGAGGACATTGCCCAAGAGACGGCCGAGGACTAGAAGGGATGCCGCATCACCATCAAGCTCGCCATCCAGAATCGCCAAGCCAAGATCTTTGTCGTCTCCTCCGCCGCCACCGTTGCCACGTATTCCCAACAGCCACTGAGCTGCGACCCTCACCAAAGCCACCCCCTTTCTGTGTGTCGGCGAAGTTCAAATCGCCGCTCTTGTGCTGCTGTCATCGCCGCCCAACGTGTGGCCTTGGGTACCATCGCTGCCGCCGGGTGGTTTCCACCACCGCTGTCGTGCTGCCGCCTCCACCAACTTCGCCGTGGTGCTTTCCGCCGCATGTGCTACCTCCGCCTCCGCCGAAGCCACCTCCCGTCAAAGTTCCCTGGCCAGGTCCGCCGCACCACCTCGAGCATCAGCCACCACCAAAGCCTCCGCCTTTCGCCGCCGTTATCCCCGTTGTATTTCCAACCCTAGCCTCATCGCCTCTCTTTGGTTTGAGGACTGATTTGACGAAGACGAAACGGCGTCTTTTGTTGGGGGTTGGTCCACAAGTGGACCGGACCGGGATGGTTCAACCTGCTAGTTCATACCTGGTTCAAAACTTGTTGGTTCAACTTCCCCTCAGGTTGGTTCACTAGTTTTTTTAAAAAAAATGCATAGGGTCTTGTGTGGCCATTACTGGTTCAAAGTTTTCTCCAAGGCATACTTTCCGCCAAACCGTGTTCACTCAGTTATGAATCCAGGTCTATGCCTACAATTCGTCTACAGTTCGTCTACAGGAGCCTTCATGGGTCTAACGCATTTAGATGAAGTTGAGTTTTTCGCATTCATGCCTTCGCTGTAAAAATGACAAGAGCACCTCGAGGACGAGGTGATGCGGAAGCGTTGGTGGAGTGTTGTGATCCTATTTTAATTAGGATTAGGATTAGGATTAGGACTAGGATCCTATGTCAAGTAGGACTATAGTTTAGAGTTTATCCTATGTCAATTAGGATTATGGTGTAAGAGCCTATAAATATGTAAAGGGGTTTTCCCTACTCCATAATCAATCAATGATCAATGGAATATTTTATTTACTAGTTTATGTTAGTTTCTTAGCCTTAATCCTACTCTTTCTTCCCTTTCTCCTACGATGGATTCTTATGTAGATTACGTTCTACATCAGTCCCTAATCTTTTATTGCACAAGAATGCGAATTTTCTGTTGTGCTTGTATTTTAGAACTTCAAAATTTTTATTTTTAAGTTGAATTGATTTTCTATTGTGCTTGTATTTATTACATAAAAATTTTTATTTTTGAGTTGAAGTGATTTCTAATTCTACTCACTGCATTGTCTCGTATACGTCTTTATATGGCAATAATGAACTTCATAAAATAAGCTTAAGAAGATTGTATGTGGTGTTAGGGCATGGTTGGGCCGTTTCAAAATATTTGTAAACAGACTGACAGATTATGCAACATGTGGTACTCACAAAAATTTCGTGATTCCTTTTGACAGAACAAGTTCTTGCTGCAATTGATCCAAAAAAGGTGGAGATTCAGCAGAGGTATATGCTATAATTCTTTTAGTTAATCATTTCTTCAACATTTTGATTTTTAGGTTTATTTATGTAAGGATGCAGTTAACACATTGGCTAAGGCACTAAAGCTCTTTACCTGGTGCTTAAGGATCTAAATTAGAACCCCTGCTTCACTGTTGATAGAAGTCTTAAATGTTCCGCTTACACTTGACCTTTGGATGTGGATGAGCTAATTCTGAGCTCCAAGCCCACAAATGTCAAGTTTAGCCAGTCGGATTGTTGAACTCAAAGTTAAACTTGGACTTTCAGGTCTTTGTAGCAACCATACTCCATCGTTTGCCCCATGTTAAGCTGTTTCATTGATTATACTGGCAGGGTTAATCAACTCACTTGGGTCAAAGGGGACCTTGTTGCACCAACCAGGTCTAAAGTCAGACTGGTTTATTTTTCAGCCAAAAGTGGGACGTAGAATCATGTCATAGCAGTATGGTGGTTTCAAAGGTTATTGGAATTGAATTTGTGTCGTTTGCTGAAAAATGGCAATAATGCCTCATGATCCAAACAAAAGATGCTTAGCTTTGCTAATCTGCCAATTAGAAAACCATTTTGAATATGTTAATAAGAATTATCATTTTTCTTTCATGAATCTTATTATCTTCGGTTTATTTATTTGTATAGGTATTTGCAATGGTTGATTGATGACCAAGATTCTGATGATTGCCAGTTTCATACGATCTATGCTGTTTCTCTTGCCAAATCTGCACTTGAAGCCATTGAAATGGAACCTGCATCTCACCTTCCAAGTGATAAATTTGTAGAAGGAAGAATATCTGATTCTGAAAGTGGAAACATTTCTAGGCTCCCAGTCAGAGAAAGGTTGCAATTGTTTCTGCAGTCCTCAGATTTGTATGATCCAGAAGAAGTTCTATACTTGATTGAAAGATCAGAACTGTGGCTAGAAAAGGTGGTGGATTGTCGTTTATATGGTAGTTGCTTTATGAATTGACAATGCTAATAATGACTTTACATATTAATTCTGTGACAGTCAATTCTATATCGTAAATTGGGGCAAGAAACACTGGTTCTCCAAATTCTGGCCTTGTAAGATTCACTTAGATATATATTAATGTTTTGTAGTCTGTAATTGTCATATGCAGTGATTTTTAATGTCATTTGCAATTCTCATGCAACATGAGTAAATTAATTTTTTTCAGTTGTTTTTGCGGCTTCAATTAATTACAGGAAATTGGAGGATTGTGAAGCAGCTGAGCAATATTGTGCACAGATCGGCAGACAAGATGCCTATATGCAGTTAGTATTCCATACTGAACTTCTAGTTTGTAACTATTACTATATATAAATGGGGAAAAGAAGAAGCCCTCTTAATGTATTTGTAACTGAGATCTTTTAAAAAAATAAAATAACAAATAGCCCTTTGTTTTCCTTTTCATGGCAAACAACAGAAAGCCGCTTGATAAATATGATACTGCTGGGTTCAAATAGAGTTCGTTCATTTGGCAGTGTGATACAAATGTATCTGTACATCGTTTCTGCTTTATTATTTTTAACTTGTCCTCCAGCATACATTGTGAATTAACGATGTTCGTAACAGATTGCTTGATATGTACTTGGATCCACAAAACGGAAAGGAACCAATGTTTAGAGCAGCAGTTCGCCTTCTGCACAAACACGGGGAATGCTTGGATCCTCTTCAAGTTCTGGAGGTAAGGAAGTCAAAGTTTTTTTCCGTGGTACTTTTTAAAACTAATAAAAAGAGAAGAGAGATACCAGGACCATGACTCGGGAAGCAGAGGTCCTGAGTTGGGATCTCCACTCTGTTGACCACTTATAGGTATTATGACATGCCTGGTGCTTGTGATGTGTGGGCATTGTACGTGCCTGAGGGGATTGGAGATGGGTTTTGGTGCTTTAATAGGCTGGTTGCGCTGTCACTTCTAGTCTGTTCCTAAGGACCCCAGCACACCCCCCCCCCTTTGAGAGAGAGAAAGAGTATATTTTTGTTCTTTTAAAGTTGGTCGTTATTGTATTAATCAATTGAGCATGGTGCAACAAATTTTCAAATTCGGTATTGCAGTCACTCTCTGCAGATATGCCTCTTCAACTTGCTTCAGATACAATTACAAGAATTTTGAAAGCTCGAAATCATCATCATCGTCAAGGACAGGTAAATGCATGTGTTTCTTTGTTTTGTTGGGATATTTAAGGGGCCAAGGCATCCAACTTGATGTTTAAATCCTCAACAGATGAGCTAGATGTGATGTGAGTATAGATTTTTTTCTCATATTTGATAAATAGATAGTGAATAACTGATGACAAAACTGAAGGGAAATTTGAATCTGTTAGGTCCCAAATTGTTGCAAGTAGGTGAGTAATTATTTTGAATTTGGAATTCTTTGCCTAGAGTTCTTTGTGGGGGTTAAAAAGGGTGAAGCTGAATGGCAAAGTGAAGAAAGGGAAAGCCTGATCAATGAATATTGTCGTTCAATTTTTTAAAAAATGAACATTGTCTTGTTCTGTTGTTAAGTATTCATTGTTAAAGAAAGAAAAACAAAGAGCTTGTGATTTCAAGTAAAGCTTGTCTGATTCTGTGTTTGAGCCATTCATATTCTCATGTTTTATCTTCTAAAATAGATTGTGTATAATCTGTCACGAGCTGTAAACCTTGAGGCAAAATTGATCAAGCTGGAGGAGAGATCAAGGCATGTGCAGATCAATGATGAAAGTTTGTGCGACTCTTGCCATGCTCGACTTGGTACCAAATTATTTGCAATGTATCCAGATGATTCAGTGGTTTGTTATAAGGTCAGCGAGTTTTTCTATAAACCCTGGAATTGCTATAGATTGGAACTGAGCTTAATTTTCTTTTAGAATATTTAAAGTTCCTAAGACAATGATTTTTATGGTTAAACTAAAGCATTCAGTTGCTGTTTTAGTGCTTTCGCCGACGAGGTGAGTCAGCATATATAAAAGGAGGGCCCAACATGAAGCCGGATGCTAAGATCTTCAAGCCAGGTTGGCTCGTCAACAAACAATCCTGAAAAGGTTTTGGTAAATAGCGGATTAGGCTAAAAAAATATTGCATATTTTTCTTGAGCAAAAGAATATTCTAAGTCAAAAGAGAATTTGCTCCCTCATTTGGGTTTAATTGCTGGAAAGGCAAGGGAGAGGGGAATGGTAGTTGTGTAAAGAAATGCCTTCCAACATGCACATAAATATCATGGAGATATGGAGCGGTGTAGAATGTATCAAACTTTGACCAACAGCAAAATTTGTAAAGAGAAGGATAACTCTTTTCCTTCGATTTCAGAAGATACCAAAGCAATTTGTGAAAGAGAGAGATGCCTTCCACAATTCTTTTTCTCGTCAGCTGTATTCGTCATGTTTTGTTTCCAGGCAAGTGGAGTTTAATGTTAACTAAGTGTTCGAAAGAAACCAAACCAAATGAATCTGAGAAGTAATAAGTTGCCTAGAAACATCCGGTAGATTTTATTCGCCTACCTTTCAGGACGGTTTTTTGGCTAGCACATTCACCTGCCTTGAAAGAATCAGTTCAGCTTCTCCCTGATGCTTGAAAGAATCAGTTCAGCTTCTCCCTGATGGTCCTAGTTTTGACATCTAATCTAACATAAAAAAAACAGGGTAACTAATTTTTTAAGGAAGAACTTTCAGGATATGTTATTTCTGTTTGTTTAAGCAAACCGAAGTGTGAACACTGGAGCTATCATCCACGAAATTACACGAGCAAATTGGATGAAACTACATGTTAAATTATCCATAAAATAGCACTTCTGAGGATTTTTTTTTGAGGTGGAAACTTCTGAGGAAATTAAATGACAAGGTTTCCAGGGAATGAATTTACTTGTCCAAAATTACCTTTTCATGTATGCAGATACTGGACCTGCGAAGCGTTCATCCTTGCAGATTGATCACCTTTCATACCAACTAATTCATAGCACTTTTACCCTTACCAATAATCCTTACATGAGCAGTTTCCATCTTTAAACAAATGAAACCTGCTCCGATCTCTAACCGTAATCTCCCTGGCATAAACCTTCGAAATAAACTTGGTAGCTGTGTGACAATCCCTGCATACTCTTTCATCCTTGCAGATTGGTCACCTTTCATACCAACTAATTCATAGCTCTTTTACCCTTACCAATAATCCTTACATGAGCAGTTGCCATCTTTAAACAAGTGAAACCTGCTCCGATCTCTAACCGTAATCTCCCTGGCATAAACTTTCGAAATAAATTTGGTAGCTGTGTGACAATCCCTGCATACTCTTAAATTCTTCACAATCCGGATAGGAGTCCCTGGGTTGGTATTTAACAATAGAAAAGCAATTGCCAACTTTTCGCTATGTCTATTCAAGGCATCTTCTTTATCTTCCTCATCAATATCCAGCAACACTTCAGAAGTGGTGGGAGCATACCCAGCCTTCTTCATCTTCCTCCCCATCTCATCTAACATCTTGTAGATCTCTTTATACTGCGAGTTAGATTTATCTCCAGCGACAAACTCATAAATCTCGTTGTTAAGCTCAACCAAACTGCAGCCTGGAATTTTTCGAATGCCTTTTCCTCCCATAACCCTTCTAATCATGGTCTTCTTATCCCACCTGCTCATAGATGCATAAATGTTTGACAATAACACATAGTTCGACCCATGCATGGGTTCATCGCCAATTAGTCTCTTGGTGATAAACTCACCAACTTCGAATTTCCCATGGGCTCGACAGCCACTTATTAATGTTCGCCATATGATCGGATTTGCAGGTATAGGCATCTCTTCTACAAGCTCCAGTGCACGCTCAATCAACCCTGCTCGGCTAAATAAATCAACCATGCACCCGTAGTGCTCTATCTTTGGCGCAATGGAGAACTCTTCTCTCATGGAATGAAAATACAGACAGCCCTGCTCTACTAAACCTGCATGACTACATGCTGACAGCACTCCAATGAATGCAACGTCGTCCGGGGCTACACCTGTTCTCTTCATCTCCTCAAATAGAACGACTGCCTCAGACCCTCGACCATGCATTGCAAGAGCATCGATCATGGATGTCCATGATACAATGCTTTTAACCGGCATATTGCGGAACACCTTCAACGCATCATCAATTCCACCACATTTTGCAAACATATCAATCAAGGCGTTGCACAGAGGAATTGTTCTGGAAATGTCATGGTCTCTTTCGATGTATTTCCCGATCCATCTCCCGGTTTCCAGTGCACCCAAGTCGGCACATGCAGATAAAACTGTGACCATCGTGATTTCATCAGGCTTAACCCCCTCATTTTGCATTCTCCTAAATAAAACAATCGCCTCATGAGACCCGGAGTTCCGGACATACCCGCCAATCATGGCGCTCCAGGAGACCGGACACGACTTGGGCATTCCGTCGAACACAGACCGTGCAGACTTGAGGCCATCAGCGTTAAACGAATATGCATGGACCAGTGTGTTCTGCACAAAAAGATCACAACCGAAGTCGAACTTCAGAGCGAACCCATGAACCAGTTTGACGAGGCGCAGGTCAAGGAGAAGGCCGGAGGCTTTGAGGAGGAACGGGAAGGTGAACTTGTTCGGCGAAACGCCGCAGAGGCGCATGAACGAGAAGGCCAATACAGCCCTGTAGGCCTCATGGGCGGTATTGGCATAGGCGCGGATGACGGAGTTGAAGAAGAAGGCATCCAAAGACGCGAGGACGGAAGGAGCCTGGGAGAAGGCCAAGTCCGCGGCGACCCGGACGGCGTCGAGGCAGGAGGCGGTTTGGGTGAACTTGGTGAGAACGAAGGGGTTGGAGTGGAGGCCCAACTTGAGGAGATGGGCTTGGACTTGGAGGAGTTTGGGGAGAGAATCGCAGCAGCTGAGGAAGGAGAGGCAGCTCTGTTCGGCCACCCGTTTCGGGTTGGTGGTTGAACTTGGGAGGGAAAAGGAGCGTTTGAAAAGGTGGTGGTCACCCGAGCGCCGGCAGAGGAGTGCCTGCATAGGCTTCAGATGTCGTGTGTGTGTTGTGCTATTGTTGAAATGTGCTGCCCAATCTGGCTAGCGGTGAACTTTTTCCAAATACATTTGCTCCATATGGTTGAGTTTGGAGGCCCAAACGCATTCCAAATGCCCCATGTGGTCGAGTTTTGAAGGCCCATGCATAATTGCATATCCGCATGCAAGGACCACGATATATAGTTTAGGTGGATCTTGTGTGCCTTTTTTTATCTGAAAGTGGAGCTGGGGACATGCATGGTTTTTGCATCAAAACGGGGAAAAAGTTTTTTCTACACGACGAAACGCAATAATAATCGTCGACTCTGTGGATCTGGTGATAGCGGCCTGGCTGGTGGTCCAAACCTTTTTTGGCTTTTCCGGAGGAGAAAGGTCTTTCCCACTCTCGTTGGACAATAGTAGCAGTAGCAGGGGTGGTCCTAAATTTTGTTTTTATTTATTTTTTTTGGAAGGATGACCAAAAACCGTATTGTACATGGAGTTCTAACAAAGTACATGGAAAATCTATGTACTAAGTTGGAACTCGTCATAACATAGTACATAACGAAATGTACTTACGTTAGTGCTCTATGTGGTAATGTCGTCATGGGGGGTTAGTCATGGTAGTTGAGACAAGTTTGTGCAATGAATAAGTTTTTTTATCAAAAGCGAGGGTTAGAAAGTTCAGGACTTACCAAAAAGATGCACTCTATGCTTCCTCAAAATTCCATTTGCACCATTTAAATATAGTGGTCTACATACACGTTCACAGTTGTTGCATATAAGAACTATCAATGCAACCATTCTTAGGTGGATCAGCTTCCTATACAATTTATATTTATATGGTAATGACATATTTTAAGGCCTCGAATACATCATACTAGATATATTTTCAATGTTTAAAAAAAAGTGCAGGTACTGTTTAAAGAAGCGCATAGTATAAGAGCGTGTGCCTCAATCTTGATGATCGATGGCTCCTATTATTGGAGGATATTCTGGGGGACATCCTCTAGGCAGACTGCAAAGTCTTCCCAACCTAAATGCCCAACAATTAATGATTATGTAGGCAGTAGGTAAGGTAGTAACATGAGCTAAGTAGTTATATGGTGTCAAATGATTTTTCGTAGTGCCCGGCAGTCTCTAATGAAGCCCAGAAGCTGTCGTCCAAGGGGAAGTCATCCCCCAAATCCTTGGAGTTCTCGTTGCTCATTTCTTCTGTCCCAACTCCCAAACCCAAGACTATCAGGCCAGCCTGGCCAGCTATCTTTTTGCCAACCAGCTTTGAAAGGTCTTCCCAGATGAGTTTCCACCACGTCGTCGATTCGTTGTCTTCCGGTGACTGCAGCGCAGAGCTCTTAACAGCTGATGAAGACTGTCCCTTCAGCCACATTGAATTGGTGGTGGTGGAGAAGGTTCGAGGTTGAGGCTTTATAACAATGGTCTTGACAATCTCCGCCGCAGGTTTCTGTTCGGCTTTTTTCGCATTAACCTTCTTCTTCAAGTGAGTGTTCCAGTAGTTCTTAATGTCATTTGTTGCCCGACCTGGTATCCGGCCAGCAATTAGTGACCACCTAAACACATTAACCCTAGATACATGCAAATTAGTTTATCTTCGCAGTCTGCAGTACTGTATATGTTGTGAACATGATGAAAAGTACTACTACTCCTTGCCTGTTGCCCAAGAGCCTTTGGAGTTTGATGATGAGATCCACTTCGTCTGCCGCAAACTCACCTCTCTTGACGTTAGGATGAAGATATATAGTTCAACCATCACAGCCTGCAGCTTTTACGGCATCGGTTAAGGCCTAACCAATTGATTAAGAAACAAGTGCCGTTGTTAATTTTTTCAGTTCCAAGTTCCAACTAGCCAAAACAAAACTTTTTCAAAATTTAAACTGGTTTGAAAGTAACTTGGTTTCTTTTAAGTTAATATATCATTTAAATCTTTTATTTTTTAATAGATATAAATTTTTTATTATTATTATAACTATATAAATTATTTTATTAAAGATTTTTATAATCATATTAATTATTTTATTAAAATCTCGGGTTTTATCTCGGGTTCTTGGGTAGGGTCGGGTATTGCGGGTTTTATCTCAGGTAGGGTCGAGTTTAGGATTCTCGGGTCCTATTTCGGGTAGAATCGGGTATAGCAAAATCCGACCCTACCCAACCCGAGATGCAGCCCTACCAAATACTGCAAAAGATCAAATTTCTGCTTCACACAAATTGACAAAAAAACCCAAGTTATTAAACATGGTTCTTCTTAGTGGTTGGCCCAAATGTGATTCCGGCCGGAAAAAATTTGAAGAGCCAAAGTAATTATCCTATATGGGCAGTCTTGCTTTCATAGATAATAGTCTCGTAGAGGAAAAGAGAGACCTGATTTGTTATCCCTCCATGCATGGCCCCTGCCCAGTTCACCGTTGGCGTTTGAAGGGGGGCAGGCGTTACATGGAGTAGTAAAACTTTTGGAAACGACAGGGCCACCCACGGTCTTAACGTGGCTCCGCCCTGTTCAGTATGATGCCAAAAAATATAAGAGAGGATGCTTCTCTAGGTTCCATGCGTTGCACATATACTGGGCGTTTGCCTCAGCAGTCAGGCTGCTGAATTGAAGGCCATAAAAGTGAAAATAGGAGTTTTTCTTTCTAGTTTTGCTAATACCACTTCGATAAGGCCAGCTTCGATTTCCACGTGCCCTGGTCCCCTAAAAAACTGTAGCATCAGGACATCAGTCCCAATCATTTGGTCTGAAAGGATACGGGCATCTTATGTGGCCCAACCGGCTGAGTGAGAGCAGACATATTCCACATGTGAGATGTCTATTTCCCAATTCCCAGTGATTTCTGTTCATTTTTTTTTTTGCAACATTCTGTTGTTCTTTTGCAGCTTGCCTCTTCTGGTAGCATCTGCTAGTAAAAAATCAGCTTGCCTCTTCTAGTAAGAGTTTTCCCTCCACCACTTTTTTAGTCAGATCAGTTCACCCACTCATTTCCATACACATCAACTGTGAATCTGCTGTACAAATATTATTTCCCTTTTCGTTGTTTGATTTGAACATATACACGTTCATAAACTTTCAATTTTTAAGTTAGTATAGTTATATATTCCCTCTATCCAAAAAAAAGCTTCTCTTCATCTAAAAAACATATCAATATTTATATTTTAGGTTCAATCTCTACCTTCGTTATCTTTAAGGCTCTCCATAAAGACATTTATAGGCAGTCGTTCTTCAACTAGATACAATATAAATAATATCTTTTCTATCATTTATATAACTAAAAAATAAAATAATTGAAAATGTAATAATAATACCAATAGTATGTATCAGTTATGAAATATATGACTGTAAACATACATCATATGATGGCTCTATTCAGTTATAATACTTTTGTCCCAAAATTTTTATTCAGCTAAAGAAAAAGATAAACAATATATCTACTTATCAACATAAACATTATCAGTATTTTCAGGTGTTTGAGTATCGGTATATAGTGTACAAAAGTTACCAACATGCAGTAACTCATTTAAAAGGTCGAATGCAAAACTTGAAAAGTATTAAAATGTCATCGATTCTTCCTTTCTACTAAAAAAAAGTTCGGTCGGAGTTGTGCGCGGGGAGATGGATATCAGTTGGTGTTCGAAGTCCTCCAAAGTGCTGTAGATGTAACATGACCTTACAAGCCAACCACCTCCAGCTTGTTTAAGATATGGAAGCTCGGACTCGTACTTTTTGTCTATTAATTTATATTATCTGAGTAGGCGTCCAGATGCGTTGTGGCACATTGAATACCACACAACAGCAATTAGCTTTTTAAGTGATAAATCAAATAAAAATGAGCAAAAAGTTTCTTAAGTGCAATGAATACAGCACGTGTTCAACAAATCTATGTGCAATAATTTTACTGGGACTATTCACCCAGCATGGGCAGCCATGCGTACGGCAAAGCAAGAGCAGGTCTATTCCAGCTGACACTGTCTGCCATATCAGTGATAAACTAGTTACCTAGCATATACACTTCGGACAACTGAACTAGTAATTTTGGAAAATGCTTCTTCTCAGCTTCTTTATCACGGCCAACCTCACGGGCTAGCCCCCTTGGGGCCCATAACATTTCCGTGAGGGTGGCCCTGATAATTAAGCGGGAGGAATAGCACCACTCAGTAATTTTAGTTTTTTTTTTTGAATACCTGAACGGGAAACGATATTGGTACAGCAGATTCCTACACATTGAAAATGTGTAGGAATCTGCTGTAAGGTTCATACCTGAACTGGCAGTTGATTCGTTTAGCTTTTTATTCAAACAAATCAAATTTGTAAATGGACAGGGGTATGGTTGAAGAGATCTAGAGGGCACCATTATCAGTGTTGTGACTTGTGTCTATGACCAGAGAAGTCTAATTGTGTGTGCCGTCAACGCGTAGCTACCAACGGCTGGTGAAACTTCTCTAGGGATGCGACTGGTGAAGCTTCGACAGCGGATCTGAATCCCATCGACTATAGCTTTTCAAAAAAAAGAGGAAAAACAGAAATCGAGTATAGCTTTCGATATGAACTGTAGCCGGAAAAGGAAAAAGATATAGCTGTCGTGTCTCTGACCTTCGTTTCTGCTACACCGTCCCTTGGGTAAGGGAAGGAGTCATTTCTCCGTGCAAGCGTACCAATGCAACTACATGGACGGGGAGACAGATGCTCATCGAATAATTGCTATACACTTTGTTCACATGTTCCTTCCGTCTAATAATTGCTATACACTTCGTTCACATGTTCCTTCCGTTCTAGGCATTCATCATTTTTATGATAACAATATTAAACTGTCGACGATTATTTTGTTTTCGTTTTTGTGATACGATCATTTATTGTTATGAAAAATATTACTCCCTCGGTCGTTGTTTTAGATGCTGCATGTGGAAAAAAATTAATTTCATTGGATGGTGAAACTCCAATTAATGGGGGGTAGAATAGGTCCAAAATCCACTACATATATTAACCAGATGGAGCATCTAAAAAAGTACTGTCCTTTTTTCCACATGTAGCATCTAAAACCGGATGGAGGGAGTATTGCATTGCAACTCAGTAATTGTTCAAGGTAGGTTGAGCAACTGTCATTATTCTATCAGGATAATGCCACAGCAGGAAAATTAATCACTCATTAAAGAAAAGGAAAATAATCACTTCATAGAAAAAAGAAGAGAAAAAGATGTATAGTTTAAATTGGGATGCAAAAAGTTGCACACCAGTTAGCTTCCAAAGAATGAGCATAAAAGGAGAAGCCATACGGATCTCAAGCTTACTAGAGATAGCTTACATAGATATATCTTCAAAATACACACTTACATAATTTGATTACCCCTTTTATAAGCTTTCATATGCCATACAACAAGCGCGAAACAGATTGTCCATGCAATCAAATTTACACACACACACACATACATATATATATATATATATATACATATATATATATGAGAAGAGTTTACATGAGATCGTTCTCATATAAGGAGCATGAGGCCAATCTTTATTACCGTTAGATTTTGATCGGAGGGTGGATATCAAATCAGAGGGTAGGTGAGTGTGTCACATCAAGGAGTGGGTGAGATCATTATGGTTATTTGTAGCCCATTAGATCAAGATCCAACGGCTACGATTCAAAGTGGCCTCATATAAGCAATATGAGAGCGATCTCATATAAACTTTTCCCTATATATATATATATATTTTCTGCTTACCAAAAAGAAACATGGAAAATGGTGGCAGCCTAATTACTTTTTATGATAGGTAGAGTAGATTCTATATCCGTTAGAAAGCCCAAAGTTCTGCATCTGAAAGAAGGTCATCCAAATCGTACGGACAAGCTGCACTCTCCTTCTCTGGCATTCCCTTCGTTGTTGGAGGCCCAGAGCTCGTCGACCACTCCTCCGTTCTGCTTGTTGAGCCCGATGTTTCATTCATCAGCTCTTGCTCTGCTCCATGAATAGCCTCTTTCTTCCCAGAGTAGAGACATCTTCACAGGAGGAGGATTTTGCAGTCTCTTCATTGAATCTCTCACGTTGCTTTTGGACGCTCGCTTGCAGACTCGAGTTCTTTAGCCATATTGAATTGGCAGAGAAGGTTAGAGGTTGAGGCCTTATGGCTTTAATCACAGTGCTAGCTGCAGATTTTTTATTCATGTGGGTATTCCAAAAGTTCTTTACGTCATTTGCTGTTCTTCCCGGCAATCTTCCGGCTATCAACGACCATCTGAATGAAAAAGTAACCTAGAACCTTACTAAAAAAAGAGACAATAATGATAATAGAACAAAAAAGAGAGTATAATTTAATAAAAAAAGAAGTCACACTTGCCTGTTACCAAGGAGTCTACGGAGCTTGTTGATGAGGTCCACCTCGTCAGCCTCGAACTTGCCTCGCTTGATGTCGGGATGAAGATAATTTAACCATCTCAATCTGCAGCTTTTTCTGCACCGGTTTAGACCTAACAAATCCAACCAAGTTGTATTTCATGCAAATATATATGTAGTTTTTAGTTTGCAGCTATAATAGCGATTAGCCCAGCTACATATTTATATGTAGGTCTTCCAACCTGCTCTTAGAGGGACTTGGTGCCAATTCCCTTCGCCATACTTGTCTATGCATTGCTTCAAAAGGGTATCTTCCTCATCAGTCCATGCGCCTTTTCTAAGGCTTAAGCTTTCCACAGAACGGGAACCGCGAGGCATTTACGTCAACTTCAATCTGACGGCGTCAGAACTGCTCCCACGAGCTCCGGTTCATGCATCAGAATTACACTCATTTATAAGGTGTCCAAAATCACCCAAAGGTTGATGACATAGACGGACGCTTTTAACTGGTGTCAATGTACCTAACAAATTAGTGTAGACCAACCAGTCAAACAAACATAAGAAGATGACTAGTGATAAGAATCAATCTTCCCATCATTTTGAATAGCCAATAGAAAAATGTTTATTGGATCTCATTTTGGTTCAGCCTATCCAGCACGAGAAAGATTATATTGGTCATTTAAAAGCTGTCTAATAAATCATTATATGCACGGAATGGTGAAGGAGCCAAGGAGAAGAGCACTAAGCTTCGCCCCACTGTGCGTGTCAGCTCCTCTTTGCTACTCTGCCCCCGAAACTGCGGTTCTCCATTGGCATCCGATGGCTTGAGATGACTTGGCTCATGCAAGCTGCATGAGACCTGCATAGTGTAAACCGGCCTATTCGAGAATGGGATTTGCAAACATAAGTTACATTACTAGGCATGCCCACAAGCCACACAATTACCAAGTCTAAATGGGGCTTTATTTTTTCAAGTACCCAGGCCACATAGATTGGCCGTTGAAAATCATCACAAAGAATATTTCTTTTTAAAACTATTATTAGCTGTAGGAACTATCTAAGACCATCTCCATCCGAACCTTTATTTCTGTCCATCAGCTGCAATGATAATAAGGGGCTGTTTGGGGACGTAAAAAATCAGCTCCATCCATATTGAAAAATCCAGCTAGTTAGGGGCCTTTTGGAGCATAAAAAAACCAAAATATCCAGAGTGGATTTTGGACGTCTACTATAGTATCCATGTTTTTTTTCCATGTCAAGCCTAAAACACGTCTTGAGGTGTTTCAGCTCGATATGGAAAAAACCTGGATGCTATAGTATAGCAAAACATCCAGTCTCACGCCCAAACGGCCCCTTAGTAACTAGCTGAAATACCTCATGGTTTAGGTCAGATTCCACTCCTCCAATAGGTTGGGGTTGAGACTATATTTTGGGTTAATTTTATTTTAATCCACTGTCGGCTGAAAATTGTTGGACTTCTTTTCCTCTTTATGCTAGTCTAAAGCGAAAAATTAATAAGAAATTGAAGTATCGGATGGAGGACCGCTTTCATACGTTGGGCTTCATTTTGCCACCTAGGCATTGCACCCTCTCTTTTGTCAGTACGAGGGAAAAAAAAAAGTAAAGCTGCGGTTAGAGATGCTCAAACTTGTTGTGGGTTCAGTCCCACTGGATGTGATTGTTCGCTTGTTGGCAGTGAGACGCAAATCCTAAAAGCGCACACAGAATGATTGCCGGGAGTGACCAACATGCCACGAGAAACAAGAAACATGGAAACAATATACAAACACACGAGGAACTACATGGTTCAGCGATGTGCCCATGTCCGCTAGATCACATGTTTGATCAAGAGAAGATTACAACTCGCAAATTCTCTCAACAAAAGCTTTCCCATAACCCCCTAGGGTTCTAAGCCGGCCCCTGTGTGCCTTTGTTGTTATACAAGACAATTTGGAGAAGGATAGCATTGAAGAGCCACCCAACTTGGGCTAAAAATGAAGTCCAAATTGCAACCATAATCTCTCTCGTACGTGCGAGATCGGGGCCCAAAAATAACTATTTTTTTTATTCACATCATAAAAGACTTCCCAAATCCACAATGCCAATTTCATCAAAAAGTAAATCCACTTACATTTGCTAATCACCCCAAATCATTAGTCTAGCTTTTACTACGTACATGGACCAGATATTGTCGCTTTGGTTAAGGTTTACATTTCTTAGTAACATTACATTATTAATTGACCTATAGCCCTTTTCTCATGTAACTAGTGCACTAGCATTTGAATCCGTAAAAACTAATAGTTTTTACTCAAAAACATCTTCACAAATGAGCAGGTCATTCTTGACAATCAGGATAAGTTCTCCAGCACCAAAGAAAAGAACATGATCCTTTAACAAAAACACAAAAATAAACTTCAATTTTGGTGGGAGGAAATCGGAGCCGTTCACAGGGGGGGCGAGCTGGATGTCTAGATTTGAGTAGGGTCTTTGTCAAATTTAACTGTTTAAGGGAAAGGAAAAAACGTTCGAGTCTAACTAGGTTGGACCAGAAGAAGAGTCTAATTCTGCATACAACCGAATACATATAGTAAACCTGTTAAGAAATGATATTATTTCCTAACAGTTCAAGGTTTTGGAAACCGCCTTCCTTCCCTACATAAAATCTGCTAAAAAAAATTAGAGTCTTTCCCTGAATCAATTTCTTCTACATATATACCACACATAATCGGCTATTTTTAAAACCAAAATCCCACAATAGAAATTCAGTTCTTGCCTCCAACTGATGAAAAGAAATATTCAAAATTTTGTCAACAAATCCCATAAATGTTCTATCCACAAATATTTAATCTCAATCACAAATGAAACAAATCCACTTTCCACACTAAAGAAGTAAAAGACAGCAATAATGTATATACAATGAACAATTACTAAGTCGCCCGGTAGCGGCAAGGAGATGGCGGACCAGAGGGCGGCAACAGAGACGAATGAGAAGGAACGGAGAAAAGTGAGGACTGATGAGATCGGGGCGGGGGGGGGGGGGGGGGGAGTGGAGGGCGGAGTCCTCTTCGCTCCCCTCTTCTCTTGTATCCCGTCGGGCTGAGAATCGGGGAAAACGGAAAATGGGTCAAGGGTTGGGACTTTGGGTTTTTTTAAGCCATACATATATATATATATATATATGGCGAGATGAACCGCTACGGTCCGGGTAAGTTGTTTAGCAGTTCAACCAGCTGGGCCATAGCTAAACCGGCCGGTTTATGTGACCGGGGCTAACTGCTCTGCCTAAACCAGTATTTTCACTGGGTCCGGGTGTCCGTGGTCTGGCCATCCAGTCCGGTTCAGTTTTAAAAACCTTGAAGTGGCCTTCTTAAGCAAATTTATTAATTTATGAAGCAGCCCTTAAAGATGTTGTCCCTCTTTTTTCTTTTTGTTCTTTTCTTTGCTTTCATGGTTTCCTATAGATTAGTAATTTCTGCATTTTCTAACAATGTCATTATCGATCCCTTTAACTGTTGGATACTTATATTAGCTAGTTTTCTTTTGAATCAGGATTCTTAGAGTTCAAAGGCTCTTATGCCTATAAATATGTAGCTAATGTCCTCTCTTTTGGTTAGGCAATGAAGAATTAAAAATTAGGTTTATTTTATGTGTTTTACTTTTTTAGTTATAGATGTATTCCTCCATAGATTCTCATGTAGATCACCGTCTACATCACTGTCTGACCAAGTCACACACTCCTCTTTTATCTTCTTCTTCTTCTTCTTCAAGGTGTGCATTTATTTATAAGAGTATGTTTGTTTCGAACCAGCTCCACGCTCTCGTGCACATGACGTGCACTTGTTGTATCCACAACTCAAGTTCTCCTAGTGAGCTACCAGTCATTTCAATTTGATTTGAAGTCATTGTAAATATTTTTTTACATATATGCATAGCATTGATGTCTAACAAGAAGAATATGGCTTCTTTTGGTGAAAAGCCAAAAGGCGAGTCCAAACCTTTCCTGGATTTAATGTTGGGTTAGTTTGTCCGTTGACAATTACAGGAGTGCACCACTGCACATCAACCATGTGCCTTTTCCATGTAAGTTTTTTTCTTTGCTACATCCTTTTACATGATATTTCATTTTCGAAAAAAGAAATGATGTAGTATATGTTAGGTTTTTTCCCACATTGGATGTGGAATGAGCTAGTAGTCAGTTTATAAGTGTGAGGGAAAGCCTCACCTCTTAAGCTAACTTTTGGGGTGAGAGAGACCTAATACCACCCAACACTGGTATCTGAGCCTGATACCTCTTATGATGGCATTGCCTAATACATACTATAGTTTTTCTATTATCTTTCTTTCAGTCATCTTTTTTTGTGTTCTCCGGCTTCATTCTCAAAACCCATTTAAAAAGATCTTTATAATACAAAAAGTTCTTTGTCTTAGCTTTCCATATCATCCAATTACTCTCAATCAAGCTAATCATCTTTGTGTTATGATTCTCCACCTTAATAACCCCAAAGATAACTTATAATATTAACTCTGATATTAATGTTGGGTGGTCTTGGACCTCTCCCACCCTAAAAGCTAACTTAAGGGGTGAAGTTTTCCCTCACAATTATAAACTGACCACTAGCCCCTTTCACATCCAACGTGGGATAAACCCGAACCAAAGAAATCTTGTTAATGAATGAAAAAATTACTTCCTTTTTCCAAAAGTGCTTGTCTGGGACTCTGGATTAGAAAACCAAAATATGCTAAAATCAGTGCATTTTTTATTTTTTGATCCAGACAGATAATTTCGTACGATGGGAGTGCATAACAAGGCCACAATTCGTTAATATGGATGCGGATTAAAAGGTGGTAGTCAGAGGGTCAATGAGGAGCATGCATTTTATGAGATTCCTAAAAAGAAGAACGTTAGGTGGAACTAATCTAACCTACGAACGAGTTGATAAAGAATCTAACAAATTAAGGAGCAACAGATTAAACCAAAGAAGTAGAGTAACATCTTGATCATGCAGAGGGCCTGGTGGAGAAAGTTCAGTCAGATGGACAGTCAAAGTTAATTGAATAACGGGTAGGATGTTGCTTCCATGGTTACGTATTTGGGTTTCATTCGTGATTATCATAAAGAGGCTAACCTCAAGAACATTGTGAAGGATGCATTGGTGGACGGTGGTTAGCAGTTACGGGAAAAAAAGCTAACCACAGAAGGCAGATATCTCAGCCAATTATTCCATAGCCCGACAGCTTCTCTGTTCATTGCTTCTGTCCTCCCTTGGCAGTGGCACCGCAAAGAACTAATCCACACTAATTACCACATTGCTTACCCTAAATACTTGCAAACAGCCAAAAATAGATTGCATTTTCACCAACAGCTCCTTGTTCATAAAAAAGAAGTTTTTACCGCTGACCATTGAAGAGAGGAAGAGCCGAATTATGTAATTGACGATGGTTGTGAATAAACTGGAAATCGAATCGTCTTTATAATGTAAACAGGAAATCGAATTCATAAGCAAGTGATGAGTACGGTTTTCACTTAACGAATCGAACTGGCAGCAGCCCATAGGCTCGGTCCGCAAGGCCCATGAAGAAGAAGAAAAGTAGTGATCCAGTTGACACCTACAGGAGGTATTCACATGACCTTATGATCCAAGTTCATCACTTAGAATTTTTTAAGTCGAGGCCCATAATTTTTTTTTTGTTTTTTGATACTTTGATCCAAGTTCTCACTAAACACAACCACGACAAAAAAGGTTCTCACGGCCGTTTGGGGCGTGATTCTCTCAAACCCCAACAAAATACTTTCATAATGAGGAAAACATTCGTCATTAAAAACAAAGTTATACGCTTAATCAAAGTACTAAAATGCCATAATCAAGTATTAAGCGTGCATAGTTATACGCTTCGCTAACAGATTGCTCTTTGAGGAAAAGAGGTCTTCACATAGGTAATCAGATAGGGACATAGCACCTTTTTTAACAGCTTAAACTTCGGGGAAGCGGTTAGCTTTGCAATATTCTTCGGACAAAATGAGGGGAATGGATCAATAAATAGTTTTCTTGTTTTCTTCTACTTGTTTGCAGACAATTGAAGCCGCTTATAGGAAACAACCATTTGAGGGTAACTATCCCGGTACTAGTCCGCTGTCCCCTGATAGATGTGCCCACTGACTCTTTCATTAGTGTCAATTGTCAAAACAGTGAGAACGGACGAATTTAGTTAGCAAACATATTTGTGGACAATACTGGTACCGGCAGTATCTGAGGCAACCTGGCCGCTTGCCTGCCTGCGTCCTTGGCTCAAGCTGACAATGGGACGAGCCAACGTTATCTTAGCATCTTCTAAAATGTAACAAAATAAAAACTTGAAGGAATACCGCAAAGGGATGAAGATCATCGTACTATAGGGGAGCACAGTGCGCTGGAATGGATTTGTACGTGGTCCAAGCGGGTGCACAGATAATAATTCATGGAATAAAACACCAAGAAGTTTAGGATTTTGATCTGGAGAAGATACTACCAACTGGATGCCATTCAATGCTGCAGTGTTTTTAAATTTAAACCCAATTGGAAGAACGGTGCTTGAGTTTAATATCGACCTGGAGGCACTTGACCTGTCTCGTCCACTTGACTGAAATGGTCCGGCAGGGTAAATGAAGAAAAGGGTTGTGGTTGAATTTATTGGTCTCTATGAGTCTATGACTATTACTACAAGTGACTAGATTTATCCTTTGCCATGACTATTACTAAAGTTTGTATAAAAGAATGTCTCTTAGTGACATTGCCATGTCCCATTTACGCACGCAGTTTATTTAGCTCTACATTATAGAAACTTGCCCAAATGGGTTTTGAAGCAACCAGGTATTGCACCTTTTGCTAGGTTCAAATTCTATCTCAATGACCGGTTTAATACTAATTAACATATGTCATAATGATAAGAAATATGGTATCTTCTAATCATATAAGAAATGTTCTCGAAAAAGGCTACAACTGCTGCAAACTGATGCAACGCCCACAGAAAGATGCTGATATAAGAGGTTCATGCCATGATTGCCAACCTAAATTGGATAGCATTATTGCCGGAAGTGCCCCGAAAACACGGCCACCCTGACGTAGCAGTAGTAGTTATTAGATCCTGAGTACTATTCCTAACAAATCGAAGGGAAGGGAAAGCTGTACATCCAATGAAGACGAAGACAGCAGTGCATCAATTGTAGGGTACACAGACCTATCTCTCTCTCTATACGCAAGCTCACATATCATGTTATGTATAGAACCTGTCTCTCTGCACCCATATATAGAGAACCTCACTCTCCTGCAATGCTTCGCTATATAGGGGTGCAAAGTGACAGGTTCTACACTTAACATGAAGTTGAAGGGGGAAAAAAAAGAAGATCGCGAAGGAAAGAGTGCTTGAAGGTTGAGGTGATGCATGTATGAATTGCGTAGAGGTTGATGTAGAAAAGTTTTGTATAAGTACTGGAATTCGTGGACTGAGAAAAGAAGCAAGAGAAAGGGATGGATTATAAATGTAGAGATAATTAATTTCAGGAGGCAACCTTTTTCTTTTCCTTTCTTTTTTTAAAAAAAACTGATAGAGTATGAAGGATAAGTATTACCGATCACATGAGCTATTTAAGAAAAGCAAACGAAAGGGACGGATTGAGATAATTTTAAATCCAATAGATTCACATGTGGAAAGGCAACTGGGAAGATGAGAATGAAAGCAATGGCACTAGGCCTATGGAATATGGGCTAAGAAGAGTTCTGTGGATACTTGGATGGCAAAAATTGCAACGATCCAACCGGCCACTGTTCTCTATTTCTTGGAAGAAAAAATATAAGCGAGATAATTCAGAGAAATTGGGAGGAAGAAAATGAAATTACAAAGCACGCGTTGAAAGCCATGGGAGAGGAAGCCATAAAGGTGAGTGGGGGTGGAAAGGAGGGTGAGGCCGGGAGGGGTGAGTGGAAGAAGAAGATGAACAGAAAAGGACCACGGGGAGGCTTCCCATCATTAGATGCGAGATGTGATGCCTGCCGTGAATAATTGTCCTTTAGGTCACTCAGAAAGCCACACCAATGCACCATGCGTAGGCTCCATGCAGAGGCCTGCAGGTCACGTATGACCCACCAATTACCTTTTCCCAAACTCCCACTGTTGCCAAAAAGAAGCCCTAACCCTAGACGACAGACACCAAGCCCCGTCACTGGCACTTTTCTTTGTTGAATAACCCTAACCGGTAACACCCCAACTCCCAAATCTCATTGTCTCCACTCCCAAATGATCCTTCTCTCCTCCTGCCCTGCCATTTTGTTGAATAACGGGCTCTGATGAAAAGTGATGGTTGGCTGTCAATCCTTCAACTGCACCCACGTGAAGTTGCGCAATATCTCCTTCCCCCCTCTAGTGTGTGTTTATGTCTGTGGGCTTTGCAAGCCTAAGAAGTAAGAACAGTTCGTTCTCTCTCACGGCCCTCTTTTTCTCTCTCTTTCTGCTCGAAAATAATGGCAAGAAGAAGAGAAGGAATGGGGGGAAATAATTGCCTTCCCCCAAATATATGTACAGATATTTCGCAGCTCTAACACTCAACCTTGCCTTCCTGAATCCTGGTCACCTCTTTCTTTTTACTGTACAAAGTGAAGCAAATTTCCAGAAACCTATATGTAACTACACCCTGAAAGAGATTGCAGGAGAAAACTGAAAAGATCAACCGGCGAAATGGCTGCTAGTGTGTATGGTGCCTGCGCCGCCACGTCCAAATGGAAATCTAACTAGAAAGAAGATCTCCACCCCTCACCCTTTCAGTAGTCAGTAAGCCTCCACTCTGATCACATCAAACCGGATAGATCATCAGCATCGTTCTCTTGGGCAGCCTCTACCAGTGTCGGCGACCTCAGAATATCATGTTGTCGTCCAACGGCGACCCGTATGCCGAGCAATATTACTTTCTCGGTGACGAAGACATCCACCAACCTCCCGAGCACGACCCTATTTCCTCCCCTTCTTTCTTCGCCTTTTCTCCCGAGAACGACGAGTTCGCCTTCTTATCTCCTAGCTCCGACCCTTCAGCAGTGGAATGCGATAGGAGAATCGATTACTATTATTCACCGGACAAACTAATCATGGATCAGTATCAGCAACAGCAGATAGTTGCTGCTCTAGAAGACTCGTTACCTTTTAACACTACGACTAGTAAGAGCAAGGGAAAAGCTGCGTTACTACAAAAAGGTACTGCCTGCTCATCAGCAGTAGGATGTGGGCAGAGGAGAAGACTTGCCAAGAACGACAAGCACAGCAAGATCGTGACTGCGCACGGGCCGAGACACCGGCGGATGAGGCTCTCCCTCCAGATAGCTCGCAAGTTTTTTGACTTGCAGGACATGCTCGGCTACAACAAGGCCAGCAAGACCGTCGAGTGGCTCATGGCCAAGTCCAGGCTAGCCATCCGGGACCTCTCCCGGGGCTTCTCCAACCGCGCAGCCAAGAGAGGCTCCTCCACCGCCGAGTGTGAGGCCACTTCTGGAGTCTACGAGACCGCAGACGATGACTCCCACAAGAACAAGCCCAAGCTAGCCAAGCCCTCAGCAGCTGCCGACAGGTCGAAGAACACCAGAACTGCACGAAAAGCCGCTCAACATCCCCATGCGAGGGAATCGAGGACCATGGCAAGAACTCGGGCTAGGGAGAGGACCCGTGCGAAGCTGTTAAGGTCCTGGAGACTCGAGGAGTCCCAGCAGTGGACGGAGGGAAGCCCTCTCGACGAGACAGGCCCTCCTATAAGCCACGTCAAGAACGAACCTAGCTCTCATTCACCGGAGCAGCACCAAGGGACGTCCAAGGTCAAAGACTTGGTGGACAACCACTCAACCCCGTTGTCCTGCAACTCCGACCCGGCTCCAATCTTTAATAGCATCTCTTCTCATGAACTGATCAGTCCGCACGAGCTTGTTTCTCTTGAGAACCATGACATGATCAACTACAGTTTTCAGCAAAACTGGGACATGAATGGCACGGCAAGTATTCAACCTTCCTTTATGGACGCCCAAACAAGCATCAAACAGTGGGAAGCTTATGTCAACCATGCATGTTAGTAGCAGGTTTCCTTTTTCTTCATGCTAGTTTTCATTGCTGTGTGGATAGCCTCTCTTCTTGTTCACGATTATTTATATGTTTCAATGGCAAAGAGAAAAGGATGTATGCTATTACTAACGGACATCGTTTGATTTTTATTACAGCAGAATGTGATTCCTTTGCTTCTCCTTCGGATTTTTTAATCTTCTATGGTGTCGAACAAGATATGTAGAGTTATAGTTCTTAGTTTCTAGTTCTACACATATATGGAGTATTGAGGATTCTGGACCAGTAAAGTAGTAAACTTATATTTCAGGAGAATTTTGATGGAAAAAAAGTCAAATTTCTTGCTGGATCGGTTGGCACTAGTAGGTTGTTGTCTTCCTTGAAAAAGCTTGTGCTGATGTAGAAATTGATCAGTGACCCGACTTAAACAAATTCTATGAAAGGTTCGTTTTATGAATGATCGTTTTGAATGTTATAAAATGTCGGAAGCTTTTTTTCATGTTTTGTTCTTGTCGTTTTGTGCTGGACAAGTTATTTTCAACGTGGTCTAGTGTCAAAAAGGTTTGGAACAGAAAGGTTTTATCTCGAAGATTGTTACAAAAAGTTTAAGAATGATGTCGATAGAAAGCTTGCCAAATCTAAATAATCAGGTGTGGTCCATGACTAACCGATTTCCATAAATTGTCTTTATCATCTTCAAAACACGGACTCACTCCAAAATTTGTTTGAGTTGAATCAACTCGGAATCTTGAATCAAAATAGAGAAAATTATAAACATTTTACCAACATTATGATTATTAGTCAAGTAAAAGACAATGTTATTTTATTGCGAAAAATGTGAACTTTTTGTGTACTTTTTACACTTTCTGAGATAAGTAAACATTTTTCAAAAAAAAAAACACACCTTATCAGGTGGGGGTTAAGCAGACCCCTATACATTAGTTTACTACTCCCTCCGGTCTTTTTTAATAGATGCAATTGATTTTCAAAATGAACTATATAATAGTTCCTTTAGAAAATCAATTGCATCCATTAAAAAAGACCGAAGGGAGTAAGTTTTTTGGAGTTTATCTTGAAATCAATAGAGTCAATCATGGAGTTTCCAACATAGAGTTCTACTTGAAAATCTAAGGAAACAAGTGGGATTCAGGAGTTTTAGAAGCCAAAATAGAGGTTAATGCTATGCTATCATCAACTTCAACTATCCCTCCGGTCTTTTTTAATAGATGCAATTGATTTTCAAAATGAACTATATAATAGTTCCTTTAGAAAATCAATTGCATCCATTAAAAAAAACCGAAGGGAGTAAGTTTTTTGGAGTTTATCTTGAAATCAATAGAGTCAATCATGGAGTTTCCAACATAGAGTTCTACTTGAAAATCTAAGGAAACAAGTGGGATTCAGGAGTTTTAGAAGCCAAAATAGAGGGTTAATGCTATGCTATCATCAACTTCAACTACTGTATGTCATCATCAATAAATTAACTACTAATAATACTTGTGAAGTTTTAAAGAATACCTTTGCTGCATGCTAAAGCTTGGTTTAATTTTTCAATCAGATTCTTCCCTTAGAGATTCAGTATGGCTTCTCGTTCGTGTACAATGTATTAATAAGATACAACAGCTGTTTTCAAAGTCGATTTTACGGATACAATACTAATTGTTATCTTCGGGATATATAACAGAATTTGCAGGGGACATATACTGGTTCAATGGCATAGATTCCAGATGAAAATAGAGACAGATGTCATGTCTGAATCATATATGAGAAGAAATCATATTCTGTGTAGAAGCATGATTTTCATCAGAGAAAAAAAAGGAGAAGTGGTCATGAAGTATGGTAGGCTTTAATGGAAACCCAATTTTCAGCATTGCACCTTTACTAATCTAGGTTAAACATCAAGAAATATCATCTACCTTTTACAACTTCGAAGCCAGCAAAATCTGACGTTTGAAAAGGTATGCTTTTACAGAGGAGAAAACTTGCACTTTTTTATTTTTGGGGGGTAGTTAACTCCGTATTTTGTTGCTAAGGCTTCATCCATATGACAGTGCTTTTTTGCCTTTGTAAAATGAGCGATGTTGCAACAAACCATGTGAACTTGTATGATCTGTTCTGTTTTTCTAGTTATTATCATATGATTAGTTGTCACTTCATCTGGAGACGTAGACAAATTCTTCAGGTGCTAGTGGGCACTGAGCACACCTGATTATCTTTTTTTTATATACACAAAGTGGAAGGTCCTCACACAACTCTTCAGGGTGTTATTCCATATGGAGATGTATGATCAACAGCCTCTTGCTTATTTGCGCGCTTAAGCCCTTGATTATGCCTATACTCTTTTATTTCATATGGAGGTCGTGGAAAGCTTTAACGTGTTCACAAATCAAACTGATTTTTTATGTTTGAAATGTTACTTCTCGTGTATGGTTCCTCTCTCCGAAGATTTGACGTGTTCACAAATCGTAACTTTGTTGCTAAACTTACTACCTGATCCTGATTGGTTAATTTATGTCTAAGATCAGCGTGCTAGAGGAGGATCAGATTAGACCACTGTAACTCTTCAAAGCTACATAATTGAGTTTTAGATCTAAATTTTCAATAGGAAAAGGTTAGTGTTGAAGATCAAAAGAGAAGAAAATGTATAGAATTTAAAACTTAGACTAGAGTAGAATGCATCATCTTATGTCTTCTTTAAGCAATGCCGATTTTGATGATACAGAAGTAGAGCTGATGGTTCACCTTTGCTTGTGTGTATCGTATTTAGTCTCAAAGCGAAATATATGGTTGCAAGGATATTTTTTATTGTGTTTTCTTATAAACAAAATGACAAATTCACAAGTGCAACTTTGTTCTAATTACAAAAGTCTATGGGTAAATGCCATAATAATAATTTTTTAACATACATAACTATATAGTTTTTTCTTTCTAAAAGTTGAATAATATTAGAGCTAGAAGAAGATATGAAGATCTTAAACGTGATGACTATGAATAATGTAATTTTTTTCGCCTCCGTAAATGGCCTACAAATGATCTTATTTATGAGTGTATTGTAAGTTTGGTTGGAGCTTTAACAACCTGTGGGTCGTTTGTTTTATGTGAAGAATGCCCTTTCCTGATTCAGTTCAAGCACCTTCCGGTTTATCTCAGTGGTTGTTTAGCTCAAGCTCACAGTTGACTCGTATTTCTGATTTATTTTTTTACGTTTTTTTTCATGTTTTGTCCTTACCTCTATTTCAATTGTTTTTATTATTTAATTCAATGTCAACATGAACTTGTCACAGCTCATCGTTCACTAACTTCAAACTGATCTTTTAAACTTTATTGTAATTTTTTTAGTTGTGTTAAAATTATTTAGAATGGAGGTGATCTGAAAAATAAAGAAAAAGAAAAAAAAGTCTAGCTAGGAAGAGACAGGGAAAGTTCTGATGCACCTTCAGGAGGATCATAAAATACGATCCTAATAAATACTAGGATCGTATTTATTGGAATATTAGGATCGTATTCCAATAAATACGATCGATCGTATTTGTCACGGTCGATCGTAACACGATCGATCGCGTTATTTTTGCCGATCGATCGCAGCATTTTAAAATTAATTTGTTTAATTTCAAGTCAAATTTCAACAATCCCCACCATGACTTGATATTAAACCATTCTATACACTAAAATGCATACGACACATGAATTAAACATTGAGCAACAGTACTCTAAGTTTTCGGCGATAGGTACCTTGCGGGTTTGAACCTACACCTAGTTTGGTAAGCCGCCACTCTCACAAGTTCGAAGTGAACTAAGTCTTGAACTTGAACCTTTGAGCAAGAGCTTTGACAAACCTAACATTTAGAGTAACTCCCTTTTCGAGATCATTCGGGGTAGCGCTTTATGGCCATGCGCCTTGTATCTTTTCATGAGTTGCACATTAGAGAACAAGCCCTCGTTCTCCTTAACTACGACCTCAGTGGCACTCATATAGGTGACAGTCTCCAAGGGTAATCTGCATAACAATACCCTGCTTTTTAAGCCTTGACCTCATTAAGACTTTCGTCATCCTGTTTCATATGCAGTAGAGCACTCTCATCATCACACGGGAACGAGCATACAATTTATTATAATAGTGCTATCCAAATCACGCATTAGCTTGTTGTTACCCATTGAATCTTCGCCGTGGGATCTCCACTCAGAGAGATTGGGTTGCTACTAACGATGACTTAAATCATAGGCTTTAAGGCCCATTCCCCTAGATGAGTTAAAGACTTGTCCTGCCGACAACCCTTTAGTAAACGAATCAGCCAAGTTATCCGCTGATCGTATGAAACTTAAGGTAATGACTCCCGATGTAGTCAACTTGCGCAAGATTTTATACCTTAGTTCAATATGCCTAGAGGACCTCTTATTATGATTCTTACTCTTAACCTTATCAAGAGCTGATTGGCTATCACAGTGAATCAAAATTCCAGGAATTGGCTTATTCAACCAGGGTATATTTATTAATAGATCCCTAAGCCATTCCGCCATTCCTCCAGTTTTATCAAGAGCTACTAACTCAGCATCCATAGTAGATCTTGTTATCACAGTTTGCTTGGAAGATTTCCATGCAACTGCCCCACCACCAAGTGTAAATATATAACCACTCGTGGCCTTTGTTTCATCAGAATCTGATACCCAATTGGCATCACTGTATCCTTCTAATACAGCAGGGAACCCGGAATAATGTAAACCGAAATTTACACTTCCCTTCAGATATCTGAACACCCTCTCAATGGCAATCCAATGAGATTCATTAGGGCTCTTAGTGTATCTACTTAGTCTTCCCACAGCATAGGATATATCCGGTCTACTACAGTTTCCCAGATAACTCAAACTTCCTATCAGCTGTGAATATCTAAGTTGTGACACACTTTCCCCAAGATTTTTCTTTAGTCTTACACTTGAATCATACGGCGTACTGACAGGTTTTCTATCGAAGTAACCATACTTCTTTAGAATCTTCTCCACATAGTGTGATTGGCTCACAACTATTCCATTAGAAGTCCTATCAATCTTTAAGCCCAGTATGACTTTGGCAAGACCTAAGTCTTTCATATCAAAATTCTCGTTAAGGAAGCCCTTAACCTTATTGATATGATCCACATTATCACCAAACAATAAAATGTTATCAACATACAAACATAACATCACAAAACTATCGTTAAAAGATTTCCAATATAAACATTTATCCGATGTACATACAACAAAATTATTAGAAAGAAGAACATTATCAAACTTTTGATGCCATTGCTTAGGAGCCTGTTTTAACCCATAGAGAGATCTAATTAACTTACATACTTTTCTTTCTTGACCTGGAACTACAAAACCTTCAGGCTGCTCCATATAGATTTCCTCCTCCAATTCACCATTTAAAAATGCTGTTTTGACATCCATTTGATGGATCTCGAGGTTATAATGAGCTGCCAATGCAATAAGCACTCTAATTGTAGTTATCATGGTCACAGGAGAATACGTGTCAAAGAAATCTTGACCTTCCTTTTGACTATACCCTTTAGCCACTAATCTAGCTTTGTACTTTTCAATGGATCCATCAGGATAATATTTTCTTTTAAAGATCCACTTGCACCCAATGGGTTTAAACCCTGGAGGTAGATTCGTTAGAACCCACGTCCCATGTGCAAGGATTGAATCCATCTCACTTTGTACCGCTTCCTTCCATAAAGGAGATTCACTAGATGACATAGCCTCACTAAATGTCAAAGGATCCTCATTCTCCACCATATAAGTATAAAAGTCATCTCCATAATTCTTCTCTATTCTGGTTCTTTTAGATCTCCTAACCTCTACATTGGTATCCGAATTTTCAATTCTTGGAATAGAAGATGATGAACCATCTTCTTTATGCACTACAGCTTTACTCTTTTCCTTCATAGGAAATACATTCTCAAAGAATGTTGCATCATCGGACTCCTTAATAGTATTAGGTGCATAATCCTGCCGATCAGACCCAATTACTAAAAACCGATATGCTCTACTATTTTGTGCATAACCAATGAACACTGCATCATACGTTTTTGAACCTAGCTTATCCATTTTCACGTTTGGGATTTTTACTTTGGCAAGACATCCCCAAACCTTAATGAACTTTAAGCTTGGTTTTCTTCCTTTCATTAACTCATAAGGAGTTGTATTTTGTCCTTTATGAGGCACACGGTTTAAGATCATACAAGCAGAAAGAATTGCTTCTCCCCATAAATTCTTCGGTAGACCCGAAGAGGAAAGCATAGAATTAATCATGTCAATGAAAGTTCTATTCTTTCTTTATGCCACTCCATTAGATTGAGGAGAGTAAGGCGCTGTGGTCTCATGTATTATTCCTTGATTTTCACAAAACTTGCAAAATTCAAGAGAACAATACTCCCCACCACGATCAGACCTTAGTCTTTTAATCCGCCTCTCAGTTTGATTCTCAACCTCCATCTTATAGACCTTAAACTTCTCAAAAGCCTCATCTTTAGACTTTAGTAAATAAACATTACAATATTTAGAGTAATCATCAATAAATGTAATGAAATATCTCATACCACCCCTAGTAATTAATCCATTCAATTCACATATATCCGAATGAACTAATTCAAGCAAACATGTAGACCTAGCAATAGACCTATAAGGTTTCCTAGGTTGTTTTGCTTGAACACATATTTCACATTTATCACTATTAACATCATGCAATTTCGGAATCAAATCAAGATTCATCATTCTTTTAATGGTATTTGAATTTACATGTCCAAGCCTCATATGCCACACATCAAAAGAATCAACATGATAAACTAAATAGTCATCTACTTGAAATAAATAGTTATTACAAGAAACCAAATTTAGTTTAAAGAGGCCATCACACACATAGCCTTTGCCAATAAAAGTACCATGTCTAGTTATTACAACTTTATTTGACTCAAACACTAATTTATATCCTTCTCTACTAAGAAGTACTCCACTAACAAGGTTCTTCTTCACACTAGGCACATGCATCACATTACAAAGAGTTAACGTGTTCCCCGATGTAAACCGGATGTCCACATTTCCAACTCCATAAACTCTAGCCTCAGAGGAGTTCCCCATCGTCACAGTCCTATCCTTTACTTCCTGATAGAAAGAAAAGGAAGAAACATCAACACCGATGTGAACAGTTGCCCCTGTATCAACCCACCAATCGGTAGATTCACATGCCAAGTTAATTTCAGAATTAATTAATACTAACCTGTCATCTAAAGTAACCATGTTAACATGAGCAGAAGATGCAGCCTCACCATGACTATGGTCCTGACCTTTCTTCTCTTTGCACTTGTTTGCAAAATGTCCCGGTTTCCCACAGACCCAGCAAACCTTCGACTTTTTGTCCTTTTGGATATTTGAACTAGGTTTGAAAGACTTATTCTTAAACTTCCTGTTATTCTTCTTATTGCCATGAAACTTCGGTTTCCCTTCTACAACATTGGCTTGAACACTGTCTTTGACCCCAGAAGATGAGCCTTGTAAGATTTTCATCTTACCTCTATCTTTTTCTTCTATTTGTATGGCCACCATAAGATCATCAACGGACATTGCGTCCCTTTTGTGCTTCAAGTTAACCTGGAAATCCTGCCATGAGGGTGGTAGCTTATCTATAAGCGCCGGAACTTGGAGCCTCTCGTCAACGGGAATGCCTTTCCCAATGATCTTTGCTACCAAATTCTGTATTTCAACAACTTGGTCTCTAACAGATTTGTTATCGACCATCTTGTAGTCAAAATACTCGCCTACAACATATTTTTCTTCCCCTTCATGCTCCTTTCCAAATTTTTTATCAAGGGTATCCCATAGCTCTTTAGCAGATTTAGTATTCACATGCAAATCATATAACTCATTGCTCAAGACACTCAATATTTGTCCATGGCACAGTTCATCATCTTGTTTGAATTTATCAATATCAACAGCCTTAGTAGTTCCAACTTCAGATGAACTAGCAGTCTTGTCAGATTCAGAAGATACAGTTTTTTCCACATGAACATCAGAAATAACATAGAATATGTTCAATTGAGTCAACCAAAATTTCATCTTTGTTTGCCATCGCATGAAATTCTTTCCATCAAATTTATCAGGCTTCAATGATTTGTCAACACCCATAATTGCAGTAGTATTCAATCAACAAGAACAAAGATTATCTGTTTCAAGATTGTTGGGATTGTCACATAAAAGAGGGCTGAAATACTACTAAAATTATGCACATAATATGACAAATATACACTTAAAATTACTAGAATGAGTATAAGAATGAACCAGGTTCGAGGCACGCTATGCGTTGTCCTTGAAACAGATACGCCGCCCTCCGTGCACAGGCGAAAATCGCGTTCCGTTCCCGAGATACAACGAACCACACCGTCAGTTTAAATGTGCACTTCAAATCAAACTGACTGGATCTCAATCAGCGGAGATTCTATTGCTCAATGATGGACCAAGAATCAAGAGAGAAGAAGAATGAATTATTTTTGTTGTTTCTGTCACCCTTCTCTGTAGAAAATCGTTCTCTATATATAGAAGAACGCATTTTGGTCTTTTCTGGAAGAAGAGACGCACTTTTCCGCAGAGAAACGGCCATTTTTTCCTGTAACCGCTTATGCGATCGATCGCTTTATAAGCCGATCGATCGCTTTGCGATCTACCGCACTTATTTAGCCTAAAAACACGATCGACCGTTTTATCGCGGTGCACAAATCCTAATATTCCAGTAAATACGATCGATCGTATTTGTCACGGTCGATCGTAACACGATCGATCGCGTTATTTTTGCCGATCGATCGCAGTATTTTAAAATTAATTTGTTTAATTTCAAGTCAAATTTCAACACCTAATGGTTCCAATCTGGATGAAAGGACTAGGACGGAGGGCCTGCATGCCGGACAGGAGGTGCATTGCCAGTAGTTCGGGGAAGGAACGGAGGCTTGTGCAAAAAAAGAGGAATGAATGGAGACGAATTAGAGGCAGGCTTGGTGATCAACTGCGTCTGATTAAGACCCTTGACATCCAATCAAGGGTTAGATAAGTATTTGAGTGCAGAAACCTATTATGTACCTTTTTTTATGAAATCTACTCTGTACCTAAGTACATTTTCCATCCTCTTTTTTTTAGTTGATAATGAAATTTTGGGGCTAATTGGATAGTGAAAAGGGGATAATTAATGGGTTGTTTGGATAGTGAAAGAGTAATGAATGTGAAATCAAATTCAGGTGAAAAAATTCATTGACTTTCATGATGAATGTGAAATTCGTTTGGATAGTGAAATTTTTAAGATGAATATAATTGGTCATGTGTTTGGATAGTGAATGTGATAGAGTAAGTAATTTTTTATATTTTGACTATTTTACCCCTGCATGACCTCTTTTCTACACTCCGTCCGACATTAGTAATACCATATAATTTTCCAAAATGGATTAATTTTAGTTTAATTTGGAAAACTAAATTTTGGTACAAATTTGGGATGGAGGGAGTACTGTTCATGAATCATGATGAGGGCAGAATTGTATTTTCGCAGATGAATTGAATTCACTTTCAGGTGAAAGTCCTGAAAGTGCTCTTTCACCCTGAATTTGTTCTTTCAGGTGAATTTTCTAATTCACCTGAAATTTACTACACAAACCTGTTTCACCCTCTTTCAGAAAGAGGGCTGAATTGACAGTGAATTCAGCCCTCTTTCACTATCCAAACAGCCCCTAAATTTACTTGCTGAATATGATATGCCACTCACCATAAATCCGCCACATGATAATGACCATAAAAGTGATGAATTTGGTGAAAGTCCTCACGGATTTATTTCACTATTTTTGGGCAAATTCTAAAGAATTTGGTGAAAGTTAGGTTAAACTCCATCTTTCAGGTGAATTTTCAATTTCTCTACCCAAACCTCCTTCTGGTGAATGCATTTCAATTGAAGTTTCAACTTCTCTATCCAAACCACCTTGTTTCAACTTGTTTTAGTTACACGGTCATCGTTGTAGATGGTGCAGTGCTACTTTTATATCAACAAGCAGTGACAGTAATGGCCCAGGCTATCTCTTTCCACTTCCCAGCTTTTCCTACTTCAAGCATTGTTTGTTTATTCCGTTCTTAGCTTGACATATCAGCACTTCTATAATATTTCGATTGCAATCTCATGTTTGCCTGTTTTTCTAGAAGATGATTCATGGCAAAACCTTTCTTCCTATGGGCCATTCGTGTCGGATCGGAGGGAGCTCTTACAAACTTTGAGAAATGTGGAGACCGGACATGTGTCTCATGGCAGCCAATGTTGCAAATTATTGAAACTTACTGGACTGCTGTTATATCCTAACTTTTAGGATTTGCTGAATAAGTCATAGTTTGTTTTAAATATTCCATCTATTTTAGAATTTGCTTGTCTTCATTTTATTTAGGAGTCAGTTAGCTGAATAAACTCATAACGCACGGTGGTGTTGGTGTTGCTTGAAATCTTTTAGAAATAAAATTCAGGTTCAACAAAATTATTTCTGTTTTTTTTCTTTGTCTGCTTCTCTGTCTTTATATTTGTTAGAGCCAAGAAAGAAACCAAACCCTATTTGGTGTCTGCGTCCGCCATTCCAGCAGTGTAAGTTGCATAACTTTAATGTCACATTCCCATCTAGGGTTCGTTGCTACAGTACTAATGCCTTTTTAAATGTCTTTCTGGTGTATGGCAGACGTTCAGATCTTCAGAAAAACGGATAAATTTTCAGAAAATGCCTTTTTAATTCCATCTCAATGAGATGTACGTATGGCAGCAACGGAAAAAATTTTAAATTGACTCAAAGACTATTCCAGTATTTACCGAAGATGTGACGAAAATCAACAGAAAAGAAGGGCAATACCAATACCTCTATCGAAAAACAGAAAAGTATATCTTTTAATGCTTTTTGGACTTTTTCCTGTGCTTATCTTCAAATATGTTTTGGGAACTTTCTTTAACCAAAAACAAAAACTTCAGGGATTTTTATTTCCTTTGATTAGCCATATACTCCTCCTATATTTACTTTTTAATCTTAACATAAGTATGTTATGGGGATCTTAGAAAGGGTTCTACTATGGTATAACAATGGAAAAATAGGTCTGATGCCAAAAAAAAGGGGAAAAAGGTCTCGCCTATGATTGACCCCATGTACTAGTTCATTGTAGTGTCAAATTATGTACTAGTGTTATTTATTCTCAAAGCTCTATTTTCAGTAAGTAATACACAATATAATCCAACTTCATACAAGTATCTGCCACCGTTTTTGAAGAAACGATGATGGGGATGGCCGTTTACTACAGTAATTTTTTTGGTTTTTTTTTTGCCGAGTTTACACACAAGCTGCTCAAAGATGAAATCCAAGGCAGACGCGGACCAGCTGTTTTAAACCACCTTTAACGGTTCTCATTGTCAAATTCGTTGATAGGATTTGTCTCGTTTTCTCACAGTAGTTCATATTTGTCCTTTATATATGTGATGGCTGTGATATCAAATCAATTGTTTGGATAAATAGATCAAATTATTCGAAATTAATGCTTCCACTGTGCAAGCTCATTCTAGTGAGTATTCTTGTTTTATAACTATCTTACTGCGTATTCGGCATCAAGAATTTTGGAGTTTATGTGTAGGATTACTACTGATTTGTAGGGAAATTTACAACCGGAATGCGATCATTTGAATGACAAAAAGAAAAGGACCATCAATTGCCAAGATTATTAGAAAGCAGATATATTCAAAGTAACCATATAATGCTAGATCGAGCGAATGAATTTTCAAATGGTTTTTCGAAATCGGCATGACTGGTTAAAGAAATCAGGTTCTTACCTTTATCGCTGCACTATTGGTCTTCTCTTTCTGCTTCCTTTTCATTGCCTTGAAATGTATATATAGGTACCTGGAAAATGTGGAGTGTTCTATAAGTACAAATGAGAGCTTACATAGATAAACATCAATATCCACAATACCGGAGAGAATAAGATGTTACATTCTTACCTTGCTGAATAGACAAATCGCAGGAGCTATTATAGGAAAGGTAATCTTCTCCATATGCAGGTAGAGTATTTAACGCCCCAAACGCCTGTTGGGGTGATGGTAATACTCTCCTAGTTTGGTGGAGATGTCCTGGGCTCGAATCCGGACCCAGACACTTGTGTGAAGGGGCACCTTAGAACTTAGATACGGGTGTGAGTGTGTGCGTGAGTGGGTTCACTGCCTTAGGGCGGTTGTAGCAAAAAAAAATTGTAGTAATTTAACTTGATTTTGTCGGTCAGACAAGAGGGGTTTGAGAAAACAAAAAGAAGGGTAGGATGCAACTTGCAAGTCAACAGAATATACGATTTGTGATAGACGGATGGTGATAGGGTGCACCATAACTTTGTGTCCGGCGTTTTTATGTATAGATTAGATAATAGTTGATATCTTTTTCTAGTAGGAGCCTGTCATTAACTCAATACAAACTGTACCTATATATATATTTATATAGATTTTTGCAATTAAAAAAGAACTGATAGCTTGAGAACAAGACAAGCTACCTAACCATTAAATCAAGTATAGGCAGCATGCTAAACAGAAGTGCCAGTTACAGTTTAGGTCTAACATCAGCACGACAATGAATTTTGTTTTTTGTTTTTTTTATGAGAAGTGAGAATGAACTTTTTGTTGATGACAGGCAAGCAAATTTGTTTAGTATATATAAAGCAGGGAAAATGTAAATTATTGGCATCACTGCAGATTATTATAAAAAAAAAAGTTCGATTCATATCCCATATTAGTTCATTTGATATTCTCCCTCAATCCCATATTAGTTGTCCACATTTGAAAAAAAGGAATATTTGAGGAAACGGAATTATTGCCCTTTTTGCCCCGTCCACTAACCCTTTTTGTTCCGTCCACTCATTACTATGAGAAGGAAAACCCGAAATAGGATGGATAATTTGGGACAGATTTTTTAAATTCAGTCAATTAATGTGGGACAGAGGGAGGGAGTATATTGTTGTGTGCATTTCCTTCTCGAAGCAACGGCTATATTTATGACATGGTCCATAGATATGGATGAACTCTGAATTTTTGTAAGAGCTTCCATCTTTTGCGGCCTGCTCATGAATCGTCCAGTTATAGAACCATTAACATGAATTGTTGTGGCTTTTGTTGTGTCCATTTTTTGTAGCTCTTGTTTATATTTGGGTTCGTCGAAATTGTAAGCAACTTGAATGAGTAAAAAACAGGACTCTCTTATACAGCATCGTGAGGCTTCTTATGAATGCATGGTTCCTTGACCAACTTCCTTCACAGTGGACGTTCCTCACGCAAATGACAAAGTTCACGAAGACAATGCATGAATGAACTTCTGACTGCAACTTGATGTTCGATAAGTTTTCTATTGTCTTGCCATTTTCCTTGACGAAAGGTATTTGAAGTTCGCCTTTTGAGCTAGTGAGTCGCCAAGATTATTGTAACCGTGCACACGGTTATCAGTTATCAGTTATCACCTCGGTTACAATAACGAAGAGCTCTTCGTTTTAGTTTTTGCTGGAATAACTTGTAGTTTATGGTCGTATGAAGTTGATGCATGGAAAGCATCTGACATTATCATGATAGTTACTTCGGGATTTCATGCAAATTTATTGTTGAAGTATAAGTTTTGAGAGCGCACACATGAAATGAGCGAAAATACTGCTATGAAATGAGTGAGAATGGAGTAAGATGACAAAAAAAGATCTCTAAAGGAAGATTCAGTTTTTTATTTTCCTTCTGAAAAAGAAAGAACTGCTCAGTTTTTACAAATAAGTTGACAGTACAACCACAGTATTATCTTGGCAATCTTGCTGACGCCAAAAAAAAATAGTAAATAAATAAATCTTGGCAATCTTGCTATGGCAGCAGTACTGTCCTTTAGAACCTTTCAGAAAAGCATATCTACTCTTGTAAAGAAATGAAGACTTAGCTGGATCAGATTTGCAATCTCAGTTCGGCAGCTAAGCCGTCTCATCCCCAACCAGGGCATTAAAAACGTAATGAGCGAACCGGGCTTCCGCATGTTGCCGGGAATCTTGATATCAAGTCGTTTAAATGCACCTATTCATGGCCATAAGTCTTGCTGCTCGCTCAATCTTGTGGATTGTACGTAAACCTTATATTTTTTGGACTAGATTCTAGCTACATTTCTTCCTTTGGCCTTTGCCACTTATAGTGGGGCCTAGTTTTAGAGAGAGAAATTGAGGATGCTTACTGGACAGTTATCCCTTTGTTTGTAATAAAGGTCAGTCAATGTCTCTTAAGATAATTGTTTGGCACTTTTATCTTAAAACACTTAATTGGCAATATAGGTATACTTACATGATGGTTTATTCTTTTCTTTTTTTGTAATATTAGATTATATCAGCGCCTTTAGATGAGCTGATAAGGCTATCTTTCAAACTGATACAGGCTTCAAAATGTCGACAGTTTCATAAGTATCCACTAAAATATTGTGAAATCTATTCAAAAAAGAAAAGGGAATACTATAAGAGGACGGTTTACATGAGATTGTTCTCATAATATAAAGGAGCATGAGGCTAATCTTTTGAGTCATTGGATTCCAATCCAATAGTGGGTATCAAATAAGGGAATATGTGAGCGTGTCAAATCAATGGATAAGTGAATTTCTTTAGCCGTCAGATCAAGATCCAACGGCTACAAATTAAATTGGCAAAATGAAAGAGATCTCATTTAAACTTTTCCCATACTAGAAGCTCTATATTAATTTTGTCAAAATATATTTACTACTATTTTGTAAGTGTAATCATCATAATCGGCTAAGTAGATGGGTAGACTCTTAACTATAGACATTGGGTTCTTGTTTGCCCTTAATTAAGAAGTAAATTGGACTCATGGAGAGGGTGGAATAATTAATTTTTATAGTTCATTGCATGGTTGATTGACAACAACTCAGGAAGGCAAGAAAGTCCGAACGCACAATAGATGAATTTTTATAGGGGTTATTTTTCTACTTGGAAGTAGGATATCGTATATCCATATATCTTTAAAGTGTAAATTAGATGAATATTTTACCGCATGAAGTGCATAGAGGTGATTCTTCTCTTCATTGAGACCAAAGTCCGAACGCACAATATAGTTATCTCCAAGGCAGCTCCATTTAGCTTCTTCCAGAAAGAAAGATCTCAATGCGCAGTCGACAGCTTTAGCAACCAGAGGTCCCGCAACTCCTGATGCCACTTCTTCCACGGCAGACACCTTTCAAAAAAATTGCGAAACTTGCCTAAAAATTTAACCTTCTAACACGATGTCCAACTCCATTTCAAGCAAAGTAACAGAGCGATGCCGAAATTGCAAAAAAACGGTAAATGTACTAGAACTCACGTTGGTAATTGGTAAAGCTCGCGAGAGTTCATTGCTCGCGCTCAGCGGATTCGGACTGAGACCTCTGAAATACAAACTTCTTTGGACGTTCAGCGGCTTCGGACTGAGACATTGCACATCTAAATACAAGACGGCTTGTTATTACCGGAATAATGTTAATGTTAAACTTCTTTAGACTGCCTAATCCATAACGTATTCTGCTTCACCAGTGGAAGCAGATGTTTCTCTTTTCATTGACTTGCGACTAGGAAGAGCAGGGCAATCAGCCCCTGAGAGCACTGTACCCGCTACCAATGCCTCTGGATACTTAAATCCATCCACACATCAAGCTTCCTTGGGCATGGTCCCGGGCTCCCGGCCATCCCACCAACACTCTGTTGATTTCCAGGTAAATTGTACGATAGTGATCGAGGATAGGGAATGTTGGGAGGCATCGATCAGCATAAATACCAAGTGCTTCAATTGACCACTTTAAACCAATAACTGATTAAGGCTAGAAGATCTGTCTGCCAACTATATCAAATTCAATGGCTGCAGAAGAAATTTGGAAAAACTTATCAATTTCAAGATCATTTTTTAATACAATTTCAGGATGACTTTGAGAGAATTATAAGTTCACAAAACTAAGGCCTCTAATGGGTTCAGTTTACACATGTCGAGATCTCCATCCACAAAAACCTGCCCCAACTGCGTGGGGTGATGGATCTCGGTAACACAAGATACATGAAATTTGAGATAACTTAATGAACAAAAAAAAAATTACAGCCAATCTATGACGTAATTGGCACTTAGCCCCATCATTGTCATTTAACTGCTGCTTGATCAGTGTGTCCTGTGAATGTTATGCAAATAACGCTGCGAGCACTGAATTTAGTTTCACCTCTTGCGCTTATATCTGCACAGGAGAATATGATACCACAAATGAGAGAACCTTCTACAAAATATTTCAATACGTCAATGGACACTATACATATACTGTATTTACCTCGACTTGCTCTTGAATGAACTCTTTGACTTTTTACTAGCACCTCCAGATGCATTTTTCTTTGACAATGCCCGTCTTTGATTTGCTTCAGACATGTCACTCTGAAAGAGTTCTTTCATCTCCTCTGTCCTAGATTGAGTTCTTTTGGAACCACGTTTTAGAGTCTTATTAGCCTTTTTCACAAACAAACCAGCATCTTTTGCCTTTTTAATGGCTTTTGCTGCTTTTGCCTTCTGGTATCCCACCTCAACGAGTGATTTTCCTTTCTTGTTGTTCGTACCAACCTGCAACAAAACATTGTTTAATTTCAGTTGAATTGTTCCTCCAATGGCCAACATATTCCTCCAGTGGAATAAATGTCTTAAAAGTCACATTTTTACTATAGGAATAATTGTTTTGAATTACTCTTCAAGTGGAAAAGCCACCTAAGCAATAATCCTTCCGTCCCATATCAAGTGTCCTATTTGCCGTTTTAAAGTGAACTATCTAGTTATAGAACACTTAATATGAGACGGAGGAAGAAGAAGGGAATGTAACATCACAACAACTTGAATATGGAGCAACATAAATATCATACTTTTTTTCTGAAATAGCTGTTCGTTAGAGCAGACACAACATAAAATATAAGCTATACAGCCACCAACCTCTCCACCATTAGTTTCATCTTCTTCCTCTTCCATTTCTCGAGTTGCTTCTAGTCGTCTACGCTTTTTTCGAGGCATGTTTTTCTAATAGATAGCAATCACATGAGATATGCAGCTATTACTTCATACCATTAAAGCATTAATGAAACATATGAACAATTAAAGGATGGAAATCAAGAAAACCTCACGCTCCCGCCGTCTTTTCTCTTTCAATTTAAGCTCTTCTGCTTTATCAGCACTAATAACCTCATTGGCCCCACCATAGTTTTTCACCTTCGATTCCTATGAAATCAAACAAATGCCACCATTGCGTGGACACATGAACATGTGAAATGTGAATATCAGATAGCAAAATCCACACAAATTCTAGTACTAATTAAGAAGACAATATCTTGATCAATATACATACTTTCGCAGCTCTAACTAAAAGTTTCTTCTCTGTCTCCGTAGTGAACCAAGTTCTTTTAGGTCGCGAAAAGATCTCTTCTTTGTGTTCAATCATGTTTTCTGCCTGCAAAATCACAGCAGTCCAGATTATTATCACTGGAATAATGGTAATAGTCAAAGAGATGTTGCACAGACTTTTATCTACAATGGAAAATACAATAGACCTTTACAGCTTCCATTTCAGCTTTTCGTAATTCCCTCTCTTCCCTATCCAGTAAAAAATTATTTTTATTGAGAACAAACAGCACATCAGAAACAAAAAAGTAGGAAAATACAAAGAGAATTACTTTTCTTCTTGAAGAATAGATGCAACTTGGTCTTCCATTTGTTCAATTGTCTGAGACCATTTGGCTATGGACTGCTCTGCAACTATTCGACTCTTCAACATTGAGCCAGCTCTTTTTGCCTAAGGTCGAAGTGCTTGAAAATTTCAATATCATGTGTTGCACATTTCAAAACCACGTCAATGAGCGTAATTACTTGTTAATCAACCAAATTGTTTTCTCTCCTTCTAAATACTTTTTAATTGAAGCATCCATCATTAAGGGACTTGGAACCAATTGCAGGAAACTGGTTTCAGTTCCACAAAATAACAAGTAATCGTTCACCGCTGAAAAAAAAAAGTAAAAACGTGGGAAAGGGTATATCTACATACTATGGCTTTCAGGAGGGAGTAATCGTTATCAGTGACAAAAGTAACAGCATATCCTTCTCTACCAGCTCTTGCAGTGCGACCGACACGATGAACATAGCTGCATATGCAAATAAGTGTCATATTGCAAGACCATGAAAACATAAACATAGTTAGTCTCTTAGAATGTCTATATATACTACCTTCACTAATTTTCAACTAGAAGGAAACTCCACATATTATTATTATAGTCCACAACTGTGAGGAAAGGAGTCATCACCTTGTAATGTCTCGTGGGCATGCAAAGTTAATAACTGTCTGAACTCCAATAATGTCAAGACCCTGCAGTAAAATATAAACAATTGACTGTTATAACTCATAAATAATATGAATCATGGTGAATTGTCAAAAGAAGCATGCATCAGAATTTTATGGTCCCTTCCAAACTCATACTCTTGAAGCAACAAGTAAATATATATAGTCTGTAAAAGCAACATACACCGATCTAGCTATCAGAAATTAACAGACTGAAGTCTCAGTTATCCAAAATATTATTGCTACTCACACGGGCAGCAACATCAGTGGCTACAAGAAAATCCACTTCTTGCTTTCTGAAAAGCTCAAGGGCCTACAAAGACAGATCACACAGGTACTTAGCAATGGCAGCAAACTGTGGAGTGCGTTCTATTTACTTGAAAAAGTTGACAATGTACAATATACAAAGATAACATGATATATATCTGAGAATATGAAAGCTGATGAAGTATACTAGAAAATGACTATATTTGCAAAAAGATTACAACCCCAAGTTTGCTTGGATAGACTACGTCCCAACTGATTCGACAATGTTTCATAGAAAAACAGATATTTGTACAAGGGCTATATTTGCAAAAAAATATGTATTCCTATCATCTGAGTCTGTTAATGACGTAGTCAGCGACTCAGCATGTTCTTCAAAGAAGCTATTGTAGATGTGAAATAAGAAAAGTACTTGACTAAATTAAGCATTTACAAGTTCTTTTTTAGTTAACCAAGTGTCATTGAAGTTCTCGCTACAATTTTATTTTTTTGATACTTAAATCCTAACCCGCAATGATAGAAGTATTATACAAGGGAGAACCTGACAACATAAAAAGGCACTTAAATAATAAAGCAGAGTTTCTGGTCAACTGTGCCATCAAGCTTTAAGGTCATAACCTTTAGTAATTTGTATGTTTAGTGCTAACCTGAAGATGATAACCTTTTTAGTGAATGTTCTTGAGCATAATGAAAAAAGAACGGCCTCCTGATTTGCTTCACGATTACGACGAATCCTAAGAACCCTGCATTCATTTTCAGAATACGTAATGAGTCTCCAACAACAAGAGAGATGGCATTAATTGTATATAACTTGCAACATCATCAGTGTTTTGGGAAAGAATATAACAAATTTGAGAAAAAGAGGACCACATTCTCAAGAAACCAGACAGATACATTGGACAAGAATTTAGCAAAATAGCAAGTAATAAATCTAAAACATTAAACTTAACAAACAAGTTAATATTTGCAGTAAGCATAGAGCAATCTCAGTCACTTTTTTAAGATTGCCACCCCCCCCCCCCCAAAACCCAGCTCTCCTCCCCCCAAGATGCCACGGGCTCGAAATTCAAACAACATAAAAAAAATGTCACTGCAATCTCTAAAATAAAAACTCACTCAAATAAAACATAAAAGACAGAAATAAACAAAACTTTTCCTAGAAACAGGCAGACAACATTTCATGCAAATTCATCTCCTATTTAAACCTGGAAAAAAAATACATCTGAATCAAAGACAAGGATGTATTGATGCAAGTAGAAAAAGAAAAATTCATAACACTTGGTTGATTATTTCCGTAACCAGATAACCAACTAAAAAACTTGAGAACAATCGGTTAAGAAAATATTACTGAAACCTTGTCAATATCAGAGGAAATAATTAATTAAGAAATGAAATTGTATGGTATAAATTTTATGACTCAGAGAAAGGAGTGAGTATTCATATGGGAATACTCTTCAGTTAAAGTAGCAGGGCGTTTTGTAGATGGATCAGCTGAAAGGCGGACGGGCTTGGTAAGAGAAAGCTTAACAAGTTCATCAATATCCTCTGTCATTGTAGCCGAAAATAACATGGTCTGCCTACGTTTTGGGCAAAGGTGGATCTGCAAAATGATACGTCAAGCCAAATATTATACACCACGAATGCCAACTCCATATGCTTTCATTCTTATGAAGTTCTATAGAAGCAAGTATTATCAATTAATTAATGGAGAACTGCCATCTCAAAATCGGATATAAGAATAGGTTAGCATTAGTTAACAGACATGACACTATGTGATTCTCCACCTATAGTTGCTAGACTCTGAACACCTTCAGCCTCTAGGTAAAACCTGCCCAGTGAACTGTGAACTCACACAACACAATTTGATCGAGTCAATCACCTGGTCAATGGGAGGTAACAATCAGCAGTTGGGCAAGTGGCTGGCTGCCTACTTAAGTTGGTTAGTTGGCAAGGGACAGAATTGACTTGCACTCTCAAGCCGGCTGTGTTACAAATGGCAGTATGATAATACTGTTGCTTACAAGAAAAGAAAAAGCCTCGACTCTTCTCAACTTTCTTCTTCATTTCCAGCTGGTTCATGAGTGATAAACAGGCCTTTCGAATTTCTATTTTTATTTGGCTTATGTGCACATTATAATGGACATACCCATAGTAACTACAGAAATGAGATATAAAGTCAAACTAGGAAAAATAAGACAAGGAAAGATCCATTTCCTTTTAGTTTCACTCTTAAAGATAGTTTACTGGAAAATGTTAGTATTTTGATTGTTTAGTAGTCCACTGACGAAAAGCAATCAACCAATTAATACAGTTTATAGCTTTTCACTTTTATTTTTTAGGGAAAAGAGACGATTCAGCATGGTCAATTAATATACTTAATGGTAATTTCGAGCAGGTTGATGTAAGAGAAGAGTCAACTAGCAAGGTTGTCTGTCTACGCATCGGATTCATGTGTGACTTGTTACATTAGTATTTCCAATTTCACTCAAAGCAAGACTGACTTACCAATTCACGAATTTCAGCACTAAAACCAAGTTCAAGAAGGCGATCTGCTTCATCGAGGATCAATACTGCAAGATCTTCTAACCCCACAGACTGAGAATTACGCAGATGATCTATCATTCGCCCTGGAGTGGCCACAACTACGTCAGGTCTCGATCTCAAAGCTGCTTCTTGCATCTGAATCAGCACCAAACTATGACATCTTTAAAGGTAGCAAACGAGTGGAAAACGAAACTTGCATAACTAGATAAAAAGTTCTTTCATTCATGTGAGATATGTGTTGCCCCAACCACATAAAACAAAACTCTGGCAATAGTAGAAAGAAGGGAAAAAGTGAATGACAAAATAACTGCAGTGTCTCAAGCTAACGCTAAACCCCCCGAAAAAGAAGCATTCAGCAGTATAGTAACAAAGTCTACCAAGAACCTTAACTGCGAACCTTTAAAGAAAGCCCACCAACAACAAGTGCACATCTGACATCAGTAAATTGTGCAAGTTTCTCAATCATACTATGGACCCTGACACGTTGAAAACAAAAAGTTTGAAACTTTAGTTATTGCAGACTAAGGTACTAAAAATGGGAATCAAGAGATATATTGTAATTTAAACAGGTTCAATAATCATAAACATAATCATAATCATAATCAAGTAGCGCCTTTTCCCAACTATTTGGGGTCGGCAACACGGATCTTCCTCCATTCAGGCCTGTTTTGGGCTACCTCTTTTGTAAGAGATAGTAAAGTCAAATCTTTTTTTATTAACTCCATTCAAGTTTTCTTAGATCTCCCTCTCCCTCTTTTAACATCGGTTACATGTATCCGGGCATCTAAAGGTCTTCTTTGCATGTGCCCATACTAACGCAACCTACATTCCCTCAGCTTTTCCCCTAAAGGAGCTACTCCTAGACTCTCACGAATATATTCATTTTTAATCCTATCTCTCCTAATTATCCCACTCATCCACCTTAACATTCTCATTTCGACTACATTCAACTTATCTATATGACTCTTCTTTGGTGCCCAACACTCTGCTCCATAGAGTATTGCTGGCCTAATGGCTGTCCTATAGAACTTGCCTTTAAGCCTTTTTGGCACACGCCTATCATACAACACCCCCGAGGCTGCCCTCCACTTTACCCACCCCACATTAATCCTATGCACCACATCACTATCAATATCCCCTTCTTTATAGATAATGGATCCTAAGTAACGGAATTGATCACACCTTGGCACTTCTTGCCCATCTATTTCAACTAAGGTTCAATAATCACCATATTCCTAAAAAAAAGTTAAATTTCATATAAAGTTTCGAGCTGAGGGTGTACATTGACCAAAATTAGTAAGATATGTCGTGAGCTTAAGAGGCTAGCCACAACACTTGAGGAAAAATCATTCAAAACCATCTCCTGGCCATGTAAGGTAAAAGTTGTTCACATTTCCAACAATATGATCAAACTTAAAATCCTATAAATTATTAAAGAACTCAAAATCCTAAAAGAAAACAAGACATACTGTACAGCCAATTCCCTCGTTGGAGTCAGAATCAAAACACGGGTTGCAGGGATCCGCTTTGGTCGGTAGAGAAGCCTCTCCAAAACAGGTAACGTGAAGGCAGCTGTCTGAATAAAGCATCAAAATTGAGCCAGAAATGCATTTCCAAACACAAAACAATAACCAACTAAAAGTACAGTTTTACCTTTCCAGAGCCAGTAATGGCGCTACCACATATATCACGGCCAGTTAAGGCCAAAGGTACGCATGCCGCCTAAAGCCCAGTGACAGAAACAAAAGAATATCAGAAGATAGAACCCGATATAATTATACATCAGGGAAAGCCCTGTAACTTCATCCAATTAATGGAACAGCCGTTAAAAGGACAAATTCCAGTTCAAGGATATACATTCTGAGAGCAAGTGAGATGAAATGTCATTTAGCATGATATCCAAAAGGGAAAAAAAATGGTGATTTTACTAGTCACTTGACCATGTAATGCTGAACAAAGTTCTAGAGACGGATTACCTAAAACCAAGTCACTCTGGCATACCTGAATTGGCGTGGGCTTCCTATACCCCAATGCATTACATGCTCTGAGCAAAGGTCGAGAAAGATTCAACTCAAGGAATGAATCCACATGGAAGGAAGCACCTTCTGATGACCCAAAGAACGAAGCAGCATCAGTCTTCTCCACATTCCCCGCATCGCCATCTTCCGCTTTATAAGCTTCCTGCAAAAAACCAAACAAAAAACACATTCAAATCTCAATTTTTTTATCAACAACCAAACAGGAAAAAAAAAAAGGGAAGCAACCCACTTGCTTGTCCAGCACAAGACCGTTGGCGGCGTCGTTTCCGTCATCGTCGATGGGCAAAGGAGGGGGGCGCTGCTGGCGAGCTTTGACGATCTTGTCGTCAATGGAAGTGGTGCTCCTCCTGGCGTGCTCCTCGGCAACTGATTCGGTGTAGGAGGCGAATTCCCACGGGGATTGACCTTCCTTGGATTCTGATTCCGGCTCATCCTTTTCGTCATCTGAGGTCAAATCCTCAAATACCAAGTCGTCGTCCATGGCAAGAAAGCTGCACAGCAATGGAGGGAAGGAGGAGGTCTTTCTAAAACCCAGAAGCTGGAAATATGGCACTGGAGGGAAAGCCTCTCTTTCTTGCCTACTGGACACCGGTTCGATCACCCGACTAGATAGACCGGTCATCGGTAAGTCACTCAAAGCCAAAATTGAGGTAAACCTAAGTACTTCCCTGTTCGTCTGGATTGCAAAATGAGTGATTATTTCGAGGGTTGGAGCCCTTGCAAAGAGAAATATGGGTGGGCTACATATATTAAATATCAGAGATATAGTGTAAAAAAATATTTGTCTTTGATCTTTATTATATATTTCCCTGCTCTAACATATACTCCCTCCGTTCCAAAATAAGGTGTACATTTTAGAAAATTCTCATTTTTATTGGACCATAAAGCCCAAAAGGAATTCACATGATTTTTTCTCCCTTGTATCCCGTCCAACTCTTAAGATCTTTCTTGAACAAAATTTTAGTCAATCTTTCCAAGTCTCTTCCAATTTTAGATAGAAGAAGTCATGTGATTTAGCAAAATGCACACAGTATTTTGGAATAATAATATTTCTAAATGTACATAGTATTTTGGAACAAAGGGAATATGTATTTGTATCAAAAATAATCTTAACAACCATGCATCAAGGTAGAATACAAATAGGTTACACGATAAATTAGTTGTCATATCTAGGGGTGTTCATGGACGTTTGTGTCCGTTGGTCTGTCCGCTATTTAACGCATGATCAATATAGACCACGAACCGGACACAAACGGGAGCTCTCTGTCCGTTTTAATGGGGTGCTACGGCTACGGACATCCGTGTCTGTTACTGCCCTATATGTTATATTTTTTACTTTTGTGAATTATGAATATTAGATTAAATATTGAACTTATTTGTGGGAATATATTTTAATAAATTATGGATATTTTTATAAATAAATAAATTTATTTTTTAAGTATAAAAATTAGGAACTAGACATATTAAAAAAATTAGTTTATTGTCCATAAGTGTTCACGGAGGCACCGAGATAAATTTTCTAATGGACAACACCCCCTTATTAAGGATGGACGGTTATCCGTATCTAACCATGTCCGTGAATACCCCTAGTCATATTTGTATCCAATATGTATTGGATATAGATACAGTATCAATGAGGTTGCTAGCTTATCCTATATATATCCAGAATTTAAAAAAACGTACGTTTCCAACGTGGATCATATCTGTATTCAATATATATTTATAGATACAGTAGCTACGAGGTTGCCTGTGTATCCAGGATTAACGAAAACGTACATGTTTCCAACACGGATGCACACATGTCGGATACGGGCGGGATACACCAGGACACGGGATTCGCCTCCCTCTCTAACCCGACTTCCCGTCTTCCTCTTCCCAGTGGAAGCAAGCGAAGGAGAAGAGGAGCTCTCTCCTCGGCCAGTGACGTCTCCACCCACCTCTCTTTCCCTTCTCTCCTTTCCACGATAAGTCTAAATGCTTCTCTTCCCAACGAATCTCTCCTCCGCCACCAGCAGTCCAGACATCTCCGTTCGAAGTTCTCCTCGACCACCAACAGTTCAGGCATCTCCCTATCGAAGCTCGCCTCTCCTCGTAAATTTAAGGGTTTTTCAAGTATAAAAATTTGGGCTTTATTGTTTTATGGTAAACTGAAAGCAGATTCCATAGGGGTAGTTTAGTGCCCAATACATATTTGTCAAAATTCACTGTACATGCATGCTTTGTGTCTTTACTGATTTTTGGTTTTAGGGTATGAAAGAGTTGTTAATATTGTGCCCAGTACATGTTTGTCAAAATACAGAAGTTCTGTTTCATGAGATATGATTCATTCTAACTTTTTCTTTATGTCAATTTGAGGTATCTATCACATGAAATGGAGAATTAGCTTGAAATCATCGTTAGATTCATAGGGTGCTTTTGAAATATGGGATTTTGAGTAATGTATCTGACTATCTCTATTAAATTACTTATCTTCATTACTGGTACAATAAAATTAGAAATTGCGTTGTGATGTTTGTTGAATCCCATTGGAAGTTTGGACTACTTTTTTAATTTTCTTTCAAAAACCTTCACATGTTCCTCACAAGTAGCTCAAGCCTTATGTGTATTTTTATGGTGTTGCAATACCAAAAAATATATTTAAAAATTATATAAATAATATTTTATTAACCATATCGTATTCTACTTTTTGGAAAAATGATGTGTCCCTGTGTCTATATCATGTCGCTATATTCGTATCTGTACTTCCCAAATCATAACATTAACATTAAATATACTCACAACATATAGCATGATATAATTTGCATCAAAGTTATTAAGATGCATGCATTTGTAGTTGGTATGATACTATGATTAAAAAGTCAGCTAATTAAGCATCACATGAACTACTTTTACATATTTTATAACGCATTGTTTGGATAGTGAATGCACCCTCTATTCATTGTCAATTTACTGGAAATAAGTTTGGATAGAGAAGAAGGGAAGAATTGAAAATTCTCGTGAAAGTTCAATTTCTAGAAAGTTTGGATAGTGAAAAGGGGAAGAATTAAAATTTTACATAAAATTTCCATTCTTCCTCACTTTTACTTGAAATTAATGAAGTTCCTCTCAAAGATTTTCACCAAATTCTTCTTCACTTTCATGTCAGCTACAATTATTGACTTTTTTCATATTAATTGTTACACATTCACATTCTCGCCTATTTCTCTATCCAATCGAATTTCTTATTTTTTCTAAATTCAAAATAATTAATTTAAATAAATCTTACTTCAATTGTTTTGCGGTTTCACTATCCAAACAGCCCAAGTCTCAACTTTCATCGCTCTTCAGTGAAACGGCTTTTTCCTCTTTTTTTCCCATACCATGGCATTAAAGGGCGAGAAGGAAGAAGTGGGTAAGAGTTGTAGGGTCACTAGGGTGTGGCATCGTATTCCATGTGAGGGACATTATTGAAGCTCGGCCTTGTCCACAGACCACAGTTGGCGGCCCATTTTTCCCCTTCCTGCAGGTCTCATCCTCCCCAGCTAAGCTCATCCCGCTATGTCCCTATTCTCAATTTCTCATGATGGCATTATCTGTTTCCCACTGCTCCTTTGTCCCAAAGCACACTGCCATAAGAAAAAGGAAGACAGCACTGAACTCCATGACATGAGACCTTACCACTTGACGTTAGGGACCACATCATGTATCTGTCTCTGGCCCCATCTCTCCTGAAGGGGTACTATACCTGCAGGATTTGATCCCGAATGGCGAGGGCATTATCTAGGCTTGTCACCTGAGGCTGAAACCATGGACCACAAACAAACGACCACCACAGATAGCTAGATTGTACTGTTTACATTCAGTGCATGCATTTGAAACAGGAACAACGGAACCCTACTACCAGTTGATTACCATTTGTCAAATTTTAAGCCTGCAGTGCCCCCCAAATTGTGAAGTTCAATTCTTCGCTAAGAGCCCCCGTTTTTGGTTGTTTGAACTTTGAAGCGATGAAACAAGTTCCAGTCCTCACTCCAACGGGGACACTACTGTTAGCTGTACTGAAATGCTTATGTATAAGTTATTAGAGATGCGTCAGATGCCCTTGTAGAAATATGAAGTATATGTATAAACATTTTTCTTTTTTTTTCAACATGGCTAAGATGAGAGGCATGCCCTTGTCTCAGAACAAAGTTTCAGCAATCAATCAGGTGGAACCGGGGAACGTACTCCCTGCCAACCTATTCGTTTGTTTTTACTTTCGTCTAGTAGAACTCTAACAACACAAATTACCAAGCATAACACGGATAAGTAATTAGATTATACACTTAAAAAGGGCATGTTTGAAGGGATCAAGATTCAAGAAAAGTTTAAAGGAACAAACTTTTTCACGTTTGGTAAAAATATGACAATTTTCACCGACTGGCAACCATTGGATGCTCGCTCACTCACTCACGTGATGAATGCAGGGCAGACCACCAAATTTGTCCACAATCTAGAATCTACTCCAAACCCCCAGACTATGGGTCCTACACCCTTCCCACTGACTCCTCAACCTGCCTTGTCTTCCTCTCCGCCCTCCACTAGTCCCTCCATTCGCAGCAATCCAACTCCCCCGTGAAAACCCGCAAACTTTTATCTCTGCCTCTCACAAACAACGCATCCGTCCATGCGAAGCAAAACCAGTTCGACCACCCAATGCTGTAAACAATACTTGTAGAGGACACACGGCTGCTGATTCCTATTGGCGGCCATGTTCCTTCACTGCCTCTTCACTCGTCGACCACCTGCGTTCCTCGTTCTCCTCTTCCTCCTCCTACCTATCTTCTCTTTACTTCCCACTCTCACTCGAGCTCAGAAAGACGCCCTCAGTGCCGCATACCTCAAGCTCCCTCTCGTCCACAAGAACTCATCCGCCTCTCCCCGTGATACCCTTGCCGCTGACTTCCACAGGCTCTCCGCTCTCCGCGCTCCCCTTGTCTCCGCCGCCTCCACTGGCTCCGGCCTGTACCTCGTCGACCTCCATCTGGGCACGCCGCCCCAGAAGCTGCAGCTCGTCGCTGACACCGGCAGCGACCTCGTCTGGGTCCGCTGCTCCGCCTGCCGGAACTGCTCCCGCCACCCTCCCGGATCAGCATTCCTCGCTCGGCACTCAACCACGTTCTCCCCACTTCACTGCTACAGCCCGACGTGCCGGGAGTCTCTTCCGCCGTCTAAGCCGCCTCCCTGCCGGCGCAGTCGCCTCCACAGCTCGTGCTGGTACCAGTACGAGTACGCGGACGGGTCGTCCACGTCCGGGCTCTTCTCCCACGACCGGGTGACCCTCAATGCCAGCTCCGGCAAGGAGGTGAGCCTGCCCAGCCTCAACTTCGGGTGCGGATTCCGGGTGGCGGGGCCCAGCCTAAGTAGAGCCCGCGGCGTGCTGGGCCTGGGACGGGGTCCCACGTCCTTCGCCTCCCAGGTGGGGCGGCGCTTCGGCAACAAGTTCGCCTACTGCCTCCTGGACTACACCCTCTTCCCGCCGCCCACCAGCTACCTCCTCATCGGCGGGCCCCGCCTGCCGCCGACTCCCCGCCCACTCAGCTTCACGCCGCTCCTCACTAACCCCCTCTCTCCTACCTTCTACTATGTCGGCATCGAGGCCGCGGCCGTGGACGGGGTGCCGCTCAAGGTGGACCCCTCCGTGTGGACCCTCGACGGCGACGGCAACGGGGGGACCGTCATCGACTCAGGAACTACGCTCACCTTCCTCCCGGAGCTGGCCTACGGGGAGATAATGAAGGCGTTCAGAGGGAAGATCAGCCTGCCGAGGGTGGATGGCCCGGCGCCGGGGATGGACCTCTGCTACAACGTGTCTGGCAATGGGATGGCGATGGAGGGAAAGCTTCCGCGGCTGGCGTTCAGGATGCTGGGAGGTTCGACGTTCTCGCCGCCGGCGACCAACTACTTCATAGAGGCGGGGGAGGGGGTGAAATGCGTGGCGCTGCAGGCGGTGAAAGGGACGGAGGGGTTTGCGGTGATTGGTAATCTCATGCAACAGGGATTCCTGTTCGTCTTCGACCGGGACGAGTCGCGGCTGGGCTTCTCCCGGACTGGCTGCGTATAATCGTCTTGAACAATGTAATTCTCTCGTCAAATCTTTTTGTTTCGTAGTACAAAAATCTTTATGGTACCATGTTTAATGTTCATTTGATCATTGGATTCTGTTTTTTTTAGTAACACTTCATAAATTTTTTTATCAACGAACATTTCATTGGGATATGATGATATAATACACCATCAGAGACGAGATTCGATTTGATGCCCCAACTTGTGTTTGTCAAAATAAGATGAATTTTTTTTACTGAACCAAAATTCAGTAATATATGCTACTTAGGGCTGTTTGGATCAAGGAATTTCGTATATCGCCTGAGATATCGATATCCCGATAAAATGATATGGTCTAATATCGTTTTTAAAATTTTTTACAATATCTCATTTTTATTAAAAAATATTTTTTTTAAAGAAAAATAGCTTTTCCGTTTATTTTCCATCCTAATATGCATTTTTATGCATATTTTGAAATCTATGCTTTGTCTGAATTAACATAACTCATTTTAGAAGGTAGATTGTGAAAATATAATGTAGAAACTAGTTTTCAACCACCGATATTTTTTTACACAATCTCTCTGATATTTTGTCTCTTTGGTCGACTAATATTTTACCGATATCCGATCCGGAATTCCTTGGTTTGGATAATGAAAAAACAATGAACTTGAAAATAAATAATATAAAATATATTTGGGTAGTAAAATTTTTTACATGAATCTAATTGCCAATGTGTTTGGATAGTGAATGTGATACACTGAGGAATTGTTATGACTTGACCACTTTACCCTGAGCTCCTTCTCTCCCACTGTCACCTCCCCCCGCTATTGTGGCTGACCTTAGGCTCCGAGATTTCTTATCGCCTTATTGCCCCAATACCTCGTCTTCCCCAGGCTCCACCCGCTCCCCACCAACTCTTTGCGTCAAATGCCTCCGCCACGCCATAGCCAGCAAGTTCGCAGCGAATCTTGGGTTCCACAAGTGTTGCGTGTCGGGAGTCCATGGTGACGCCAACGTCTGCCTCCTGCACTGGTAATAATGAGTAGCTCTTCCGTTCGTGTCACGCCCCAAATTTCTAAGACCCCGATATGCGCGGAAGCGATAATCCAATGATGGTTACAAGGGTAGGAAACCTGGGACGGACCGAATACCCGATTCATCACCACAGATCCCATAACATAAAAGGGAATAGCAGGATCATGATGACTTAAACAACCGTTCAAAAGAATTGAAATAACTAAACAATGTCACTGACTTACTAAGCGTGAATTATTTTTACGAAAGCAAATTAAATAACTGAGTGACGCGCAGGCCACAACAACCAGAAAAGGATAAACATCATCAGAAATAAAATAGAATAAAACCTACGCTAATAAATCTTCACGACTCCTACGAACACCAACCTCCACGTCCAAGGAATGCTGATCACGCCTCTTCAGCTCTACGCCCTGCATCAGAAGATGCGTGAGTATTCCAGAGGAAATACTCAGTAGGATGCCAGAAAAACTCACAGAAAAGAAAGGCAATAAGGTAACTCAATGATAATCAGGTCCAATGACTCAGGACAAAATGAACACAGGATTTACTTACCTGGAAAATTACAACACCTGACAACTCTCACTGATCAGGGTAAAATGAATCAATGTAAACAATACGACTCCAGACTTTCAATGAGTAAGGAGATAAGCAAAATATCAGATCGGGACAACCAATGTGTCGAAAATGTCAATTTCTGCTCTCTGATCAGTCCACTTCCTCTATGGACTTCAATACCAGAACATCCTAGAGGTTCTACGTAGGAACCTGGCCAAGCGTCTAGGGATGCTGGCCCCATCAGTGCTTACGGGCACAATGGGCGGAGATTGCAGACCTTCCGTAATGTCTAACAATCTAAAGCGCACGCGTTGCCGTCATCGGCTGAACTACGGAGGTTCATAATCATCGGAGACCACTCTGGGTCTAGCTATGACTCGTGAGCATACTATGATCCAACCTAAGAGTATCAACAAAACTCTTGGCGGAGAAGCAGTTTACATGGAACTGGATCTGTCTACACAACATGGTATTCTCATGAATTCATAATCTTCAACAATAAGACTCTCAGAGGAGTTCAATGAAATTCTCAGTATTTAACAATGACAGACTCTCATGAGGTTAACCAACAGCAGGTATGTGCCTATGCACGGGTGGACTTGAAACTGAACTCTTCGGTATAGACTCTTCCAATGTCATCACCATACACTGATTCAATCAAGGCCATCCCTGGTCCTCACGACTCTTAAGGTGACTCAAAAGCTTACTCCTGGTAGAATAGAAAAGGATAACTCTAACCTGTCATTAGAGTTTCAATGATAGAAGATGCGCGATGTTAGGCACCGCGAAGAGAACATTGACGAACACAATGATTGGCATAAAGACAATACTGCATTCATGATACTATCATAAGTACCCTCTGGAATTCTTATATTATAGTACCCTACTTGTGTGATATCATATATGTATATGAATGGTCTTAGCGTAGCATTTTATTTATAACCGAGAAAGGTCACTGTTATAGACACAACAGCCCCATTCCCGGATTTATCCCGACTTACACAGAATTTAAAAGTCTCTGAAATTTTTATGGCAGACAGCCCTATGTCCGCAGGTCATTACCCAATTTACGGAATAATTTTCCGAATTTTCTACAATTAGTTATGAATTTTAGAGTGCAGTCTGTTGGTGTAGGTTACATCCTGGCCGAGAGCACTACATTAAGTAATAACTTAATTTTCACTTGTTTTCACTAATTCTAACCTTAACCCAAGTCTTTTAGACTCAAAACCACATCATAATAGGCCTTTATTAGCTTCTGGTCAGACCATTAAATGTATAATAATCAGCCTACAAGTCTCTTTTAAAACTGTTTTACCAATTAGTCTTAATGGCACATTAACCCGCGAATTGGACAACTATTCCAAGACACCTCGGCTCCTGGTCAGATCCATTAGAGAGGTCTTAAGGTCCACGAGCAATGCTCCATCAAGGATTTACACTTTCTCTTATCAATACATCCTTTAGTCTCTTCTAGATAATCGTATTACTCATATATCATATCAATTAAAGCATATACTACCTAAAGTGGACAACTTTATTCGGACATAGAACCACAACACAAAGTACAACTTTTGACACAAAAGGACGTCACATACCAGAGGATTCAAATCTGAAATATTGCTGCTTTTGGATGAGAAACACATGGGTTAGACACAAGTTAAATTGATTAGGTCAAAGCATGCAAGAACATGACATCGGTTGATGTATTTCAAGAAAGATGACAACTTTTCTTGACCAGAACCTTAAACCACTAGAAACATGGTACTATCAGTAGATATAGACGGCAAACATATGATCAAAAGTGTAGCAAAAGAATGGTATACCTCAGGGATGTCTTGATCGAATAGTGTATAAGAGAATCACAACAACAATTAGATCGGTATGCAACAATTGAATAAATATCAGCAATTAGGACAATTAATCCCGAACGAAAATAAGTCAAACTTGTCACACAACATCAGCACGTGGTATTCAACATAAAGATCAAAACTTTTATGCAAATAGGCTGTGAGAAAAAGAGCATCTTACAAAAGAACCGGTACTAATTTGCACGTGAACCGGTTTGAAACGAAACCCGCTTCTTTGCGATCTCCACACGAACCGAACCACCACCAAAGCACACTCTACTTGAAGAGGCCTACTGAGGGTTAGGCGAGAAGGGGGAGAACGAAATGGGGAAGAAGAAATCACCAAAGAAAAAGGAAAAGAGGGCTGCCGGTTCCCAAAGGGATGGGCGCCCCTTTTTCCAAGGGTTTATATAGATTTTTCTCCCAAATCTCCACCGTCCGTCTCCACTTCATCCAAGGGCCAAGATCAAACCCAGCCCATCCAAATCTCTAGATTGAGATCTCCACTAACCACAAAATATTCTGATTTGATTGCAATTAAGATAGGGTCTTATCTCCTCTTAAGTAGTTACCAATTTACGTAGGTAACTTACTAAGTAGAAGCAAAACTTTTAAGGACTCTTCTTAGGCCAACTATGAGCACAAGAGAGGCCCATTCAACCTCCCAAAAGAGTGTCCCACGTTCAGCCCATATTTACTATAATTTTAGGCAATTTAAATCTCCCATTAAAAAGATTTCCAAAAAGATATCAATTAGGGTTTTGACTACAACCCAAACTACTGTGTTTAGAACCCCTTAAACAGGTAAATCAGGCAAGATAAGACCCAAAGAAATCCCCCAAAATTAGCCCAAAACGTTTCCCAACGGAATTGCCTCGGGAATCGCAATTCCACTGACGATCGATCGGTACGTATAACGCGATCGATCGTCTCGCGATCTTTGCCTTACGAAGCCGGTCGATCGTCTGCCGATCGAAGCCGTTTGAAGGCGATCGATCGGTCTGACGGAAAACTTCAAATTTTTTATTTTTGAAAGAAATTTCCAGAATTCGAATTTACTCCCAATTAGCAAGGAAAAAAATTACCTTAATAATATAGAAAAAATTACGGTCGCTACAGTTCGCCATTAATCATTTGTGCCTATAAACTACAAGAGCAACAAAAAATGAACTTCTTTTGGAGAAATTGTGTAAAACTTGAAATCGGTCAGTCAGCATAGGAGGCAAGTAGTGAGAGGAGGGGCCAGTCGAGGCGGGGACGTTGTGGGTGTCAGTGACGGTGTGGGTGATGGCCTGGCAGATGGCGCATCAGATGGACATCACCCTCTATGACAACTGCAACGACATCCAGCAATTGAAGTAGTTCACCAGCATCATCATCGACGAGCCAACGATGGAGGTGGGGGTGGTGGCAATGGTGCCATCGAAGCTCGAGCTGGATCATCGGAAGAGTTTACCCGAGGAGAAGAAAAAGGGAGAGCAAGAGGGCAATATGGTAACATCCGATGTACAAATTCATGTGAAAGTCGGGTGAATTTCTAATTCACCTCTCTTTCACCAAACAACCCCTTAATGAATTAACATGGCCACGGCCCTTATTGTTATCCTCCTATTGTCTACGGCCCTACTGAAGTTATTATGTGTGTGTCGCCTACTTGGATTTCATGCTCATTCCTAGTTGGTGATTGACACTAAATCCAATTTGTGGGCCCTCAGTTAATCACCCTTTGGTGGTGAGCATGAGTTCCCCGTATGCGACACACATTTAACAATTTCCCTATCACACCATGATGCTTTGAAATTGCAGGGGAAGCCAGGAGACCAGCAAATTTTTATTTTTTCTAGTAATGAAAATAAGGCCTACAACATTGTCATTTAGGGGAAAGTGAGGTGGCCATGAAAATAAAGCGGAAGAAGAAGCATTTTCTAATATATATATTCCCTCTGTCCGAAATTATTAAAAATATTTTTTTAGTTTATTTTGGAAAACCTTACTGTGATAATAATTTCGGGGGAGCATATGTAGAGAACAACGTGCTTGAAGATTTTCCTCATTTTAACCCCCACAAAAGAAAGATCTTCCTCGTATTGTACATATCATTTGTTGTACTTGTAATTTCTCGTTTAAATAATGAAATGATAGTTCATTTTAAAAGAAAAGACAAGCCACCCACATCAAATATGATTTGCCATAATTTTGATACAGTGCGCCGAGTGATACCAGTTCACATATAAAAATGCTTTCTGAGTGCCTTCGCCAGCATGGGTGACCAAAACTAAGGCCAGGTTTGAGTCTGCTAGGCCGGCCCGACTCAAATGCAGTTGTGACCCGCCCTTCACTCCAACCGTTCACAACTGAGATCTTATCGTGCTACAGCTTGAACACCCTAAAAAACATTGGACCGGTTTCAAACTTTGGCCTCATTTTCCATGAATCCCCTAGAACTTGGAAACACCCAACATACGGCATGGGCACATGGCCATGGGCAACTAGGGTTGCTCACGAGCCGAGCTGAGTTTTGACTTAGCTCGACTCGAACCCAGCTTTTAAAAATTTGGCATGAGCTCGGTTCGGCTCGAGACGAGCCTAAGACATTAACAGCTCGAGCTGTAATTCCTAAACTCGTGTAAATTATTTTTGTCAGGATTTAAACTCAAACACAAGTCCAATATATCAACACACACTAACCGACTGCACTACAAGTTCTTTTATATTTATTATGCACAAAAAAGTTATTTATTACATATTTGAAGTGAACTTCATTAATGACTTTTTTTTTATAACAAGGGATGTCCGAGTCCTTAGGACCCGACTAAAAGGGGCAAGGAAACTGACCTCTTAGAGCATCACATCCCGCCATCAATCTCCTTGGGTGACTAGAAGGGACAAGTCCCACACATCATACACACTGGGTAAATCAGGATATAATCCTGGGTGGGTGGTCAATGGAGTGGGGGTTCGAGTTCATCACCTCCGCTCAAGGGAAGCATGTTTTATCCATCATACAAACACCCCGTTGGTCAATTTTACTAATGTTGTCTCATAATATCAAACCCCGGGACAATCCAGTTCAACTTGTAGTCCAACCAAGCCTGCCAATTTGCCATCAATCAGGGTTGATGAGTGGTCCAATTTTCTATGCGTTTTGGAGCAGTTTGGTTGTGAGCATTTACTACATAACACAATAAAAAATAGAGAAAATAAATACAGGGAAGCCCAATAACTCATTTGATTATTAGCTAAGACAAACCTCCTTAAACTTTCGAATATATTACAAATATTGTATAATGTACCATGACCCATTCAACTCTTTGTCATTTATGAGTGAGATAATAAACTTAAATCCCTTTAAATATGAATCTTCTGAATATTGAGATCTGAAACTAAGTGAATGCCCATATTAGGATATCCAAGTTTGAGTTTCTATAAAAGCCATGTTTTTTTTTTATTTTAGCATTGTCATGCACCAATATGAAAATCCCACATCGGCTAAAAGTATGAATCTAAGGAAAAAAGAAATGAATGGATAATATTTGCATCCAACCAAGGTAAACCAAAATAGGCCAATCTTTTGCATAGTAGAAGGTTATAGGCTTTCTTCACAAAAGAAAGTCAAGCTAGAGCTTCGAGTTAATACGAGTCGAATTAGAGGTTAGCTCGAGCTCAAGCTTTAAAAAAGTCGAGCTTTAAAAAAGTCGAGCCATGCTCGAGTCGAGCCAAAATTCGAGCCTAGTTGAGTAGAGCCGAAAAAGCTCCCAAGCAGACTCACTTCGTGAACACCCTTATTGGCAACTATGATTCACCAAGGGCTAGAAAGAAGAGCAATTTCTTCTCTTATCTGGCGGGCTTGATGGGGATGAAGTTGAATAGTGGTCTCTGTACTGCAATACGATCCCGACCCATGCAAAGGCAAAGACCTTGTGACTTGTGAGTCATGGGCCCAAGGCCCATAGGCTCCTCTAAATCAGCATACCTGCTGGACCTGGTATCCCTTGTCCTCTTGCTTCTTTTGTTGGCTACATCTTTTCTCCAGTTGATAAAAAAGTCCACAATCTTGAGCATACTCAGACACGTCTCCACCACTCCTCTCTCCGGCCTTTAAATTGACAAAATCAAACTTTGCCTTCTCTAGCATTCCGATGTTATAGACGCAAAAAGTTAGAAACGTTGTGTAATTAATCAAAACTAATACTGTAGTACTTCATATTCAAGTTTCATTAGTTGCAACTTGTGATACTAATGAACTCACGCTAATTATGAAGCTTCTCTTGTAGTCGCTTCTTGGTACCTTATCTACTTATCTCTACGACTTGCTTTTCAATGTTTTTTTAGCAAAACTCTCTCTTCAGTAAACTGAACACCTTTGCCAAGGCAAGATACAACACCGTTGCGAGATATTAGTTACTAACGAAGCTAGTAGTTTACTGTGATAATGTACTTTAAAAACTCTTTTACCAACAAAAAAAATTGTGTTCTAAGATATCTAGTGCCAATTAAAGAGATGTACTCTAATCAGAGGGATGGCAAAACTATGCTCCCCAAATTTCAAAGGGGCAACGGCGCCACTAAATCCTGGTTCTTTGTTGGATCAATAAGAAGATCTACAAAAGGGATTCATTACCCTCATTAAGTGGAACACCAGCCCTATCATTGCATTGGTTTCTTTTTCCTTTTTTAATTTCTTATTATATTCCCAAAACAAAGGGGGCAGCCATGTGCCACAATTAACAACGAAAAAAAGAAAAAAAAATCTACTAGTGGGAGTTCACTAGTGTTCGAAATTTTTAAAAAAAAACTACTTATGGTATTTTTTTTATATATAAACACCTTAGTACTAGGGAAGAGTTTGAGGTCTGTCAAGATATTCTCCATTAACAAGAGCCGTCGATCGTCAGGATCAACGGCACACAAGCATGTCCTATGTGATCCAGCAAAAAGCTACTTGCTGGCCTGTGCGATGTTGATCCTAACGATCGACGGCTCCTGTCTGCTGTCTGCTGGAGGATACACTGGCATCCAGGGGGGATGAAAAATGCTTCCTACTACTAGAGCGAGTTCATTGCTTGTGCAGTTGTGCTACAATACATCTTAGAACTGAGGGGCCGTTTGGGGCGTGATTAGATGTTTTGCTATACTGTAGCATTCATGTTTTTTCCATACCCAGATCCAGCTGAAACACACACATTTCAATGCTACAGTAGACATCCAAAATCCACTCCGGATATTTTGGTTTTTTCACGCCCAAAAACAATAATCAAATACGATGAAACCACCGTGGCCATTCCAAGCCAAAGCTGCCAAACAATAGGACTTATGAAGGGTTCTAATTTGTCAGCCATACTTTACTTTTTGAAATAGAACAGCTTTAGAGTGTGAGCCCTTTGGTGCATGCCGAACTCTTAGGCACAGACAGCACAATGGACCAGTTGGACCACTATTTAAGACTTTTGCTTTATCACTTTCGTTAATATATTTACTGGTGCAATAATATATTAGCACAGTAGGTGTTTTTTTAAATGAAAGCACAGTAGGTGTTTGGTACTTCACGTATTGTCTTAATTAACAACAATAATTGGTTGGATCCTCAAATCCAATGGAAATGGAGCCCCCTCCTGTCAAAGCAAGGTACTGGGTTTTATCGTCCAATCTTTCTAGCTGATTCATCAGTATTTCAAAGTAGATTTAACAACTGTATACGAGGCCTTATTAGCGCAAGCTTAGCTTCTACTCCAAAGTTTACATCATATTCAAGCAAAATCAAAAGCTATTACTCCTTCTACATAATTGATAAGGCAGTCTCAATGCAATATGATGGTTGTATTACCACACTGGTTTCTTCTTTGTTTGTTTGCTTTTGGAATTTGATAACAAGATAGTTTGATGTCCAAGATACGTGTGATTGATAAATCAATTCTTACTTCTTCAAACAATGAGACCGTTAATGTATCAAAAAATACAACACAGCTACATAATCATGAAAATAGAACCAATCCAGCAGTTCGGCCGTGTGTAATGTAATCACTCAGGCGTGAACCGTACCATCATGATTCATGATCCAAATGTATGCTTGGCCAGCCTTATGTCCACTAAGGGGCCCGCCTACAGCATGGTTGGGACGAGGCGATGACAGAGACTCCATGTTCAGCTGCTTGTCATGATTTTGCCAGTAGAGATGGCGGAAGGCGCCATTACTTTTAATATAATCAGTTACTAAAGCTCAATTGTAACAAATTATTATAAAATTAAGAGATGAACATGTTGCAAGTTCTTTTTTCAGACTTTTATGAACCAAAAGAACATATAATCGGCGCTTCAGGCCCCATTTATGTATTGATGTTTATTTGAGCTAGAACACCACAACTTTGGCGCGTTTCTCCGAGTAATATGAACTCATTTATATGTTCTAATTTTGACAGATGCAGTGAAAAATGGGAACATAACTATTCTGTTTAATTGGCTGGTACAAGCTATAATATAGGCGCAAAGCAGAAAAGGCTGTCTATCTGATTCACATATTCGTCGGTGTAACTTCCTGCCTTAGCTGATTTAGCTGGTCTTCACTCAAGCTGTGTTTGACTTGTACAACCAAGTGCATATTTCCTACACCAGTTACACTTCTGCAAGCTAAAAACAAGAAAAGCTTCTCACATGGACAAAGGAAACCTACAGTTACATTTTGTAGCAATGCTCATTCGATTTCGACGAGGAAGCAATTCCATTGAGCAATGCAGAAGAACAAAAGTTATCATGGGCATTTGGAGTTTAATTTAATTTGCCAGTAAAAACTACTCGTTGCTTTATTAGTTAATTGTTTGTTTAAAATGGCCGAAGAAAGAGGGTTTTGATGAAGAGAGTACATTACTTGCTATAGAGTTTGTCCTCATTTTTAGTGTAAACTGAATTAAGTTTTTTGGCTCAACTTTGGACTTCCTGGGAAAGATAATGCAAGTAAAGAACAATAGGTAGAAAAACAGAGGGCCCATTGCTAACACAAATAGCTGGTCACTGGAAGCGAAGTTCCAACCTATAAGAGTAAATCATCATTGTACAACTTGTCCTCTAATGTGGCCACATGAAATATTTTCCTAGTGGCTCCAGTCTTGATTTTATTTTTTTGATATTGCTCCAGTCTTGATGTTTAGAGATGGATTAATATGTTCATCACTTCATCTTAATATCAATGTCGTGGATTAGTAATAAAAAAATGTCGTGGATTCAATGGACATGTTTTTCAGTATTTCTCTATTTATCGCATTGACATCTTAGTTTTTCAGTTTTCACTAGCATGTCTTGAATGAGATTCTGGCTGCTTAATGGAACTACAATAAGAGATGTCGCAAGTTTCTTATACCCTACTAATTGGATTTGGCAGTTCTTGGCGTTCTATTTATCCAGCATGGTAGAAAACAAGCACTCTACCATACTACACTACAAATATACAAATACACATTAAAATGTTGAAAATTGCATGTTGAGAACATATTTTCAAATCATCAAACCAGCGAGTCCTTCGTGAGTGCCTGAGTGGTTCATTGAAATTATTCACAAATTGCTATCATGTGACCTAATTGCCCACATTATAACTTCTCTTCGCGAAGCTTTTTTTCAATAGAACCTAAGAGAGAACTTGACTTCATAAGGATACTCAATTCCGGCGGCTTGATGGTTGATACATCTAAGAGGCCGGTTACCTACCCTTCTAGTCTCCCTAAGGACTCAGACACCACGAGAAAAGTCAAGCTCATTTAAATTATATGAATTTCAAATTCATAAGTGTAAGTTAAGATTCATTTAGAACGTACAAACCATATATGAAGCAGGCAGTTAACGCTTGTTGAGGATTTGAACATCAAGGAATCCAAAATTAATTGTGTCGAAGGCAAAAAATGCAACTTAAACAAGTAGCCAAATTCATGAGCAACAACCAACAACAATGCAGCAGTTCATTAGAGAACCAACACCAGAAATTAAGAGAGAAAGAAAGACAGTAATTCAAGTAATTGTATTAGCTTTTCCTATACTTTCGGCTGTTGTCGGTCCAATCCGTCCACTCTTTAGTTTTGGCGTAGCTCCAGGCTTCCTTACCTACTTTTTCTACACCCACTTTTTGAATAATGTCACCTCTTAACAAATCAATGTCTAAACAAACCTTATTTTCCATTCAAAGATAATCATTTTATGCTTTTTTTTTTCCTGGGAGGAACTTCTTAACAGAGCCCAGTGCTTTCTTATTAGAAAAAAACTACTTGCTGATGATCTCATTGGTATTTTTAATGGAATGAGAAGCCCACACCACACTTTCTGTATACCAGCAAAAATTTGCTGTATCTTGGCCATGTTGGCAGCCCCTCTGATCAATTAAAATTTGGTTTAGTTTATATTTTATTCACGGCTCTGATCCCCACCAAAAACCGCCTAAGCAGGTGGTTTGAGAAAAAGGAGAAGAGGGGGGCCAAAGAGGAAGAAAGAAAAAGAGAGGGACATGATTCCCACTATCTAACTTTATTTATGCCACCTCTCAAACCATGATAATTACAGTCCCTGCACATCCACACCCCCTGTTTCCCATTTCTTTGAATTTTCTTCTTCTTTCAGCTTCTTTTCCTGTTCCACATTTGACAACTATGCCCCAACATTCTTCTTTTCCCGTTTATCTGTAGAATCTTTTACTAAATGCCAGCCTTTCTTCTTTCAATTTGGTTCAGGTGTTCCTAGAATCAGTACTCCACAGTCTACTAGACCAACTGAAACTCGATCTCAATCTAATTTAAACACTTCACACTCTTGTAAATGAAATAAGGATCCTTGCTTACCTTCTCAAGCCACTCACCTTCTCTGCTGCCGACGACAATGACATTGCTGTAGTTTTAAGCCAAGGAAAGGATTAGATGTGGCCTGTGGGTCCTCATGCTCTCCAATATTTTTCTAATCCCTATTTGGGTTGTGGCCGCTGAGCGACATTCTCACCTGTCACCGGTAAAAAGTTCTTGTATTTTAGCGTATAGATTATACAACCAGTCAGATGTTTGAGCTGCGGCCTTCAAATCTATTGAAACAGAGCTGTTCCTGCAGATTATCTACTCGAGATTACTCTATATAAAGACAAATTTACCAAACTCCCCACTTCCTTAAGTCGACTGTTGAACAACTACCCGTTGTTGCTGCGCTACTTCTGTCAAGTGAACTGTAAAAGTTGAAGAACAAAGCTTCCACTATCCTTCTCTTCTCCTCTCTGACTTGGAATAGTTCTACTCTTCTCGCCGCCTCTCCTTCTCTCTGTTTTCCCATAGCGGTTGTCTCAAAACCCATTAAAGACCCAGTTCCATTGTCGTCTTCTTCTGTAGATAAAGATAGATTTGGCTTAGCATTTAACAATGGCTACCAACAAGTTTGCGACGATATTACATAGAAATACCAACAGATTCACAGTCATTCTCGTCTACACGCTGCTAGAATGGATCCTCATATTGCTCCTCCTCCTCAACTCCCTCTTCTCTTACCTCATCTCCAAATTCGCTTCCTTCTTCGGCCTCCAGCCCCCCTGCTTATGGTGCTCCAGGCTCGATCGCCTCATCGAGCCGCAGATGGAAGGGGACTTTTACAGGAATCTCATCTGTGAAGCACACGCCAGCGAGATATCCAAACTGCAGTACTGCTCAAATCATCGGAGACTTGCTGAGGCATGCGGTATGTGCGAGGAGTGCTCGACATCCAGGCCGTCGCAGAGCCGAGTCGAACGTCATATTACATTCATTTCCTTGGTTCCGAGTGATGGCTCATCGAAGATCCAGACGGGTGCCGATGAAATGAAGTGTTCATGTTGCGGGGTGACCATGGATGAAGGGCTATACTCGCCATATTTGCTGTTCAAGCCGTCATGGGACGTTCTCGACTATACCCATAAGGCAAACTGGATTACGGAGAAGGGAGAGGGAGAGGGAGAGGGTCAGGATGCTTGCGACCATTGCCGCGATGTTGAGTATCTGGATATGCTGAAGCCCGATTGCACAGGGAACGACCTTCATGAAGATGACGTTAGGAACAGAGCAGAAGTTGCAGAGAACCAGATGCTTTCTGAAGTTCCTGATGATAAGTTTTCTGAAATGGAGGGTGAAGATGCTGTTGTTGTCAAGAAGGAGCTTGGGAATGTAGAAGATTATTCATGTTTGCCTCCAGAAGGTAATTCGGTTTTTAAATCCTGTGATGGTGACGACGTCCTCATTCAAATGTCGCAAATAGATGGCTCATCCTTTATAGACGACGCTCTGCATTCTGGACGATCACCAAACAATGATCGGTTGGCTCCAGTTGAACTGATTGATTGTATGACTGTGGAGGAACAAAGTGCTTCAAGATGTAGAGTAGATGCTCGAGAAGTCGACAGCGAAGAAGAACAACAAATTAAGGAATCAGAGCTACCACAAGAAGTGCTCATGATTATGACTGTGGACACGGATTTAGAAGACGGAAGAGATAAGGATGCAAGGCAGAAGAAGAGTGCAGGCATGGAAGCAAGCGAAATTTCTGAAATCCTGGCACAAGAACTAAAAATCGATGTGCTTGTAGAAAAGCAACATGAGGTGGGGGTCATTGAAGTATCTCAAACCATTGCGAGTGATGCAGGCGACATTGAAGCGGTGGTGCAGAATTCAGAGATTCAGATAGGTATATGGAAAATTACAGCTTTTCACCTCTATACCCATATAACGATTTAAATCTTGTTTTTAATTTATCTATTACATTATGATTATAATGTACAATAACAATATTGTGTAGAAACACAAGAGGAGACAAAGGTTTTAAATTTTGAGACCGAAGATGGGAGTTCCGCGGAGAGATCATTCACTCCTCAAGTTGATGAAACATTCTCTTCAATGGAAACAATGTCCCAAGATGAATCTTGCTGTGCTGAACTTGTGACTCATGCAGCTGAAGGTGCTTCAACAATATTCTTTTTAGCTTCCTTTGCTATTGATTTGTTGGACACTGATTTCAATTGGCCTAATGAAACAGAGGTTGATCAGGTGAGAGAATTGAACGATGGGGGAGAAAGCAATATAATGTCTGAGCCTATGATCCAATTTGAATTGATTGACAGGGTTGAAACAGAGGAAGAAAGAGTGCCGGAAATGCCCACTTCCTTGGACAACATCCAGATGTTGCATAAGAAACTACTCTCTGAAAGGAAAGAGTCCGGCTCTGAATCCCTTGATGGAAGTGTATTAAGTGACATTGAAGGTGGTGAGGTTTTAACTATTGATCGCCTTAAATCTGCTCTGAACGCGGAAAGAAAAGCTTTACATGCTTTATATTCTGAGCTAGAGGAAGAGAGGAGTGCCTCCGCGATAGCTGCCAATCAAACAATGGCCATGATAACACGGCTTCAGGAAGAGAAGGCTGCAGTGCAAATGGAAGCTCTACAATATCAGAGAATGATGGAAGAACAAACAGAGTACGACCAGGAAGCTTTGCAACTTCTGAATGAGCTCATGGTGAAGAGAGAAAAGGAGAAACAAGAACTTGAGAAGGACCTGGAATTGTATCGAAAGAAGGTTTTGCATTATGAGGCCAAAGAAAGGATGAGAAAGAAGGTGGCCAGTGGGAGGACGAGAACATCTTCTGCTTCTTCTAGTGCCGATGATAGTGATGAAATATCTCTGGATCTTAATGAAGGAGAGGACAATTTATTGAGTTTTCAAGAAACTGCTCAAAACACTCCCACAGGTGAGGTGCCAAGTTCTGGGTTAACTCAAGAAAGTGAGAGGCAGCATTTAGGTGGCCTTGGTGAATCTTTTGCAGAATTTGAGGTAGAAAGGTTGGCCATTCTGGAACAGTTGAAGGCATTGGAGGAAAAACTCTTCACACTCAGTGATGAAGAAGAGGAACATTATGAAGATGTGAAACCAATTGAACATGTGGAAGAGAATGGCTTACTAAGTACTGGGAGTGTTGAATTTTCCACTCCAGGAGAGAATGGGAGTGCTAATGGATTCTGTGATGATGAGATGGCTATTAATGGAGTTCATAGTGAAGAGAGGAGGCTTGTAGGATCCAAGGCAAAGAGGCTTCTTCCTCTTTTTGATACAATAGCCATGGAAAATGGAGAAGGCGCATACGAAGAACATAGTGTTGTCTCTCACAGTTCTAGTTCAAAGGTTGCGTCCAATGATAAAAGGCTTGCAATTGAAGAGGAGGTTGATCATGTTTATGAGAGGTTACAGGCTCTTGAAGCAGATAGGGAGTTCCTGAAGCACTGTATCAACTCAGTGAAGAAGGGAGACAGGGGAATGGATCTGCTTCAGGAGATTCTGCAACATCTTCGCGATCTTAGAAGTGTTGAACTTCGAGTTAGGAATACAACTGACGATCATCTTTAAACACATTTGGAACTGGATCAAGGTAAGTGCGTATCAACATTCTTGATTGCTTGAACCCAGAGTACAATTTCAGTTATATGTTTTTCCATGCCGAATTGTTCATCCTTGCTAATTTTACTTTATCAGTAAAGATTTATGCTAGACTTTCTGATGTACTTCTTGTATTGATCAATGTAGATTGCCTTATTGATGTTAATAGTTGAATGATGTCCAATGCTCAGGTTGGGTATTTCCCATGGAAGTATGTTGAAGGAAAGCTCCGTAGTAGGAACCATGGTATGCCGGAGTAGTATTGTTAGCAACTGTTGAAGCAGAGCTGGAGTGCCGAAATCGGTCTGCACTTGTGTTTCCCATTGAGCCCAATTTTTTTATGGGGCTTTCCTAATAGAAACCATCACCACTTTTCTGGAAAGGGTGGTGGAAACATGGAGTCGTTGGTAGGCCATTCTGTGACTTTTGTCCTTTTAGTATCGTCTCAAAGTTCTCAGCATGGTGCTATGTATCCTGCATCCAAGGCCGAGGTGATGCAATATCTGTTCTTTTATTCGTATGGGGGGGAAGGGATAAAGGAGTATCATTTTCCCTCTTGCATATGGTTTTGATGGTTTTGTGAGGTTTGAAGACTTTGTTGTTGATTTTTTGGGCTGGTTGAGAGTTTGGTAGGTCTGTACATTATGTAATCATTTTGTATCTATCAACATTTCTTGTGATTAATGGGACAAGATATTCTGCAACTATCGTGTTTGGAACTTTGGAGTATACTCTCTCCGATCTCTTTTAATAGATACAAATGATTTTCAAACTAAACTAATTTTAATTTATTTTAAAAATTAATTGCATCCATTAAAAAAGAAATACCAGTCTTCCCACCCCACTAAAAGGTCATGTACCCCATTAAGATCAAATAAATACGTTGTCGTGCTTACCCCAGTATTTATATCTTATTTCACTCAAACTTTAATGGGGTTATTTATTAACGGGTACACGACCTTTTAGTGGGGTAAGAATACCGAAGTTCTTAAAAAAAGACGGGAGGGAGTATATTGACAGGAACCAATGTAAAAAACTTGGTTGAAACCTTTGCAGTTTGGCAACATCTACTTTGAGAACTTTTTTGCTAACAACACTACAAATTTTGAAGTTGCTTTAGCTGACGAAGGAAAAGATGCAACATTTTCTTAATAAATGGCTTGCCAAACAGCCCATAAGTATATTAGTTCATTTGAAAAAATAATTGTATCTATTAAAAGAGTCCGGAGGGTGTAAGACATTAGGTAAACCTCATAACATGGGCACACACTGAAATATCTAACTAGTAACCAGTTTTAAAGCTAAAAAAATCTACTCCCTCCATCCAACGATAATGGGCCCGTTTAACTTTTTCCAAATTTTATTGGACTCTTTAAAGCCCGTCAAAAAGCAGAGTCCCCTCCACCTAGGGCTGGGAAAACCCTACCCGACCCTATTACCCGACCCGAAAATAGGGTCGGGTAAGGGTTTGAAAAGTTTACCCTATTTAAAATAGGGTCGGATAGGGTGATTACCCGAATTACCCGCACAACCCGACCCCCCGATGTACCTATTATAAAATATTATACTATATATTTAATATTGAATAATCTAATTTTTAAAGATAATTTTATTTCTAAATCACCAAAAACCTTATATTAACCTTATCTATATTAAAATTTAGTCAAATAAAAGTCAATTTTGACTTTTTAAATACTAGATTAGCAAATAAAAGTATTTTTTTATATTTTTTTAAATAGTAGGGTTGGGTCGGGTAATGACCCGACTAAAGTAGGGTTAGGGTCGGCCATTCTTGACCCTACTAAAGAATAGGGTCGGATAGGGTAAAGGGCAACTTAACCCTATTTTACCTGACCTGACCCGATTCCCAGCCCTACCTCCACCCACTTCTATATTTTTGGGTGTTGACATCTATTCATGGATTTATTTTTTCCTTAATGGGACCAAATTTTTTTTAAGGAGGAGGGTATAGTAACTAGTTTCTCTTTTCATAAAAAAAATATTTCTTCTCATTTCGGCACAACTCACCCCACTTTTGCCCCGATTTTCATAAAAATCTGAGGTGCATTTGGTAAGTGGTTTCGCCCCATATTATCAAGAAATTACCTACTTCACGGTATAGTATATTTGGTTACTTGGTAGTGAAAAATATAAAATAGTGAAATTTTTTTGCTTTTTAGATAATATATTCCTAAGGAGATTTTAGGTGGAAAATAGAAAAAAAACCACATAATGTCACGTTTTGTAATTGTCTAAAGATGGCAAAAGCAACAACGTAGAGAGAAAGCACGCTTTTTGGACCCCTTGCATTTTCTCCCAACGTCCTTGCCTTGTCAGCTTTGGATAATTAAAAAAAATCACAACTTCTAATTTTAAGAGAACTAAACACCTAAATTCTTAAAAAAAATTATAATCCCTACTTTCCTATTTAATATTAATTTTTCTTTTATCATAATTAGTTGGCAAACGCACTATGAAGATCCACAGGACCACAGCGAATCTCACGTAGCTCTTCTCACCTAAGGTTTAGAATTTATACCCCACTATGCCGTCCACATAGCTCCAGCATCTCACTAGTTCTTCCAGAAGGGACCCAAAAGAATAAAGTCCTTTTCACAAAAAAAAAGTGACCCCACTATGCCGTCCACATAGCGAATCTCACGTAGCTCTTCTCACCTAAGGTTTAGAATTTATACCCCACTATGCCGTCCACATAGCTCCAGCATCTCACTAGTTCTTCCAGAAGGGACCCAAAAGAATAAAGTCCTTTTCACAAAAAAAAAGTGACCCCCGAAGAAAAAACTAACATTTGCAAGGACAGTCCACTTTCATTTCTCTTCAACTTTTTCCGATTAAAGGGACAGTCATTTTCTCCTTTTATTTTCTTGCCCTGTAAGGAAGTCCTTAAAGAATAAAAAGTTTTGGAGTTTGGGCTTCTTATTGTTTCGTTAAGAAAAAAGTGGACCTTCTGTTCCTATATCTAAAACTAGCTAATTACTCCCTCTACCCAATATTACATATTTAGATTAGAAAACCAAAATGGACATTTGGTAGGACAAAACTAAAAAATTACACTGAATGGCAATGCTACCCTCACAAGAACTGCAATCTTTGCCTGACAATGTTGGACAGAGCTAAGTTTCTGCAACTGTAGCTTTTTTTCGCACCAATTTCAACTGTAAAATGTGGGTTTTTCCTTTTCGATCAGTCATAAGGTTTTCCTTCAATAATAATAAAATTTAAAAGCTAAAACAACGAGTAATCTGGAGAAAAAAAAAACAACATTAATGGTAAAGCTGACACACAGTCATCCACGAACCGTCTAATCAATCCAAAGCACCAAGGCGCAGTTGAAGGATTTTGTGCTAAAAAAACAAAACTAGAGGAAGAAGGTGCGATTAATTTTGGCTGGAGGATTCCTTTCAGTCTTTGTAGTTTGTAGAACTTTTAAACCCCTGGGGAAGCGAAGGCCTCTGGGAAACGAAAAGACGACGACTAGAGTCCTTTCCTTACGTCTTTTAGTGCTCTCCTCTTTCCACGAGCAGTGCTTTCGAGCAGCTACATAAACCCCTGGGAAGCGAAGGGCTCTGCATCTGTATGTAAGCTTGGCGAAGCAGCTGAAGCCTCCTGAATCCAAAGAGATGGCGAAGCTTTGTCCCAGCACCCCGGAAATACTGCGTGAAGTCTCTTACTGCAGGGCTCCATCGGCTCCCCTCATTGCGAGCTACAATGACCGGATTCGCCCGCTGCTTGATGCGGTGGATCGCCTCCGGCATCTGCAAGTGATGAAAGAAGGGATTGAGCTGCCCACCATCGTCGTTGTTGGCGATCAGTCCAGCGGTAAATCCAGTGTCCTCGAGTCCTTGGCCGGAATCAGCCTACCCCGCGGCCAGGGCATCTGCACCCGCGTCCCACTCATCATGCGGCTGCAGAACCACCCCGACATGGAGGACCCAGAGCTTTATCTCGAGTACCAGGGCAAGACCGTCCCCACCACGGAAGACTGCATCGCCAACGCCATCAACGCTGCTACTCAGGAGATCGCCGGCAACGGTAAGGGCATCTCCAGCACACCTCTTACCTTGGTGGTCAAGAAGGAGGGCGTCCCTGACCTTACCATGGTGGACTTGCCCGGAATCACCCGCGTCCCCGTCCACGGCCAGCCGGAGAACATCTACGAGCAGATATCCAACATCATCATGGACTACATTACGCCGAGTGAGACCATCATCCTCAACGTTTTGTCTGCCACTGTCGATTTCCCCACCTGCGAGTCCATCCGGATGTCGCAGAGCGTCGACAAGTCCGGCTGCCGGACCCTCGCGGTGGTCACCAAAGCCGACAGGGCCCCCGAAGGACTGCTCGAGAAGGTTACAGGGGATGATGTGAATATCGGGCTTGGGTACATATGCGTGAGGAATCGAATAGGCGAGGAGTCTTATGAGGAGGCCAGAGCTGCAGAGAGAAGGCTGTTCAACTCCAATACACAGCTCGCTGAGATTGATAAATCCATGGTCGGGGTTCCGATGTTGGCTGACAAGCTCGTCCAGATTCAGGCGGCAAGCATTGCTCGATGCTTGCCTGATATAGCCAAGAAGATAAGCACCAAGCTGAGCCAAAGCACTGTCGAGCTGAATAGTCTCCCTCAGAAAATGGAGAACCTCGCCGACGCCATGACAGTTTTCATTCGGATCATGGGAGCAGCCAGGGAGTCTCTTCGGAAAATTCTAATCAGGGGCGAATTCGACGAATTCCCGGACGATGCCCAGATGCACTGCACTGCTCGGCTAGCCGAGATGTTTGACGAATATGTGACCGAACTTCGCTCCAAATCTGCGATTGAAGACTCCAAATCTACACAGAAGTTTTTGATGGAGGAGATTCAAGTCTTGAAAGAGGCCAAGGGCCTCGGGCTCGCGAATTTCCTTCCTCGATCTGCATTCCTCACTCTGTTGCAGAGGAAAGTGAATGAAATCGCCAACACTCCGTTTGATTTTGTTCAAAGGGTGTGGGCATATGTTGAGGAAGTAGTTCTCCGGGTCCTGCTGCATCACTCTCACATGTATCCCCAACTGCATTCTTCCACTAGGAGAGCGGTGCACAATCTCTTCACGAAGACGAAGGACAGGTCTTGCGAACGCATCAAAGAGATGGTGGAGATGGAGCAGCTGGCTGATTATACCGCCAACCCTGCGTACATGGAAACTTGGACAGAGTTAATGGCAGACGAGCGCAAATTCACGCGTGGAGTTGAAGACCCTGCGTACTCCAAGATCAAACTGCATGGTTTCGGTGAAGTCGAAGTTGGCCACCTCAGGGAGTATCAGTCTGTAGTTCAGCAGGCTTTTGACATGAAAATGAGGATCACTGCTTATTGGAAGATCGTGATCATGAGGTTGGTGGACTTCATTGCCCTTCACCTCCTGTATAGCACCAAGAAGTTGGTTAACGTTGACATGGAGGCCGAACTGGTGGAAGAGTTGATAAGTGCGAAACAGGGTGGCGTCCAGCGCTTGCTGGAGGAGACTCCCTCCACCGCTGGGAGGCGCGATCGTCTCAAGAAGAGCATTCAGTTGCTGAAAGAATCTAATGATGTGGTCTCGTCCATAATTGATCGAATTGCTGTTCTGGGTGATAACATGGATTAAGATATCTCTATTATGTTTAGTACTACTTCTTCTTGCTTTGTTTGGATTATGTACGGTGGCCGACCAGTAAGATTTACAAGTAGTTTAGTAGACGTATGTGCTTTCCTACTTTTTTTGGTTATGCGGTGATCTTTGCTAAATTATGATTATATGTCACACTAGAGCTGTGACTTCATTTCACAATGAGTAGTGCTATTTCTCCAGCTTTTTTATCACTGCCAAGTGTGGTGAATGTAAATAAAATGTGGGGTTCATAACATTTCAACGAGGGGGTGAAAATAAAGCGGGAGAAGAAGCATTTTTCTTTGATAACCCTTTTTTTTATAAGATCATTTGACAACTTCATTTTCCCTTAAATTAGACACTAATTCTTATTACTTACCTTCCTTTCTTTCTCGCCATGCATACGAACTCAAGAATGTTTTTTCGTCAAATAAAAAAAGTTTTTTTATTTGTTTGCTAACCTCAAAAGCTTGCTTTGTTTTGATCCTAACCTCGAGCCTCTAGAAAAACTTTTACGTAATCATCCTATGGAACCGGATTTGCTAGTGAAGTTTCACCCGCCGTCAATCATACGGAATCGACGGTGCACACGGTTTCTGTGTGTGCTCGACCAAAAAATGCGTCTTTAATCGAGCGCACATTATACTTGTGTGCACCTTCGATTGTACGATCGACGGCTGGTGAAACTTCACTAGCGGCCTCGCACCAGCAGATCCGGACTCTACATCCTATGCAATATTCGATTTGTCTAACCTGACCAATTTTTATTACTATAATTATATTATCACTTGCCACATCATCAAAAAAGAGAAAAGAAAAAGGCCGAATAAAAGAAGAATCATATTACCACTCGCCACATCATTGTAAAAGAGGAAAAAAGGCTGAATAAAATGAGGAATTATAACCTCATTTAGCCCTAAACTAAGATTCCTGTTCCCTCCAGACAGCGGATATGGATTCCCTCCTCCACAAGACTTAGAGGGCGTCTAGCATGACCAAGTTTGAGGACCAGAATGACTCCATGCCACATTTAATCTGGTCCTAAAACTTGGTCACTAAAATATTTTCCCAAAAATTACAACTTTACTTTACTTAAGATTCCTGGTTTTCCCCCACCACAGGAATTATAACTTTACCTAAGGTTCCCGAACCACGAATCTCAGTTAATTATAATTCCTCCTTTCATTCAGCGTTTTCTTCCTCTTTTTTGATGACGTGGCAAGTGCTCATGTTGTCTCTTCGAGCCCTCTTTTTGCATTCGATGGATCAGGCCCTAGAATCTGCTTTTCAGCTTCGATGAGGTACGATGTCACATGCCTGACGTTTGCTTTTCCAGCTTTGATGATGTAAGAAAATGCTTGTCTCCCACTTTATTTTCACGGCAACCTCACGTGTCCCTAATGGAAATGCTCTGATCCCTACAAAGCGGGAGGCTACACCTGTATTAAAACCATTTTGTCCGTAGGAGGACTTCCGCTCTGATCGGTAGCAATAGCTGCAAACCAAGACTTCGAAGACAAGCAACACGGCAGTGCAAACACAAAGCATTGATATACCTGATTAGAAAATGTTATTAAATATTACTTACTGCTACTGTATTAAGGATGATAGATCTGTGTACCTTTGCAAAGATGATAAAAAATCCGTTAGAAGAAGGTTACGATCGAATCAAGCGAAGCACTTTATCCTTAAGACAGAATGCGCCCTCCCTACGGTGCTTAGGACTCGTGGGCGTATGCCTCCCAGGATAAGACGATCAACCACGTACTGTAGGAGCACTCCAAACAGCACGCGCAGCGAACCACAGATGTGTTATGCTTTCACAGAAGAGTGGAGAAAGGAAGAAGATGAAGTGCAGGAAAAATTCGTACAGAAAAACCCGTTTTTACAAGCTTTATAGAAATCCCGTTAAAGCCCGTTGAAAATACACTGTTTCCCGTTAAAGCACGTTGAAACCCTCTCCCGTTAAACGGACGCGTCCGTCCGTTAACGGTCATAATAAAACGGACCCGTTTTGGTTGAACTAAAATAAATTAGAAAACCAAACCATTGAATTTGTCCCAAAATAATATTATCTTGTTGGCCCAACCCAACCCAACCCAACCCGGCCGGCCGGTGGCGCGTGTGGGTTAGCTCACCTAGGTGCATGGGTCCAACATCTCTCTCCCCCACAAAAATAGGTTGGCCCTTGGGCCTAACTTCTAAGGCCAACCTTGGACCTTATATACCATCTACAACTCTTCTTTGGTGTGGATGTGGGACTATTCATCATTCACCCAATTCACTCATTCATATTATAATACGTGAGTTTTAATATGGATTTTAATTCCTCTTTAATACCCACTTCTAACAAAAAATTAACATAAAAAACTCCGTGGAATGTGGGCTGAATGGGTGGTCATTCAGCAGAGTTCATCATTCAACAGAAATTCCGTATGTACACAGACGGTAGACATCCACCGACCTTGCGAAGGGATTACAACGGTCGGAAGGTCACACAAAAGCCGTGGCTTCAAAGCGCACTCCAAGTCGGGAGGGAAAACCAGTAAACTTGTAAGCACAAGCTGACAAGCAGCAATTGAAGGGAGATGCCGGTTTACATGGATAAAACGCAAAACCCAGATGCCTCTAATTCTCAAAGCGATTGGCACGTCAATGTCTTCTTCGGAGATGCCCACGTCCATGCCTCCTCCTTTATTCAACGCCACGCCCGGTAATCTGGTGGTGGACTTGAGTGATCTCTTTAGAACTGCAATCCTTTCTCCATCCATCGAGGTCCCGAAAACCTAGCCATGGCGAATTTCGTGGCTCTTTTGCTCTTCCTGCCGATCTTGTCATTTTCACCGGCTTCTGCTCGAATGGAAGCAATTGCGTTCCTCTCATGTATCTAGCTTCCAGTTCGCTATCCTCTCCGACAAGGTCCTGGTTTCCGTTTTGCTCTGCATTTTTCCCAAATGGTTGTTCTCTTATTTCGTTGGCCTTTTCTTGGATGTCGTAAACACTTGAATCGTGAGATAATTGATGGAAGCTTATGTGTTATGTCAAACAAAACTTGAACTCGATGTCTAGAAGGCTATAACGATTGCAATTTTTTGGTTCCGTAGTCATATTTTTATATTGGTTACTGATTGTCCAAATGTTTCCTTGTTGAACGGTGAACGGAAATTTTGTATCTGATGGGATTTTGAGCGACACAACAGTTATTACAGTAGCTGATTCGAGTTATAGAACTATGCATTGCTTATCTTGATTCACTTTACCGACTTGATGAGCTTGGCAATTGACATTATAGATGCTGATTCTGTTTAAAACTCTAGTTAAACTGAATGGCTTGCTTGGTTTCCTAGCATTAAAATCTCAATGCCGAAACCGCAAAGCACTCTAGACTTTCATATTACTGAACCTGCAATTTGAATGATTTTTCTAAAAAACGCATTAACAAGTGTGGCCCCTCCATTTTCTGTGTTTCTTCTATATTTATAAGGTTATGGTAGCATGGTACTTGTATTCTCTTAGCATTATCCACAAAAAATTTGTAGGAATGACCGAAATTCCAATATTTCAGGGTGTTTGTGGAGGATCTAGTTGCCTTTGGGTTGAAAGCATCAACCAAGAGAGCCCAAAGAAACCGGAGATAATGTTCGGATCTAATGTATATTCTCAAATGGGGGTACTCAGTTGCATAAGTTTTAGTAAGCAGTTGTCTGGCCGTTCCCTCTGTATGAGCAGTATACCGAAAGGCTAAACTGTACGGGACCGAACGTTTTGTCCTCATTTCTCCACCTACAGAGACCATACTAAAATATGTGGCCCAAGCACTTTTAGTTTTGCATTCTAAACTGCTATGACATTCTGAAATCGGCACAACAAAAAAATGTCTTTTATCGACGGCAAACTCTGTCGCTAAAAGTCCTTAAAACCGTCGCAAATATATTTTAGCGACGGATGTTTTCCGCCACTAGCCCGGTTGATGATATTTCGACAGAAAAATGGCAATCTGTCGCTAATATCTTTACCAACAGTTTTTCGACGGACGTATTTCTGTCGCAAGTGTATATTAACGACGGTCTTCTACCGTCGGTATAAAGTTTTAGTGACGGTTTTAAAGACACTAGACTCCGTTAAATACCTATTGCGACGGTTTTAATTTACTTATGACAGATTTTATCTGTCGGTAGAGACTTTAAAAAATCGGGTAAAGATTTAACGACGGAAACAATCTGTTGGTAAACAAATCCGATGGATGTGTATAGCGACGGTTTGGCCGGTCGCAAATCTAATAAAAAATACTTTCAAATTATTTTCTTCATTCATAAATGACACGTTCACAAAGCACAAGAAGTGACTGATGTTGACAACTTTACAAATATAACTTTACATAGTCTGAAATAACTGTTCCTCATCAAATGGCTTTGACACACCCATCCAAACCACTTTTGAGGCATTCCTCATAATTTGCTTGAATAACATCTGCAGTCATGGCTAAGATAGGCAGGTGCCAATTCGCTTTCAAGCTTCCATTCGCTGCCTGCTCATTTGCAGCATCCTCTATCTCCATTAGTCGAATCCACCTGGTTGCCTCAAACCTGCAATGGAATACAAAAATAAGCCAACCTTCAATTTTGAACACCAGAACAACTTGGTTCAGTTAAGATGAAGATCCATGTATAACAGGTTTCTACGATCTAGTTTTAACAGCATGTTCAGTTGCATGCAAGGAAAAGGAAAAGTCTCTTATCACGACTGTCTATGCATTTGATCGGATGACCATGTTCAAGGGCAGTAATTTCTCCAAAAATGAAAAGGAAAACATAGTTGTTAAGTACCCTCGCAGCAGTACAATGAGAAGTCACCATCAACAGCGACATCAGCAATCGGCACAGACCATTACAGAAGCTATTAACAATTAGGACCTTCAACTGTGCTACACAATTTGCAGAATTATAAAGTAGTTTCCATACATCCCCAATAAGTTCAAGCTCAAGCCTGTCCGTACAGTTGTTTAAGCAGCTAGTATTTATTGCTGTAGTTGGCCAAACATAGCACATAATCAACGGATAGCACAGTAACCAGTAGACCACTAGAAACCAGTTTGATCCAGCTCATTTTTAACAATGCTAAGATCCCTATGGGTTTCAATTTTCTCTTTTAGGTTCAAGGCTATTGACCTCCAAATCTTCAACAAAATAAATGCCCCATCCTCTAGTTCTAACCCATGTATGTACAAAAAACGAACCACAGCTTGCATATTTTCATAAGGATCACCCCAGGATAAAACATATTTTGTGAAACGCTGTATTTTATCATGGACAGAATCTGTCCCTGGATGATTAAGAAGCAGCTGAGCCAAAATGAAGTAATAAAGTATGGTCAAATAAACCTTAGGGGAAACTTTATCCATGTTAGAAAAAGAGCTGACATTCAGCATCTTTAAATATTCAGTGCCATAAGTAGAATTTAGACTAGTAATGATGGTGAGGTCCAATGAGACCCTGTAAAGAGAAGTCTCCAGTTTGGAAGCTCCAAGGTTCTCTCCTGTGGCCTCCACAAACTGGACAGCTATCACTAGCAAATCACTCAAACCATCTTTACATGGTTTTGATGTCAAGCTATCACATACATCTTTTACAAAGGTGAGAATTGTGGTTATACATTCCCCAGCTTCCTTGAAATGGACTGAAGGCATCTCTAATTTCCTAAGAGCTCTCTATAGAACAGATCTGAAAATTCTCAAAGTAGCAGTCCAGCTCAATTTCAAACTGGCAAGCAAAGAAATGCCTGACAAATTAAGCAGTCTAAATTGACGCAAAACAAATAAATCATATTTATACAACAGATACTAGTAACAGGTAATTTATCGATTGCTTATATAGCAAAATCGATCTCATATGCCACATATACTGTGGAAATCCACACATACTTGTAACAGGTAATTTATCTATTGCTTACCTTAAAAAAAATTTCTTCCATGGTTAGTCCATCAATGAAGAATGGACTATCCACAAATGGGATTTTACCAGTAATGTTTGGCTTAGCCAGTGACTTGAAGATACACCAAGTTCTACATAGAAAGGCCAAGAGATTTCCATCACCTGAAACTGATAGGTCACTAGTTTCAGATTGAGCTACAAAGTTCCCCTCGGATGATGCTTCCATGCCTAACCTGCATTCCTGCTTAACACTTGTGCCTTTTCCATCCTGATCACAGCAATGATTTAAAGGAAGCAATTTTATGTTTCCAAGCACATCACCTAGAATGATTAACGGTTTACCTTTATCCTCCACAGAGGAAAACTTTACCACACCTTCCATACATTTGACAGGTCCAATAGACAAACTTCCATGGAAGACAATCTTAATAATCAAGACAACATAACATTTTGCAGTACCTTTTCATAGTGAAGTTTCTGTATTCAGGATGTTGTTGTCTTGATTATCAAATGTATTCATCTCATGAGAAGCTGCTTCTGATGCCATTTGAGAACTTATGTCATAGAAAGAGTTAAAAACTATGTAAACATATTGTGGAGATGATGGCAACAATTTTATTTTCATGGGTGTGCCCAGCCGTGATGGAAATTTTCTTCTGAGTTTGCAATGGCCACTACTTCTGCTCCAAATACAAACCACACCATCAGTACAAGCACTCATTAGTGCAGCACCATAGCCAGCTAGCACAGAGTTCACATCACTTGTCTTCTCTCTCCCCCGCGACCAACAATAGGCAAGCAAATCTCCAAGTCGGCTAAAGCAGAATTATGGCCATAGAAAACTGCTACTGGCCATATCTCCTAATATCATAATGCAGAGAAAAGATTAGTGCGGAGTTACTATAATGCAATAAGGATATACAACAGCCTTGACATATTTAAAGCACAAATGAAGAAATGACATCGAGATGATCTCAACATTTTGGTTATTAAATGACTTAAAACAATATTCAGTCATAAGGAGATCTAAACACACTCAAAAAACAAACAGCACGCCAACTTCCCTCTCAAGCATTTTGTCGAACAACAACAATGCAATAAATAAATCAAGTAAACACAAAATTCAGCTGCAATTTAAAGAATGACCCAAAAAAGTAAAAAAGCAAGGTCAACCTAATTCATCTGCTTTTCTGGACGCTAAGCCGAGCCCTGTGCTGTTGGAGAACGTCCTCCACCACAGATGCCACCGAGAACCCGTCGCCATTGTAGACGAATTACACGAAAAAAAAAGAAAACCAAGATGAACAACAAAAGCAAGACATTTTTACACCAAAGAAGTGATACATGAACCGAAATTTCGACAAATCCACTTCCAGCATAAAGTATAAATCCTTCCAAGTAAAAATTGAAGAATAAATGAAGAAAAGAGAGGAAAGGTACAAACTTTGAGCTCCTGCTCCTCCTCGAGGGATGCTGCTAAAGCATCTGCTCTTCTTCGACGTCCGGGCCTCCCATTTTCGTCGGAGGGGTCAATCGACCAGATTAAGAAACAACCCGGGAAACAGCAGGGCATAAAAAGGTCACGGGAGGGTTTTTTTTATCGACAGAATTTTTTCTGCTACGAATATCCGTCGAAAGAAGTAGCTTTATACCGGCGGAAAACTTTCCGCCGCTAATATCAGTCGTTATGAACGTGAATACCAACGGATTCATTTCAGACGAAAATAATCCACCGATAATGTTTCTCTTTTTACGACAGATTTATTTCTATCGTTAATGATAGATATTAGTCAAAAATAAATCCGTCGTTAAAAGTCAATTTTGTTGTAGTGCCGTCCATCAAATTGCTGCATTATTCTGTTTGTTAATGCATGTACTTAAAATGTATAAGGTACCGTAATATGATAATGAAAATTCAGACTCAAAGTTTTGATGATCGAATCAAGCAAATCGCTTCATGTGCAAACTGAACTGAACTGAACCGAGTTGGCCGGGCGGACGGTGCACGTGTGTGGGTTAGCTCACCTAGATACATGGGTCTAACATGTCTCTCCCTCACAAAAGTGGGTTGGCCTAAAGGCCAAACTTATGCCTTATATACAAACAATATCACCTTCTTCTAAGTGATGTGGGACTATTCACTCATTCAACCAATTCACATATGTGATTCTCATTCAATACAAAGTGGGAACCCATTTAATCTAATGCCCATTTTTAACAGATATTAGCAGAACTCTTTTCCTTGGTGTTTTATCAGTATTCTTTGTAATTCTCTTCCCTTTAAGGCTTTTACAATATAATTTTTAATTCATAAAAGAAAAAATTTACTTGCAAAATGTTTTATGTCGTGACTTGTGATGTTTTTTATGTTTAATTTGGCACCTTGGGTTGTTTTATATTTTATGCATTTTATTGCCTCATGGATCCTAAGGGCATAAATTTTCTATGCATTTTATCTTCTCGTCACTTTTAAGCCTCTGTATCTAACATGCTTATACTCTTACTGGTTTGATCGATCAGGCTACTGACCCAATGGCATGCCCTAGTCGACCAGGAGACCCACCTGGTCAACCAGGTGAGTCAGACCACATTATTTTCTTCTATAACTTTAAAAACTAATAAAAACCAGAAAAAAAGCCCTTTACACAAAAACTTTTGACCTTTATATATAATCAATGGTATTCATAAGACCAATAAGATATTTATTAGCTAGGGCTAAAAAAGTAATACTTGATCGGTCTTTAAGGAAACTAGAGTCTTGAAATAAAAGATTACTGTACCCTGTTAGGTGCACTGAGGATAGTTGTGTTGGGAAATTGGAAGGGGGGTAACTAGGCTTGACAGAAAGCACAGATGGTGCAAGCTGTAGGGTCAAAAGGGATCGAGAATGAAGACGACAAAGGAAAAAGAAATTAAGGTAATTGAGATTAATATTCTAGAAAGAGGAGCATGCACCCTTGCATAGTCTAGTCCTAGGGGGCCTTGGGCCTAAACCATAATTGACTTAAGTGCAGCAATTGAAATAAATCATTGGGCCATATGAACCAACGTAAATAAGCAAAGGCATAATATAAGAGTCTAGGGCCATTGGCCAACTAGTAAATATATGGACAGGTTGATGCATGACAACAAATGAACTAAACTAGAGATCCAAGTAAAAATTAAGCAAGCAAGGAAAAACAGAAATTCTAGCAATTTAAGTAAACAAAATAAAGATTCTAACCAAAGCGGCGGGCTTCAGCCCTATGCTTGCGGGAATAGACCCGTATGGGCTTGGGTCCAGTATGCGCACCACATGCGTAAAACATAAGAAAGATGCACATAATATAGGGGTCTTTGCTCACTGCTTACCGAGCAAAAAAATAAAAAAAGATCATCAATATGCGTATAGAATGGATATATACAAACAAATGCAAAGTAATGTCTCCATAGGATTCTAGAAAACAGGATTTCTGTTGGTATTAAACATGATACGCCTGCATGGATGAAAGGAATTTTGTACTAGACATGTTTAGTTAGAATGTGGTATTGATCATGATGTACCTAACCAGCTTATGGAGTTGTACTGATTAACTGCTTCAGCCAAATGTAAGTGGTAAAGTAAGGTCTTAACAAAGTATCCTCTGTCAGAGATCTGGTCTATTCTTATGGGTTTAAAATAGTTGGGATGTGATAATAATAATGATATGGCGAGTCATCTTAGGAGGTTTATGGTTGAAGTTTGCTACCAGATTGAAAAATTAAGGTTTTAAAACAGTATCCTTGTATCATCCATTTGAGATCTCTGATCTGCTCTTGTTTTGGTGCAGGACCATAACAAAGATTTCATTGTTGAGTTCCCTGACTTGGATCCATCCTCAGTGTCAGGCATTGCTTTTGCACATGGTCAGATGCATACGAAAGAGGCACTTTTGTATTTTAAACATGGTAAACCTACGTGAGGTTAGCCACGGGATACCTACGGGCTGCGCATTGAATTGATCAAGATAGAGTTAAACGTGGACCCCCACAGTACCAACGGCTTGTAGTCCCCGGCTCCAGCTGGAGTTGGCCAGGCCCATGTGTCTAGATGCGGGTTTTAAGAAGTTCAAATCGTAGCCTTACAAAACAATTCTACACAAAACTCAAAGGCTCAGATTCACTGAAACACGAAGCGGGGAGCTGACGTCTTCTCACTGCACTAGTCTTCATATAACCCACAAGTCTTTCATATACCCCACTAGTGTCCATGCAGCATTTTGTTGACTCGCGTACCCTCATCTACTTCTCCGACCAAATTCTGCCGGAGTTTCCCTTCTCTGTACAGTCCAATGTGTCGCCGTCGTCTTCTCTTCTTTCCGCTCCTCGTCCTCCTCCTCTTCCACCGCTCCTTCCCCGTCGCCGGCCGGCCTCTCGTCCTCCTACTCTCCAAAGCCGACATCACCGAATCCTCCTCCGACGCCTCCGATGACGACTCCACCTCAGACGGTAACGACTTCCCCGACTCCGAAATCATCCCCGACGACCAGCTCGACCCCGGTTCCTGGCGCTCCATCGTCGAGCCGGAGTTCCCGGTCAACTCCTCCTCTTCTTCTTCCTCCGCCTCGTCCTCCGATTCCATTTCCGCCGCCGAGTCCCTTTACTTGTCCGGCATACACAAGATCATATCCGCTGTTGTCTCTTCTGATCCGCGCTCCATGGAGGGAGCCGCCTCCGAGATCGAGGCCGCTGCCCAGGTCGGCCACCCCCACGCCCAGTCCGCCCTTGCCTTCCTTTATGGTACCGGGACCGCCAGGGAGCCCAGCCCTGGCAAGGCGCATTTATACCACTATTTCGCCGCCGAAGGCGGCAATATGCAGTCCAAAATAGCCCTAGCCTACACCTATCTCCGTCAAGAGGTACCAAGGATTCTGTCTTCTTTCAAAACCCTAGTATCTGGCAATCATGATATAGATCGAACTGCTCCAATTCTCTGAATATGTTTACCACATTCAAGCTTCTCTGTCAATTCTTGCAATTTGATATATGTTCTAATTTGATTGGCAGAATCCTTGAACTCGATATAGTTGTTTAAGTGATTTTGGCATTTTGGGGTCTATTTTGTTGTTTTGTTTAAATGTTTTTTTTTTTTTTTATTTTGCAAGTTGCACGAGAAATCGGTCAAACTTTATGCGGAATTAGCTGAGGCAGCTTTAGCGAGTTTCTTGGTTTCGAGAGACTCGCCTGTGATTGAACCTGTTCGACTTCACAGTGGAATTGAGGAGAACAAGGAGGCCTTGAGAAAGTCCCGCGGGGAGGAGGACGAAGATTTCCAAATTGCTGAGTACCAGGCACAGAAAGGAAATTCTGCGGCCATGTATAAGATTGGGATATATTACTACTATGGACTGAGGGGTGTGAGGAGAAATCATCAGAAGGCACTGTATTGGTTTCTGAAAGCAGTTGAGAAGGGAGAGTTGCGATCAATGGAGCTATTGGGAGAAATTTATGCCAGAGGAGCTGGTGTTGAGAGGAATTATGCGAAAGCGTTACAGTGGCTTATGATTGCTTCAAGGCAACAACATTTTTCGGCATACAATGGATTGGGATTTATGTATGTTAAAGGGTATGGAGTTGAGAAGAATTTGACCAAGGTGCACCTTTCGCTCTTTCGTCATAAATCTTGTCTTCCCTTTTATTTTATCTGACTGTTATTGATTCTTTACTGAAGCATCAATCAATATTTTGTATCCTGAACCATCTTTGAAACAAGAAGTAACAAATAGCGTTTGAAGCTATCATTTGAGCTGTTTATATTGTAGTTTTTATATAAAACCATAGTGTAGTTCCCTCAGTTTTTTTCTCTGACGGACATAGGTGTCCTCAGTTGAATCATTAGATTTTTTTCTTTTTTTTACCAAGAATTAAGAATGAGATTTGGAGGTTGAACACCTAAACATATGGTTCAGTGAAAAAAAATATTAAGATGACGATAAAAAGGTGGTATGGTTTTTCTATTCTCTGTCACACTCATTTTCATTGCCATCTTAATTCTTGTTTCAGTGTTAATGGTACGATATTTTGAGTTATAACGTGATATAACTTTTTAAAAAGAGGGTGACATAAATTGCTCTAATTTTTTCATTTAAATAGGAATATCATGAATTTGATTTTTACTTACGGAGATCCCTTTAGAGTATACATGTCTAGACAGCATCCTTTAACATGCTTACTTTACTCTTACCTGAAAATCTTTTCTTCCAGGCACATGAATACTTTGAGAAGGCAGCAAAGAATGGCGAGCCTGGTGGTTACTATAATCTTGGGATGCTGTATCTTAAGGGCATTGGTGTGAAGAAAAATATAATTTTAGCATCCGACTACATACTCAAGGCAGCTGCCACTGGTCAGCCTAAGGCATTCTACCAACTGGCCAAGATGTTTCAGACAGGAGTTGGATTCAAGAAGGATCTTAATACGGTACCACGTGGGAAAAAAGTCTGACCCATATTAATAGTTCTATTTTGTGTTTATCCTTCCCATGTTAATTAGTGAATAAATTTAACAAAAAAAAGTGGATGGAGTAAAAAAGATTAGTGGTTAGAGTAAAAAGGTTAATTATAGGGCTATCACGAAAAAAACACTGTCTTCCAAGTGAAACTATTATTAGCATGGGGCAGATGGAGTATAGTTTTGTCCTTGCATTTACTATTATATGCCTTCACATATTTCCCTTGGATGGTCTTCCGCTTTATATAGGAATTTCCTATCGCTTGTAGAGCACAAAACTACAATCAATAACAATTGCATGCTCAACATTGCATTGTGAACCCCAGTAGTGCTTCCCATTTAAGTTCCTATATGCATTATTGATTTATTTATAGTGTTCTCCAGAGGATGTGATAAATGTTTGTTTATATAGGCATCTCATTTGTATAAATTAGTTGCTGAGCGAGGTCCATGGAGTTCATTATTAAGGTGGGCTTTGGAGTGTTACTTGAGAGGAGAAGTAGGGAAAGCATACCTCTTGTACTCGAGAATGGCAGAGCTAGGTTATGAGGTTGCTCAGAGCAATGCAGCTTGGATCCTTGATAAGTATGGAGAACGTAGCATGTGCATGGGAGAACTAGGGTTTTGCACTGATACAGAGAGACACCAGCGCTCTCACTCATTGTGGTGGCAAGCCTCAGAGCAAGGGAATGAACACGCTGCGTTGTTGATTGGAGATGCATATTACTTTGGAAGGGTAATAAGCAACTTTAAATTACTATTGTTTTATAACCTTGCATTTTATATTAACTTCTGTCCTACAATTTGAACAGGGTACTGAAAGAGACTATGAACGTGCAGCAGAGGCATACGTGCATGCACAGCTGCAATCAAATGCTCAGGCCATGTTTAACCTTGGCTACATGCACGAGCATGGTCAAGGTCTTCCATTTGATCTTCACTTGGCCAAACGATATTATGATCAAGCACTAGAGAATGACCCTGCTGCAAAGTTGCCTGTATCTTTGGCTCTTATGAGCCTTTGGGTTCGTAAGAACTTTGCAGATAGCTTGATGGTGAGTCTTCTATTTCATGCAGCATGCAGTTCTTTTTTGTTTGGGCTCTTGGTTCATTTGGCATTGCACAATTAGACATTGGGTGGAGCCTTGTCGAACCTTGACAAATTCCTCAGCACAAAATACAGATGTGGGGCTGGCCTTTTTTTTGTTAATCCTCCATGGACCCTTTTGTGCTTCAAGTTAGGGCTACTATGGAATGTCATATCGGATATCAGTAAAATATCAGGAGACCAAAGAGACAAAATATTAGAGATATATCGGAGATATTGTGTAAAAAAGTATCGGTGGTCTAAAACTAGTTTTTACCATGTATTTTCACAATATAACTTCTAAAATGAGTGATACTAATTTAGACAAGCATAAATTTTAAAATATGCATAAAAACGCTTATATAATTCAAAATATGATGGGAAACAAACGGGAAAGTTGATTTTTTTCTTTTTAAAAAAAAACTTATGTTTTTTTAAAAAAACTTGTTTTTTCTTTAAAACACCCTGGCGATATTTTAAAAAATTGAAAAAAATGATATTACTCTGTATTGTTTTATCGGGTGGGACTCGATATCGATATATCGGCGATATATTGCCGATACGACATTCCATAGGGGGTACAACTATTTGGTTAATTAAAACCCTGCATATGAAGATGAATCATTTTAGTTTTAGTTTGGCAGGCAAACTAATCCTATTCCGACTGTACTATCTCTTTTTCCTTTTAAAATTTATTCTGATTCTTTTCTTGTCTACAAAAAGTAACATGATACGCATCTTTCTAGTGACCTTACTGGATTGGAGGAACCTCCGTTGCCATGATTGGATGAAGGGAAATTTTGATTTTGCTTAAATAAAATGTGAAGCATATAATACCATATGCATTTATATAGCTTCTTGCTAATTAATTATTGTGCATGGCTTTTGGTTTATCTGTTTCAGGTTTATATAATTGATTCGTTTCCTGAAGTTTTCCCTAGAGTGAAATCCTGGATAGGCGATGTGATTTTGGATGAGGGAAATGCTACTATTCTTACCCTTTTGGTGTGCCTTTTGACCGTTCTCTACCTCCGTGATAGGCAGAGGAGACATGCTGTACGAGTTCCCCCCCAGCCAAATGATGTAGCAGTAAATTGAACATCGATATTGAAGAGGAATGTAACATATGATCTTTAAATTTTTTTCTTTGTGCATATTCTTTTAATGTGTTGTTTCAAGTAAACAATAGCACAGGTCCCATGTAAAGTTACATTTACACACGTTGATCAAAGGAAGAACCCCAGATTGATCGTGATGGGTAGCAAAAGCTTTCACCTCTCAAGTCTTCAACGTTTAAATTTGCAGTTGCTCGTAAGTCATGGTTGAAGCAAGTTTATCTTCAATTGGGAGTTGTCTCAACCCTACTTGGTTTTTTCGATGATTTAATTTCCGCATAGCCTTCACTTGATTTTTCTTCTATTACTGGTACAAGGTTCTTCATCGAGTTAGTAGATAAAAAGATCATTACACCAACCATTGCCCCAAAAAAATAATTAGGGTGACATTTTTCAGCACTGCAACCTTTATTAGTAACACCACATGCTCAACAGATATAGAAGATTTTTTTGAGATTTGTTAGGTAACATCATTATTCTCATTCACAATTTTATCGGTAAGACTACTCTCAGATACCGAGGATCCTGACAGTAGGACCCTACCGTCATGTATATAACAGTAGGCCAGATTAAACTCAATTGAACGGTAGTCATTTAACACCATAACGTTTTTATGATTAGACAAAACCATACATTTGCGGCACTACGCCAAAGAAGCATTAGCCAAAGAAACGGCCAAACTAGAAAATCTGGCACATTTCCCTCCAAGCCATTGAGTCCACCACGAAACGAGCATGCCTAGCTAGACAATGCGCAGCTCCATTCGCCTCTCGCCGGACATGAGAAAATAACATGTCGTCCATAACACTTCCAAATCCAAAATAATTGTTGACAAGCATACAAGTGATAGCACAAGAATATAACAACATATAGAGCTTAAACTATGATAACCAAATACACTGAACAAAATAAACGACATTGTAGTTACAAAAACATAAAATTTTTACGCAGATTTGTTTACTCCAGCATGTGTCTCGAGTGTCTTAGATCATAGCATTTACGAATGGTGAAACATCTTTTATCCACTCCGAATCAGACTGACTCCAAGAGAGATCGTGCAGAACGCAAGCCCCAACAACCCAAGGAAAGCAATCTGTCTGTGGAAAAAATAATGAAATATTTGTCATTTGTATTCAAGACGAAACCCAAGCTATCAAAAGTAAAAAATGTAGGAACACTGAGTTTGCTCCCGGAGGCGGAGCTGGCCTACAGCCAATGGCTTCGAGCATCGGGCCTTAAGCCAAGAACTCTAGGTGGCGACTGGCGCCCACCACGATCATTCTCTCAAAAGCTTTTGACTACGCCGGCACCGGCGCAGCCCCCAGAAGCGCAAACAGCGGTAGTAAAACTCTCCGAGGAGGATGTGGGATGCTCAACGGCGGTCAGTGGAGCGGCAGACATTTCACAACCAATTGATGGCATCATGGCACTCAAAATTAGTAAGTTTTTTGCGTGTAATGTTCTCTCTATGGCTAGAGCATCATTATTGACCGTTCCGGGTAATGGTGCGGCACATTGCCTAGCTCATCTAGGGAGACTTTCTCATTGTACTACCAATTAGAGGGATATGATTCCCTTAGTTGTCTCTTCGGCTCTCTTGTATGATCGGGCTTTTTGGCCCTCTATCAGTGAATGAATTTATTTTTTTTTTTAAAATGTAGGAACAGGTCAGAAGAGAAATAAAAGAAATATTAAGAAACAGATGTCAGGGAGTTGTTCAGTCAGATGTAGGAATTAGGTTATTACCCGAGCTTGAGCCTGTTATTGGGATCTCCAGAGGCGTATCCCTTGAAATAGAAATAGCGGCCTACCACATAGAGAGCACCAAAGACCGCAGATAGCAGAGGATGCTTGATACCCCCGAGCAAGAGCAGAGCGAAAAAGATCGGCAACAACTCCAACGATTGCTGATGCCCTCTCTGCCCAAATTACCCAAAACATATGTTCAGGCTTACATAGATTATTCATTTACTTATGATTCATGTCAACATAAAACCAACATTGGAAATGGAGGACGACGAACCTGAACACAGTTGAAGAGCTTGGCGTCTTTGTTCTCTGATTCAGTAGCGTAGAGGGTCGGATAGTACACCTTATACCTAAAATTGAAACGAAATCCTTGAGTGAAAAAACTCAGAAAAAAAGAAGGAAAATATGGTAAGAGTAATTACAGCTTCCGGGCCTTGCCGACTTGAATGGCCATCCAAAAATTGAGGAAGACATAGGAGACAAGCGAAAGAACCACGTAGCCATACTCACTGGGCAATCCGATCGTCGCCATTTCCACTCTCTTGGATTTGGAGAAGTGTTGGTGGTTCAGTTGCCCGATCTTTTATACACACTTTCCCGCATAGGGATGCTTCTCGCGAGGTATGCTTCGTGGGGACCAAGGCTGAGAGTGCCTTGGGCAACAAGCGGCTCCTAGGTTGACTTTCCCGCAATTTCACCCACGGGGGCTGATGCGGCAAAGTCTGAAATGGCAATATGACCTCACTCACTTCCCTAGAAATGACATCCCATGGGTGGCCTAACCTAGGGCAGCATTACACGTTTCTTTTTCATGTGATTGGACTGCAAAAAGACTGTAATTACGAGGTGCCGCCCCCTGCTAGTCCAGAAGGCTTAAGGTAAGTGTCAACGAGAAGAAAACAATCTTTTTAACAGAAAAAATAGGGAGAATTAAGGGGCTGTTTGGACAGTGAAAGAGTAACGAATGTGAAATCAAATTCAGGTGAAAAAATTTATTGACTTTTATGATGAATGTGAAATTCGTTTGGATAGTGAAATTTTTAAGATGAATATAATTGGTCATGTGTTTGGATAGTGAATGTGATACAGTAAGTAATTTTTTATATTTTGACTATTTTACCCCTGCATGACCTCTTTTTTACACTCCGTCCGACATTAGTAATACCATATAATTTTTCAAAATGGATTAATTTTAGTTTAATTTGGAAAACTAAATTTTGGTACAAATTTGGGATGGAGGGAGTACTATTCATGAATCATGATGAGGGCAGAATTGTATTTTCGCAGATGAATTGAATTCACTTTCAGGTGTGAAAGTGCTCTTTCACCCTGAATTTGTTCTTTCAGGTAAATTTTCTAATTCACCTGAAATTCACCACACAAACCTGTTTCACCCTCTTTCAGGTGAAAGAGGGTTGAATTGACAGTGAATTCAGCCCTCTTTCACTATCCAAACAGCCCCTAAGTATGAGAGAGAGAGAGAGAGAGGGAATTTTCCTCGTGGGTTTTACATCAAAGCGTTTCCCTATCTCAAGAGATCATTATATAATTCCTTCGTTGTTTGTTTTGCTTGCTTTGGTACATCACTATTGACGAGTGTTTTTCCAATTCCAGCCTCCCATCACCAAGGTTCAACGACAACGTATCACCCACCATATTCAACCTCTCCATCTTCATTCCTCGAGACCACGCTTGAGAGCAGGGATGTGGGCAGGTACGAAGAAGTTGATAGCTAATAGCTAACAAGAAACATGGGAGTCGTTTGTGAAATTGCATGCATTTTTTAGCTGCTTAAATTGATATTTCTCTTTCATAGTTCATGCAAACTACATTGCGTGAATTGGTTGCATGAACATTAACCACAGATAAGAGGCCATGGAGAACCTACAATAAGTTGGAGGGATGGACAAGACTTTTTAGTAGACCATACCTGAATAACTTTCGAGTTGATAAGTTTTTAGGTATTGTATGTTAGAAAACCAAGTTTTAATAATAAACAAACACATGTACGCATGGAAAGAAAATTGCAATGTAGAAAAAGATTCAACAGACGGATTCACCAAAAACTGCATGCCAAGCAGAGCGGTTATTCTTTCAATATTCTGACAAAAATCAAATGGCTCAAAACTAGCCAGAGGCACTGCAAATAAATTTGAAACTCTCAACCAATGAAACCCTTCTAAAAAACACGAGTGGGGATGACTAACATCTGACAAAGATCAAATGGCTCAAAACTAGTTAGAAGCACTGAAAATAACGTATTCGAAACTCTCAACAAATGGAGACCTTCTAAAAAAATCTTGTACTAGGTGTACTTTCCAGTAAATAAGAAATAATCTCCATAAATTAAAAAAATCTGAGGCTGTCAAAGCAAATGCATATATTTATTATACAAAAAAAAGAGCAAATGGATATGCTAAAGTGGTAAAAGACCTTGTGCTATCTGCTAAAACTTTTACGGACATACATATTGAGCATACTTCATTATACTGTTATGATCCCTAATTAGAGTAGACTTTTCTTATTTAGTTAATCCTAATTGGAGTAGGATTAGTTTATTAATTTCCTAGTTTATGATTTCTTAAACATTCTAATTTTATTAAGATATCTTTCCTAGTTTGATTATTCCTATTCATTGTAGAATTCAACAATTGTAAGACTACATGCCTAAGATTATAAATAGGGTTTCAACCCTACTGCTACAGTAAGTGAACAGTAATATTCAGAATCAGACTTCAGATTTCCTTTTATCTCTTCCTTCTCCTCTTAATCTTATTGTTCTCCCCTTTCATCCAGCCTTTTCAACTTAATCTATTGTAGATCCTTAAGCATATTAAGGAGATACAACATTAGTATCAGAGCCTATCGATCTTAGGGACTTACCATGACAAAATCCAGCGGAGTCTCATATAAGAAACCTCCTGAATCAACTGGTTCTAAGGATCAGCAGGTTGAAGGGAAAGTTCAGGGCCCTTCTATGGCACAGCTCAAGGCGAAATACTACGAGCTTGAGACAGTGGTTCAGACTTTGTCTCACTCAACGAACCAGCGATTCCAATCCCTAGAAGCCAAGATTGATTAATTACAAATCCACATGGTTGAGTCCCACATAGAGTTGAATCAACAAATGGCCAAATTTTTTCAACGGCTTGACCAGTTGCTCTGAAGCCAATTAGCCACTTCTGGCCTCTCCATGCCCATGAGATCTGTGGTAGTTTCTGCCCCTCTTCCAGGCTCATCTATTTCAACCAGTTTGCAATTAGGGTCCATGGTTGCAACGCAGACTGTGCTTGGATTTGTTTCCACCGCTACTCACTGTTGCCTATGTTCCAACTGCCGTTTGACAGCAACCGTTGCTGGTATATCCACGGGTGTCTCGCTGGTTCCTTTCGGTACTCCTACACCCACTATCAGTGGTAACAACGAAAGGACAATATTAAGGACATTGCTGCTACAACAATCTTCTTTGACAATAGTGCAAGCCGAAGAAGCACCCCACATAAAAATTGATACAGAACAACCCATCATAGCACTGCCTTTGGGAAAATAAGACTTTTGTGAGCTACAAGAAGACCCCTCGCTACTACCCGTCGAAGAGCTGTCAGACAGAGTTTAAGTCACGGAGGCACAGCCCAAAACTGTGCATCGTCTCCATGTGCGACACACTCCATGATGGGTCCTTCGCCGGAAGCCCCATCGACGTTGGATACGTTATTATTGTTGCCGCTTGAAGTTTAATCTACCGCTTGTTTCAGGAAAGTTGAAATTTTTTGAAGGTTCATGCAGCAGCCGACCACTGGAAACAACGACATATTCAACTCTTCCGGCCACGAGAAGGTCGTGGATGGTGGACCATTATTCTGCACGGTTTTACACACAGTCTCTCCCTCACGAGTGTTTCAGCAGCCAATGATCCACGACGACCACCAGATCCGCCGCCGCGTCACCACCATTACCCAGATCCACCATCATCGTCCGCAAGTTTTCCGTTTGATCCCAGCGGAGTTCGAAGTTGGCTTGCTGGGGTGATTGAAGATAATTTTTATGCTCAGTTTCCTGATTGGTCGCCTTGAGGGCAAGGCGTAAGCGAAACGTGGTAGGATGTTATGATCCCTAATTAGAGTAGACTTTCCTAATTTAGTTAATCCTAGTTAGAGTAGGATTAGTTTATTACTTTCCTAGTTTATAATTTATTAGGCATTCTAGTTCTATTAGGATATCTTTCCTACTTTGATTATTCCTATTCATAGTAGAATTCCGCAATTGTAAGGTTATATGCTTAAGATTATAAATAGGGTTTCAGCCCTACTGCTACAATAACGTGAACAGTAATATTCAGAATCAGACTTCAGTTTTCCTTTTATCTCTTCCTTCTCCTCTTCATCTGATTGTTCTCCCTTTTCATCCAGCCTTCTCAACTTAATCTATTGTAGATCCTTAAGCATATGAAGGAGATACAACATATACGCATAAAAGAAGACAGATGAGGCGAAGCCTAACACGATAAACAACAAAGGTTTGCAAAAATCTGCATTGTAAAAGACAATGGATTTACCATTTGCCAATTGGAAAATTGGCATAGCAGTCGTCATGAACATGTTTTAATTACTCCACAGTTTCCAATTACTGGTGCTCAATAATGAAGTTCGCTAGAAGTGAAACATAAAACAGTGGATATCCTTCTAATTTTTTATAGAAAAACAAACTCAAACAATTTGCTTCCACCTTGAGGAGATAATAATGAAGTTCTTTAGAAGTTAAACATAAACAGTGGATGTCCTTCTAGTTATTGTTTCGAAAAGAACAAACTCAACAATTTGCTTCCACCTTGAGGAGATAAAGAAAACTGTCTCTCGTTTCTATGCAAACTTGTACCTTTCAAAAGTCAGTAGTTGTTTATGGGTAACGATTGAATAAGCCATGTCCAAAACTTTTAGAAGACGCTCCCTCCATATGGTTAAATGACACTAAATGCTAGTAAAATTACAAAATACAAATTGTAAAAGAAACCATGAAATTTATTTCCTTAACCGAACATATAAACAAGAGCATTATGATGATAAGTTCTAGATGAAAAAATCAATTAAAAAGTATGCTAGAGACACAACTTCTACACGATTGTTTGCCCCACGCATGGACAAGATATTCTTCATAAACTAAAAACAGCTTTCGTTGCTGAAAAAAATGAATGTTGTGATGGTGAAAGAGTTGTTCCAGAGTACTAGTCTAAAAATTGATAATGATGACTTTTTTCCTCTGAAACCTGATGATTATAAGATATATACATTGCCTCCCTCTCAAAACCTTCCGTTGTTCACAAGCCATAATAACGCTTGGTTCCATAAAGTGCAAAATGAAATACTGTTTTTGTTTTGGGTAATTCATCTGTTTTTCTTATTTAAGCTATTATTTCTGTCAATGCTTGTTTTTTGGGCACTTCAGGTACCGGCTTCAGTTGTTGAACAATCACATGTTGTACAGTTAAACAATCACCTCATTTTTCTCCTTTTGCGGAGTACATCCATAGACAATTCACTAATAGACTGTGGATTGTTATGCACATATACCTGTAATATAATTTAAATCACAAATCTAGGCAACCCCAAGCATTTTAGCATGGTGGAACAATTCTAATAAATAAAAGGTGAATGCTCCAATAGATTACTGTAATAATCCATCACAAGTCAAGATTAAAAAGAGCACGAATTCTTCCCCTTAAAACTAAAACCAGTTCAAACTGAATTATTACACTCCAAATACTATAGGGTTGTTTTACTATGCTATCATGGGCACAGAAATAAATTACTATCTAAAAACAATTGGACAAAAAGCTATATAAAAGAGAGTTGCAATGGCGGTGAGGGATATCCTTCAGCCACGAGAAAATTTACAGAGCCACAAACTGTAATAAGATGATGGCAATGATAGTAATTGCCCGTCAGTGATTCACAACCAGAAGCAAGTTCTATCATTCATCCAAAGTTAAAAGAAGAAAAAATGATAACAAAAGAAGACTTCATTGTCAAACTGTGCAGCTACTGATGAAGAGATCGTTCGAGGACCAACCTCAACCGCCGTGCCAGCGCATCCAGCTCCGCCGCACGCTGTTCCCTCCATCTCTGAACCAGGTCCCCGGACCCCGACGACGGGGTATCGGGGAAGAGCAATCCATGCTGAACCAGAGCCGTCCTCACCTCCTTGAGGGAGCTATCAAATACGTCCATTACAGCTTTCGCGGTCACACGTCCAAGGCGACTGGACTGCGAAGATATAGGCGTCTCCTTCTCCTCCTCCGCCGGTCGCCTTCCCTCCTGCTCCTCTTCTTCCGCTGCGGCATCGCCATCATCTTCGCCATCATGCCCAGCAAGGTCTGAGTGCGGATTCTCGCCCAAGTTCGCAGGAGGATTCGGAAGCAAGAAGGAGACACGAAGGGGGCGGCTAGAGTTGACCGCAGAAGCGGAGGCGGAAGCGAAGGCAGAGGCGGGCGATGGGGCCGTAAAGTCCGTCTTTTTACTCTTTTGTTGGGCAATTGAGGCGGTGAAGGGAGAGGAGGCGGCGAAGGAAGGGTGCCAGAGCTGCTTGGAGAGGTGGAAGAGGGAGCGATCGTGTGGGGTGAGGAGCGACGAGTCGAGGCCGCGTGAGAGGCGGGCGGAAAGGGAGTGGAACTTCTTGCGGAGGCGGCGGAGCTTCTCGGAGAGCTGGGACTTTGTGTAGGGGTGGGCTGTGGAGCAGGAGAAGCGTTCATAGAAGAGGGAGAGGTCGCGGGGGAAGACGAGGCCGTCGGCGGCGGAATCAAGGAGGCCCTGAAGGAGGCGGATCTCGTCGGCCTCAGGCCAGATCCGGTGGAACTTGAACGGCGGGGTGGGCCTCTGATTGGACGCGTCGGTCACGCCGGCCTCTAATTTCACGAGATCGATCCCCGGGGGCAAGTCGTCGGCGTCCGCGTCGTGTTTGATGGGGGAATCGGGGGCCTTGCGTTTGATGGGGAGCTTGCGAGCAGCGGGCTTGAATTTGATTGGGAGGGGTGTTGGGTTGGCCATGATCGAGGGCAACGCGGGGGGTCGAGCTCGTAGCCCTCTCTCTGTTGCTTCTCTCCCCGTTGCTGGTGGCGGCACTGTAGGGTCTAGGGCTCAGACCCAGGGCTCAGAGACGAGGCGCGCTGAGGGTGGGTAGAGGGGTCGGGATGAGGACGGGGGAGGGGGGAGTGGGTGGGCCGTGTGGGGCGGGGTTGAAGCCTAATTTCTGTGCGCTGTGAGCTTACCTCGGACGGCTCGGATTTGGGGGTCCTTTGCCATGCTCAGCATTTCCGCCCTTTTCTTGAGAATTGCTGCATTCTGGAACATGGACATGGATACACACTGCAGCAGATGAAACCCATTGCAACCAAACCATGCCACTATCTTTTGACCAATGACTATCAATTTCATTGAATCTCAACTAGGTTTTCCTCCAATATTCCATATGAATCTCGTACGACGATTTTGCAAGCCACAAATGTTGGGAGGTTAATAACATTTTCTGTTTTAGCTATAGCCGTCTAGGATTAGTGTTGGCTCCACCAACATTTTAAATCCGTGCGATTAACTTTTATATTGATGACTTTTTAGTAAACTAAAAAAGGAAGTTAATATGCTTACGGCGCATTTGAGCACATGTGCACCTAGCACATTGGGTGCCACACGTTAAGATCGGGACGGAATGCCTGCTTGCCCCTTCAATTTTTTTTGGCAACAGGATAAGATTAGACTCCGAGATTTATAGATCTATATTAACTTGTTTAACAAAGTCTATCCTACCTTAGAAAGGACAGACTATGAACAGGAAGATGGCCGAGCCAACAGCAATTTGCTAAATGGTCAGCAACTTGGTTAGCTTAACAATAGATAGCCTAAAGTTCACCAAAACTGCGCCAGCCGTGTGTACGAACAAAAATGGATCATGATACCCATACACTAAATTAGTACACCAAACCTCTACATCCATGTTCATATTGCAGTGGCCAGTCGCTACTTCTTAACTGTCCAACAAGAACATGAATATTCTCTTTTCTACAAATAAATGTATGATTCATAAATAAAAAAACAAATAAATGTATGAATTTGGAGTACAGATTCATCAATAAACAAAAAGTTGCAAATACAGGAACAAAGCAACAAACGCCCCCGCCTGCGGCTTGCGCTTAGGTTTGTAGTTTGTACTTTCACGACCCGGCGAAGAGAGGGTTTGGGTTTTATCTGAAAGAGCGAGTTGTATCTATCTATCTATCTCCCAACTTCAGCTCTCCCTTACCACGACCAACGGGGATATCGCACGAGCTACCCAACCGACCTTGCCTCCCTCTTCTCTACTCCTGGGAGCTCCACCGCAATCCCATAGAGGCGGACGCAGCGGAGAGATAGAGAGAGAGGGGCAGACAGTCATGGCGTCGGCGTCAACCAACATCTGGGTTCTGCTGGGTTTGGGGCTCGCCGGGATTGTCCTCATGACAAGGAAGCTGAGGAAGGCCGTCAGAGAAGATTTTGGTGCTTTTGTCGAGAGGCTGCGGCTGCTACCTCCTCCTCCCCCGCCTCCACCCAAAGCTCCCCACGCTTTGGCTGGTCTCTCTTTTGCCGTCTCTGATATGTGCGTAGCCCTCTCCCTATATCCTACGATGCTAAATTGCTGATTGTATCAGTGGTAATCGATTACTGGAATCTTAACATGGGTGTTCTCAATGAAATATGTGAAATTTTGCACGCTCTCACTCTGAAATGGAAGTTACTGTCACGTTATAAAAGATACTCCGTAGTAGATTTTATCTCGTGATTGTGCTGAAAGATTCTTTTTTTTAACATTTCAATCCCAGGTTTGATATTGAGGGATACGTAACCGGGTTTGGCAATCCAAACTGGGCAAGAACACATGAGCCTGCGCTTCAGACATCTCCATCTGTTTCAACAATTGTTGAAGGAGGCGCCACCTGCGTGGGAAGAACTGTTATTGATGAAATGGGATATGGGTTAGTGTTCTGTCTCTTAATATATCAAAGTGGAATAATGAACTTCACTTTAGCACACTAGCTGCAGTTTTCATGGGCTTTTTGTTTAGGATATGGCTGTATATCTCTTCTTAGTACTTATGATAGGCTAACGCAACTTGACCTTTTGTCTTACTAGGATCTGTTACCTATTGTTCTTTGCCTTTCAGAGAGAATATAATTTGTTAAGGCAAAATATATTTAGTATTTGAGTTGTATATTAGTGACCAATTTAGCTGCGTGTGCATTTGCTTTTTATGTATATGATATGTTATGATATTTCTTTCTTGTTCATGCTATGTTTTTTGCTTTCTTTTTTCTAAAGAGCGAAGGCATTCTTGTTCTTGGCTACTCTCTTGATTAATGGTTATGTTTATATAAAATTAATAAAATCTTAGTTGTTCATACCATTGCAATAGGGCCTTTCTATGATACATTTCCTAACTGATGGGCCAGTGTGTCAATAGCTAACGGCCTCATGTTGTGAGTGACAGTGAATCTTTTGATCACCCAATGACATGATAAATTGAGATGTTACACTGATATATCATTTGCTTATAGTTAAATTGGTATTACTTCATAACTTTGCTATGTCGAATTTTCAGCATTCATGGAGGAAACAAACATTATGACCCACTCACCAATCCAGCAGTACCTGCAAGAATTCCTGGTGGGTCTTCTAGTGGGTCTGCTGTGGTAGTTGCAGCAGGAATAGTCGACTTTTCTTTAGGTAAAGCTTCCCTTATTGCCAATTTACAGTTGACATTACTGTACTTTGCTGCATGAGTAATTCTGAGTGAAAGTGTGAATATGGATGTTTAATGGAACAGTTCTCTATGCGGCATAATAGGCATGATCCATTTATGTAAGATTAAAGTCTGATTGTTTTCATGATTTCCAGGATTGCATGATATCACCTTAGCTGTTTTCAAAAAGTTGCCCTGGACATTGATAAGACATCTTTAAACGATTGTGGATGTCAATGGGACATGTTTGCCTCTTTGGCCATATGTTTAATGTTCGTTTACTGTTTGTCCCTGTTGCTCTTTTATCAATGTGATTCTTTGTGCAAAATGATAGGTTCACAAATTGATTTAGGGAAATTAGACAAATTAAGAGGGAAGGATTAGACGAAGTGTAAGATAATTCGGGCGAAATTTGAAAAGTTGTTGACGAATCTGGGGAAGGAAGGTATGGCTTGAGAGAAGATACTTGGGATTAATCTCAAATAAATCATTCACTCATTGCGATTATTTTTTGCAGCCGTGCAGCCGTTGCTATTTATAGAATATTTATAGAATGGTCAACGGGCCTTATTAATTAACTACTCAAAAGCCAAAAAAGGAAAATATATGATTTACAAGCATTACTAACCATTGATTTATCCAAGCAAACCACGAACGAATTAATAAAGCAAAGAGACGAAACAAGTGGGGGAGGCCCAAAAGAGGGGTCGGACTCATGTTGTCAGGTGGGTCATTAAACTGTTCTCAGGGTAGTCATAAATGTTTCTGATTGCTCTTTTTATGAGACCTGGAAATCATTCAATCACTATATATACATTTTATTCTCAACATTTTTTCTGAATTTTTTTGTAGCTTTTCATTACTTTTTCATTTCCAATCAGGAAGCTAGACGTCTTGTACTAAAATGGCATCTGGTTTAAATTATAGCGTTGGTTTGATTCTTTTGCTTTATTGTTTATAGTTAGTAAGTAAACAGAATATAGGATCCATATCCAGTGGTATGTGCAAAAATATGAATCTAGAATGTTTTTTATAATCAAGGAGCTAGACTTCTTCTATAGTATGTTAAAACTTATTTTATCAGCCAAAAAAAGAGAAAACTTACTTTTCTAACATTTAGTGTCAGGTAATCTTTTTTTTAACGCACTCTCACAATACCTATATTTATGTTCATGAACAATACACGTTTGGGCTTCATAAGAGTTGTAGTTAATTCCGATTTTTGTTGCGCATTTTCACTTTTCCTATGGTTTGGGGTGAGAAACAATCTTTTCATTTTTAATATCTCGTTAAGACCACTATTTCTTAACTTCTGGTTAATTATAGGTGTTGATACAACTGGAGGTGTAAGAATACCTGCAGCATACTGTGGCATCTTAGGGTTCAGGCCTTCACATGGAGCTGTTTCTAAAGTTGGAGTTCTTCCTGTGTCACCAAGTCTTGATACCATTGGTATATTTCATGTTCTTTGCACTTAGCTTCATGGTTCTGATTTGACATTAATATGGCATTATGAGATGCTTCTTTTGGTACCATTATCTTCTGTTCATTGTTGTCATCGTGATTAAAATTACCTTTATCAGCTAACTGGTGAGTTTGCCATACATGGTCTATCTCAACTGTGATTTAAATACGCAGATGTTTTCTGTTGAATTTTGAAGCACATCTTAGTATAATACAAAAGCATGGTGTGATATGCAAAAAAAAAAAGAAAGATCATCATTGTCATTGCTTTCTTTAGCCAAGTTGCAAAGCATTATGTTTTCTCTGGAATTCTACCATGTTCCAAACTCTTCCCAAGTTTATTTCGTGGTGGGTTAAGCAGCAAAAACACTGCTATATCTTCTGACTGCTCTGTGCTTGAGGTGAATCAGTAGTAAAGGATATAAATCTTTTTAATAGTATATTGTGGGAGAATTTGACTAAGCATTCAACCTATATTAGGGCACCAAAATTTAAGGAAGTTTCTTTTCCAATATGGCTATCTCGATGGTGAATAGTGCAATATATTTTAACTAGGCAAATTCATTTCTTTTTTGTACTCAGGCTGGTTTGCGAAGGATCCTAGCATCTTGCGGTCTGTGGGCCAGGTTCTATTACGCTTTCCCTATGTTGCAGATTCACGCCCTAGGCAAATCATAGTTGCGGATGACTGTTTTCAACTTCTAAAAATTCCTAAGAGTCGAATGGCTCAGGTGGTGGTTAAATCCGTGGAGAAGCTTTTTGGAAGTATGTATAGATGTTTGATTTTTCGTCCGTCTTTATATTTGAATAACTATTACCGGAAGGTGGCTTTTTGCCAAAGCTCTTATTATTATTGTTGCTTTACAATCAATTGATTTTTCTTATAAATTTTCCTGTCTAGGGCAACTTTTGAGCAATATTATTCTTGAAGATTACTTGTCATCTAAAGTTCCTAGCTTGAAACAATTTGCAAATGAAATCAGAAATGGGGAACTGAAGTCATCTTCTCTAAGATCACTTGCATATTCTATGGAGTCACTTCAGAGGTAAGGATGCTTTCACTTTACGCTTGATTGATTTGATTTTCAAGTTCACGGGGATTCTTCTCCTTATTTTATACATTCGACTCAACTATCCAGTGTTCTTTTTCTGTTTTTAAGTAAACTGTTCTTCCATAATCTATTAAGGGTAGTATAGGAAGAGTGAGTAGGTTAATTTTACTAGATCTTCTGTATAATGTCTCCACAGTACGAGGTGGCAATAGTGTAAGTGATAGGAAGGTCTTTCATCTTTCTCGAAGCTTGTTTGTGTCCTAAACTCAAATAGTATCTAAGTTAATTTGTCATCTTCTGTGATCTAGGCATGAGTTCAAGGTACATCATGAAGAATGGATGAATTCTACCAAACCTGTTCTAGATTCTGTGGTATCAATGCAGGTGCAAGCAACGGGCGAGCCTGCAGCTGGAACTACAGCCAATTTCCAGTCAGTGAGGATGGAGATGCAGTCGGCTCTAAATGCGCTCCTTAAGGTATGTACCAGATCTTCTTCTGATGAACACCATCCATTAACTGGGCTCTCATAACTTGCTACAATAATATTGAAATACATCTCAATTGTACTATGCATTGTTGCATTATGTAAAGGTTTGTTCGCTCAAAATGGAGGGCAGTCATGAAGAAACATACATGTATACCGACAGGCACATGCAGACTTTTCTTCTTTATCGCCATTTTCAATCCTTAGGATATGTCATATGAGGTGATAAATTTTTTGCAGCGAGCACATGTAGGGACCTGTTTCACAAATTTAGTGTTGAAAGGATTTGGATGCCTGTTTAAAGAATGGAATGTTATGATTAATTTACTTATTTTAGAGTTGTAAGAATGGGAAAATAACTCTAAAAAAGGAAGGATGTAAGAATGTAGGATAGTATCAAGCAGTAAAGTGGACAATATGTGCGAACGAGAATTTAGTCTTTTGCCATCTGGCTTTTCAGAACAAGGAACATACATATTTTTCTGTGTAATGTCTTTGAATTTTCCTAGTTCATGCCATTTGGAAGTTGCATTTGTGATAGTAAACTATAGAATTAAACAATGCATGTTTTCTTGTTGTAATCTATTTGCCAGTATGCATGCTCAGTTATTAATTTTCCGTACTTTTTTGGTGGCAGAGTGATGGTATACTTGTGATTCCAACACTCGCAGACCCTCCTCCAAAGATTGGTACAAAGGACGTTCTCTCAGAGGAGCATAGACTTCGTGCATTGAGTATATCAGCTATTGCTAGCATGTCAGGTTGTTGCCAGGTAAAGTACTTCGTTACTCAACTGTCTGAGCATGTCAAGACATGTTCTTACCATTTTTTTCAATGCCATATGAATGTGATTTTCAATTTTGTTAAAACATATTTAATTACTACATACTGATCATAAATCTGTTGATTATGGCAGTGTTGCCATTTGATCTTGACTGTTGGTTGAGTGTCGTTTTAGTCTCTGGAGGGATTCTTATATCTTGTCATTTACTTCATTTGTTGACGTTTTTGTTAATCACATTTTTCTGAAGGTTGCTATTCCATTTGGGTATCATGATAAGTGTCCAGTATCAGTTTCCTTCATAGCAAGGCAAGGAGGAGACTGTTTTTTACTTCATGTAACACAGTCTATTTTTGCAACTCTTCAACATGAAGCTGAAATGAGTGCTAAGTCCAACGTGACTACTGATATCACCAACAAGGAGAACTCTGCTGAAACTGCTAAAGAAAAGGTGGAAGATCTTTATGAAATGTACTTTTCTTTTTGAAGATTGAGAGAATATCGTTCAATTCTCAATGCTAAGTTGTTCAAGTCATTCAAAATAACATTGTCCATCCCAAAAAAAGAGAGCATATAGACCTTTTAACCTCCACTATTCCATCTATTTGCTGCCTCAATTTCATTAATTTTAGTTTGTTTTGAACAGGGTAATATTGCTTTTAAAGAGAAACAGTTTCAGAAAGCTGTCACTTTCTATACAGAAGCAATTAAACTAAATGGGAAGAATGCAACATATTATAGCAACAGGGCCGCTGCATATCTGGAAACTGGCAGGTAAATTTACCCCAGGGTTGCAATATGGGAAGGTCTTTTCACTCTGATGATCCCAGCCAACATTGCCCTGTTCAGAAAATGCTTCTTGGGTCCTGAGACCCACTGCAAAAGTGGTTTTGGACGATAGTTTACCCAACACTCCTTGATCGGAGTTCTGGAGTATTTGGTGCCAAACCCAACAGGACAAGAATGAGATAGTTGGGGCTGTTGGAGAGAAAGACAGGCTGAGAAGGGGATAGCCTACTTGGCAAGAAGCATGGTTGTAGATATTGGTATGTGATGGCTCATAAGGGTTTTACTAATGGGAGTGGTCCATGCAAAAGCGACAACCACCTATTTGTCTAATAGGGACCTGTGTTGATAAAAAAATATTGGCCATTACACATCCTTGTGGATGGCCATCGATGTCTCCATTGTCCATATCTGTTACCCATGGATATGGATATGAAATGAAGGGGGAGTTTTCCTTTTAAATGATATATTTGGCCGATAGGGACCTATGTTGATAAAAATAAAGGCCATTTGACAACCATATGGTCGATCATAGATGTCTCCATTGAATGGAGGCCAGAATTTGGGAATGAGAGTCGGGAGAGGGCGAGTGGCAAGGTTGAATTATAATGTAGGGTGATGCGGGGATAAGGCAGGGCAAGTAACATCCATCTTGAGTTGCTCCCATAATTTTTATATCTATGAATTTGTCTTGTAATTGATCACTTTGTCTTGTTTATTCTTCCAGCTTTTTGCAAGCTGAAGCCGATTGCAGTGCAGCCATCAATCTTGATAAGAAGGTTTGTTCTTATGAATTCATACTCGGAATGCAGATGACAGATTAAATCCTGTTCAATTTATTAGTGAGATATGTGAATTAGATGGATATTTGCTTCATCCTAATTTTATTGTAATGGATAATTTGTTAGTCCTTTTAATATGAAAGTACATGCTTGGAAATTATGTGATTTTGAACCAACGTGTCAGAAACATTTAAGCATAAAAAATTTTCCTTCCTGTCTCTGTGCAATAATAAATTTTTTGGCGCAAAACAATGGAATTAATTCTTAAGAATGTGTGATACAGGAACATGATAATTTCTTCTGACATGCTTGAATGTTCATTTCTTTTCTGGCTGTGTATTGATAATCTTAGATGTTTTTTGCAATATGAAAGTGGTATTTTAAATATAGTTTTTGATTTGGTACGTTAGATCCTCATTTGATGCTAAGATGCCTGGGCATTTCATTAATTAAATTGTGGTGGCTTTATGAACTTTATCTGTAAATATCTATCTTAGATGTTTATTTCTGGTGTGGCTTTTTAGTGGTCATTTTATATGTGTGATATATTGTTTACTACTGAATTTGGAAATGTTCCACTTACATTAGCAGTGTGAGCTTTTCCACTGTTTTTTGGGTTAATTGCTTCTGAATTTTTTTTCATTAATGCCTTAACTTCTATTTATATCCAGAATGTGAAGGCTTACCTGAGGAGGGGAACGGCAAAGGAAATGCTTGGGTATTACAAGGAGGCCATTGAAGGTGATTATATCATTTCCCTTCGTTATTAGAGCAAAATTATTGATTACGGTGTCTTGAAAAAAGGATGACAGAACCCTAATTGTATGTGGAAAAAGCTTTTTATCAACATAAGTGGTGAACTTTTTAACTAATTGTTGTTGTAAAAATTGAAATTTTACTATTATAACTGGGAACATGGAGAAGGTTGTTATAGAATATTTTATTGTTTTTTATGAGTATAATTAGAGGAGAAGAAGTTTGTTATTAAGTCTGAATTACAATGGAACAGCTCAATCGTCTTATAGAGATCGTTTGCCTAATACAAAGCTGGTTCTAAAATAAGAATTGACTAAATGACCCTCCTTTGTATGAAAAACTAATATTAGATACTTGGACAAAACAATAATATATTCTCTAACAAAGGTAACATTTAGGAAGTGAATTTTACGTTGTTGATGTTATTTGATTGGACATATGATTCATGTGGGTGAGAAACAATATTGAGTTGCCATACTCAACTAATATGTTTTTTTTTGCTGAGCAGATTTCAAGTATGCTCTTGTTCTTGAACCAACGAATCGGACAGCAATGTTAGCTTTAAATAGAATGAAGAAATTGTTTTAGTAAGAATTGAATACATGGTGAAGCTGCTTCCAGGAGGCTCTTCCTCCGAAAATTTTTGTTCCAGTTCTTTTTGTTGCCCTCTATGCCGATAGGCCTATATGAAAAGATAAAAAGAATGCCTCAGTGTTTTATGGGAATAGATGCCTGCCACCAGGTTGCGAGTCAAGCATATGACTGGCTTCAGATAGTTACTTCCCCATTTGGTCGGCCAATCATGGTAACAGAGGGCTTTCTCTTGTATTTGATATCTAGTTTTTGAAAAGCTATTCAGCCGTTCAGTTCACTTGGGGCCAGTGAGGAGCACTTCCGGCGTGTATAAATATATTGTTACCCACAGGGTTTGCTATTTATTGAGTTATTTTTTTTTATTTTTTTTTTTTGCTATGAATCATAGTACGATCGTTCATGGTTATTTAAAAGAAATAAAGGGCATTCATTTTGACACTGTTCATCAATACTTGAGAGACTCTAGTTTGAGACAGGCTCAGGGGAGCACGACACAGATATTTCACTTCAACCCAAACAAAAGGCTGCTACAATATTAATGGATTCTCCTTTGCCTGATAGTAATCTGCATATCCGCAAATCTAAAGGACAAGAAATCCGATTACGAGGGGTGCTTCCCAACATCCTTTCGCGGAAGCGCTTGACCTTGCCATTTTTCATTTATTTTTTGTTACTCAGGCTGACAACTACCAACGATGCGAGGGGTGCTTCCCAACATCCTTTCGTGGAAGTTCTTGCTGATCAAAATCCACGCTGCTGATAGCGACTCTAAAAGAGCCGTGTCTGCAAACCTACAGGATTGAAGAAATCAGCTGTAAGACTAGTGTGTTGACGCAGAAAAATTATGTCCGACAGGGATGAGATTTCTCTGCTCTGGTGTGAATCAGAAAGAGATTGTTCAAACTTGTGCACGGTGGGATTGTGATTGATATGGATGTTAAGCCGTGGAAAATTGTATAACTCGGTTGCAAGGTCGGAGGAGTTGAAATGGCGGCCTTTATCCAATGATTTGTTGGTACTTCCCGTGTGAGTCACATTCATGACTTTTGCTTGACAATTGACATGATCTTCACAAACGGTCTCCGAAAGTCCTCGCAAACGAGGAAGGAAATACTTTTTCACATGGCAACAGTGAAGTTTCTCCCACAAGAGGGGCGAGGACACGATGGAAAGAGAATAAAAACTTTGGCAAAAGTGGTGAGGGTAAGAAGCTGACTCTACTACTATCGCCACGCTCGTCTCGGACTAAGAGCAGTTCACTCCCACATTGGGATCCTCAGTTCGGGCAGACTAATCAAACTCACATTTTACCATGAGATGACTTTACATGTGATCGTTCTCATATAAGGAGCATGAGGTCAATCTTTATTACAGTTAGTAAGTGATATTCACCCGATCTGAGGGTGAATATCAAATCAGTGGGTAAGTAAGTGTGTCACATCAAAGAATGGGTAAGATCATTATGGATATTTGTAACCAACAGATCAAGATCCAATGGCTACGATTCAAAGTGGCCTCATATAAGCAATATGAGAGCGATCTCATTTAAACTTTTCCCTTTTACCATATACGTTGTAGCCGCCAGTGTCTTTTCGCTTCGGCATTAGGTTTTGCATCCCCCAAATGATTTTACTTCTAGGGTCAGGACGAGCGGCACAATTATCAGTTATTTTTATTGTTGTATTATCAGCTGGAAATGGCAAAAACAGAAAGAAGGCTATCTCACTTTTGCTTATTAAAAACAATGAATACACAACAAGGTGGGCAAAGTTGCAAAAAACCACAAAAAAAGTGAGAACAAAACTAGAAAAAGGAAAAAGAATGAAAATGACCAAAGAAAAAAGAGGATTGAAAAGACACTAGTGGGAGGGAGTGAGGGTGGGGGTGTTCTTTCATGGTTGTGGTTGTACAACCCAACCCCCCAGCATGTCCTTTTGCAGCAGCAGCACCCACACATCACTTTGCCCCTCCCTGATTCATTTCCTCACCCCTCAACGCCCTCCCGTCGTGGCGGGGTCCCTCGCTCGCATTTTGCGACTCGCACGTCATTCTGCTACTCGCAGCCTCGTTTCCATTTGCCTGAAATTCCTAAAATCACCTTCCTCCTTCCCTCAACTGAGCGCCGCCGCCGGCGGAGAGAGGGGTCGCGAATGGGGGATGTGCCAGGCGGATGTGGCGATGAGGGGACGAGTTTGCCAGCCAAGCATGAGGCAACCGCTGTTCTCCTCGACTCTGTATCCGTCCCCCCCGGCGAACAACGCGAGGAGCATACTCGCCTGCTTGAACGCGTTGGACCCCAGGTGGACCGGCGAGAAGCCGGCCCGCTCCATCCGACCCCGCCACTGCACCAGCGTCTCATGCCGCTCCACCCTCTCCCCCCCCTCGCACGCCAATACATTGCAGATCTGCTGCCCCAGGTACACCTCCGACATCACCTGGTCCTGGCTGCTCGCCGGTGGCGCCGCCATCCCGCCCTCTAGCGAATCGAACACGGTGGAGTAGTAGTGGAGCGCCTCCGTGAACCGGTCGAGGAAAACTGGGCTGTTGTGGTTCGCCTCCTGCTCCACCACCGTCACGATCCTTGGCCGCATGGCCATCACCGCTGCGAGAACCTTCTCGACCGCCGCAGGCTGGGCTAGTAACCGGTGCAGCTCGAATACCGAGTTCACCGCCACCGCCTCAGTCTCCGGGCGTACGTGCAGCATGTACGCCTCCAGGTCAGCCAGGCTCTCGGCCACCAGTCCCTGGTATTCGAACTCCACCCGCACCGTCTCCGCCATCCGCGCCAGCTTCCACCCGACTTGCTGAAGCGCATCCGTGTTGTCCGGCTGCGGCGGCCCGATCCCCGTAAGTCTGAACGCCGGGGGCCCGCCCGGCCGGAGCGCAAGAGCTTGCATCAGCGCCGGCCACTGCATCCCCTGCTTCATCCCGAAATCGATCACGTGGACCCGATTGTGGCCGGCGAAGGCCTCGAGTATCGCCTGGTTGGCCGTGAAGTGGGCGAATTTCAGATACGGGCAGGTCTCGTAGAAATACATCTCTAGTATGTCCGAGAGTGACGAGTCGAGTAACTCCGGGGGCTGGCGCGGGTAGACCCGGTAAATCCGCCGGGCGAGGGCCTCAGCGAAGTATGTGGCAACTTTGCGCATGGCGCCGGCCTGGGAGGTGGCCAGCATCGAGATCTGCTTCACCAGCGTCTCTGCCGCCGGGAGATTGCCCTGCTGGACCGCCTCGGCGCAAGCCATCAGTGTGTGCACGAGCTTAATCCCTGCCTCCTGCGAGTCCACCAGGACCACAGGCCGGGCGGCCGACGACGACACGACTGTCTCCGGCGCCGCTGCCGATTTAATCCGCTTCTTATCCCTGGACGCCAAGGGATCGGAATCGGCGGCTCCGACCCCGTAGACGACGTCACCGGGAATGGCGCTGAGATCCCCACAACCGGGATCGTAGATCCGTGATTTTGGGTAATCGACGGTGGTAACGGTACTATCCTGAACACTAGTACCTGCGGCGGCGGCGATAGCGGGAGGCGGCGGCGGAGGGCTGGAAGGGGGAGGATTGACCTCCGAGAGCATGCTCTCGAGCCAAGTGGCGATGTCGGAGGGGTTGTAATGGACAGTATCGGAAGCAAGGTGGGAGAGGAGGCCGTCCTCCTGGCCGGAACCCATGACCATCTCCAGTTGCTCCAGCTTCTGGGCCACGTCCGCCATGTCGGAAGCCCGGACCTTGTATCCAAGAGCTGCCAGCAGTTCGTCGACGCCCGCATCCTGCGCCGCCGCCAAGCACGACTCGTCCTCCCCCATGATCAGCATCTTGTCCTTCCTCGCGTTAATCACCGGAGGAGGAAGAGGAGGACAAACCACTCCTCCGAAATGATCGCACCGAGCTATGGCGCGATTCGTCGTCTCCGGGTACTCTCTCTTCATCGTTTCTCTCTTCTTCTTTTTTTGTGACAGTCTTTTTTTGTGGCCTCTTCAGATGCGAAGTGTGGCTGCTGCCATGGTGGTGGTGTGGACGTCAATCTAGATCTGTTTGTAGTTCGTGGAAAGGGAGGGCGAGGCCCTAAATTGATAGACGAGAAGCCTGGAACTCCAAAAGGAAGCCTGGAAAAGAGTGGGAGCCGGAGAAGTTAAACAATAAAAAACTGAATAAACAAGTGAGGAAGAAGGGAAGGGGGCGGGGGAACGGAACGGAAATAGGGATGGATTCTATCCACAATCGCCAATTGCAGCAGAGAAGCTGTAGCTGGGGGACTAGGGCACGGGGAGGAGAGAAAGGACGAGGGTTGAGGAGGACTATTGTTTTGGGGGTGCACGCAGCATCGAGCCCGTGGTTGTGTGATGCGAAGATTCCTCTCCAGTCCAGTGAGTCACAGTCAGTTTAGTAATTATTGATCTAATTAGCTTAATTAATCAATAAGCCAGAAGATAAGCAGATAATGAAAGGGAGAACGATAAGAGTGTCTGGGTATTCTTTTCACTCTTGAGTCAGTCATTGGCCGCCTTACCATTTTAGCCCCCACTCTCCGTAAAAACTGAAGTGGAAACCACAGCTACCCAACAACATCTTTTCCTTTCTAGTCTAGCTAAAAACGGTGGTTAGCTGGCTGGTTGCTATTGCATGATTGTGCACTCGCCCTTAATCCCGAGTCTTATCAGCATTCAGCAATGGGATTTGGACAAACAAAGCTAGGCAGAGCTTCGCCCTTTTTTAACTGCTTCTCTCTCTCTAAACAGCACAATCTACCATTCAGGTGAACGGAATCCGTGGAGAGTAAACGGAGGGCGTAACGGCGCCGGCAAGGGGGGCATTAATTCTCCATCCCAAAATCCTCTGAATCCCCCTTCCCTTGTCCTCGAGACCACGCCATTCGAAGCTCTTGCCAAGGCCCCCTCTGGCCCTGGCCGGCTCCTCCGCTGTATGACGCACTTTTGTTGGCCTCTCTGCTCTCGTTATAAAAGTATTACACTCTTCTGACATTGTTTAGTAAAGAAAGAATGATTTTCCATTAAAAATCAAAACGGTTTAGGGGCCCCGCCTTGCATTTTAGTATAATAGTATTACGTGTTTTTATCCGATAATGTCATTAAGCTTACTACAACTCTACAAGCTTCCCAGCTTTAATGCACTGGATAGGCCGGCACATTTTGTAAACAACCATTGCATTAAAAGCATTGTTGCAAAAAAAAAATCATTAAAAACATCAATATACGGATTGAATATAAGAAATATGCCTTTTTGCATGTTAATTTATATGGTTTTCTTTCTTTCCTCATTGCAAATCTTGTTTTCGGGCACCGTTTGTGATAAACTGCTAAGCTTTAATTTCAAGTGCTTCTGCCATAATGAATAGCCATGGCGGTCAAGACCGTTACTAGTACGGTACCATTGGTAAAGACTGTGTACGGTAGAAGTTAATGTAACAAATAAAAGAAAAGAAAGCAAAAAGGAGAGAATAGACACCGGGATGAAGAAAGGGGTGGAGGAAAGAAGCAGATGAAATATTGTCTAATAATTCTGATGGGCCCCACTTTTTGGGAGGGGGGAGACATGATGGGATATATAACACACACCCAAAATATTTTCCATGGTACAAACATAAAGAAAACATTTCGATGCATGGGCTCCCTCAGCCTTAGCCAAGTCAATTTTTGATAATAATTTGCCCCCTAGTGTAAGATTTTTTAGGATCCGGTACTTAACACGCTGACACTCTCCTCCGGTCTACGGATAAATTGTTTGTACGCGACACATCAGTACACTGTCTTACCATAAAATGCGTGGAGCTAGTTAGCCACGTACATACTTGCCCCATTCAGGGTCAGGTCAGGTGGACCATAGAGCATGTTCCACTCTGAAGCGCATAGTACACAGATTTACACAAAGGGCCCCATATGTCGTTAATCCAACGCCTCCTTTCTCCCACAATCCTTCTTCTTTAATGATTTGCCCTTTTAATTGGACGGTTGGAAAGCAGAGCCCGGAAACACGTCACCATCAATCACAATATGCTAATGTCAATTAGTCGATGACACAATTAAACTTGTCTTTTGGTGCTAGTGTTTGCAATTTTAGGTGGGAGGCAGCCAGCATCAATTTCACAGTAGACCGGCCCCAACTCAGCTCATGGACGTATACGCAATAAGACACACCCTTACCTGATCCTTTTTGTAAATTGTGATTTGTGAAGAAAGAAAGAAAAAAAAGAGGGATTGCACTTTGCTCAAGCACCACATGGTTAAGGGAGGGCCTAAAATGTGCTTCCTTTGAACGAGCTTCCAAGGAAGAATGCACTCCAACTCAGCTTTACATAACTTGAAAGCGATGAGTTTTGGAATCTCGGAGGGGTTATTATAAACTAGGGTAAATTGCACTTGACCCCTATGAATTATGGTTAAATTGTATTTAATCCATATGAATTATAAAAATATGCACATATGAAACTTAATTATCGGATGATTTTACCCATGGTAGCTCCTACCAATTTTACTTCAATTTCAGGGTATATAGTAGCCATGGAAAACATGACAAGTAGTTAACTTTTCTTGTATTGAAAAAAGCAGCTGACGCATTGTCATTGTTGAGTAATATATTAATAGTTTATGTATACCACCTTTGCCCGGTGGAAAGAGGGATGGTGAATGACTGAAGAATGTAGATTTATTAATAAAGAGAAGGGTAAAATTGTCTCATCGTATAAGTCATAAGGGTTAAGTGCATATTTTCATACGTCATGGGGGTTAATTATAATTTCACCATAATACATTGGGGTCAAGTGCAATTTACCCTATAAACTAATCACACGTATACATAATCCATAATATAAGCATGATTTTTTAGTGCCTGATGGAACCCCTTTTTATTTTGGTAACTGAAGAAGCCCACTCTTTAAAATTGTATAGTTGGGAATTGAAAATCTTTAAAACGCTCTTGATTTTCTATTCCTCTATAAAATTGTATAGTTGCCTTTCTTATATTGAAAAAAGTAGGCTGACACATTGTCATTGTTGAGTAATGTATTAATAGTTTATGTTACCACATTTGCCTGGTGAAAAGAGCGATGGCGAATGGACGAAGAATATAGATTTTTTAATAAAGAGAAAGGGTAAAATTGTCTCATCGTATAAGTCATAAGGGTTAAGTAGATATTTTCATACGTCATGAGGGTTAAGTATAATTTCGCCAGAATACATAGGGGTCAAGTGCAATTTACCCTATAAACTAATCACACGTATATATAATCTATAATATAAGCATAATTTTTTGTGCTTGATGGAACCCCTTTTTATTTTGGTAACTGATGGAGCCCGCTCTTTGAAATTGTATAGTTGGGAATTGAAAATCTTTAAAACGCTCTTGATTTTCTATCCCTCTATAAAATTGTATAGTTGCTTTTCTTATATTGAAAAAAGTAGGCTGACGCATTGTCATTGTTGAGTAATATATTAATAGTTTATGTGTACCATCTTTGCCTAGTGGAAAAGGGGATAGCGAATGGATGAAGAATATAGATTTATTAATAAAGAGAAAGGATAAAATTGTCTCATCATATAAGTCATAAGAGTTAAGTGCATATTTTCATTCGTCATAGGGATATAATTTTGCCATTATACATAGGGGTCAAGTATTATTTACCCTATAAACTAATCACACGTATACATAATTTATAACATAAGCATAATTTTTTATGCATGATGGAACCCCTTTTTATTTTGGTAACTCATGGAGCCCGCTTTTAAAATTGTATAGTTGGGAGTTGAAAATCTTTAAAACGCTCTTGATTTTCAATCCCTCTATAGAATATGCGGCCGGATTCGGAATATAAAATGTTCATTTGCATAATCGCAATCCCAAGGCGCATGATACAAATGGGACTTCTTCTTATCTTTCCTGTTCTTTTCTCCAGCAATCTACAGAAGTCCCACTGCAGACCCCCACCCCACATGGCACAGGCTATATGTATCAGCTGCTCTGCTTGGTTCGTCACTTCAATCCTCACCACCACAAACGACTAGCATAATTGGGTCGTCTCTCCTTGCCTGAAACATTCAGATAGTTGCGCCGTGTCCCATATAGTGAGGTGACAATCATCTGCTCAAGTCATCTAATCGTTTAGTTTAGTCATTCATTTAGCGAGTATCGACTGAGCTTGGGAATCACTGGCGTGGTGGAAGGTTGACACTTCGCTTTCAATGTGACTGGTGCCTGGATAGCCCCCGTGTGCATATATGTATAGTATGTTTACGAGTTGAAAACAATTTGCAAGCTCTGTTCATGACGCATCAAATAGTGAGTCGCGTGATTGGACGAGGCTAGCTAATCCAATGAAGACTAGTTCTCTCTCTCTCTTTCGACTCGAGAATGATTGCGTTGGACTAGTATGTTGGTCTTTTTCTTCTTGTTATTTGACAAGGTTCAGTTGCTATCATGTCAATATTCTTTTGAGTTCGAAATAGTGGATGTCGACTGCAAACGGTCAAGGGATAAAACTACCAAACTGAAAAATTGTAAATATAATAGATGATTCATTTACCGAAAGTGCTACTTCCACTGTAATTAGATACATAGCAAATTAAAGGCAAACCATCGTCGGGCATCAATACTAATGTTAGCACTTGGGGGTATTAATCAGAGATAAAACGATAATTGTGTGCCACAGATGAGTGACAAGTCACATCTCACATGACTTATCGTAGCCTAAATTATAAGTGCAGTGGAACTTTTTTTTGGGCTACAATCGCCCCATGGGCAGTGAGTCAGTGACCCACACACACTACTCACTCAGTCACTCCCTAGCTAAACTCAACACATTCACTCCCTAAGTATATGCCCTTTATAGGCAAATACCCCTCTCCAAATATGTCTGAGTTAAGATTCTAACCAAGTAACTGCGCCATTGGAGCGTGACAACCACTGTGCTATACGTCCTCAGGTGAGGGCAGTTGAACCTTACTCCCAAAGAAAATGAGCAAAAAAGAGCAGATTGGAGTTCAGAGTGCAGCGGCCATTTTGGTCTAGTCGAAGTCAAAGAAGGCACCCCCAGTGCAGCTTGGGCTGGTATCTACTCGTGGCCTGAAGGGGCATGGCTGCCTGCAACAGAGAATGGCCTAGGCGTCAAATCACTTGGCCCAAAACAGGGGGACATGTTTCTGTTTTTGTTTTCATTTTTCATGGGACATTTTTTAAGCAACATGGGACATTTTCTTTTAAGTGGACATCATGAGCTCGAGCTCAAGCACGGCTACGTGAGGGACAACGATCAGGGTCGTTGAATTTCGCAAGCATTAATGCGAAGGGAAGGCAGGTTTGAAGATCTCAATCCAACGACCCAGATCATTGCGGCTCATGCACATGTATTAGATGGTTTATTACTTTTATAACATTTTTGTCATTTTTTTTAAAGGGAAAAGTTTAAATGAGATCGCTCTCATATTGCTTATATGAGGCCACTTTGAATCGTAGCCGTTGGATCTTGATCTGACGGCTACAAATATCCATAATGATCTCACCACTCCTTGATGTGACACACTCACCTACCCACTGATTTGATATCCACCCTCCAATCGGAATCTAACGGCAATAAAGATTGGCCTCATGCTCCTTATATGAGAACGATCTCATGTAAACTTATCTCTTTTTCAAAATCTATTTAAGAAAAGTTCATTCAAGTCATAGTTATTGAATCTTGATCTGATGGCTACAACGGCGAACGATGGGTCACACTCACCCACTGATTTGATACTTACCGTCAGATAGGAATCCAACGACCAAAAGAGAGTTCTCATGCTCCGGATTTCATGTAAACCGTCCTCAATCTATTTAGGGCTGCATCAGGGTCGGGTTTATCGGGTTTTGCTAAACCCGACCCTACCCGAGATAGGACCTTAGAATTTAAAACTCGACCCGGACCCGAGATAAAACCCAAGAGGCTAAACCCAACCCGGACCCAAGATAAACCCACAATACCTGACCCTACCCCTGAGAACCCGAGATTTCAATTAATAATTAATATAATTATAAATTTTTTAATAAAATAATTTATATTATAATAATAATAATAAATTATATATTTTAAAAAATAAATTATTTAAATGATATATCTCGGGTCGGGTCGGTTCTTGAATATTTTAAAGTAAGACCCGACCCGACCTGAGATAGAACCCGAGTTTTAAAACTTTGAAACCGACCCGACCCAACCTGAGTCAATGTCAGGTGAGTTCTATCCGGGTTGGGTCGAATCCGAGTTTTTTGTGCAGCCCTAAATCTATTTAGCCTCCTTTTTCCTCTCTTGGTCCTTCATCAGTTCACATCACGTCTTCCAAATGAATAATTACGTGGGTTGAAATTTGATATCTGAAAGCTGCAAAGCCAGGCCCAATAATGTCAGTGTGACGTTGGGGGGCCGTACCACAAGAGGAGCAGGCGAGGCCTGACCCATGATATGTAAAGATGCACATTATTCACATTTGGAATGTAAAGAAGCACATTAGAAGAAGACTTTAGACACGTAAGGCCCTATAGCCTCCAGGAGGGTTTGGTGAGATACGATATGCAAGCCCTGGTATTATACGGTGTAGAACAGCTTAACAATGTCAAAAAAGGTGTGGAAGAGCTTAATGCAAGCATAATTAAAATTTTGATTGAAGTTACTAGCTAAATTCACAGGTGCATCCTACCACGTTTCTTTAAAAATTGCAGGCCATTTAGCACGATTTGCATCTCTTTGAAGATGACATGAAACGCATACGAAGTTGAAAAAATATCTTCCTCCCGGATAGACGTTTGTTCTGTTAGCATTGAACAGGACATGCATCAGGGTGACGCATTGAAAGTGTGAACAGGTGTTTTTTGGGCCTGTTGGTCTCGTGGGGAGATTCACAGCCTGGATCTTGTCGGCTATCCGGTGTCTCTCTCGTTAAGTAACTCCATAAAACGGAATGCAACTCAGATTATAGGAAACGGAACTGCAACTGCCAATTAAGTTAGACGTGTATAAGAATTAAGGGGCTGTTTGAGGCGTGATTATTGCAAAATATTCAGACTGGATTTTGGATATCCACTGTAGCATCCATGTTTTTTTTTTACATCCAGCTGAAGTCTTATGGTGTTTTAGTTGAAGTCTTATGGTGTTTTAGTTGGATATTTAAAATACCCGGATGCTACAGTGTAACAAAACATCCCTTATAAGTGTTTTGCTTTTAATCACGCCCCAAACGGCCGAACTAGTTTATTGCCAACATGATGAGGAACACACCTCACTAGCTTAGAAGTGGTTGAGACATTTCATCAAATAGTTGTCTCTGCAATAAGATGGTAGTGAATAGTCAGGGGTCAAATAAAAAATACAGATTTCTAAATGGATAAGACAGTCAAGGGTAAAATAATGAAAAAGTTCATTTCCAACTGATAAGTCAGTGTGTTGGCTAGGAAACACGGATCTGATATGTATCTAATAATACGGGATTGATACGACTCCTACTCTATCGGATATAAAATATACTTCATCTGTTCCAAAATACTATGTACATTTAAGAAAATTCCTATTTTTATTGGACCATGAAACCCACAAGAAATTCAGGTGACTTTTTCTCCCTTATATCCCGTCCAACTCGCATGATCGTTTATGAACAAAATTTTGGTAAATCCTTCAAAGTCTCCTCCAATTTTGGAAAGGGGAAGTCACGTAGTTTAGCAAAATCACACAATATTTTGGAATAATAATATTTCTAAATATACATAGTAATTTGGAACGGAGGGAGTACATTTTTATATACGCTTATATTACAACTAAAAGCCCCGGTATCTTAATGGTGAAGACGATGCCTTGTTAGGCAATGATAGCGGATTTGAGTCTAGACGAAAGTAAATTTTTTATATGGCATTCTTCCCTGTTAGAAATAATGAATAAAAAAATAAATTTTAAATTTATATATGTAATTTTTACTAAATTTAAGAAGAAAAAATATGATAATATAAAATAAAAATATATTTAAAATTTATATAAATTATTTTTTATTAACATTATCGTATCCTACATTTTTAGAAAAATGCCGTATCCCATGTCTGAATTGTATCGTGTCGCGGTATTCGTATCCGTACCGGCAGAGTTCGTTTCAAAGGACCCTTTGTGCTTTGAATTTGGAGAAGGGTTCAAAAGCTATGAGGAAGAAGATAATTAGGAAGATCGTTTTCATTTTTAGCTAGTTTTTGAATTCTGCCTTTATTGACTCATGGATTTGAGTTGTTGGTGTTGTGGATTCAGCATGCTTATGTAATTTTATGTGCATTAAAGATTGTCGCTTTGTTTTCAATTTGTAATCTTTCTTGTTTTGTTGGAAGAATTAAAGAATTTTCAGTCCTCTTTGATCTTTCTTCCTCTTTTCCATTTCTGTTGCTGCTGGTTTCACATCATTTGTTATCAGAGAGAGGCCAGTTTCCTCCTATGGTGGCTAAAGATGGTGAAGAGTTGAACATCTGCCAGATGTTTGGTCAATTGCTTCAGTCACAGCAACAAACACAAATGCAACTTCAGTAGATGGTCTAACAAATATAGTTGTTGGTTGTCAATCAAAATCAGCAGCAATCAGAGGGTAGCACCAGAAACAGCCTTTGCCGGACATGCTAACCAAAACCAACTCCATCCGGGGATGGAGACTCAGCCGCAATCACCCTCCAAGTGTATAGACCGAGGTGTATGATCAAGATGCAGACTTCAAAGTTATTTGGAGAGCCTGTCAGAATGATCAAAATAGCCAAGGGGAGTATAGCATCAAGCAAGATTATCCCTACAAAGGTAATTTACTTTGTATTTCACAATGTTCTTTGATCATTAAGTTAATTTCAGAATTGCATAATGGAGGATTGGCTGGTCATTTTGGCAAAACTATGACAATGCAGTTGGTGGTTGAAAGATTTTTCTGGCCTAGTTACAATAGGGATGTGAGAAAGGTGGTTCTGTATTGTCTAATTTGTCAGAAAGCAAAAGGGCAACAACAGAACACGGGCCTCTACACTCCTTTACCAGAGCCCCGACCTCCTTGGGCAGATGTGTCTATCGATTTTATCTTCTATGACTCAATACTTGTGGTGGTGGATAGGTATTCGAAAATGGCGCACTTCCTGACATGTAGGAAAACCTCTGATGCCTCTCATATTGCCATGATCTTCTTTCAATCCATTGTGAAACATCATTGAGTTCCGTGGACCATTACTTTTGACAGGGACAGTAGATTTTTAGGGTATTTCTGGCGTACTCTTCGGAAAAAAATTGACACATAGCTGCAGTTTAGCACCACGTGTCATCCTCAAGCGGATGGGCAAACTGCAGTGCTCAATAGATCTCTTGGAAATTTGCTGCAGTCTTTTGGGAGATAAGCCAAAAAAATGGGATTTTTGTCTTGCACAAGCAGGATTTGCCTTCAATTCTAGTATTAACCATACTACTGGTAAGAGCCCCTTTGAAATTGTCTATGGGAAAAATCCTGCTCATCCATTTGATTTGTTGGTAAGGCCTAAAAAGGATGGGGAAAACACTCAAGCATATAATGCTGCTTATAAATTTGCTAGCATTCATCAAGAGGTGAGCCGTATTTTGCATGAATCAAATAAAAGGTATAAGGAATTTGCTGATCAGAAGAAGAGAGTTTTTGCTGCTGGGGATCAAGTGATGGTACAATTAAGAAAAGAAAGATAACCTGTTGGAATATTTAATAGTAAGCTCAGTCAAAAGAAGATTGGGCTATTCAAGATCCTCCATAAGATTAATGGCAATGCCTACATTGTTGACTTGCCTGCCCATCTATCCATTTCCAAGACATTCAATGTGTCTGACTTATATGAGTTTCATGATCCTATAGCTTTAATTCGAGGCTGAGTTTTTCCAAGGAGAAGGGAACTCATGAGGAACACACCTTAGTAGCTTAGAAGTAGTTGAGGCATTTCATCAAATAGTTGTGAATAGTTAGGCGTAAAATATGAACTAGTCATTTCCAAATGGATAAGACGGTCAGGGGTAAAATAGTAAAAAAGGTTAATTTCCAGCTGGATAAGTAATCGGGGGTAAAATAGGAAATACAGTCATTCGGATAAGTCAGTGTGCTGGCAGAGTTAGTTCCAAATTAGGAAGATCGTTTTAGATAATTTTTAGCTAGTTTTTATTTCTGCCTTTAGATGTTTCCATTTTGGGCCTCTAGCTTTTATTGACTCGTGGATTTGAGGAGTTGTGCTGTGGATTCAACATGCTTATGTAATTTCTAGGGGATTCAGGATTGTCTCTTTGTTTTCAATTTGCAATCTTCTTGTTTTGTGGGAAGAATCAAAGAAATTTCAGTCCTCTTTGTTCTTTCTTCTTCTTCTTTTCCATTCTACTGGTTTCACATCACAACATAAAGATGTGTCTTTCCTGCATCCTCCTCACTGATTTAATTAGGCCCATCGGACCTTGCAAAAGCTCCACACCTCGCACAGAGGTGTTGTTTAATTACCACGACCAAAGAAGTGAAGATACCTAGAAGATCTGTTAATTTCACTGTGTTGGAAAGTAGGCCAGATTACGAGCATAATGTAATACCTTCGTCCCACATTAATAGCTCCATTCGATTGTTTGAAATGGACTGACAAAATGGAGCTATTAATGTGGGAGGGAGGGAGACATCATGATTATCATTATCAACAACATATATCCGTTACGGATTGTCCGCGATCAGGCCATGTACTGTTTGGCTTGAGAGTGCAAAGTGCAAACCCAGACTACCTCTGCTTTCATACTGGTCTAGCTTCATCGGACGGAGGGAATATTTGAAAGTTGCAGCTGGGCAAGGGCCCATGAACACCAAAAAGAATAAAATGGGTCACACTGGTGGGCTTTTGTGTGGTACAAGCCCTGATGGGCTGATTCTGGGCTGTTAAAGCGTAGTCAATCTAGGATCTGCCAGTCATTTTCTGGGAACAGAAAAATAAGTTCAATATGTGGAATGTAAAGTGGGCAACTCAAGAATCTTGATTCCTAATTTAAGGGAGGGCAAATCAAATATAAGCTAGAATTTATTTTACAGAAACATAGGCTAGAATCTTGCAAAGTGTATTTTTGTACAATTTCTTAAGTATTTAAATACAAACTGAAGCTGTGTACCTTTTTTCCTTTTCAGGATTGTACATGAGCCAAAAAAGGAGAAGTTATTAGGTACGCATCGCGTACCTTAATTTCATGCTCATCACCATTTAGTGATTGACACGAAGTCTAATTTATGGGCCCTCATGTTAACCAGGGAAGTCGTGTCAATCACCCTTGGGTGGTGAGCATGAGTTTCCCGTATGAGACGCGTACCTAATAATTTCTCTAAAAAAGTGGAGGATGACAGAAATGAAATATTAAAGACCTTACTCGACCTTAGTCTCAGCTTAAATTGGATGAGAAAGAATTCACTTCAACTTTTAACGCTGTACAGTGTGTTCTAGCCTTCCAGGGAACAAGTAGAGAGCACAATCTTGCCCAAAAAAACTACAGAAAGCCCAAATTTCTTCAGACTAAAACACAAATTCAACCTCATACAATGATAGCCTTTGTGACATTTGTAGGGATCAATGACTTGGCTATCCTGGATGCAATAGTCGCCAACGTTACGAGTTAAGCCATTGAGTTACTTGTTTAATCGCTGCTATAAATGGATCCAGTCAGCCTTGATACTACTGATGCCGAGTTAGACTTAAGCCGTTTGGATTGTGAAAAATCCAAAACATCTACAGTGAAAAATCCACTTTCACTATTTATTTTCAGATTTTTCACTGTGGATGTGTGAAACACTTCCTGAGGTGTTTCAACATCCACACTGAAAAATTTGAAAATGAATAGTGGAAGTGGATTTTTCATTGTGGATGTTTTGGATTTTTCACGATCCAAATGGCCTATTAATATTCCTCCTGGAATCAGTAGTTACACTTACATTTGGTTTTTCACAAAGAACTACTCCCTCTGTCTGGAATTATTATTATCACCATAAGGTTTTATAATATGGACAAAAAAGTTAATTTTAGTCAATATTGAAAACCTTATGGTGATAATAATTCCGGATGGAGGGAATAAGAAATGACTCATTTTCGAAAACCAAATGTATCTTTCAGCTCTCTTCTGGCAAAGTTTTTCAGGGTCAGCACTTAAAGTACTCCACTCATGTAGGTGTTTCCTCCACAGCGCCTTACCTCTGACTTTGTCCATCCAAGATTATCGTTTTGTTTTGTTTATGAGGGATATATGATCTTTTGTTATACAAAGAAAATATCGTCGATTTAAACAAGAAACACACTGCTGCTATGTGTGGAGCGAGTACACACTATTGAAATATGCATATACAAATTTTTTTGTGGGTAAATATGTAGAGGACGGTTTTCATGAGATCGCTCTCGTATAAGGAGCACGAGGCCAAACTTTTAGGCCATTGGATTCCATCCGAGGGTGAATATTAAATCAGTGGGTAGATAAGTGTGTCACATCAGAAGATAGGTGTGCTAATATAGTTATTTGTAACCGTCAAATCAAAATCCAGCTACGAATGAAATTGGCATCAAAATCCAGCTACGAATGAAATTGGCCTCATATAAGCCTCTGATTTAAACTTTTCTCAAATATGTATACAAACGAAGGAAGATGCCAGTTGTAGCGCTGACATGAAAGAGAAACATTGAACCGGTTATTGGAAGTCAAATGTGTATGGGACGGGGTATGAGTCGACGTGACTGCAGAGGAATGAAGACTTGTTGGTTGGGCTTTTGGCGAACCGGACTGAGGAACAAGAAGATGGCTAAACAGCATGCGCGCATGCATGCACGACGGGCGATTTCTATCGCAAAAGAGGCTGTTGAGGGGACGATATATATATACGGGGCACGCCTTCACACATGAGGTAAAATCATGAAGCTGCCCCATTCCCATGTCCCACACCACACTCAAGCCTTCATTTGCCATCATTTGTCTCTTCCCTTTTGACGCTCCCCTTTTAAACCATGAGATTTGCACCCACCCTCAAGCTGAAAGCCTGAAACTAGCTAGCTTTCAGCTACGTTTTTCTAATTCTCCCTCCTTTCTGCCCATTGATGGCCGTGTGTGTGCTTCTTTTGAGGGGTGCGGCTGATATATACCAGAGTCGTACTTCAGGTCATCAGCCAAGAAGTGTCCCTCCTTCCTTAGGCACACACGTGTTTCCTATATGAGCAGCTTGACTCCCTATAAAGTGGAAAAATTTTACTCCATGGCCGTCCTTGCTTAAGCTATTGAAGTGCAGACAGGCGTCTACTTTACTCTACCAGTCTAAAGATGTTTTCATATCTTGGTATATATAGCCTCCTCCTTTTCCCCACACGCTGTCCACCGGCATCCGGCAAAGTTTTCGTAAAGCTTGAGTTCTTTGAAACAAACAGTGATCATTCATGCTTGAGAAAAGGAAACAACTATTTTATGCTTATTAACACCGGCGGTCCAGCTTGAAACAAGAGAAGGAAAAACCAAATTACTATAATCTGCTTTACTAAGTACTTCACTAGCTAGAGGTAGACCTAGATGGTCTTAGAGAGCTGAACATATCACGGCATAAAAAAAAACTTTAAACCTTGTGCACTTATATTCCGTGTCTAGAAGGCAAGGGTGTGAAATTTTTGGCTACTTGCTTCAGATAGCCTTTCCCCATATATGTTCGACAAGGTAAGAGCTCTATCAAAGAAACAGAACGCGCGCTTGCTTTCATTTTATGTCATGGCCTATGGGCTTATGGCTTACTGTTCCTGCATGTGGAAAGGCAGATATGGCAAGGCTGACTGGTCTACGGATTAAAGGTACTTGGTGCAAGGCATCTGTCTTCCCTCTTACAAACCATAACGTCGGTTTCAGTGATTTAGATACTTCACGAAATTTATGGATCTCATAATCGACTATACAGATTGACATCTTAGAGCCGAAAGCAAAGATATTGCACATTAATGTCTAGCCAGGGACGCTCAATTTTTAGCAGTCTCTGGGACCCTGAGGATGGGATGGGAGAAGTTCCTCCTTTTGCGGAGCTAGGTTACGGTTTTGATCGATTCCATTTTATGGATATGTAAGCTGAAGGCTTTTGTTTCGAATAAAAAAAAAGATATTGACTTGAATTATCCAAAAGATATTGTACTTGAAAGGTGAAGCCCTCCATTGGAAATTAACAATGTTATTATTTCTTCCTTTTTTGAAATTGGATTCAATGTTTATCAGAAAAGCCGGTGGCTCTTGCCAAGTTTTTAACCATTTCTTCGAAAAATGTTTGAAAGATACAATGCAACAGTGGGTAGGGAGGGTCTTAATATAATGCAAACTACATACATCTTTATGGGGAATTTGGCACATACATTGACCTGGAAGCAAAGGCTTATTTTATTTTTACAATCAGAGCTTTTCTTAAATTGAAATTATGTAATCTTGATGAAGTTATCTTTTTTACATACTCCTCGCAAACATTTGACATAGTGAATGTTCAATGCTAAAAATGGAGGTGTAGAGAAAGGCACTTTCCATCCCAAGTACTTCCTTCGTCCTATAGCAAGTTTCCAATATAGGTTTTCAAAAAAAATCCATTAAATTTTTTTACAAAACCAATTATGACACTAAGGAAGTTCTAATTAAGACATGAACAAGGAAGTTAGGTTGTCCCATTAATTATACGTTTCTTACCTATAATATAAATTTATTGCAAGATACTATTGAAAAAGGTGGAGAAACGTTTAATATAGCAGCAAAAGAATGTACGACATCGCTAATTCTGCTTTCCTCGCTCTTGTTTAATGCCTGTTCAATGCGTTACCAAGGGTCCGAGAAGTGGGGAAATAAAACTTTAGTTTAAGCAAACTCATGATAGACCCTCGTTCCAGTAGTAAACTCCTCAGTTATCTTGATTAAGACGTGATGTATATCTTGGTTGCTAGCTAGTCAAAGTTTAAGCTGGAAAAGACAACGTACGGCCATGAAACCCAAGTAGACACTGGTTTGCTCCTCCCAGTCCATTGTTGAAGGTAGAACTGACGAACTGTAAGGAATCTTTGAATTCTTTTTTGATTGGAGGAATCTTTGGATTGAAGCGATAAGAAACATACTCTGTTTAATGACTACGACTAGTAACCCTAATGAAAGAATCGTACAGTATAGCTATGTTAGACTAATCATGCAATTTTGCATCCCAAACTTTTAACATTTAAGGACAATAATAAAGAATGTAGAAGTAAAATGAAACAAAGAATTCGTCAGCAGTTTTTTTGCATGTCCAAGTCTTTAAGGCCGACAGAAGGTACGGATATGGCTGATGACGACAACTGTCGCCAACAGTGAACAGACACTAAAAAACAAGCTGGTACTGTAACTCTGCAACTGAAAGTTCTGTAATGAACAAAGTGGAAGAAAGCCAATCTCCCTGTTTCGCACCATTAGGGCTTCCAAACCTCTTCCTCAGAACCCAAAAGAAAAACATCATTCTATTCCTTTGTAACATTCAACAACTTGTCACACAAGCATTCCTCTGCAACCAAAGCCAGCGCCATATATTCATTTCCCTTTGTTTTTTCCTCCACACCCCAACTCCTATTTCCACTCCAAAAAAGAAAAAGAAAAAAATACACCCACAAGAAAATGCTGTGAATTGACAAGAATCTCAGAGGGACCTTCGTTCGAGGATACTAACATTGGTTCTCTGTCTCTTGACGCTGCCAGAAGAAGATTCATCCGAAGTAGTTCTTTCCATTACAGCTTTGAGAGCTTCCTGAATGGAGGCAATGGAGTGTTCGCTGTTGCATGAGTCTTCTTCTCCCGTGATGAATAGTACGTTCTTCACGCGGCCGCCCAGCGTCGTAATCTCGGCTTTGAGAGTCCTCAGCTGGAGGGCTTTCAAGGCCTTGATAAGGTCGGACAAGAGGTCCGACCTGTCCTCGCAACAAAGAGAAGCTCTGATGACCACTTTCCCATTCTCATCAGCCTGGTCCACTGTTAGCTCGTCCACCTCGGTGGGCAGTGGCTCAAACTCAGTTATCTCCGACGTCTGACGTTTCAGATCCTTTACGTGCTGTATCACCTCCGCTAGCAATGAAGCTTTGTCTGTCTGCAGTAAGCAATCCATACAGATCAGTCTAGACAAAGAAGTAGAACACTTTCACTAAACTTTAGAGAGCATGAAAGAATCAATAGAGTGAAAGGAAGTGTTATTTTGATGCTATAAAACATTTGATTGGAATTTGGCGACTGACAGAAGCTATAGGGAATAATGAATGGTCTTTTTTGGGGGTGGGAAGCACGAATTCCAGAGAGAGGATAATATGTACAACAGAGAAAAAGGTGGGTGAATTTCTGTGTCTGACACGGCCATTTTCTTGTTCGTCGGCAGCGAGACAATTTCCGTGGAAGCTTTTTGCAGCGCTCCCGGTTCCTCTTTTACGTATCAAAAGAGAGTCTTTATCGCTTCGTTAGTGTTTTCTGCTCCTCTTCCTCGGAAACCATCCCCTATATAGCCCACCCTAAGCGCCACCCCCCTCCCTCAGACAGTTTCCAACAAAAATCTAAAGCACATAAATCCAAATTATAACAAGTTCATAGGTATAGGTTTATATGTTGCAGTCCAAATTATAACATGTTCAATCTGAGACCAAAGTTCAGCTCGATCTCTATTACTTACTTTGGTGGTGCTGGGCAAGAGACTGCGGAGTCGAGCGAGGTGGTTGTTGATCCTTTCCCGTCGTCGCCTCTCGGCCTCGCTATGGCTCTTGGAGGCGGCGAGAGCTTTTGCGTCCATGATCTCTTGAGCTGTCATCCGGCTCAGCTCGCTCTGAAATGCGAAGGGAGACGAGCTAGCCCGACTTGCATGGCCCAAATGCTCAGAAACATAAAGACCAGCTAGGCCAAGATGGTCTGCAGTGGCGGCCTCGTAGGCGAGCTGAAGTCCAGAAGGCCTGCGTCCGAATAGCATGCCTCCATAGGAAGACGGAGGTGGTGTAAAGAAGTGGTCGTGGTGGTCTCCCACGGAGTTGGAGAGTATCTGGACTGGGTTGAAGTTGCTGTGAACTGGAGGGAGGGACCAAGGCAAAATAGAAGAAGGTTCGGCATACAAGAGTCCTCCATGGCTACTTTGGTGCAGCTGATCAGGGGGCTGCTCATGACGATTCACTTCTTGTTGTTGTTGGAACAGCTGTTCTTGATAGTTTTGAAACACATGGATTCCTTCTTCTTCTTTCTTGCCACACATCTCTCTCATTTCACTGTTGCAAACTTTTCCAACACTTTTTTATCTGTTTCACCGCATTCCCAATCAACTCAGGATCGAGAATGAAGGAGCTAATAGGGCAATAAAAAGAAGGGTCAAGAGAGGAGGATATTGGGATATAACAATAAGACAAAAGAGAAGACTAAGATGAAAGGGAAGCCACTGACCTTCTCTGAGAGTGAGATGGAGATGGAATAGTAAGTAGCAAACAAAGTGGAGATGGGGTTTTAGTCGTCTCTCCTTTATGTATGTCTGCCGAGGCTCAGACGACTTCTCCTTGTATTCATCCCAGCATCCCTCTTCCATTTCTCGTTTTATCTCTTTCCATATGATTCCATTTGATCTCCTTTCTCCCCACTACCTTTTTCTCTCCCTTCTGTATTGTACAATAAACCTTTCCTTGTTTCCTACGGCATTCTACCTTTCTCTGTTTTCTGCATGCCCCATGATGCTACCAGTATACTTTTTTGAATTTGGACAAGGGCATGGGTGCCTTCGTATTATGATTACTCACTGTTGTCGCAGCCTCGCAAGAGGGAGAGGAGTAGAGAGAGCTTAGCTTAGATAGAGAGGAGACAGAGAGTAAGAGCCGACCGGATCTGATGATCCAAGTCCTACCTCGGTCAAGGCCCCCCTGCTGTGTTTGCTTCCTTTGCTTATTCCACGCTCCCTTTCCTCCTTCCCCAAAACCATGTAATGATTGTGTCTTGGAATCCACTTCTCTATCCGTCTCTTTTCTTCTCCAACTGCTTGGGCTGCCTCCTCCCATCGGTTTCAGTAATGTAATTCATTCCACTGGCAGTCTTCCTTACCCTTTTACCTCCCCATGGCCCCTCTCGACTAGAATTGGAAAGATGCATGCGTTGGAAAATTCGGTCATTGCCACCCCCCTTATTGAAGAATGAGATTGTAACCAATATTATTCAGATAGCAGTATGTCAATTGTTTTATTGTACATCCAACATTCCAAAATCTCAAAATGGTGGAATTGATGGCACAAACAAAACACATGCCACCTTTCTCTACCTTTAACATGTTCTTATATATCCACAAAGACTTGGGTTTGAGAAAGTAGAGAAAGGATTTCAAAGATTCACGTGTCCACTTAGTCATTGAATTTCTTTTTAAATGTCTGAAACTTTTTCTAGAGATCTGGCTTTTTTTAGACTCATGTCCGAGTTTCTAAACGTAAAATATATACCGTCCATTGTTTAGTTAGGGGGAGATGCTAGTAAGCGAGTGGCATTCGACCTCACATGGTCCCCGATGTGCTTTTCTTTCTGTGTGGCGCGCGCATACGCTATCCTTCTCGTCTTTCTTATCTTTTTCTTGTGCTCATTTCAAATCTTTGATGATCGATGCCACCACTAACACGCCCACGCCCAACAGGGAAACTCCAGCACTGACGTCAACAGCACCGTGGCTTCGCGTCACTTCTCCTCCCTCCTCCTCCATATATATCTTTCTTCCACCAATTCCATTACCATTTCTCGCTCATCTGCTTTTGGTTTAGTTGCAATCACCGGGAATTTCAAGTCTCTTCGTTCTTCATAATATCGACTCTACTTGATCCTTCTACGTTTGTTTTTTTAATTAAATTGCATGCAAAATTCTCAATTCTATTATCATTGGTTCCACCAGATAGCCTGGAATCAGCTAACAATGGATGGTGATCCCGTATTAAAATTGCTTCCTAGTTGGTAACTGTTGTTATTCCACGTGGGGACAGAGTTCAAATGCTTTCATCTTTGGTTTGCGGTATTTTGGTTGTTGCATGAATGTAGCAAGCTTGCTTCTGGTAGATTACAAAGTTGATTCTAATATGTGAACTGAGAACACTTTTATACTGTTGTCCTACTAGAAAATATAGAAACAACTAAAATGCCAAAAAAAAGACTACTACATGAAAAAGTACAGTGAAAGAGCCAACGCTATCAATCTTTTTTTTAAACGGAAGGCTATCGATCCGTAAACAAAATAAATCAAATAAAGCTAAAATAATAACCACTGCTCTAACAGCTTCAGCTTTGACTAATTGCATACTAGTCGCTGGAAATATTTGATTACTGATTTAGGCTTTTTCTGTTTTGTTTTTTTATAAAAATCTCCTGCTTCAAGCCTAACCATTTAATATTGAACAGGTCAAATCAGATTGGGTTTGCAAGCGCATGAATGATACTAATCATGGCACTTTAGTCCTCCAATGTATGAGTCAACATATACAATAAAGGATAGATCAGAATTGTCTTCCGTTCTAGTGAATCGTATCTCTAACCCTTGTTTTAGTCTTACCTCTAACTACTTGCGGGGAAAAGAGGGAAAAACAGATAAACAGGTCCCTTGTTACATAAAACTTTCCCTGGCCGGACAAGCGAACTAACATCTAATTAGAACGTTCCAGGGTGAACAAGTTCGCCCCGTGATGGATTGTCACTTGACACAGTACGACCACTGCGAACCTGGTGGTTTAAGTCATTGTGGCTCCAAAATTAAACAAATTATTAAGCCGAATCACAGGATTCCATTACTTGACCACTTCACTATGTGCTCATACACATTGCGAGTAAAGAAACTATACTATGTGCTTATCATATCGATCCATGCCTGCCCCCGCTACATCCTAAAAAATGCAGATCTATAATTTGTATAGCTCGTAGTCATGCTTACTAAGCAATACTCTCTTTTTTTCTCTCATTCTCTGATAAGCAGTTGTGAAATTTTTTCTTCTATTTGAAAAAAGGCAATATTCTTTTCGCAATTATTTGTAAGGGTCGGCTGCTACCAGCTTCTACTGGGGAGGAAGCCTCCAAGTACTGAGCTTAATTGGCATTTCAAGGCTTCAGCTGAGACCCATCCCATTTAAGCAAGCCTCCTGTTTAACACGTTGTGGAGGGGGAAGAAGTTATTAAATCAAAATGATACATTCAATCTCAATATATGTGGTTGGGTGCAAGTGGTTCAGCTGTGAACGTCATGCCCAGGACCTCAGCACGCACAGATATCTACTGGGCCATATCTATTAAGATTAGATTACTTTCCTTTTTAATAAAAGTCATATATTTTGTAATCAGGCCCGTTTTGGTATCTAAATATATAACAAGCTGTAATAGCGTAGTTAGTGAGTAGTTAAGGCCCATCTGGCCAGCCCATCCTTTTTCCTTTAAAAAAAGGTCTTCTTTCTCCTTTAGGGTTTATGCAATAAAAATTGAATTTTCTTTTACTCTTTCTACCTCGTTTCTTTCCCTTTTTCTGGCCATGATACCTGGCCCTGTTCGTGTCCTATGCCGGACAAACCAGGTTCTTCTAGACAAAACATGGAGCACATCTTGTTGCAGTAGATGAAATCACCGTGCACTTAACAAGGCGCCACCATTCATGTCTGACCTCTCGGATAATGTCACGCTCCGAATTTCAGAACCTCGAAGAATGTGCAGAAGCACTAACTCATTTAAGGTCATGAGGTTGAAGCCCCGGACGCGACCGAATACTCGATCACATAACGTTCTCATTCCAGAATGCTTAACCAATTTCCGTTTTACAAAAATATTAAATAATAACAAACTTTAAGTTTAACTACTCTATTACAAAAACACGATTATCACAAAATATCAAACATCCACTTTAAAATTCAGCACACCGGTTGATCAGTTCTCCATGAACAGAAAATTGAAAACAATAATTAGATTCACTTCTATCAGCTTTCCACCATCGGGCTCCATAGTACGTACCATGCTAGTTCCTTTCCACTTTGATTCCTGCATCGAGAGATGCATGAGTATTTCGAAAGAAATACCTAGTAGGAGCCAAGAAAAACCCACAATAGATAATAACAATAGGAATACTGTTAAAATGGAGTAAATACAGAGTTCACTTACCTGGAAAATAATCATCATCATAGACCATCAACGGTCAAGAATCAATAACATTAACTCAGATCCCAAACGTACAGTGCATCTGGAAGATTAATAAGAATACTGACTCCAAACATACAGAGTGTCGGAGATAACAATTTCTGCTCTCTGTTCAGTCCACTTCCCCTATGGACATCAATTACCAGATCATCCTAGAGGTTCTACAAAAGAACCCGACCATGCATCTAGGGATGCTGGCCCCCATCGGTGCTGACGGGCATAATGGGCTGAGACTGCAGATCTTTCGTAATGTCATACAGTCTAAAGCGCACGCGTTGCCGTCATTGACTGAACTACAGAGGTTCATATATAATTTGAGATCACAAAGGATCTAGCAATGGCTCGTGAGCATACTATGATTCCAATCTAAGAGCATTCATTAAACTCTTAGTGGAGAACCAATTTACGTAGAACTGAATTCGTTTAGAATTAACAAGGGTTTTCTCAAATAGAGACCCAGACCATAATCATCAAGAAATAGACTCTCAGAGGAGTAAGACAATAACTTTGTCAAGGTCATCAGAATGGACTCACATCGGAGTATTCAAAACTTTTAGAATGATCAACATCGGATGACTTCAATTAAAACTCATCAAGAATCGGAATACAAAATCACCTCATCGTACTTAGCCCCTAGATATAACAATTCCCATGCATAAGAATTTAAGGTCACTAATATCATGAATAGGTCAAACGTGGTATACAAGGTCTTTTGGATTTGTACGAGAGAATTCCTTGAACGATAGGTCAATCAAGGACTTAGACTCAAAGAGACAATTACTTTCAGACATAACCCATGACTCACTGTTCATACTCATATTGTCACGCCCCAATTTCCAAGACCCTATTTACGCGGAAGCGACATTCCAATGAAGGTCAAGGGTAGGAAACCTGGGACGGACCGAATACTCGAGACATCCATTATCCCTTTTAAATATCAGGGAACATGCAGGATCGTCACGACTTAAACAATAATTACTTACAAAATATGGAATAACTGAAAAGAGATCTAATTTGTTATTACAAGTCTTGAAATGTCTCAACATAAAATAAAATAAAACGGCGCGCAGGCCGCGAGTTCAAGCATCCAAATCATAAAAAAAAATAAAAATAAACAAGTCTTCTAATCTCCAGCATCCACTCACGTTGCTGGTCGCCATCACCTCTGCTCCTCCTTAATTCCTGCATGAGAGGATGCATGAGTATTCCATAGGAAATACCCAGTAGGATACAGAAAAAACCACAGTGGAACAGATAGAACAAGAGAAGACTCCAAAATAGATATAAATCAACAGACTCGGTTCAGCAAAACTGAATTCACTTATCTGAAACATCTGACATCCTCGACTCATCATAGCCAAGGAAGTAAAGGTCGAAGACTCCAACTTACACAGAGTAATGGAGATAAAATTTTAACATAAGCTCTGGACATCTAAAGTGTCAGAGGTAACAATTTCTGCTTGCAAATCTGTCCATTTCTTCCATGGATAACAATACCAGAACATCCTAGAGGTTCTGCAGAGGAACCCGGCCATGCGTCTAGGGATGCTGGCCCCATCGGTGCTTACGGGCACAATGGGCGGAGATTGCAGACCTTCCGTAATGTCATACAATCTAAGCGCACGCGGTTGCCGTCATCGGCTGAACTACAGAGGTTCATCATCATCAGAGATCTCGCAAGATCTAGCAATGGCTCGTGAGCATACTATGATTCCGACTAAGAGCTTTCAGAAATGCTACTTAGCGGAGAAACAGTTTCTTGGAACATCGGGTTCTATCATGAAAAGGCTTAAATCAAAGCTTTCTGAATTTCAACTCTTCATAGGAGTAGAGTACAACTATCGGACACAATCCAAATAGACTCACTAAGGAGTGTTTGAATATCTCAGAACAATTAGGTCTGGGAACTCGGTTGAGACCCGACTGAAAGACTCATCAAAGAGACCCGCCACAGATTCGCCAAAGGTCTATGCTCCGCCGTCTTCGTCGTCGTACCTAATCCTAGAGTTGACAATCCCCGACACAGAAATAATGAAATGACGTGTCTCAAATAGGCCACGTCAGAAATTCCGAATAAGATTCTCACATTGAATACTCTTGAATCATGAATAACTCAAGATAAGAACACAAAGGACAAATAATAAGGGGCACCCCGTTCGACTCTAGGATCCTTCTTACACTTTTAAGTTCACTGATTCCGATGTCTTATAAGTAGTATCATGCTTAATTAAAGTCTTTAATTATTATCCCAACTTAGGATTCTTAATATTATTAGGGTTTTAGGGTTAATACGCGCAGGGACCGAGTTCTGTCCCAAACAGAACAGCCCACTTCCGAAGGTCACTACGCCCTGTACCCCGTGAACTAACTTATGAAATTTTTATCTCCGATTCCCTCAGATGTCTAGTTTACAGATTGATAAGAGGTTTAATTTTTGGATTTTTCTACAATTAGTTATCGTTTTTAGAGTGGGGTCTGCCTGCGCAGGATTACTCCTGGCCGAGATCAATTAACATAAGTTATACTAGTTAATTACTTGCATCAACTTTAGTGATTCACTAATTACCCCTTTACTGACATTATTAAACTTCTCTTAATGTCTTTTACAGAACCTAAAGGTTCTGGATTTATGAGTTTTAAACCCACCCTTAGGTTACATCTTATGGTCCAATTGCTATACCTTTATTCTAATTCCATTAACCCAAGTTACTAAATCAGCCAATTAAAACCGGACACTTCATACTCCAAAAAGTTCTGATGTGATGTCAGACCTTCTCTCGGACTTCAGAGAGTGATACAAATTTGATTACTAAAATTAATCATATACTATATATAAGGTAAACACATACCCTTACCCGATCTTTGATTATAAGCACTAGTGTAATAATCTTAAAATTAAACCAATAGGACACCTATTCCCGGACGCCAAAGTGAACCATCATACTGGTCCATGACCAAAGATTCAAACTTTTTATGATCAGATAATGACTTAGGACTTGTAGTGGTAATTACAAGAGATAACACCAAAGATTACTCCGAAAATTGCATAACACAAGAAATCGGTCATGTATTAATCAAACAATAAGAGATTCAATGATCAAACAAGACAACTAACTCTGGACAGAAGTTAGCCATCAACTTTATGCAATAAAGGCGACGACTTTATGAAATTGAAGCAATGGGGGACGTCTATCTAGGCATTAGAACGACAAAGAATTGAGCATGCACATCGAAAAAGGTATTACAAACAATATGAGTAATTATGATCATAAGCATGGTCAATAATTCGTGTCATACGAAATTGAATCAAAGCATATAATATATCAGCATATTTATCACTGGACTACTCAAAAGCATGTCGAATTTCACAAGTCACACATGTGGAAAAAGGCTCCTACCTCTTATGACAAACCGCAATTCCCTTCGCGTAGAATGCTCCTTGTTTCGCGCCTTCTCTTACGCCCGTTGATTCACCACACCACGATGTAACGAAAGAATGGAGAAAAGGTACTGATTTAGAGGGGTGTGAAGGAGGAAGAAGACACACACTAAAGGGGGACGATGGCTAAAGGAGAGCCGGCCCCTTTTTGGTTCTATTTAAATAGGTGGTTCACCTTCCAAGCCATGCCATCTCGGCCGTCCGTTTTCCTCCCATCCAACGTCCAAGAAAGAGTCCAGCAAAAGTGAAATCTTCCCTTCCAACGTGCTCCCCAATTTCAGCCTCTTCAGATTATTTGAATTTCCAATTAGTTAAGATCAAGATCTTTCTCCAAGATTTTTCCAAAACCGAAAAAGGTAGTTTTGCTCTTCCATTTGGGCGCCCAAACCAAAAGCCACCACGATCCAAATTTGAATGGCAAGCTTTGGTAAGATCTTCCTTGAAAGCTGATTGGCTCTTACCAAAATTAGTTATAATCAAATCAATTAAGGAGGTTAGTTAATGAGATAATTAGCAATTATGCCATGTAACCACCTTAGCCATAACCATTCTCACGATTTGCTCCACTACACAAATGGCGCCCATTCTAGTTGGATGGAATATGCTATGGCATCTTCATTAAGTGCCAATCAAATCCCTTGGTCAAACCCTAATTTGCCCTAATCAAATCAATTGCAAATTAGTGTAATCCAATAATTCAAATTAGTGAAATTCCAACCAAAAGGACTCCCCACGATTTGGTCTCCCAAATCGTGGGTCCAAGGTGTCCACGTCATCCATGAGGTGGCGCACCCTCCACGTGGCCCTCTATTGAAACACACACGTCTTATAACACAGATCGCAGATGAACGGTTAAGATGACTTACACGCGTGCTGAGCAGTTCCACCGTGCACGAGTCCTATACCTGGTAACACGTTCACTAGGCCCCGTCACACGTGTACTCGCACACGTGACTAGCCCTAGCCCTGGCACTCAAGTGGCCCTGGCACCAGGTGTATCAAACCCTGGCGCCAGATAGGTTACGGCGCCAGGCCCAGTCCTCGCGCTCGGGAAAACCTGCCTAATCTGGTTAAATAATTTTATTGACCAAAAATCATAAAGATAGGGTTTCACAAAGTCGAAACGAAATACCAGACCAATAAGCACGACAGATACGAAAACTTTCCTATTTTAGACCAGTTTCCTAAAATAGCAGTTTCCAAAAACATACCAATTTTTCGGGTGTTACACATATAATCTGATATTACTGTACCCTGTACCCTCAGAGTCTTACAATATAATAATTAAGTCGTAATACTATGTATACGTATACTTATAGTGTATAATATCCAGCCGATTTAGGGTTTTAACATGAACACAGTGTTCTTCCCTATGCAAAATAGCTGAATTCTAACCACTACCACTGCTTATCCTGTATGTATTAAATTCTGAAATTTTTATCTCAGTTAGCCTTTTCTGTCTAGTTTCTAACCCATCTAATTTCATAATTTTCTGAGTTGTATAGATTTACTTATGAATTTTTGATCACTGCTGGTCAGTGCAGAAACAGTCCTGGCCAAGAGCAGTTATCTTAATCCACTTTATTTATCTGCTGATTAACTCGTAATTAATTACTTAATACTACTTACTGACATAAAGAATCCACTCTCTAAGTATTTTGCAAAACCTCTTCAACTCTGATTTTATATAATTTTCTTACCCTTTGTACATATCTTTTTAGATTATTAGAGTATAGAAGGTATGATCGTCAGAAGAGTCTTGCCCCACATTGGCTCCTAGACTCGATGTGGGTCGGGAGAACACAGCCTTCCAGGATGCTAACGTCTCCAATGTGCACAGTAAAACCCCCTAGCATAAATAGCTATGAGGTGGGTGCATAGCTTCCTCCAAATAGAAGATGTAAATGCTCTATCTAAAATCCATAGAGAAGATGCAATAACGTAAGCCTGACCAATGGAAGGTGATCATTATCAGGTATCACTAATACATAGCTTCCACCATAGGGAAGATATAGAACAGAAGTGCATAGCTTCCACCATAGGGAAGATGCAAAACAGTTACAACCCAACCAATATCGTGTGATCCTTAACTGATATCACTATATTACTATTATGAACTCTTCTTAGAGTTATAACCTAAAATCCTAAACTTCTTGTTCAATAGCTAAAACAGATAGTTTGACCTTTGACTTAACAGCCAATCAGCCGCTTGATTAGAAGTTACACTCCTAAAATGACTCCAAATTCTAAGGGTATTTTAGTAATTATTTTGATTAAGTTCTTCCCAACACTTAAGCTCAACCCTTATATCCTCATTTTATTATCTTTCATAAAATAATAAAGTCTCTAAACCATCTATGCTTATTAATCAAATTTTTCCTTATCATCAAGATCCTCAACTATCAGTTCGCATAAATTCTAGGATAAATGCCCATAATGACAATAACATAATGCACATAAAAATACTATACCAATTTGGGCTTGCATTCATTTATCAAAAATCCCAAAATATTTAAACTCAGCCTATGTACCATGTTGGCTCTATATGTACCCAACTATACTATAATATAGACACGGCTACCGTCAATTGCAAACAGTTCTAAATGTCGGTGGATGTCCACCTAGAGTTTAAATCCGAACCAGGTTTGGTTCATTATTCTATCGGGGTTCAGTTTACTGCTTGACCGGTTCACTACTGAACTGATCATCTTCCTCACAGTTCTACACCAGGCAGTCGCAGGCTCAGTCTGCCACCTCCGGGCTGGTTTCTCCGGCAGTGGGTCACCTCCACGGCAGTTGTCGTTGGACCCTGTCGCCCGATAGCCTCACCTCTCCTTTCCGCCTTGAACCACTTTGCGGCTCGAGCGCCGATGACTTTTGTTGCCACAACTCGCCGCCAAGGTGGTAGCTTTCATGCCGGCGGCAGCTCCGTTGTTGCCCTGGAGCTCCATTGGCCATTTCCGGCCTTTCCCTCACTTTCTCGCCGTGCGGCCTGCTTGACCACCCCCTCTTTGCAGTTGCACCACCTGAGCTTCCGGCGGAAGTTCCGCCTCCGCCTGGCGGCCATTCGGCTGTCGGCCTAGTTTTGCCTCCTCCTCCGACTACTTCCTTGTCCTTGTTTTCCCGTGATTTGGGCTGATCTAGGAGATGCCCCCACTATTGCAGCTGCGCTGCGTTGTTCCGTTGCAGCACCACCAGTTGGCCTGTGCCACGGAAGTGGCTAGCTCTAAAGTCGTCTATGCCAGCACCGCTATCGTCTCTGTCGGCGAGAAGTAATAAAGAAATACTAAAAACACAAAATAGACAAAAGAGGTATGAGATCCGATCTTATACATACGTTGGGATCGATTCGCTAAAAAAACTGAGTTGTCACATATGAGCTCTCCCTAGCACCTCAGTCCTTTTATTCACTATTCCTCATGACAACATGTTACTCACCTGTATTATACCTAGCCATCCCAAGCTACCAAGTGTTACAGTAATGATCATTTTCATATTGTTCAACAATAAAGCTTTTGGCACTGGTGAAACCACTGAAAGAGTCAATTATATGTCCAGTGCATTTGGTTGCGTTTGACGGAGAAATTGCGGTTCCCTTTAAGTTCATATAGTGCATGAGCACTTTACCATCATTTTGCACCAAGAGCGCCATAAGAACTAGCTCTCTCTTTTGTCTAGAGGGCCATAACATCTTCCTCCTCGTCATAGTCATCAGGTCGAATTTCCTCCTCACTTTCTGAATCACTCAACATGTATCTTCTCTGCCGTTTTGGCTTCATTGCCTCTACGTTGATCAAATCAACAGAGCCTCAAGGTTAAAAAATTGCACTAACACAAAAATGAGCTTATGAGTTTTCTGCTTTATCTTATTCACCCATTTCGAGTAGTGGTACCATCGGCGGCCATGGCTGAAGGGCTCCTCATATTATGGTACTCTTTCTAAGATTCTGGTAAAGAGATATTTTTACTCCCATATTCTGGATGCGAGAAGGGAGACTTAAAAGAACTGGGATGGAGTTAATAAAAAAGATTTGACTTTATTATCTCTTACAAAAGAGGTAGCCCAAAACAGACGTTAATCGAGGAGTAAGATCCATGTTGCCGATCCCAAATAATTAGAAAAATGTGCTACATGATTATGATTATGATTTCTGGATGCGGGAATTTGAAAGATGAAGCCGATGAAAGAAAAAAGAATGGAAACAGAGGATGGGCTGGGCTTCTCTCATTAAGCTCTCGTTTTGTTGGCCCGATGGAAACAGAGGAGTGGGCCAACACTTGCTCCGCTTGATTGTTTTATACAAATGGGCCCCAAACAGATGGGCTTTCTCGTTCCCGCTCCATAATGGACAGGACATTAGTATTTTTGTTTAAGTAACTCTCTTGATGGGCGGCTGGATAAGAGTGAAAATCTGTGGCCTGGTAATTTTACAACCAATTTTATTCACCAAGCCCATTAAAAAAAAGGAGAGTTTCATTATCAATTCCCGCCGACATTTTGGTGGTGTAACTAACAGGCCGGGAAATGTCGTCGGCTACCACTTACACCACCGCCGCCGGCCTGGCTCTCTCCTCCCGCTTCGCTCCCGCCTTCTCCCACGGCTACGCACCTTTCCTCCGCCGGCTACCGCACCTCCGCCGCCGCCACTGCGTGGCCGTCGCAGTGGTCGCCTCCGACCCGCTCGAAATTTGCGTCAAAGCTTCCATCACCACCCCCGGAAAGCTTGGAGACTGTACGTCCAATTGTTTTACTCTTTTTTCTTGCTTGCATTAATATGGCAGTCATTAAATTTTCCGTTGTTTTTTTGTAAAATAGGTCCCTTTTCGCAGAGGGTTCTGCTCACTCTAGAGGAAAAACAACTACCTTACGACGCAAAATTGGTTGATTTAGCAAGCAAGCCGGATTGGTATAGATTCACAAGTCTATAATATCTCTCTTCTTTTTTAAACATTTGTTGTCTATATTTTTTAGCTCACGGAGGTATGGGCTTGATTTGTGTCTAAAGGTTCTTAAAAATCAGCCCCGAGGGCAAAGTTCCAGTAATCAAACTTGATGAGAAGTGGGTCGCAGACTCGGATGTGATTACGCAGGCATTGGACGAGAAGTACCCTGAGCCAAGTTTGGTTGTGCCACCTGAAAAGGCCTCAGTGTATGTTTCTTGTTAATTTTGTGCTGTAATCTAAGTTTTGGAATTGAATTGTGTTCTTTTACTGCCTCGGTAAAACCCTAAATGTCTTGTTTAGAAAAAATATTGTCCCACATTAATTGTCTAATTTCGTATTATCCAATTACTGGTAGAGTAAAAAAAAGGGTTGCTGGATGAATTGGAGTAAAAAGGTACATAAATTGGATCCCTTAAATATCACCTTTTTTTTTCAAATGTAGACAATTAAAGTGGGACGGAGGGAGATTTGGCAAAAAAAAACTAGTATCATTTGTTTGGGGAACTTCATAATTGCATTTTGGATCATTTCGCGAATTAATACTTATGGGTGAGTTTAGGGAGGAAATTTGTGGTTTATGGCGATTACATGGTAGTTAGCAGGTCACAGACTACTTTTTATACGATGCATTTCTCCTTCTGTTTCTTCTATTCGTGACAATTTTGAACGTTGATGTAGGAGATATGATTCAATATTTTGATATTGTCACTACTCCCTCCGTTTAATTGTACTTGTCTGGGTTAGAAAACCAAAATGAACTGATTTTAGTTCATTTAAGTTTTCTAATCCAGACAGGTAATATTGGATGGAGGAGTAATATGCAATGTGCTTTTTTACTTTCCATAGTCGTGCACTTAAAAGTTCATGTAATCGTTCTTTTTCAACTGTAGGGGGCAAAAGATATTTTCTACCTTTATTGGCTTTTTGAAGAGCAAAAACAATGATGACGGAACAGAACAAGCATTACTGGAGGAACTAACTTTCTTTGACAATTACATTGGAGAAAACGTGAGCTTTGTCTTCTCTTTACCTATTTTATTTTATTCTTAATGAAATGTTAATGCCTTTTAAACTGTATTGTCCTTTTTACTATGTGATACAGGGACCCTTCATCAATGGAAAAGAAATCTCTGCTGCGGACCTGTCTCTTGGGCCTAAGCTGTATCATATGGAGATCGCCTTGGGTCACTTCAAGAAGTGGTCTGTCCCAGAATCACTTCCACATGTTAGATCTTACATGAAGGTATATAAGTAAAGGATGTGCAGATGTTTTCTTGTTTTATTGTGCTTGTATGGAATTCAATGAGCTTTATTAGATTACTGCATATTTAAATGCCATAAACCTTGCGTGAAATAAAGTTATGAATTAGAATAAGCAGATGAATATGTATGATACCTTTGAATTGGTTTGACTTGGATATCTGACAAAAAGTTAGGCGTCTAGATTGCTTCCTGATAGCTGAACTGTGTGGTGAAGATGACGATGATAATTATGTGTGTAGTTCATGCATATTTAGCATAACTGTTATGAATCCTTCTATTCGTGGGATTTTTATGGGAAAATTTTATGCCTATTTACTTCTGATTAATGGGTTAATTTTCGATCCAAATATAATTGGTCATTTGGCTGGTTTGACATGGATTTTTTGCGCACATTATTAGTGGGTGCCTTCAGATTTTATTTTATTTTTTCTGACGATTGGGATTTCATAAGTATAGGCCATTTTCTCCTTGAATTCCTTCATAAAGACTCGAGCTCTGCAAGAAGATGTCATTGCTGGATGGCGTCCAAAATTTGAAGGCTAAACTTGATAAGAATGCTCCAGCTTTTACATGTGCATGCGATGTTGCTTCTGGAATTATGGATGCAAGGATACACGTATTGCACTGTACTTTCACACAATGACTTCGCTCTGTATTATGGATGTGCAATGTAAATCTTCTGAATTCATTTTACATGGCTGAAGATTTCTGGGAAAAAAATTTTATTTTTTAAATTCTTGTGATGGCGAATCAGATATTAAATTCCTAAAATTGCCTCGTCTAGCAGCATGAGGAACAGCTCTCCATATCCTTTTTCTCACCTGTCGGAGAGCCAAAATTTGAATTTGAATTTTTTAATTGATATAATGTTGTGATGGTGATATCAGATATTGCATTGCTAAAATTGCCTGTCTTGCAGCATGAGTAACAACTCTCCATTTCCTTTCTCCACCAGTCTGGGAGCCAAAAATGTTGTGGGCTTGTTGAGCCCTTGAGGTTATTAGTTGGATTATTATTTGTACTTAGCTACTAATTGATGGATGGAAAGATCTATAGCCTTAGGTAGAATGAATGTATGAACTTGGTTAAAGAATAATGATGGTGGAAGCAATTTACTTTGCATAGGACTATAAGACATCGATATTTAATCTTCATTTTGTTGCAGTTTAATTTTTTTTCTTTACATGCAGTTCATTTTTTATTTTATTGATAATTGTGTATGAAGATATGAGAAGAAGCTGAACACCCATTTCCCTGACAATAATGGCTTGTTTATAGAAACTTGGTTGGTTCCAACTGCCAAACATTTTTTCGTAAAAGCCAGATCCGGTGGAAGTTGATTGGATGTTCGGTGGAACTACTTATTCAGTATCTTTTTGTTTTGGAATTTAATCTGTTTTGCTTGTGATATGATTTGCCCATTCACATATACGAAGTATTTCAAAAAATTTCCTCACCTTTGTTTAGTGTCAATGAAACTTTGCGTCTTATGTTTTCCCAAGTAAACTTCACTTGGTATGAAACAGAAGTTGCCAGGACCGAGATATCAACATATTCTGACATTCAAAACAACATTACAAAAAGAAAAAGATGGAAGTTCATGGTGGTTTTCTGCTTTTTATTTTACGCCAAAAAAACAGGTTTTGGAGTTGCCCAACATCTCTCTTATTATTCCTCGCCTGTGCGGCTGTGCCTCATTTGTTGAGAGGCATCGGTAAATTTATATCGAGTATGCACAACCAGACAGCTTGAATGATGCAGCCCAATCGAACAGACAAAAGATCGAACACAACAAGAACAATATGTACAACAAAGTAATTTGTATTGAACGAAATGATGGTAACAATTACAATGCTGAAGTTTGTAACAGAGAGAAAATTACAAAAAGAAATGGAAAAGGAAAACCTGAATCCACGTCTGGAATCCACCAGTAGATGATGAGGAATCCACCTCAAAATGAGCTCCGATTCTTTAGGAAACAGACTAATCCAAGCTATTATGCCCGATCCCATCTTTTCTATTTATAGTAACAAAACTCATAAAAGTGACACAAATACCCCTTCAACTAATCCACAACTCAACAGAAACACAAGGGAAATACAAACTTCTCAGTATATTTTCTCATGACAATTAACATAACCGCCTCTGTCTTCCTCAATCGATCCTCTATTTTCTTTAATGAAACACTCAGCCACATCAATTACTCCTCCCTTAAGAAAAGCCTGTCCTTAAGGTTGAACATCATCATCCTCAAGCGGAGCACTATAAGGGAACAGATCATAGACATTGAAAGTTTTAAAGATATCATAAGAATCAAGTAGTTCAATAAGATAGGCATTGTCATTGATTCGACGAAGAACAAAAAATGGTCCTGTCTTCCTGTTAGCCAATTTAGAATAGAAACCAACTGAAAACCAAATGGCTCATAAACTTCTAAGAGGACATCCCCCGGAGGTAATCTGAACTAAACTCTTGAAAAGAATTTTCTTTTTCTATATTCAATTTTGAAAAGAATTTCATTGAGATATTGAATGTACTACTCCCTCCTTTGCATATTAAGAGTTCCATCTGGGTTCTTAAAATGAATGGTTTTTAACTTATTTTGAAAACCAAATGGGACTACTAACGTGGAACAGAGGGCTTGAATGTACTACTCCCTCCTTCGCATATTATGAGTCCCATTTGAGTTCTTAAAATGAATGGTTTTTAACTTATTTTGAAAACTAAATGGGACTACTAATGTGGAACAGAGGGAGCATTAAACAGGGAAAAAAGGCCCGGAGGATCCCCCCAGCCCCCTAGTCCCCAACGTTTGGCATTGCATTTCGCAATATAACTAGGACACAGGCCCACTGTATCTGGGCTCATCAATGATGTGCGTGGTTTCAATTCACCCGAACTCCAAAAATCAGGAACACGAAAGCGGAAAATTTTGCATCGACCTAACTAATGCTGCTGAAACTTGGATTTATTTGTTCCATTAAAAAAGAAGAATACCTAGCAGCTTAAAGCGCGCATATAAACGCACAATAAGCCAAGTGTCTGAAGTACCATATTGACATACTAATGAACTGATATGGCTAGTGAATTTGGATAATCAGATCCTCTGTCTATACTGCTACGTGCATGTGCTAGATCAAATTTGATAACTAAAAAGCTGAATACCTCCACCCGCCCGTGTGCCATATCTTGCGTCTCTCGTCCTAAGCAAAATAAATACATAGATAAGATCTTGCAAACCTCGTGGCTATTGATTAATTTGGAACAAAACAAAACTCATGCGCCTTAACTCTTAGGTCATCAAGAAACATGTCAGTCAACTTCAGGCCACCTAAAGTGATCTTATTAGAAGTCTAAATTCAACTGGTTCCCTTAGTTATCTGGGCAGCCAATATTCCATCTTCTAAACATACGAGTCAGTGTGTTAGTACTACACCAGGCTGGGTGTGTGTGACACCATTCACGGGCCGACACGTTAGTCATCAGAGCTGCATGTGGACCTCCATATAAACCATCACAGCCCCTGATGACTCATGTGTTAGCCCATGATTGGTGCACACGGCCAGCCTGGTGTAGTAATTGCACTGAAAAATTTATCCTCTTAAACATTATTACCAAGAGCCGGGATTCATTTATGTTGGGTTTTGGAGGGAGAAGTCGGTAATGTGACATCGGCCCACTCCATTGCCTTGCATGCTTGGGGAAGCCAAGCGATAAGCCATTGGGCCTGCGGAGTGTCGGTCAAAACAGGGACATGGCTTTGTGGGTCTGTCTCGGCGCCCCTTCTAAAGCCATCTCGCCTCTTTTGTTCCCTTCGTCGTCTCCATTCAGCAAAGGTCCAACCCCCACCCTGCCACGGTGCTACCAACCGTGTTAAACAATTCTGGCCCAGCCTTTGTCCAAACTACGAACCACTGCCACATGTTTTGGTCGCTTTCCTCTCTGTTTCTCTTATGTGTTTGTTTCCAATAACCGAAGTCTCGAATTTGCGATGAGCAGAAGAGGGGTACTGCTGACTGGAGGCCCACTGAAGGTGCACACGTGGGAACTAAAAATGGTGGGTCAGAGCGCAACAATCAAAGTGCACCAAGGATGATGACTGATGAGTAAATGGAAGGATAAACAAGACATAAAGCTCCTTTTAAGTGTTTCTTGATGACACTTACACCCCCCTAAACATATAGCAGTTACACCCCTAACCACATTGACATATGTCATTCTCCACCCATAAATTCAAAAACGCAACTGTATCTATGTGTTTTTCTTTTCTTTTCATAATTTTTTATAACCATATCCATGAAAACTTTCATATCAATAGCCAGCCCCTTTCTTCTTTCATGCATGTGAGCTTCACTAACTGGTTGGCGGCTTGGAACCATGTCAAGAGTATACTTCTTGGCAGCCTATGGCTAACAAGTATGGCCATACAAAGCTATGATAAATGGATAGTCCACTCCTATAAGCTAAATGTGGACTAGCCGACTAGACTGAATTTATGGGCACTATTTTTAGGGTTGCAGCTGTCTACTGGATCCCGCACATTTATTATGGGCTTAGTTAGTAGAGTTAGGCTCCGCAGCCACATTCCCATTCTAAGGAATGTGCTGACTTAGAGGAGTTAAAGACTAGGAGATGAGATCATACATCATCCCTTGTGATTTTGTAGGGCTCATTATATGCTATAGAAGAACTGTTGGTTGTGCTCAGACCGAGTCAAGTTGCCATTTTAGCTGCACTTTGTGACGGTGATAGCGTAGATTTCCACTTGCAGACTTCTTTTCTTGTCTACGTTTTCCTGATTCTTTGGATGTTTCCCATTTGCTTTTGGCAACCTTGATTTAAATTTAAATGTGTGATTTATGAAATCATTTAGTGTTTAAAGATGCGATTTTATAAATGATCAGATCAGGCATGTGATTTGTACTCATGCCTTTTCATGTTAATAACGAAATGATGGGATTTAGGGTGAGATTTTGGCCAAAATTAAATCCTGCCCAAAAATATATTATCAAATGTTGGATTTCTCCAAATGACATGATTCTATGAATCACAGGTCCAAATCCCTATTGCCAGCACCCTATGATAGATGATAATGTGTTGCACACCCTTTACTACTTTATTTAACCAAAGAAGGACCATTAATATGATGTGTGATTTGTTTGTGATTCGTTTTTAGATAAAGAAAATAAATTGAACAGTAGCTAGGCTTGATTCATTTTAAGCAGAATTTCTAATCTTTTTTTAGGGTAACTCTTCCTATTTCGTTTTGAAATAAGAATAAGGAGCACAATAATGATGAAATCCTGCTAGAAGGGAGGAAAAGCTGGAAATAGAAAAAAAATTAGTTCCGCTACAATTAAAAACCTTATTCATAATTAAGTTTGTCGTTTTCTAGTTCATTTTAGTAGGGAATACCCTTGTTATCAAGGTATCAAGGGACATGAAAATTCGCAAGTTGTTCCAGGAAACCATTTTCAAGACACCTTTAGTTTTTTATGCCTTTTTTTGTTAAGTTCATGTGTTGTTGAGATTGCTCTTGGTGGATGATATTACTTCCATAGTGGGCCCAAATCCTTATTCCACGTTCAGGAACATCAATGATAGTTGCCAGTGCGATTCATCAATTCTCCTAAATCTCACTCCAAGTCTGAAAAATGGTAACATCTTTTATACTCCATTATTGTACTATTCTGCAGCACAGCCAGAAAATTCAGAGTGTAGAATCCCCCTCAAGCTGCTCATAGTATGGTAGGATTGCATCAAACGTTTATGCGAAAGTAGATAAATGCTAGAATCAGGAAATAATGACTTCCCCAGTAACAGTAAGTAAGAAATAATTCAAAATTATGCTTCATTTAGGTAAAGAATATACCCTTGCCAAGGTTATGAAGATTCAAGAATAGTCTCAGGAAACCATTTTGAAGGCATCTTTAGCTTGCTTGTGTTATTGAAATCATTATTGTTGGCTGATACTCTTTTCATAGAGGCCCACATATTTATTCCACGTTAAAAATAAATCACTTAATAGCAGCCACTGTAATATTGTACCCCAGTTCAGGTCAGTGTTGCCAAAATTCTCAAATTTCACGCATTCTACCCATCATTGACTATAAGTTCAGGTTTCGGCTAACTTGCTATCGTGTGTTCAGTGTATGGTGTGGTTCAATGTTGTCCAAGCCCGAAGTTTAGGTATTTTGGCCCGAAATGCTGAAATTTTTCTTTCAATTTCCAACTCAATAATAATGCACTTGATGCCTTTCTTTCGACTGGGAAAAAGAAAAAAAAGTCATCAAACTTACCCTCTACCTGTTTTTTTTTTTTGGCAAGAAATCTACCCTCTACCCTGCAGGAAGGTCTTGGATATAGCTAGCCAATGGACCCGGCAAATATGCTTCCATGTGCAGATCTTTACGTGAAATGAGCCTCATTCTAGGAAGTGTCCAAAGAGGTGCTTTGGATTATTGACTTATAGTCTTATACCATGCAAAATGGACCGCTTGTGCAGTTCATTTATGGGACTCTGGAGCCCACAACAGCATGTAGGTGGATTTTCCTTTCTGTGCGTCATTTTCACTAGTTCCATGAGCAAAACGCTCTCCAAGGGGGTGAGGGGCCTCCTTGCGTCTTTAATTTGCTTACAGCACCAAAAGAAGAGGAAAGCACTCCACGTGAGCAGCCATTCTCACCAGGCCTTGCCCATACAATTGGTTGGCCCATCTTATCTATCTCCTTCATTGACGTGTTCTTTTCTTTCTTCGTTTTTTGCTGTTGTTTTCTTCTTCCTTTTGAGTATCTATCTGATTGACTTGGTTATAGTATATCTTGACGGCATCATTTCTCCTATCATTAAACATTATTGTTTGTATTGAATTATTAGTCATCGTATGAATGGAATAGAATAACAGAAAGATATCATATTATCATAGGATAGTAAAAAACATCCAATTAATTGATCTTCTATAGTTAAAACCGCATTGGAGCATCTAACTCAAAGAGTGACAATGTACTTAGGACTTGGGAGGCATGAACGCTGACATGCACGTCCCAAATCTTTGGAGCTCACCCGGCTGTATGTTATGGATAACGAAGGCCCTGTCATGTACATATAAGTGTGGGTAGTTATGAAAAATAATCTAATGTAAAGGGATTTCTTTAATACACAATTTAAAAGACGTAAGAAAAGAATATCCCGCCGTCTGAAATTATTAAAAGTTAATAATAATGCTAGATAGCGGAAGTTCCATCAATTTAAAAATGTGCATAGCAACAAAATAAACAAAGAGCAAATATAAGATCAGGTAGGTTTCAAACATATATTTTGGAATCAAGTAGCTATCTAATTGGTGAATTTTTATTTTTTATGGTAATGTAATGAAAACTATACTACTCAACATAAAATAAAAGACATTGTACTCACAGATGATATTTTTTTCAGTATCCTCAATCTTATTGCTATTATTTTTTTACACACACACACACACACACTCCACCTGATCACAAAGGCTCCGTTTGATTGCAACTTCTTGGAGTAGAAGAAGCAGAATCTAGGGTATTATGCTTCTTGAATTTTTGTTATAAAATGAAGTGTGTTTGGTTAGACATAAGGACAAATCAACTTTCTGGTGAGTAGTCTGTTTGGCAACATAAGCAGAAAGCAGATTCTAGAATGCTAAGTTATAAAACTACCCCTCATGCTAAATATGCAAAATTTTGACATATCTGTACTAAATTTAGTAGCATGCTTGTTAGGCTAATAAGACTAGACAAATGATATAAAATTGTAGACCTATTTGTTTGAAGAAAAAAAATAAATCTATTATATCTGCACCTTACTTTGCCACATTCAAGGCGTTCACAATCCACTTGCTCCAAAAAACCAGTCCAAGCAATTATTTCATCATCTACATGTATAATGTAACTAATTAAAATAGCATGGATTCTGCATTGGAGGCCGAACACCTAAAATGTCTTTTACAGCAACTCCATGTTGCAAAAGAAAAAGTTCAGCAGGTCCATGTCAACCTCTTATTCATTTCATTTTCAATGCAGGGTAGCTGTGACCCACTAGAACGCACCATTCATTGAGTGCAGCACTGCAACTTAACCATTTTTGCGTATTCACACTTTCACTTTCATCATTCTGCATTTTGAATTATCACTCTGCCTTTACCATTGAACTCATGGTAGGCGTTCTTACAAGGCAAATTTACATTTGCAGCATGGGGAAAAAATCCATCAACAGAGGCGTCAAATTTGTAGTTTGTGTAGCATTGCTTGAGAAAATAATAAGCAGTTTCAGCAGCTGCAAGCACAAGAGTCTTTTGGAATTCATTCTTCAGCTGACCACAAGCTGCACTAGCGTCAAGTCCACGTGTTTGACGGATACTGGCAGTTATCTTTCTGCATTCTAGAGCATCTGCAAATGCTAGTACCTACCATTAAAGACCTGGTAACATTAAACCAAATATTTAAGAGCGAGTACTGCTGATTTTCATGAAAAGCAAGAAGAGGTTTTGAATGTCAATCCACTGTCAGTTAATGATAAACAAAAGACCAAGAAGGGCAAGTCTGCTGATTTAGATGAAAAACCATAGGAGGATTGGACTGCCAATCCACTAGTAAACATTGATCACTCTACAGTCAATTCTTAATTGAGTCGGAGCATCGCAACCCATACAAAAAGCCAGATTTTACAAGTCTACTTACGGAAATGTTTTGCAAATTTTTAAAAATATGACAAGCGTGAGAATTAAATAAGACACAAGTTCATGCTGAAGTTTTATAGACATTCTAAAGCTTTTGAAAGATACAGCACCATCATCATGAACAACCTGCACAAAATAGGACATACTGACAGTTAGAAGGATTTAAGAGAAAAATGATTGCAGCATGCATGTATAAGGGAAAGAAAGGATCGGATGCCTCATTCCAGTATGCAAAGAAGGTAGTAACTTAATCACAGCTGAACTTATCGTATTCATATCTGAGTAGTGAAGTATTTCTCCTTCATTTTGCTATAAGTGCTTATCTCTGGATCCCTGGAACTATGCTAGGTGTTCAATCGAGAGATAGTAGGCAAATCCATAAATTCCACAGAAACCATTCAGATGGCATCATCCTTGTTGAGAACCTGATAAGCTATTTCAGAATTCTCCAACTCAATTCAAATAGGCTTAACTTCGCATTACTCAAATATATGCAGAATAACAAGATTTCAGCCGAAGTTACATTCGTGGATTATTCAGTAAAAACCGGTTTATGGTGATTTGATAGTAGAGTGTCTACTCTCTTAGTACTAAGATGCTAATGATATACAGGCTTGATTTTATTTAAAATAATAGCAGAAGTTAACTTGACCGAAAAAGAAAAGATTAACTCAAATAACAGCAGAAAGTATATTCTACATCAGCGGTAGGAGGGCCAAGGCAATTAACCTGAAGAATGACTGAAGTTGTCGTATTGGGATGTACAGTCAAAAGACAAATACTCTGAACGGTCTTGCACCATTTCATTCTCCTTCTCTGGTTTCCCTGCACAAGAGGCACAACTAGACTTTGCAAACCCACAAAAAACAACGATTGCAAACATCCGAGAGTGTCAACTATATCTACTTCTCCGAAGTACATAATCTAACACATAGAAGCATATCATAGGACTCACCTATCTGCCCTGTTCTGAGCTTCCAATCAAAAGAAGCCCTCTCCGGGTTCTCGTTCTTCTTCGTTCTGGCTTTAGGCCCGTAGACAACAGCCAACACAGTCGTATCGCCTATAACACAATCTAATGCTGAGATGAGCACTTCCACATCCAAAATACAAGATATCAATGGAAGCAAAAATCCGAAGACATAAATGAGAAGAAAACCAAAAAGACCATGCCTTTTACTAACCTTGAGACCAGCGGGCAGAGCCTTGAGCGAGGTGAAGCAGATTGCGGGAACAGGCTAGCGGCCGGAGCTGATTAGGCGACCGTCCATCGGCTCTTTCGGCCTCCAAAGCCACCCCAACTCAGCAGCTCTCGGAGGTTTTTTTATGTAAGGGCGGATTATGAGATGGGGGGAAGGGAGAACCTGGGAGACGATGGTCGCCGGCGAGAGGAGCTCCGTGCACGAGGGAGATGATGGCCGCCTTCTTCAGCTCGTGTATTGCCCTACCGTTGCACCCTCCATGGCGAAGCGAAGCGGAAGTGACGGGCGAGGGCAAAACACGGGAAGTTATTTTTCGGGGTTGCACTGTGGTGCGCTTCTTTGAGAAAATCTCGTTTTCAGGAGATTCTCAATGAGTTAAATTTTCAGGCAGAAAGTTGACTTCACGACACGGAGAGATTCTTGGAAAATAGCGCTACCAAATATGATTTTGCAGAAAGCGTATGATTTCTACAAAATCTTTAGCGGAAAGTGACAACCAAACGGGCCTGCTATTATTTTTACACACACACTCCACCTGATCACAAAGTCTCCCTAAAATAAAATACGGCGAGAATTGACAAGGATGGAATCGAGAAGAGGAAAAGTAGAATACTCGTGGCTTCTAATCAATGACGTGATATGTCGGAGGAAAATGACGCTCGTGATGAAGTCCAATCTTATTCGAGAGGGCTGCGTTTGGAAGTGTATGGCATATCCAAACCAAATGAAAGATGGTCTGCACACAAGTTGTTTCATGAAAACGAACAGTTCCAGCACACGCATGAACTTCGTTACTTTCCAATACGAATAATTGAGTTGATTGTCTCATCTCTACAAGTTTTAGTCCTGTAAACTGTTGATCTTCCACTTTGCAAATGAGCCGCCACCAGATTAAGGAAGAATTTTGCATCCTCCCAGTCATATATTCCACCTATGAAAAGCCTCCGCATCACCCTCCGAGAATGGGGAGCACTTAAAATGGGAAAAGCAGGAACTGTCTTTTCTGTTGCATACTCCCCTTTCCACGCGGGTGATTCGAAGTTTTTGCATAGGTGGCGTATATAAGGGAGGATATAACTAGGAGGATGTAAAATTCTTCTCCTTATTAATCAGTAATGCAATCTAGAGGTTGACCGTTGCGTGCTACAAGCATAACCTCGGGACGTCTGATCAATTACATGCGGACGTATCAGTGTCCGTCCCAGCAAACAATGGTAGCTTAATTAGGTCCACAGGGGCGGCCAACCGTAATGTGAAGCTGTAAAGGACCGATCAGCCAGAAAAAAGGTAACTTTTGTGTGAGTCATGTGCTGCCTCTTACAGCACACGCCGAGGATCTGCCAGCCATACCTGTCTGGCTGTCTCACTCAATCCATTTACCACTATGAATATGATTAACTGACGCAAGGCATGCAGAGAAAAGAAATGATACTGGATTACGAAGGTAAACATACTTAATACCAAACTAGCTACAAATTAAGTCTACTTTTAAAAAGGGAACTGTGATCAACTGCCGTCTAAAGTCTAATCCGTAGAAACAGTCCCCGTCATATCCAACGCTTTGCGTAATGGTGGGCCTGCTCTTTTCTCCTACGTCCCATGCTGGTCCATCTCTCAGCATCAAATATCCTAGCAGCATATTTGCGGCTTCCTAACTTTGACGGTCGCGACAAGCCCCATGAATGTCAAAGCGACTTCCCACTAAAGAGCCACCAGTGTAAGGAAATCCTTTTCTTTTGCTACACATCAGGGTAAAGAAGTCGATTCTATCAAACTCCGACGTAAACTTTCTTTCCTACAGCATCTCAACCCTTCTAATGTACAGTTAATCTGAAATAAATGTAGCATCTCAATCTGTTTCAAAATGCAAATAAACAACTCGTGGAAATTGGAATTAACTTTCACTAACATAGCATTGTACAAAACTCTGAAATGGTGGTATGTTATAAATAATATGCAAACATCTGAATCGGATTGATAATTCGTTTTCTTCCTGAAACGGGATTCTGAGGTAGTCGGACTAAATCAGGCTGGCTGTACGTGTTAATTCATCTCTTCATAGGCCAAGCAGAATGTAGTAGACAAGCGTTATGGGCAACGCGATCAGCATCCCGAATATAACCCTGTAGGAACGAGAGTTGTTAGCAGAAACCGTATGAACAAATGGGGAGAACGGAGAAAGAGGGACAGAGATTTGCTTACGCTGTACTGAGGATATCAGGATGTAGGTTGTATTCCTTTGCAAAAACAAAGGGAACGATTCCTTGAGGCAGCGCAGCCTGCTTTACCAAAAAGCGTAAAAAAACATTATTCAGAAGTCAGAACAGGTTCGTTGTTTTTTACCCAGTATTTAAAGTCTCGGGTAGGATACAATAATTTGTGGATGTTGGATTCCTTGTGTCAGTGTAACAGAGAGAAAGAAGGGGAGAGATGAGCAGAGGAGGAGACAAGTCAAGGGAGAGGTGACCTGTACAATGGCGACATGTAAGAGAACGCCTCTCAATCCAACAGCAATGGAAGCTACTGCCATGACAGCTGGTCCTGTAAGGAATCTCACGGCCATGGCAAAAGTTGCTACTGAATTCCCACATGCTATGATCCTCGGCTGCAATGCCATGAACAGTCCTGAACAAAGAACACCACCACCACCAATAGAAACACAAAAAACACAGCGTCAGAACTGAGACCAGAACCCTCACCATGAACTATCATCATCTACATATGCCGCGAACTGACTCACTGCCTCATGTCTTAACCATCTCGGCACTGCCTGGACTGATTAACCGAAAAAAAAATTATTACTCTACAGGTAAAGGAGTTCCAGGAATCATACTGACCCAGGCTAAACATGGCCATCCCAAGCCCAGCATCCGACAAGATAGAAATGGACTTATATATTAGCTTAGGCATCTGAACATGCCACCTGTAACAAAGCTCACCGTCGTGTCACAAATTACCACCGAAGCTAAGCTAAACTAACTATGTATGGGATTCATACCTGAAGGAGACTAGGGACCATGTTAAACCGATCAAACTGGAGTAACTGTTGGGATTGCGGATGAGCTTCCGCCACACCATTATGAGTATCAGCCTCGTCATGACGCTGGTTGGTGGCATGGCCTTGCTTCCACGGACAACGCCCTTGCCATCCCCACCCTCCTGCCCTTCCCCTTCCAGTACTCCATTGCCGAAGCTGAACTCCTCCTTCTCCACATATTCTTTCTGGCCATCTTGACCTTCCTGATTCCCTGCAATAACCACAATAAGAATGCCAAGTAAGTAGTAATAAAAGAAACTAAAACAAGACTATGTGTATATTAGTATTACCTTTACTAGGAGACACGGCCACTCGGACTTCTTTCGGATCGACAGCAGAGTAGTCCTGGTGGCTGCCAAACACTTCCGACACAGGAGAAGCGCTGGAGCTCCAAACGAACATGTGGAGGTCCTTGGCCGCAGCAGCAGAGTCGTCCGGCTTCCCGGCTGCTTGGCCATTGGGCCGCCTAATAGCACTAGTAGTAGTAGCACTGGTAGCAGTAGTTACAGTGGTGGCGGTCATATTGGACTTAGAAGCCGTGGGAGAGAACATGTCCGGGTTGGGTGTTGGGTAGTTGGGCGCTGCTGCACCTCCCTGCGCCGCCTGATAATGGAACCGCGTTTTGCTGCCGCCGTGGTCTTCTTCGTAGTTGGAGGGCCGGGGAGTGTGACCCCTCGAGGGACCGAAGCCAGCAAGGTCGCCAGGGCCAAAGTTGGAGTTGCGGCCGCCGCCGCCTGCCATCATGGAGTAGAAGTCGGTGTGGTTGAAGCTGGAGCCGCGCGGGGTGGGGTTACGGGAGGACTGGAGGGAGTATATCTCGGCGTTGGTGAGGTTAGAAGGCCGTGGGGTGGCGGAGGAGAGCCCTCCGATGGATCGCCGGGAGAAGATGTCGGAGCGGGAGGCGTTGGAGCGGCGGACTGTCACGTGGAGCTTGCCGTCCTCCTTAATTTCGGCCTCTGTCTCCAGGGGCTCCCGACCGTCGAGGGAGACGACGTCGGAGTCGACGGCGATGGAGACAATGGAGGCGGCGGTGTCAGGGAACTGGTCTGAGATGAGGATGCGGGCGGCTCGGTACTCGAACATGAAGAGCATGAGGGTGTACCAGATGATGCACTGGAGAACGACGATCTGGACCATGAGGCTTCCAGAGTCGATGCCGGAGGCCTGTTCGTACATGCCCTTGAGCAAGGGGATACCCATGACGAGGGTGTTGGGGAGGGTGGAGAGGGAGAAGAGAGTGATGGTCCACTCGAGGGAGCCACGGGAGCTGAGCTTAGACCAGACGGCGAGGAGGGCGAGGATGATGAGCTTCTGAAGAGTATCAGCGGCAATGAACCGGAGATTCATGGTGTAGGGGTTGTTGGTGGAGATGAAGTGGAAGGAGAGAAGGGGCACTGCGAACAGTGCAACGAAGCGGTTGATCCCGGAGCACTGGTCCGGGCTGAAGATCTTCCACCACCTGACAGAACCGTAGGCCAGGATCATGGCCACGTACAGTGGCACCACCGCCGTCATTACCTTGTAGAAGTCCCCTCCGGTGATCATATTGACTGCTGCTCCTGCCTCTTGTGTTGCAGGTGGGTGGTGCAGGGGAGGCGAGACTGAGAGAACTGGAGGAGGAGAAGGAGACTAAAGGTGGTGGGTGAAGGAGAGGAGGTGAGTTGAGGGCATCGAGGAGCATGTGTTTTGGTTTTGTTTTGTGTAGCGGATGGTAGTGAAGCACTAGGCAGCTGGGAGGGAGACAAGGATACAACAAGTAAATAGAGGCCGAGGAGAACTGAAGGAAGAGCTTTGAGAGTTGCCCGCGTCTGAACTGGAACTGCTGCTTCCCATTCTTCGACGCTCTTTTTTTAAAGGTTTTGGCTGGGACTTGGGAGATCGACTCACTCTTTTCTTTATTCAGCTTTATAGACAGTGCGACATGCTTCTCTCTCTTTCATTCTAGCTTCTCTCTCTTTCATTCTACTAAATTTTATTTTAGTTTATCTTTAAAAAAAATGTGCTCGAGGGGGCTACTCAGTAGTGACTGGACGAGTTCGGGTGTTGGACAGTTTGATTGGTTCAAGAGTGTGAGTGAAGGAGTGGTGGAGAGGAGAGCAAATGGGGCTTTCATATGAGCGGAGTATACAACTATAGTATTTATGTTGGTTTTAAATTCCTGGGGCTAAGAAACTGACTGACTCTGGGAATGGGGGGAGGCGCATGCAGGGGGCAACAAATTGATTTAAAGATGGATTGGGCGTGTTGGCAGTTCTGTTTTATGGAGAGGTTGAGAGCATTGAGATAAGGGGTCTGTGCCCTGCCCAATGACCCATTTCCTAGGTCAAGTTTGGCTTTTTCGCATTTTATTATCTGTTTATCTACCATGTTGTTTGTGTTCTATCTTCTATATTAGTTTCTGTGTGAGTTTGGGCTGAGATGCGTATCGTTTGCCTAATGAGCAATTGGGCAGTAGACAAGGTATTTGCACAATTTGATTTTTTTTTTGTGTGAACTCCTCGTCTTTGTTTTTTTTTTTCTTTCGTTTTCTTTTTTGAAGGTAATACATCTGGTTTCTTGTAGCACCAAAAAAAGGGCAAGAAAAGGCTTGAGAGTTGAGATGAGAAAGTGGAGCAAAAGCGATTGATTTGATTTTTGCCATGAGGGAGATATCATCATATCAAATTATTCCTTCTGCAACAAGCAAATATTCTCTTGGCGTGCAATGCCACCATCGATTGTATGACCAGTTACCTTTGTACGGAAACATCCGGGAAACACAAGGGTTCACGTCCATGTACCATGGAATTTACTGTTCTATCTATGTCATAAAGATGACACAATAACCTAGCCGGTCTGATTTGGACCTTAATTGAATTGAATGGTCCTCGACCTACTCTGTTCTAACACAATCGTGCCAATCAGAATAGTGCACAACAAAATGCATGAAATTTGATTATATTGACATAATTGATGGGACGAATGCCTTAATTGGGCGAGTAACAAAATGCTGTAAATTATAAGGACTTTACGCAATCTAGATCCCGCTCAATTGAGTTCAGTGGGATCAGTAGGCCCCCAATGGTTTACTTCGGACAACCCGTTCATAATTGTGCAAGCTTTTGAATAGCATACGGTTGAGGATCCGATACTGGCCATCATAGGGACACCAATTCGGTGGATTTGCTGGCTTGTAGCGATGATTGCGTTTAGTTTTGTTCACCAATGAACAGCGTTCTGAGGAAAATATTTAAAAATAGGAAGTTCAGGCCTAACTTATCTTGGCCAAGGGGAGCCTTCTGAAAGGTCGCTCGGTACGGTCTTATTCCACAGTGCGATTAACCACTGGGCCAATGACATCTTCTTTCCTTTCATTGTAGAGAATTGGGCCAATGATGTTGGTCTCTTCCTCAGCTTTAGTAACAAAAAAATGTTTTATCCATGGGCTTTTCATGGGAGTAAATCGTAAGTGGGCTTGAATAAGTGCAAGCAGGATACGCCAAGTTCTGTCCCTAAAAAATGTCGTCCTGAGAAGCCGGGTGTAGCCAATCCCTACCAATGGCATTCCTAATCAGGGATCTAACCATTGATAAGGTTGACTAAAAAAGTACTAAGAAGTTGCTAGCATGGCCATCCTTATTATTGGACCTAACATGGTCAGTCCCAAAGCCATTGCTTTGATGTTGCTGACACGCTCAACATTCTAGACTTTTTAGACATCCGCAGACCGTAAAAGTGGCGGGGTGGCTAAACCGTGGGGTGGTGAACTCCTCATCCATGCAGCTTTCAAGCATTCTTTTGTGTTTTCAATGAAGCTTTCAAGTTTCAAGCATTCTGCCAGTTTGAAATTTATGAGGAGTTAGGAAAGGAAATATCTAGGCTGCATATGGCACCATTACAATTGGCAAGGACGGATTTTCTTTTTTAATTTGGCAATTGACACCGACTGCTGATAGGCTAACTTCTCCCAAACAGCGGACTCAAGTACATTCTACATTTATCACAGATATTGCGGGTGCTGTTTATTAACACATTTGTGTCTAATAACAGATCAAAATATTTCATTATATGAATTAAAATTCTAGTGCTGTTTATTAATACAGACATATGTATCTAATGATGGACTAAAATACTCCCTCCATTTTGTATATTTGGAAATATTCATGTTCCAAAATACTATATACATTTTGCCAAATCACATGATTTTTTCTTTCTAAAATTGGAAGAGACGGGAAGGATTAACTTGAATTTGGTTTATGAACTAGAATACGAGTTAGACGGGATATCAGGGAGAATAAATCATGTGATTTTTTTGTAGACTTCATGGTCTAATAAAAATGAGAATTTTCTCAAATGTAAAGGAACGGAGGAAGTATATCATTAATCATGATGTAAAGATTTTGATAAGTGGCTAACATAGTGTGCCTGTGATTATGTACTGCACGTATACCAAGGGAGTTAAAAACTCAAAGCACTGACGTTTAGGTTACTTGACATGGAAATAGCAGGTCTTGAGTCAACTTGCCAACCGCTGGACGCCAATTGCACAGAAAAAACATGGAACCACTCTGTTCTTTGGCATTTTGATAAGCCCTAGAGGTGTCTAGTCAGTGATCTGTCTGATTCTATGATTTCTATCTAATGAATAATGTCGTTTATTCAAGAAGATATTTACTTGATCACCTAGTCGTCAAATTCTAATTCACGAAAACGATGAAAAGGAGGTGTAAGCCAACTAGATTTTTTTCGATACACTGTAGGCCAACTTGTTTACAAGAATGAAAATAGGTTAAACTAGACCGTCATGCTAAAGAAGAGTCTTCTTTCCCGAAACTAGACCAGTCTCGCCAACTCACCGGGATCGACTGCTCTTTCCGAATGATCAACGTCTACAGAGGTTCGTGAGAAACTGAGCAAGAAAACAAAGAAGATGTCACGAGGCAGTACAAAACAAATTCAAGCGTTCACACCTCTTTCCTCGTCCCTGCTTTTATATTCTGCCTCTACCTGCAAGCCCCAAAATTCCCTTTCATCTCGCTTTTGCTTTCTATTTCTCTCTTGTAAATCTTTCAGTACCTTCATTGAAAACCAAGCTTCAAAATTTCAGAGCTTTCTCCAGGGCGGCCATGGCGACATCCCATCCCTCAAAGTTAGCTCCCTGTCTCCTCCTTTGGTTTGTCTCCCTTCAGGTCCTCGCAGACTCGGGGGTCGCCCTGCATGTCGGCATCCAGAACACCGACGCTAGTGTTTCAGTGGTGAGAGTCTCTTCTCTTCAATTTAAACACTCTTCTCCATCACCTCCAACCCATTGCCTGTCTATTTTTATGAGCCTCTTGTTATCGTCATGCAGACCAAGGAATGCAGTAGGAAATGCGAATCTGAATTTTGTTCAGGTGTTATGACTTACCTGTTTTCCTCTCATTTGAAACATGAAAGTACTCCTACAAAACATCACATTGCCATAGTATAATTTCCTAACTATTGCTTCTGATATAGTGCCTCCTTTTCTGAGATATGGGAAATATTGCGGGCTTTTATATAGTGGGTGCCCTGGTGAAAATCCATGCGATGGTCTAGATGCTTGCTGCAAAAGCCACGATGATTGTGTTCAAGCTAGAAACAGTAAGATTCTTCCTCCAGAGTAATTCGTGTGTCCATAATGTTTACTTAATCTGCTCAATTACATCTAATGACAGCTTCATTAGTCTAAAGCAATATAATGTACCTATAACATAACTGCATAAGAACGAAGGACAGGAGTATCATGTGAAGGGTGCAGTCCTATAAAAGACTCACCCGTGAACAACGTATTTAAATTATACATTAAATGGATATAATAGTGGAAGATCGTTTTCCTTGTTTATGATTTTTCATCACCATGTAACTTTGATGATGTAATTGTGGTGGTTTGGGAGCAGATGACTACCTGAGCCAGCAGTGCAACCAACACCTATTGGACTGCATCGCCAATTTCAAGCACGCTGGTGAACACACCTTCAAGGGCAATAAGTGCAAAGTGGAGGAGGTGGTGGAGGTTATCTCGGTGGTGATTGAGGCAGCTCTGATCACCGGAAGGCTTCTGCATAGACCTTGATGAATGATTGCTCAAATATTTCGTTTGATCAATGGGAAAGAAAACAATGAATGTGGAGCTCGAATTAGAGAAAGCACAGTTGTTAAGATGTTTGTTTCGTCCAGTTCAATAACAAAATGAAGCAAATTGCATTTCTTTTATCTAATCCACTATCATACCCCACGAGGACCATACATGTTTAACTCCCCACCAAGAAACTCAAAATAAAATATCAATGGCCGGTGTTCTGTTCTCCGCTCTTGTTCATAATATCCCACGTGTGAGGTCTCTTGTTTTTTTCTACTACATCCTACGTATGAGGTCTTAGCACCTATATTTTCACAGCTTTGACGTTTCCTATTATTTTATTTTATCTTTTGCTAAAATTTAGTACTCAATATGCAACTGCAAGCTACTCAAAGAAAGAAATTATGCTAACACAAGAAGGGCGGAATGTGTCCTATATATAGTCCTATGTTATTCTAGGAAATCCGAAGTTGTGTGTGCTCATTTGACGATCTAAATATGGTTAATGGGCAAAAATACAGAGGAAAAAATAAAAAAAAAGAGGTGGTTATGGTGCTCCCCTCGCCCACGGGTTGGCTGCCGATCTGTCACATTGAATAATAAGTCCAAGTTGTAAGGCCGGCCCGACAGTTGATCAGTTTACGTCACCCATCTCTTGCATGAGGATTCTCACGGATTATTCCACAGGATGGAGGATATCTTACCAGGCCCCCTCCAATCATGCAAATGAGGGACCAAAATTGAGCAAAAACTGCCATAAAACCCGTATTGAAGACTGACGCGTGGTCTCAAAACTGACCTGGAGTCAACTTGCTTAACTGGCACATGATAGATACTAGTGCCCCGCTGCTGAGTCACACTGACAATTGCCCTGAACCAAACAAGATTGACTCACAGAGGCACTCCACTGTCTTTTACGGAGTATAATATTAATATTCCAACATCGATGAGATTACACGAGCTTTTTCATTGGTCTTCCTCCTGGTTTGGTTTATGAGCTCGTTTAGCCTCATGGAATATCGTATCGCCGGTATATCGGCCTCACCCGATACAAGTTAATCTTGTTTTTTCAAAATTTTCTAAATATTATCAATATATTATTATTTTTTTTAAAAATATTTTAATTTTTTTTATTTTCTATCATGATATATATTTTTTTAAATTTATGCTTTGTCGAAATTAGTATAACTTATTTTAAAAATTATATTATAAAAATATATAATAAAAATTAATTTTTGACCACCGATATTTTTACACAATATCTCTAATATATTTCCGATACGACATTCCAGTCCTAGCCAAAGCGTGAGCTACCCCATTCCCTGAACCGTAGAAAAGACAAAAACAAAATCTTAGAGTCCGCTCAGACCCTCTCTCAGAAAGAAGCAAAAGGAGATAAATCAGTCTCTGGGCACCCCCAAACATTCGCCTTCGAAGTTCGAACACAACCTCCGAGAACCCCAGCCTACGGGCAAAATGGACAGCATGCCGAAAGGCCGCCTTCTCAATCGTCTCAGCGTCTTCCACCCACATCTCCTTGCTTTTCATGCCACAACGCTCACAACAGAGTATACGCCCTCTCCAGAACCTGAGCATCAAAATTGTCAAGCATCAGTTGGACCAACTTTGCTGGCCTCCACCACCCTATCGTCTCCCACTTCTCAACATCACCCAAAATAGCCCAAATTTGATTAAGCTCCCGGCGGCACCATCAAGCATGGACATCAGTCTCTTGATCACAGTGGCATTCGAGCAGGAATCATCATCAACAATATTTCTTCGCATGAGATTGCTCTTTAAGGGAAGAATGTCCCTGCAAAAACGCCAAACAAAGGAGGATTTTTGGTGGCACATCCACCCTCCACATTCTCTTCCAAAACCTACCCATTCTTCCATCTACCGAGGATTCCCAATGGGAGAGGCACTTCTCCTTCCACCCTTGGAGCTTTTGTCAAACTCTATCACGAAATAAATGAATTGATCTTACACCTAACACCTTCCAATCCAAGCGGGTAAACCCAAATATTTCTCATATTGATAACACTCCTCCATACCTCAAGCATGGGCAATGTCCTCTTTAATCCCATTAGGGATGCTATCACCAAAGAATATGGAAGTTTTTCCCTGTTAATCTTTTGGCCCAAAGCATCTTCATAAACTTGGAGGATGCCCTTCACTTTACCTAGAACGTAGAAGTAATGAAACGGCCTCTTTAAGCAAAGTTGTAATCATTGCTTGGGCTCTCCGCCTCACATTGCCCTCTGAGATGAGACAAGTTGAAGAGTAGTACCACATTAGAAGCTTGTGACCACGAGGGGACCACCAAAGTGTCTTCGTTGAGCTCTCGTGCCTTACATTGGCCTTGGGCAATAGGGCATGCACCCCACTGTCTAGTTAGATTTGTTGAAGGAAAGTCAACAATTCAGACCTAATTACGTACATGAACTCAATGCTTAGCCCTTCAAATTATCACATGTGCACTCCTAAGGGGCCGTTTGGGGGCGTGATTATTGCAAAAGTATCCAGACTGGATATTGGATATATACTGTAGCATCCATGTGGATTTTTACATCCAGCTGAAACACCTCCTGAGGTGTATCAGCTGGATATATAAAATATCCAGATGCTACAGTGTAGCAAAACATACGCCCCAAACGGCCCCTAAGTCCTAACTCCTAAGCGAGTGCTACCTTTAGACATTGCATACTGAAGGCCTGCTTGGTTGCCCTTTCATTTTTGAAAAGGACAGTGATAGCCTTACATCAGATTGTATGGAAATGTGTAGGAAATCTGATGTACAAATATCATTTTCCTTCTGAAAAAAGTTAATACAAGGAAAAAGCTGATGCGACATTGCTTAGATAAAAAAATCCTAATGCAAATTAAAAAATGAGTTCATCCTCCCCCATGTTTTAAGAGGCACGTAAGGCACTCCAAGAGGCTTGTTACCCTGCCCCTTCTAGTCGGATCCTCAGGAATCGGACACCCCTCATTATAAAAAAATACTGATCCATTCTTTAATCCTTTACGAGAGTGTACTAAACAGTAAACACCTCCCTGAGGCGTGAACAAGAAGGCCGTAAAAGGTGTTGGACGCGCGACTGAGTGGGCCTCGTGGCAAAATGGGGAAGAGAAGAAAAAGCGCATAAAAAGTATCCAAGGCTAGGGATGGAACCGGGGCGGGTTTGGGCCGGGTATTGGCATACCCGGCCCCGGAACCATTTTAATTCTTCAAACCCAGAACCGTCCCAGACCCACTACGGGTCCAGTTTCAAGGACCCAGACCCGCCCCGGTACCAGAACTTGAAACCCGGACCCGCCCCGCCCCGACCCGGTACCAGTTTTTTTATATTTTTAATGTCATATACATTAAACTATTAACTCCTTTAATTTTTTTATTAATAATATATATCTATAAAAATCCAAACTACTCAAATCAAGAGATATGAGTGCTTTCGCCCAAAAAAAATATTCATAAAAAAAAATAAATATGGGTCCAAGTATATGATATATATATATATATATATATATCTATCATATACCCGGGTCGGGTCCGGGTTTTACATGAAAACCCGGACCCGACCCGACCCGATGGGTCGGTTCCTCTTTCAGACCCGGAACCGGAACCGGGTATTGCATAAGCAATCCCAGAACCGGCCCAATAAGGCCGGGTCTTGTCGGGTCGGGTTTTGGTCGGGTAAAAACCCGACCCAAGTTCCATCCCTATCCAAGGCTCAGAAAATTCGACCGTTAGCCCGCCTCTCTCTTAAAACTATCCGTTGCGACACCCATCACCCCTCCTCTCCTCTACTAGTACGACCTTCTTCCTCTCTCAGTTTTCCGCATAATCACCTTGTCGTCTTGCATATCAGTTTCATTTTCTTTCATCACCGAGACGAAAGGAGTGTGACGATTTTGTTCCGTCTTCTCAAGGCGACAAGGATGAGGAACAACCGGAGGGTCCTCGGCGACCTTACCAACCGCCAAAAGTGCGTTCTCTCTGATCATTTCCTTCACTATTATGCTTTCTTTCTTCACCTTCATTGCTAAGTTTCCTCTTTCTTGATGCCAGCAATCGTTCCCACAACGTCGTCAAGATCAACCGGGCCAACACCAGGTGGGTTTGATCGAACTTTTCATGTTCTTGAATTAGATTCAATTTGTAGCTTACCCATCTTATCATTTTCCATTTAAACATCTTTCATACCTTTTTCGAGCAGGAAATTTGGGGAGGATTGCTCAAGCCACCATTCGAAACTTGACCAGGTAGTGTTCTTTTCTTCGTTTTTTCAAAATCATTTTCTTTTTCCATTCTGCATCCATTCTTTGGTGTTCTTTATTTAGATTTCACTTCCTGAATAGGGAAAGCCGGAAAATTTTGTTTCGCATGGAACAAACAAGAGAAGCCATGTTGCTGAGTTGCCTAAGACAAATGAGTCGATCGGTGGAAAATTGAAAGCAGATGATATATCTGTTGATTCAACAATGTCAATGGAGACGGAAAGTTCAGAATCTGATGACATCGCTTCAGAGAGAACATCTCATGTAAAAGCAACTTTTTCGCCCTCCAAGTCCATTCAATAATAACCAATAAAAATGGCAAAACCTAAAATTGAAGTCATAGATTTCAAATCTGACAGAGTTTGCATTTGCAATGTGAAGGATCCTTGTGAAATTGAAATGGCAGATGCAGAATCCCCACTGCTCGATATTGACAAATCTGATGGTGAAAACCCTTTAGCTGTTGTTGAGTATGTTGAGGATATTTACTGCTTCTACCGCAAAACAGAGGTACTAAATTTTTTTGATAGTGGATCATTTTTCCTTTCAGTACATGTTGATAAACTCATCTTCAGTAATTTTATTACTTTTCCTGCTCTGATAGACAATGAGCTGTATCCCTGCCGACTACATGTCAAACCAACCTGATATCAATCATCGGATGAGAGCTATATTGGTCGATTGGTTGATCGAGGTTTGCATTATAATTTCTTTGTTTTGTTATATCTTTCTTTTCATTTTGTCTTTCATGTCTAAAATTAATCAACATGTTTCAGGTGCATTACAAGTTTGAGTTGATGCAAGAAACTCTTTTCTTGGCAATCAATATCATCGACAGATACCTCTCTCGACAAGAGGTGACAAAAAAGAGTCTCCAATTGGTCGGCATTACAGGGATGCTACTGGCTTGCAAATATGAAGAGATTTTCCCTCCACCGCTGAGCGATTTTGTTGCCATATCTGCTGGCGCATACACCAGAGAAGATGTTCTTGATAATGGTACGAAGATTTTAGTTATTGCTTGAATTCCCTCCAATTCGTGAACTAAAGAAATATTAGACTTGTGAGAGAGATTATTAGTCCTCCGTTTAATGCATATTTAAACTTTTCATGGGTAGACAACTAATAACTCCACTGCCTGGTTTGCAGGAAAAATCTATGTTAAAGTCCTTGCGGTTCAATATGTACCGACCGACATACTATATGTTTATGACAAGGTTCCTGAAAGCAGCAGAATCTGATACCCAGGCGAGAAATCTTTTCCTTCCTTTTTAAATTTGTTTTCATTCACGTAAATGGCAATAGTAGTAGCCTTTTACTAATATTTTGCTATTTTGTACTTAAGTTTGAGATGCCTTTTACTTATATTTTGCTATTTTGTACTTCAGTATATCTTAAGAACTCTATTATTGTTGGTTCATGCAGTTGGAGATGGTCAGCTACTACCTCTTGGAGCTGTGTTTAGTGGAATACCAAATGTTAAATTTTCCACCCTCACTAGTATCTGCTGCAACAATTTATAAAGGAAGGTGTATGCTGAGCAAGAATCCACCACTGAACAAAAGCTTGCAATACCATTCTATGTATACTGAAGAGCAACTCCAGTGAGTAGTTTCCCCATAATAACCAGCTAAACACATATATTGTTTTTTCATAATTCACCATTCTAAGTATACTGAAGAGCAACTCCAGTGAGTAGTTTCCCCATAATAACCAGCTAAACACATATATTGTTTTTTCATAATTCACCATTCTAAGTATACTGAAGAGCAACTTCAGTGAGTAGTTTCGCCATAATAACCAGCTTCAGATAATATAGTCGACCAGCACATATATTGTTTTTTCATAATTCACCAGCATACATATTGATTACATACTTGGGCTTTTTGTCTTTGTGTTTTGCAGAGATTGTGTAAAATTGATAGAGGAATTCCACCAAAATGCAGGAAAGGGGAAGCTGACAGCAGTTTACAGGAAATACTCGATGCCCAAATACAACTGCATTGAGTTATTGCTCAATAACTTTTCCAGAAGTGAAGCTAACGCAGAGCACCCGAATTTGCCTCCAAAGAACCATCAATAGCATTTTTATGTTTTGACATGGTTATTTATCAATAATAGCATTTCCATGATCAATAACTTCACTTGATAGAGATAACAGAGATAATGTTTATGAGTTTTGTATGTGAATTTACAATGGTGAAGCTCTCACTGTGTACTTGTGTCCATGGTGCAACTAAATCCGTGGTACATTTTTTTGTTTGGTCAAAAATATTTTCTATTGGCATTTTAATCTCTCTATCTCTCTCTCTCACATAAAAAATTAATCGTACATGGAGTAATGCAGGTGTCTTCCCCTTGGATTTTATTTGAGTGGGTGTGCTATCTCCTGGCACCCGTTGTTCAGCTCTTTTCAAATGAATGGATTCTCGAGTAAGCCCTTGAAGTTCAAACCATATGTAAAGCATGCCCTCGCTCCCATGAGAAGAAATTGGCCATTAACACGGATCAAGTGTTAGTACCCATCCGATTAGCACAAGTCAAAACCTAGTAACCTACACAAGTCGAAACTACAAAACAACATATCATCAATTTTAAATAGGTTCCACTCGGAAAAGAAAAATGCGAACAAAAACAGAAAAGGATAGTTGCATCTCATACTCCCCGATTTGTGGCACCCGTTGTTCAGCTCTTTTCAAATGAATGGAATCTCGAGTAAGCCCTTGAAGTTCAAAGCATGCCCTCGCTCCTATGAGAAAAAATTGGCCATTAACACGGAGAAAGTGTTAGTACTCTGTACCCATCCGATTATCAACTAAGCACAAGTCAAAACCTACAAGTCGAAACTACAAAACAACATATCATCAATTTTAAATTGGTTCCTCTCGGAAAAGAAAAGGCGAACAAAAACAGAAAATGATAGTTGCATCTCATACTCCCCGATTTGTTTATCTCGATAGAGATGTCTCTCGACATTGGATATCGGGCATCGGAAGCTGATAATTGGTGAGGACACTTTGATCGTTGGGGAACTGTCAGAAAAATGTTATTGACTTATCTTTTGGTAGGGGGACATGAAAATAACGAACTTTTTTAATTTTCTTTTTTTTCGGCCAGGATACAACTGTACCATGGACCTACACCACCTGATGTGGCAGGTGTTTGTTGGACAGTGGAAAGGTCGACCATGTGAAGAGCACTTATGGCTCTTCAATAAAAAGCCCGGTGTATGGTGTATGATACACAGTGTACAATTATCATCACAAATGTTGCCGTGGGACTGATCCTATCTCTCATAAAACCGTCAGATACTAAATTATTAGCAAAAGATTATGGTTTATGTTGGTCAATTAGTTTGCCATCTTACCATGAGAAATTATTGGGTACGACGTCCTGATCACGTCGTCGATATATGAGATCAACGGCGTACAAGATTTATGCGTGCTCAGTGTTTGACAAGTAGTGTGCCAGGCACCCCCAATGATTTCTCCATCCACAGTGGTATGGATGGCGCATGGGCCACGGCCTTAGCTTTCCCCACAGTGGTATCTGGGATGGACTTTGTGGCCGCTTCCCTCTTCTGTGGTCGATGCTCTGCTCTTGCTCTGAGATATCTCCACAAGCTTTATAGTTTGGAAGGGAAGAAGAAACGTTGGCGGCAAGCGAGCAATAACAGCTGCACAAGCTAACGGCACTTCCAGTTTACGAGCAAGTTGATTAATTGGTAGCCATTGGTTGACTTGTTTGAGCTGTTGAAGCTGCAAACATCTCGAAGCCGTTTACTGATGGAAAGTTCGGCTATCTCGTACCACAAATTCGTCCACTTTGCTATCCAAGAGGCCCAAAAGCGCACTACTTTGGTTCCTCTTCCGTTGCAGGTCAATTGAGTCCTTGGTGTTATCTGTTTTCTGCAGATTCCGCAACTTTATATTGTGGGCTTCTCTCACATTTCATGATTTTCGTGTTTAAGCGACTCGAGACATTTGAGTTGCTTCAAATTTTGGAATGCATTTCAGCTCTCTATTAGCGTATCTTTTTTGTTCTGTAGATGTGCCTTATGTTGTCTTAGAACTGCAGTTGCTCCATTTTTCAACTGGATTGAATAATCCTAGCTGTTTGGAGTTTGGAGTTAAAAACCTGCCCCTTTGCTATCATTCTGTTATACAACAAGCTTATGAACTCTGGCCACAGTGTTTTGAAATATCAATAGAATATTAGCAAGATATTACGGAACGAGTACGGAATTTACAAGCTTGGGGATTTCACTGGTAGTTATGCGCTATATGCAACTGTCATGAGCTTTGCAGACGTGTAAACTGAAAGTTCGTCTTTGGGTTGGAATTTGTTTTCCATGAAAATATTAGAAAAATAAAAAATAAACTCTAGCAACAATCTTATAGTTTTTTTTGCAACTTTCTTAGATTTGAGTGCTAAATCTTATGAATTTGCAATTTAAGGTTGTTACGAGTATTGTTTGTGTCTTGTAGGAAGAATATAAATGCTTGAAGGCTATGGATGGCAAAACAGAGTTTCTTGCTCTTTCATATCGAGCTCCTAAAATTAGAATGCTTCGGAGTTTAACAATTGACGGCGGCCAGCCGATGCAGGTCTGGCACTCGTTGATTTCTTCTTCTATTGTTGAGCAGAATTCTCTATATGAATAGATGACAACAGTTGTCAATATCTTCTCTTTTCATGTTGTCCGCAAGTGTTAATCAGCTATCTCAGTGCTGCATTTATCAGTTCAATAACACTGGCTAACTTCCATGCACCAATTTCTAGACTATGCTTATCTTATCTTGCAGTCTTTTACTACTCTCTGGCGTTAATTAACTTTCTCGGGATCGTACACTAATTTTCTACTTTTGGATTCTTTGTTGCTGTAGGTTTTGGATTTTGCAGCATTTCCCGAGCCGAAGTTTGATCTACCTATTTTCTGTGCAAATATTGTTTCTACTTCGATCCTGAACATAGTTGTTCTGTAAGTTCTAAATACTAGAGTTATACTTCACTCTTTAGTCACAGCATGAACGCATTATAGCCCTCTCTAACGTGGAGTGTACCTCATTATTCGAATTACTGATGCTCAAAATAAATAAGGATTAGAGTGTCCATGTGAGCAAAATAGTAGCCAGATTTTACACCAGGTGTTTTCCCGTCTTTTGCACTGTCAAATCAAATATCATCTTGACTGGGGCACTATGTCAATGTTGCTTCTTTTGAGAATATTATGTGCACTTTCCTAATAGCAGTGTATGGTTTTATGTACCTTTTTCTTCTTGATATAGCATCATGTTAAATTTAGAACGGAAGAAGAAAAGTCAATGAGATCAGATTTGTTGATCAGTAAATTTTCCTCTAAGTCATTCAACATATTTACCTATCTTTTTAAGCCTTGTAGCAGTTTTGAACCAACAAATCTCAACTTTCATATATAGGGATCTCAATCCTTTACATGATGTCATTAATGAGCAAGGATATAAAGAGAAGTACTATGATAGCTTACTGCCTCTTGGGCAAAAGTATGCCACGGTATGAAAAATGATTGAATCCTCATTTTGTAAAAGTATGATGTACATAGTTTTACACATCTCATTATCATGCTTTAGAAAAATTGCAGATGAACATTTAACGCAGGATCATATGCAGCTTTTACCATGGGGCGACAAGATAACAAGTGAATCTTTGAAATTTTTTTCACCAATTGTAATATGGACCAAGTTTAAACACAGCAAATCCAAGCACAATATTCTGTATTCAGCTTGCAAGGACTACTTCATGGTATAAATATATGCCTTACCTTGTAACTTTGGTAAAAACACCTGCGTGTTCTCATTACTGGTGTAAACGAGTACTGTTGCTAGCTACTTTATAAGTTTGTGTCATGTCAGTTGATTCTAATATGGTCAAGTGAGTTTTAACCGATTATCAATATGGACATTTTGATAACTTCTATGTAAAACCAATTTCAACAGGCATGGCTTGAACTAATGGATCAAGCGACTGAGGAGCTAGATGCATCTCAAATTCTTCGAAATCGTGAAGCACAACATAGATATCTGACATGGAGAGCAGAAAAGGTATGACTGTTTCTAGCTTTTACACTTTTAGTCCATTACTGCGTTTAGCTGAGTTATTTGCGTCTATTGTAAATTGGTAGCTAGTAGCTACAGTTTGTTTATTTACCTTGAGCTGTTACAGTAATTACTGAGAAAGCAAAAAATGGCCAATGTTGCTTTAGTTGGGTAGCTATAACTTGTTGGCCAGCACAAGGACTGCTTTGCTGGACCTAATTGAGATGATATATACTCCTTCCATCCCATATTAGTTGTCCACATTTGAAAAAAAAAGCGTGACCTTTATGGAGCCAATTTTTTAACCTTTTTATTCCATTCACTAATTAGTATGAGAAGGATAACATGAAATAGGACAATTAGTATGGGACAAGTTTTTTTTTCAAATCCAGACAATTTATATGGGAAGGAGGGAGTATCATTTATCAAATGTTGTCATTGAACAATATCATGATGTAACATAAAATTTTGCCTCTCAATTTCAAATTCTAAGAGAGCAACAGAACATAGTGGCTTTTCCTTCGTCGATCTTTCTTTTTTTCTGTTATTCAAATACTTCATCAGGAGTATATTGTTGTAGAGCTTTTCATGTAGCAATGCTTATGTTTCATGAGTCAGGATCCTGGTCAGCAACTCCTGATAAAGCTTATTGGAGAAGAACCTGCAAAGGTACTTAGTATATTTGTCACGTGGAAGGACAATATTTTTAGCCGTTCTAAAAAATATTGATGTGCATTACCATAAAATAACTTAGCCCTTCATGTAGGACGTAGTGAGGAGTTTTCTTTTCGATGGAGTTGACACAATTGGGGGCAAAAAATTTCTGGATTACTTTCCCGAGTATAGATGTGAAGATGGAACGATAAATAAGAAACGCAGTATCATTGGCAAGTCTTTTCAGACCCGCCCGTGGAATCCCCATGGGGAATTTGTCGGCAATAAGATATAAGACGATGGCCTGCTTTTTCCTCATACTTGGCGCACAACTTTCTTCTACTATGTAGTTTGAGGCGATTAAATAGCTGTATGTCCGCTTTATGTAAGTTGTTATTGACAAAATCTGTATCATGTCTGTAGTATTATGTTATTAATAGGTTCTTAGCATCTAAAGTTTTCAGAGATTATCGCTTTTTCGTATATACACCCTCTGTCGATCCTTATTTCTCCTATTTGGCTTTATTTTCGCATCAGAATTTAAGACTCGAGTCCTTTTTTTGGGTACAAGAGTTAGGTTGCGTTTGGCAACCAATTCAACCTTGTATAAGATGGCATTCATCATTGTACCGAATATGAAAAAATGCCAGTTATCCCATTCATGGGTCAAGAGATAGAAGCAACTATTGTGCGGCGTGCCTCAAAATCTGCGAACACATTTAGCAGCCATGAGGATAAAAATGTTCTCACTAACACATTTCGGAGGACATTCATGGCTTTTTTGAAGGCAGCCACAGATTGTGAGGAGCATTTTTTTATGAAATGCCCATTTTGTGGTTACATAAAAACTTTTGTTGCCAAGCAGATGAAATTTTGCCAATGTATTAAAATATTCATCAAATGAAATTCTTTACCAGAAATATAATTCATGGTCCACGTTAATTGGTCATTGGGGCACAAATGGGCCTCAACCTTCTAGAGTTGGAGTAGTATAATACTATGGAAAGTTCAATTCACCCCATTTCTTAAAAAAAAGGAAAAAAAAAAGAATTCACCCCATTTGTGTAAAAGTATAGCCATCAAATGATCAGTCAAGCTCGGACTCCAGTAAAAAAACAGTCTTTCTGGTCGGTTAGCCACAGTAGCATATGCCCATTGAAGTTAGTTATGCACATCAGGTATGTATAAAAAAAGAAAATTATGCACATCAGCTTCTTAGGCAGTTAAGTTAGTTCGATGACAACTGTACATATTGAATTAATTTCTTTTTTGACACTAACAAATTCACAATTTGCATATACTGTAAATGCTATAAATAGATGATTCCTCTCATGCTCTGATTAGGGCTGAGATTATTCTCACCACCTCACAAAAAAGAGACTACCATCTGTACCATGATAATTTCGGTGGAAGGAAATTTTAATGTTCTTTCCCAGGACACTCAACAGAGAAGAATTGGCCCAAAGAGACTTCTTGACATCAAATGGATCAGCACCATCAACATCTTCCTCGTATCATCTGGCACATATATTATACGTTCAAATTGCTCAGGTGCGTGTGGCTCCTGCGAGCTCACCAGGTACGAATGTTTTCTGCAAGCCTGAAATAACAAATCAGTAAAGTATGCAATAAGTATTACAATTGAGACGCACATCATCGCAAGGGAATTTCAACTGGGCGAGCAAATATAAGAATGACAAAGGATAAGCAATACATATTGATTATTCAGCTCAATTATACTTAAAAAACTCTAAAACAAGAGCAAGATGTCTGAAGTTTCACTCCTTATTCAGCACTAAGAATGGAAGCATTTAGATAATGCGTATCGATAAAGCAATCCATATTCGATGGAAGCTACACCTGGAATAACTTGACACATACCCAATCCAAAATCCAACACTGAGACTTTATTATTTATTTGAGCAGATTGAGTACCTGGAATATGTGATTTAGATTTGCCACCTGTTCCGAGTTCAGATATTTATGCGCCACCAACTCTCTAAAGAGCTGAACCATTTCCGTGCTTACATTACTGGCTGACAGATTGCCAGTGATACTAGAGATGCAGGAAGCATCAAAAATGGATTCCGACCATTTAGGTGCTTGGTTGAATTTAAGTAATGTTATGGCTATCCGGGTTGGAGGTTTGAATTGATTTGTGAAGGATTTTGACGCAAAAGATGGGAGAACCAACGACAAAGCCAATTCTTAAACAACCAGCCTACACACTTGTCTTGTTGAGACATGTCCAGCTTCTCCCATCCAAAAATCTCAGCCAAACATAACGTGCAGTGGATTGCTACTCTAGTATCTCCGGAAAAGACCTACCTTCCATATAAGTATGCACTACTTAATTATAATTATGATTATGATTACATACCATATTATTAGGATCCTACCCTTTCATTGACAAGGCTTTAATTGAAGGACAGAAGTGTGGAAAGTGGGCCTTTCCCCTTAGTGGATCGGTCCAATTGAGCCATAAGAGTACAACAAAACAAAACATACACATTTTCTTACAGCAATTGGTACATTTACAATATGAGCTAGAATCGATACATTTACAATATGAAATCAGTAACCGAGTAAGGCTCTGGACTCTGGAGTAGGATTGCGGCTAGGGTTTTGAGCGAGAACTGTGTGCTTAGTTTTCTGGCCGGCCGGTGGCCAGGGGTTTTCTAATGACGAAGATCATTGTAGCGTTGAAGTCTATCCTTTGTTGGCGCCCTTCCATCCTAAATCTCTTACCCCTTCCCTTTTCCACTCATCCCCTTTCCCTTCACCATAGAAGCCCCCTTTTTTCCCCTTTTTCTTCCTTTTGTTTCCCCTCCATCATCCCACTTTTGATATATTATTCATATTCCAATCCATTACACCTCCGCCATCATCCCTCTATGTTCTCATTCTTCCATCACCCCTTCCCTCTACTTTTCCTTTATATGTCAGCAAGCGACATAGTTCAGTTATCTTTGTTTTATGTTATTTGCTAGTGTTTTTTTGTAAGTGCAATAGTTTTATCGTGTTTTGAGCATGACAGACCGTTGGCTGGATGTGGCATTTATGTGGTGGTCGATTTTCCCCAAGGGCATGCCCTATCTACTTGTTGGGCAGTTGGGTAGAAGTCTCAAGGTTATAAAATCGATTTTTTCTATTGTGTTGGGCGTGCGCTTTAACGCCTTGCTATGACTTGTGTTTGTTGCTATAAATGGCACTAGCTTTTCTTCCCCTTATTATGTCCGTGGATTGTCTACATGTTGGCATATGGCCCACGGCTTGGTTATGTTATTGATACGCAAGTCACCTTTGTATGGTCTTGGACCATGGTTGTTAATCGACATGGTTCTGATTCCTTTGAGATTGTCCACAAGGATGGAGTTTGAGGTCCTTCACACAAGATGAAGTCTTCAATGTCCACCAAGAAGGAGATTGATCTATCACGTCCTAGCTACAATGTTAAGTGCTTTTGTTGTGATATATTTTCTTGTGCTATATATTATTTGTCTTTTTGTACGGAAAAAGGTTCTCAAACTCTTCTATACGTTGTAGCAAGACATGATTGTAAGATGAAGTAGATTAATTAATAGTTTTTGCCCTGGAGGGCCTTTGAGATAAAAAAAAAAAGATAGTTACATTTGCGCTAGGCCACATTCCTCAATAGCTGCAACTTTTCTAACCGAGACCTCTTTCGCGACAAGCCAAGTTGAGACGCAGAAGTACCAATCATGGACGAGCTTGATGAGCGAAAGATGGCACCGTGATTCATGCCCTAATTTTACCTTGTTTTTTCAAGACTGGAAAAGGCAGGTCCATGTAGTGTGCACCGCTCGAGGAGCCTCTGCCTGCCATTTTCCCTAAGTGGGGTCCTGGGAGCGTTGATCCTTTTGGGGAAGACCGTGGCTCAGCCCAACCACCCTCCCTCACCTGTTCTCCATGTCTGAAATCATCCCCAGCTTATACGTTCACACGAATTCCTCTAGCTCATTGCTATATCCCGCCATCGTTTGTGCATGTATACCGTCAACATCGTAGCTTCCTGCAAGAGCTAAGAACAGTACACTAGTAGTCCCCCAGTTTACGCGTTTCTTCGTCATTGAACAAGGCCTGGACGTAGTAGACTTACATACAGTATATTATATTCCCTCGGTTCAAAATTATTATCACCTTAAGATTTTTTTAAAATAAATTAAAAATAATCCTGACGGGGAATGTAGTATAGCATCCATAATTTCGACGTTCTATTTCGATGCCATCTTTAACAAGTCAAAACCGGCCAAAGAAGACCCAACAACTAAGCTAGTGCATGTCTTCATCATCTTTCTACCAACATTTAAAAATTCAATCAAGAAGGCCAGTGATAACCCTACATCAGTTTTCCTACTGACACACACAGCCATGTGTAACTTATATATAAATATTATTTTCCCATCAAGAACGAGTCCATTAAGCTTTAACTACATTCAAATCCCGAGAATCTTCCCGGTGGTTGTATTGGCTTATTTTTGGTCTATGCAAAGAGGAAGACCTCAGAGTTGACACTCTATGCGGCTCTGCCGTCAGAATATTGAAGCCTTCCGGTTCTTATTCTTCATGGTTTTTGCGTCCTAAGTTTGTTTTCTTCTTCTAAGATGGTTCAAAGAAAACAAGTAGGCAAGCTTGGAACCCAAACTGAATCCAAACTCTATCCTAAGCTGGAGAAGAAACAATTGTCTGAGCATCCGGCAGCTGCGAAGAACAAGGCGGGAGTGCTGCAGAAGATGAAAATCAGGAAGTCGGGATCATTTAAGCTCACCAACTCAGAGAGCTTTAAGTTAAGAAAAGAGCAATTGAGAAGGAAAAAACAGTCATCAGATGAATCCAACAGTTCTCAACAGAAGAAGCCATCTCCAAGTAGAAAGTCTGAAGGGTCCTCTCCAAATTACATGAAGTCCACAAGCAGTTCTCATGCAAAGAAAGAAAGCCACAAGGTGAGTCCAAAATCACAAACTACAACCAGGTGTGCAAGTTCAAAAGATGTGAGTAATTCAAAAATGGTTTCTTCACCCACTAACAAGTCACCAAAAACTTTGAAAAAGAATTCTAGTCTGAAACCAATACGCTCGTTGATGAAGAAGAGCTTTGCTATCACATTATACTCAAAACCAAATGTGGGAAGAGCGACTTGTTCATCTACTCTGAAAGATTCAAAATTTCCGGGCTATCTGGATCTCCACCCAGGAGGATCTGAAATGGACAGAATATCAGTCATGAAAGTTTGCCCATACACTTACTGCTCTTTGAATGGCCATCAGCATCATGAACCTTTGCCTCCTCTTAAACGGTTCTTATCCTTGCGGAGGAAGCTGCTTAGGACACAAAAGAGCATGAAGCTCAAAGCTATATCTGCAACAGATATTAATTACAATGGAAATGACAACAGGGAAATTGATACAGAGCAGGTAGAATCATTGTCCTATTTGGATGTAGAATCAGCTGGCTCAAAATTTTCTCCGTTGATTGAAGATGCAAGCACAGATTTCTTTATTCAAATCTATGTGAAACCCATGAAAGAAACCAGAGAGTCAAATTACGAACCCAAGCTTTTATCTAATGCAAGCTCCCCATATCTAGATGAAAATACAGTTATCACACATGATGAGATTGAACTGTGGATGAGTGATCTGAGTGATGCAGAAAAGGAAGATGGTACAGCTGTTGAGAGGCAGACACATGAACCAGAGACCAATGCAGCTCGAAAGGGCAACATTAACCAAATGAATTCTTATGATGCAGTAATTGATATCTCAACACCTTTTAACCTCGCGGAATGCAATGAGAAAGGTGAGGAAGAAGAGACCGAGAGTATGCTCCCGTTGGCAAAAACAAATTCGATGGAGATGGCATTTGACTGTTGGATTGGGGGAGATGTGGATCTGAAGGAGAGAAATTCACAGGATGTTGATCCTGTACAAGAACTTGTTTGCAATCCAGCTCCCGTAGATATACCAAATTGGGATGCAGAAGAAACAGAACATTGTCCCTTGGAAATTAGTTATGGTTATCATAGCAATACCAATGGAAACAACCTAGTAGATGTGCAGAAAAGTCCAGAAATTGATCAATCCACTACAGAAGCACTTAAGGGACAGGACGAAGTAATAAGAGCAAAAATTGGAGAAACAAGATCAGAGACTGAGATTAACCTTGGATATGCTGTTTCCAACCATCTTTCCAAAGACAATCAGAACCCTGAAGTAGCAACCGGAACTAATGTTGATGCACAAGAAGACACTCTTTATGAAGATGACAAAAATAAAGATCAGCCTGTTAGGACCAAAAATCACGACTGTGGCTGGAATGAAGGTAGGCCTGGCTTGAATACTGATGCAGCTCAAGAGAACCGATGCGATATTGAACCAACCCAGATCGAGACTAAAGGTAAAAACTTCTTCTCCTATAACCAAAGTTTAAATTGCTGATTTGAATAGCATACATTTAATCTAATATAACCCCATTGTCCATCACAATCACCATGCATTTTGCTTTGATTCAGATGTCAGCAACCTTGTTAAGAAACAGATCAGCCCAGAAAAAGATCAGATATTGCAAACGGAAGCCATGAGCACCAGCCTTTCAAAAGGAAACCAATTTAGTACCTTCCAGGAGGAGAGAGGAGAAGATGAATTGAAGAAAACTGAATTTACTATCAAAAACCCTGTTAATCACTTGCAATACAATGCCAAACAACCTTCTCCAAAGGCAAATCGTGACACAAAAAGAGAGTACAAAAGAGAAGCAAAACAAACCATTGAGAAGGATTTAAGTCCAGAGAAAGAATTCAACCCACGAGGACCAAACTTTCTTCCACTAGAGCCGAGCCCGGAAACAGAAAAGGTTGAGCTCCGACATCAATTGATGGATGATAGAAGAAGTCCCGAAGAGTGGATGCTAGACTACGCAATCCGTCGGGCTGTGAGTAAATTAGATCCAGCTCGAAAGAGGCGGGTAGCTCTTCTAATTGAAGCATTTGAAACTGTCATACCGGTTCAAAATTGTGAACACCAATTGCAGGGTGCGGGTGCAGCAGCAAGTTTTACTCATGCCACACCAATTCAAGCTTGCAGTTAGCTACAATAAGATAGAGGTCAGTACAACTATATCTACTTCATACAACAAGCCCATGAGCCATGTCAACTGCATTCTGCAGAGAATGTAAGAGAGCAAAAGACTGCATACGGCTAGTGAATTTCAGAAAGATTTTATGTTTTAATGGATAACATCATACTTTGAATCATTATTATATCCTCCGGCTTTCACAGCTCATATACAATTGACATATTCTTATGAAGTTTCAACAAGAACACAAAAATTTCATTAACCATATGCACAGTCTAGAGTCTACAGGTCCAAGATAGATGATTAAGTTCATCGTAACAGGACTGACAACTCTTTAGCATATCACTTTGCAAGTAGATGATTCGTCTTTATCATGCTTAGTGGCTATGTAACAAATTTTACATTCCTCAACATGATTTCTTCTTGTCCACGCTGAAGAGAAAAGCATTCCCAATTAGATGATTTCATTCTAAAATGACCTCTCACGAATGCTACTATGGCTGTGGAAAATTTGTATTTTCTGGCTAGCATTAAACCATTAAGTAGCCTTATTACACACTGTTTCTCCTTTTCTGCAGGTAACTGTAGCAGGATGCACTCAAGTATGCTGAAGAACTATGTTAGTTATGGTGGTTCCTGAAGAACATTAATCCAAAGTCATCTTGTCTATTAGGACAAACCACTCCTACAAGCAGCAAGGACCTGTGCTGGAAATCCTGGAACTTAATCATGCTCGTATGCGATGTTAAAAGGATAGGCAAAGACTGTTGTTTCTTCGTATAAATAAGTATAATGCTAAATGTTCTGTTGTAATGGACAAAAAGGGTAGATATACTTCTTATGTATTATTTTAAATATTGAAATCATTTGTTCTACTGTAGACCTACAGCATTTATTTGCATAATGCAATGATCAGTGCATGCATCTGTTTACTTCCATATTGGCAGAAACAAAGATGCAAAGAAGGATATTTACATTTAGTTTGCTCCGTGTCTTGCTATACATTCAGAAGAGGTGCATCCACATCATAAAGAAAGACTAAATGAAATAAACTCCCAACAGAACTTCCATGTTTCACTGCATTATTCAATTCAGAATACAGCCCAAGTTTTTATTCTCTCTCACAACATTACATGCAGAGGAAAGCATATTGCGAACTTAAAATATCATAAGTTGTGGATGTTTATTGTGACTGCAATTCCCAATTGTTATCAAACTCATGAAACTTGGCCGATGATAGAAAATGCCAGGCATGAATGTGTTTCCTTTACTATTTAGTCCTTAGATCTTGACCAAAATATGTTTATAAAACTTTTTGGCGTAGGATGTGTCAATCTGTGAGCTACTAAGTTTAACTTTTTTCTGGGGGGGGTGTGTAAAGTAAGTTGAACTGAATTGAAAAGCAATCACAATTTTAAAGGCCTTAGGTCAAGCAAACGACAATCATAGGACTATGCTAGAAAGGTAAGTACTAACAACTCATTGCTAGTAATAGCAATAACAAGATAATAGCACATAGGAATGATAATGCTTACCTTCTGACACCTGTTAAAAGAGACCCCGACTATGGGCAGCAAGAACAAACTGCTTAAAATTCACACATGCCAACTTGACAAGTTATTTACAGCAGCAAACTGTTTTAATAAACATTTTACCAAGATGTCGAGAATTCACTGTTAACCACAATCATAATACCATTTAAAACAAAATGTAGTCAAGTACAATACTATCAATCAATCAATCAATCAATTAGCGCCTTTTCCCAACTATTTGGGGTCAGCGACACGGATCCTACTCCTCCATTCCAACCTGTTTTGGGCTACCTCTTTTGTAAGAGATAATAAAGTCAAATCCTTTTTTATTAACTCCATCCAAGTTCTCTTAGGTCTCCCTCTCCCTCTTTTAGCATCGTTTACCTGTATCCCTTCTAATCTTCTCACAGGGGCATCTAAAGGTCTTCTTTGCATATGCCCATACCACCGCAACCTACATTCCCTCAGCTTCTCCCCTAAAGGCGCTACACCCAGGCTCTCACGAATATATTCATTTCTAATCCTATCTCTCCTAGTTATCCCACTCATCCACCTCAACATTCTCATTTCGGCTACATTCAACTTATCTATATGACTCCTCTTCGGTGCCCAGCACTCCGCTCCATAGAGTATTGCAGGCCTAATAGCTGTCCTATAGAACTTGCCTTTAAGTCTTTTTGGAACCCGCTTATCACACAACACTCCCGAGGCTGCCCTCCACTTTACCCACCCCGCATTTATCCTATGCACCACATCCCTATCAATATCCCCTTCTTTATGGAAAATAGATCCTAAGTAACGAAATTGATCACACCTTGGCACTTCTTGCCCATCTATTTCAACTAGGGCTCTATCTATAGTTCTACCTTCCTTAAAATACTATGCAGGTGAAATATGTCGCCCGCCCAAACAGGCCATGAAACCATATGGAGAGTAAATAATAGACGAAAAGGCACAGGCAGATAATCAAGCTTTCTAATTAATGATCAGGATATAGACATTGAATATGGAACTGTAAATTGATCAAACATTTGAAGGGTTGGCAGTAGCAATAGGTGTCAAAGAATCCTTCAAGACAAGAATGCTAATGTTCTCTGTTTTCTAATTTTGGACCGAAATCTGAACATCTAGAGTCATAGCAAGAGCATAGACAAATGATGACAAAAAAGCATTAAGGGTTTCTGAATGCATGAGACATAGAATTAGCAAGATAAGCATGGGACTTTATCATTTACAATTTTGTCTGCCATAAAATGTGCACCCCACTCTGCATCACTGCGTGGATTTAACATGTATAGCTCTAGAACGGAATAGAGAGAGAATCTGACTACCAAGGCATTAGAATCTGCAAGTGTTTTTTTTTTTGGAATTAAGAAGCTGCAAGGTTATTCGAAGGCGCATTCGTCATTTTTGTCTTTTTCTTCCATTTGTGAGAATTGCAGCATGAAAAAGCTGGTCCCTAATTATCTACTCTCCTACTCTTGTACCACTCAGTATCACAGACAATTAATATGGATAAACATAAGTTTGCTTAATTGTCTGCTAAAGAATTCCAACAACTAACCTAGTAAGATGCTTGCCAGGTAAGTCATTAAAGAAAACACAATGGAGAGAGTTTACCTATCAGTCAATTAGCGAGGTTGGTTCTGTCGGAATTATGGAGGGACACCTAGGAAAGGATGAAATGCACCACTCTGATAATATAAATCCCATGTGCTGGCCTACAGTGGCTGCCTCAGTGCCTTCTCCCCCTTCACCCTCTGCATCTCTCAAGCGCAAACTAAAGCTTAACCCTGCATTGATTATTGATGCTTCTCAATTGGAACACATGAAACCCATCCCCACAGCCCTCGCACGTCCACCTCACAGGCCCATGGCCCATCATAGAGCCATGCCAGCTAAAAGAGAAGACACCAGTTTTTCCCCCTTTCCTAAATCTCTTCTTTTTTTATGCAACATTTCTAGCCTAATTTGCTTCATACGTGACAGCTTAGTTTTGAGAACACAGATCGGGATACCACATATCGGATAATTTGGTTGCTTGAGTTTTATATACCTTATTTTGGCGTGATATCTTCTTCTGCAGCTTGAGTTTTTTTTTTTTAATTAAATGCAGCTTCAGCTTTTGAGGCAACATATAGTTTCTAATATTAATACCAGAGTGGAGGTCCTGGATCCGTATCTCACCTTTTGGGAGAGTTAAATAATTCGGCAATGTGGGTTTAGTTCAATGTACATTTAGCCTCTATATCATTTGTTGAGCAGTTCATTAACTGCTGCAGCTTGAGAAGAACACCACAAACATCTTAGCTGGTCCCTTGTTTTTCAGCAGTTGAATCTCATCCATCAAACCTTTCATCGCAGCCTCAGATTTTTCAAAGGCTGAAAGCCACATCTGCATAGAAAGTTTTCTCAGCTTACAATCCCATCTTTGAACGGTAGAAACCCCATGTTGGTGGGACCTAGCATATATCCGACTATGGGCCATAATCAGTGAAGTAAAGCTTGTTCATTTGCTTTGGTGAGATAGCCGTGAATGAGGGGCCAGCTTTCTCAATCAAAATCAAATGTTTTGCCGAGACTGTTTTCATCACATAGATGAGGAAGCAATCACAGGTGACTAATGCATTGGATTGGCATCTATAACCAAACTTTGTAGGTTGCAAATATAATCTGAATTACAGACACGCATACATAGTAGAACATAGAAAGTAGGAGGAACACAAATGGTTCGACCAGAGAGTGGACAGGACAGGTTACCAGCTCCGTGGGCGACAAGCAGAACTTTTGTGTGAGACAAAGGTAAGCCAGAAAGATGGCCAGGTGGGCCTTGTCGTGGACGTGAACAAGACACAATGCGGCTATCCCCAAAAGTACAGTAAGAGAGCTTTGGATCCCAGAATGAACCATTCACACAAACTTAGCTGCTATCTTACTTGGCAGATTTGCCTACAATACAACATAATTCGAACAATGCAAACACACGTCTGCCATCTTTCGGTTTCTCTCCACTTGCATGCTTTCGTTTCCTAATTCCATACTTAACAGCATTGAAAAAGCCCATAAATTGCAGTAAAGATGATCAATTATCACCTCCACACTCAATAATCCTGACGTTCATTCGTATAAGGGGTGCCTCGCCAGGTCTCATTTGAAAAGCACATACGTGACATGACATGCTTTCCTTATCAAACTTTCACAAGCGATATGCATCAGAACTGCAGTGCATTGCTGATATAAGATCTCCAATTATATCATGAAGTATTGAAGTAAATGGAACTGTAAAGTAAAGATGTGAGCAGAAAAACTCTCGCAACTTTGAAAAACTGGAGTGCATTGCTGATATAAGATACTCCAAAACTACAAATCCTGTATACAAGAGTAACAAGATCATGGAATGACAAGAGGGGCAAACATGACACATAGAACTCAATTCAATCATACCTCCTACATCTCCAAGCTGAAACAGAGAACAAAGCCCTGTCCTGCCAGCATATCACCAATGCCCCGTTCTCCTCCTTAATCTTGTACCCTTCACATCCATAACCCTGCTGCAACAACCTCGTCGCCTGCAACATCCCGTAGTAGCTCAATGGTACCCTCCCAAACCCCGCCATGTCCAGCCTCTGGATCCATTTCTCCAGCTTCTCGTGTCTTTCCTTTCTTTCAAACCCCTCACAGGCAATGATGTTCTTAATCTCCTCCCCCAGCAGCATCTTCTCTACCTTCATCCTCTCCACCGACCCCCTCGCCACCGTCGACTCCAAGCAATCAAAGAGAGCTGCATAGAAGTAAAGCGCCTCCAGGAGCCTCTCCATTAGGCTATAACCATTGTGGTTCGACTCCTGCTCGGCCACCACCATGATCTTCGGGGATAGGCTCCATAAGGATGCAAGGAAGCCCTCCATTTTCGCCGAAAATGGCAGTGAGGAAGTAGAGTCAGGACTGTGGCCATTGATCACATCCTTCTCCAGCAACTCCCCCAGAGTGCTCGGATTTATTTGGCGCGCTCTGTGGAGAAGGACTGAGCTTGGAATTCTGGAAGATGGAGGAGTCATCTTCCTATGCCCATCATCATCACAAGCCAGAAGTGAGTGGAGCTGTAGCATTGAGCTAATAGCCAGAGCTTCCCCAGTCTTGACCCTCAAGCTCTCTACGTCCAAATTCTCCAACTTGGAGACAACAGGGTGAAACTGAAATGGAATATCCAATTTCTCTGCTTCCTCTGTTAGCTTAATAGCTGTTTGCTCCAGCACCTCCTTCTGCTCGTGGATGCCTGTAATCCTCAAATGCGGGGGGCCTTCTGGCCGGGAGCTCAAGGCTTGAATCAGAGCAATCCACTGCGCAGGTTCAGCTGAATTGAGATCAACAATATGAACCATCTTCTCCCCCTCCATAGCCTCAAGGATGGCTTGGTTAGACACAAGATATGCCACCTTCAGAAACGGGCAGAGGTCGAAGAAGAACCTGCGGACGAAAATCGACTCCGAGACGGTGGAGATTTTGGTGGAGTTGAGGGCCTTGTAGAGGCCAGGCCAGGATTTGAGGATCCGGCCGGCCAGAGCCTCGGTGAAGTAAGCGGCCATGCGCTGCATCGAGTCTCCGTCGGGGGAGGCGAGGAAGGATATCTGCTCGAGGCAGAGATTGGCATTCTCAAGGCTGCCGGAGGCGACATGGTTGGCGCAGGAGAGGAGGAGCTGGATGAGGCACAGGCCCCGCTCTTCGGATTTGAGCTCTCGGAGCCATCGGTAGGGGGAGCCTAAGGTGGGGGAGATGGACATCAAGGAGAAGTACTGAAGTGGCGAGGATGTCACAGAGGCGGATCCATCTTCTTGAACCATGCCGGCCATTGGCGAGGATGGTGAATTATCCGTTTTGGAATGACAAAAGTGGAGTTTCAAAGGAAGGAAGAAGGGTTCAATGGCGACCAAGGAAGATGCTTTGAACAATGAGATTGAAGGAAATTGAGGAACTTGGTAGGTACTTGAGCTGAAGTGGATTTGCTAGAGTGACTGGTCCTACTCTCTTGGTTTCTTGGCCATTGGTCTAAATTCATAGAAAAGAACAGCCAATTTTTTTTTGTCACAGTAGCATATCGTGCTAAACAGGCGATGATCTGTAGAGTATGGAAGGGAAGGAAGTCGGAACCAAGAGTAGAAACAAACAAGCCAACAGAGTAGCGTTTCTCACTAAAATATTATAGAGATCCCAGAAGAAACAAACCCAAGTGGCTTGTCAATCTCTAAGTTCGATAAATATGGGGAAAAATCAAGTCAATTTGCAGATAAAGTTTCATCAACATCCATCCTTGAATGAGTAGGATTTAGGAACCAACAAGAACAAGAGCAGAAAAAGTACAAATTTTTTTCAGGTGAACCCTAGAAAAGATACTAATCGAATTACCTTGAAGACAGAGCAACCACTCGAGTATACTAATTCGAGAAACAACAATCGGACTCAGATGAGAAGAAGCCTAACAGGAAACGGCCCAATTCAAGAAAAAGAAAGAAAAGACAGCAAACAACGACTCACACCCAGTTTAAGCAAATTAGCTCCCCGAAACTTGTCGAGATGAAGGCCTGGAACAAGACCCCCACACAAATCCCCTGTTGTCTTTCTTCCCTCGCCCACTTTCTGGATGTAGTTTGGAGCAGCAGATGTACAGAGAGAGAGAGAGAGATGCAGGAGCTTTGTGGGAGGGCTGGTGCGGGGTTTACGAAGAGGGAGCGGAGCAGGATGGCATTCACTCAAAGACAGTGTTCAGTTCCAGGATGAAGAGGGCAGGCAGGCACAGAACAAGTTTGTTCTGTTCCGGAACACACTTGTATCCTGACATCGTTGCGTTTTGTCTGCATCAGCGGAATATGGAATTTGCGTGAGAGAGTGAGCGCAGGCGCTTCCTTCTCTCTCCATTCAAAACCAAACTCTTTCTCTCTTAGTTTTTGTCTGGACCCGAGGGAATCAGGGAGAGCTGGCCTTGTTATTCTCCTTCTGCACGCCCGTCCAAACATCCTCTTCACAAAACGAAGGCTTTTGGGTTTTTTGTTTGGGGATTGCAAAGGCCAGAGGAGCCCATTCAGGAGGTGGAGTGGCGGGGTCCTGTCCTTCGCTTGTTGTGTATGATGGGTCCAAAGACCATAGCTTTGGTCTTAGCCACAGCATAAACACAAAGAGACAAAGACGTTAGGGAAGAAGACAAAGTTGGCGAACGGAGCATTTAACCCTAGCTTCGGAATCGGTGGATGAGAGATTAACGTGGGAAGCCCGAAGTATTTGCATTAGATTATATCTAAACCTCGGCGAAGCGTTTTGTCGCCGTCGTTATGGCCAATCCTTCTACGGGACATCCTTCCACATTTTACTTTCTCGGTGGGGATGCTCGACATCCGTCACCAGCTCCTACTGATTGAAAACTCGAATTAATATAAGCTCCGACTGTGCACAAAAATACTTGAGCATAGGTCTTCTAATGAAATGAGAAATGGGATTTGCAGTGGTAGTAGGCTGGGGCTGTACATCCTTACAACAGTGCTCTGGACGTGCCAGTCTCACCGGCTACTGATGCACATAGAGCCATCTCCTGATTTGGACAAGTAATGCTCAAGTGGGTATTGCAGGAATTATTTAACGCACAGTACGTAACAAGGGAGAAGGAGAAAGAAGATAGAAGACAACGGAATCACGATAAAGACAAGATGGAGCGGAGGTAAGATTTAGACATAACACGACAAAACCAAGCACGAGAGGGGACAACGCTCTGGATCATCTGACTCTGCACTTCCAAGTGCACCATGCTGGATTAGCACAATCCAATGCATTGGCTGCAAAACCCCATAGTCTGTTTGGTTGTTGGGCTTGGTTTTAGGCCGTTGCCAATTCTACGCAATTTGATCTACCCATGGCCCAAGGGGACCTTCCCAAACATCCCAGGCCGAATTTTATAGTTTGTCCAAGTAACTAATACTAAGAAATATGGATGAGATAAAATAAAGAACCGCCAGGCAGGGCCCATATTTGCCATGAACAAATGCATACGCCAGCAAGTGTATGAAAGTTGTAAGCAAACTTCGCTTAATTGAACTTGTCCAAGAGTGACATGGTCGTTGTTTTAGATCCTGAAATGCATACACGCTCTTAGGCAAATACCTGATTTTGGATATATCATATTCCAATTCTGATTACATACAACTGAAAAATTACGTTGGTCTGAAAGAAAAGGCCGTTTGGTTCGTGAAAAATCAAAAACATCGAACTGTTAAAAAATCCAAAAATCTACATTGAATGTGGATTTTTCACTGTAGATATTTTGAATTTTTCACGAACCAAACTGCCCCTAAATTAGCATAATACTCCTTCCATCTAAATTAGGTATCATCATTAGAAAACCAAAATGAACTAAAATAGTTCAGTTCGGTTTTTTAATGAAGACACATAATTTTAGATGGAGGGAGTATTGTTTTTTCTTGGTACACTAAGTTAAACCCATATCAAAGTACCTACAGATTATACAATTCTAGTGAGAAAATACGTTTCCTCACATTGGACCTTGGAAATTAATCAACATTAATGCATAAGTAGTTACCGAAAAACCCATTGAATGTCCAAATCTTTTAATAAATTTTCAATTGTTTGTTAGCAAAAGAAAAATATAAATATTCAATGGATATTCACAAAGTTTGTGTACCCTATGGGAGGCTGATGTGTGCACCGTTGCACCTCACGCTTGTCGTCGCGGATCTAAAGCCACAAAATCTGATAGTCCCAACTGGCCCACATACCTGATAACTGATTCTCTAACATGTTTTACCAGGGAAAAGTGCCTTGTGGTACTGAATCACCAAGATCTCTCTCATGGCTGCCACACTTGCCATAAGCTCAGTTTCCGACCCTTTCGTCTCGCAAGTCAGGTCGAACAAACTCAAACTTCAGTCTTTTCAGAGTCCTGTCCTTCCTTCTTCATCTCTAACCATCTTCCGTTCAAGAAGTTCAAAGTCACTAGCTTCGTCTAGTATAGTTAAACAAGGGTCAGTCGTCCTCTATGCAGTCAAAGCAGAACAGCTCCAGGCGCCCACAGTGGACACACAGATTCCTCAAACCAGCCCTTCTTCAACTAAGCTTGTGCTTGTTGTTGGTGGGACTGGTGGCGTAGGCAAGTGTCTTCTAATCTCTTGTTTTGTTACTTCCGAGTTCTCATTGTGTTCGTATGAAAACTCTTATTGGGTACAATTCGCAACTGTTCGATCCAAATTTTTGTGGGCTTTCTTTCTTTGGATTGAACTTGGAGTAATTGTTACAGCAAGTATCAACTAATCTAAATTGGGCATTTAGACTAAACATTGGCCAATTGTGCAAAAGTTCAAATAATTCTTATGGATGTTACGGGCGCCTGGATTTGTACTATTGATTCAGGGCAGTTGATAGTCGCATCCTTGCTCAGCCGGAATATCAAAGCACGTTTATTGCTACGAGACCCACAGAAGGCAACATCCTTGTTCGGGGAACAATCTGAAACCAGTTTAGAGGTACTAATTATGTGTTTGTTGTTGCATCATCTCTTACCCTATTTACTCTCATTCTCGCGAGATGCCATAAAAGTTCTGAATTCGGCATTGGTTCTGAAACTTTGATAGGTCAGAAAGGGGGATACAAGGAACCCAGATGACCTTGATCCATCCATATTTGAGGTTAGTTGCATGTTCTATGCTCGCTTTTTTTGTGTTATGTAATGATCTCCATAATTGGAGCTATATGAAACAATGTTTGGACCTCTTCGATTTCTGCCGTGTTCTTCATTAGATCATGACACAAAAATGCTGTTTCATATATAGGGTGTCACCCATGCCATCTGCAGCACTGGAACTACTGCATTCCCCTCAAGGCGCTGGGACGGAGATAATACACCAGAAAAAGTAGGTAAGAGTGGCTTGTGGAAATAAGGCACTGTTTCAGCGTTTAAAATAATTTGAATTGCGCTCATGAAACCCAAGTTCCTGGAATATTTCACTGCTTAACTTCTTATTATCTCCTTGAAGATTGGGAGGGTGTCCGGAATCTTGTTTCTGCATTGCCACCAACATTGAAGAGGATTGTGCTTGTTTCTTCTGTTGGTGTCACAAAATCCAATGAACTGCCTTGGAGGTATGCAGATCAAAAGCTTCTTGTTAATAGACTTGAAACCATTTTTTCCCTCAAATTAAAAAGCATGTTTGAATTGTTATAGTAGATGCGGGTTAAGATGTTATGGTTTTACATCCTCCTTCTCATTAAAAATGAACGCCAAAACACAATGCTTTGTTGCTAGCCAAGCACTTCAGATGAAATTGATTTGGGGAGCTTGTAATTTTTTTCTCTTATCTTTAAGGAGGTTCATGCAAGGTTCTCTAACTGACTGCAAAGGCAAATATATTGCTGTCAGGCTAATCATTTGATATCATGAAAAGTGAAAGATTGCTTAAACAGCATACAAATCAAGGAAAACACTGTTGCTGAAACATTTTGAACTCTAACAATTTCACTGATAAATCAGAGCTACTGTCTTCTATAGTGAAGTGCATATTTATCAGACATATGATCAAATTTCCTTCTTAAATATTTCTTTTTCTTAACATTTTGTTAGACTAAACTTTTTTTGTACTGTAATGACCATTTGACAGCATTATGAATCTCTTTGGTGTTCTCAAATTCAAAAAGATGGGGGAAGATTTTGTTCGCAGCTCTGGTCTTCCATTCACCATCATCAGGTTTGTACAACGATTTCCTTGCCATTCAATGTGACGAGTTGAGAGGTTAATCAGGGTTATACTCAAACTCTTGTAGACATGTGAAATTTTGTAACTGCTAAGATGGGATTAGATTTGCTTAAATCGTACTGGCAGCAGTTTAATAAGTTCTGAATACATAATCTGACGTGCAGGGCTGGAAGATTAACTGATGGTCCGTACACCTCATATGATCTGAATACTTTGCTTAAAGCAACCGCAGGTGAACGCCGTGCAGTGGTCATGGGTCAAGGTGTGTGTATTGGTTGGTTCCCAGACGTAATTAGTCCAAGTATACGATAATTGACTTATGCATATACGCAATGACCACTATTTACTTTTTGAGATACAATATATTTTCCTAAACTTTTGTGCATGCACTTATGTATTTGAGTTATCTTCTCCCTTCTGTTTAAGTTCTTATTCATGGTTTTGCAGGTGATAAACTTGTCGGAGAGGTTAGTAGACTTGTAGTAGCTGAAGCTTGCATCCAGGCATTGGACATTGGATGTACTGAAGGACAAATATACGAAATTAACTCTGTTGTGGTAACTGATCTAACATTTTCATTTGTTGAACCAATCCAGTCTATGGATCTTTTCGCATGTCCCTGTCAATGGAAATTAGTACAACTGAAATGTGACAAGTTGGGCTGTAGCTAGGCTTAATTTTTTCAACTGCCATGCCAAATGTTTAGCTATATGTTTTTTTAAGGCCAGATTTTTTAGGTTAGAATTAACTTTTGTTTGAACCAGTTGCAAAGAAAAAATTTTCTTTAGAGTCCAGCGTATTGTACTTTTATGTTGTGTTTGATTTGCAAGGGGAAGGTCATGTTGAAATTCTTTAAATATGTGAATAAGGTTTTACTGATTATGTAGTAGACATTTCTAACTTATGGTGAGAACTGGTACCTCTTCTGCAGATTTTAATTATTTTGCCTAGTTTCCAATGCATGTTTCTGTTCACAAAATTTGATGTGGATTTGTATCACAGTTTTTTCTATACAAGGATTTGTATCATAATTTGTGATGATTTCCTGTTCTCCTTTCAGCAACTTATTTGTCATCGACTAACTCATCTGCTCTTGCGCAGGGAGAAGGGCCAGGAAGTGACCCTGAGAAGTGGAAGGAGTTATTCAGATCCGCAAACTCCAGTGAATAAGTACTTGTTGCACACTGAGTTTTTCCTTATAAATGATACAGACAGCTGCCTATGTTAGCCAATCTCAGCTGACGCTTATATCTGTTCATTACATTCAAAAACTGAAAATGATAGTCCATACACAATGGTGCCAAAGAAATTAGAGAAAAAGAAAATTCTTATATCTTGGTTCAATTTAAGTTCAGAGAGTACTAAACTTCTTGGGATCTGATCATGGACTCAATTGTTGATCCTACCATGGAGTTTCATTCTGCTACCGGCATACCAGGGAAGATAACGGATAAGGAGCTTATGTAATGTGCCATCCATTGCATTTAATTGTCATTTAATATGTTGCTAGATCAAAGTCACGCGGCACCCATAATAGAGGAGAAGGCAGGTTTGCTAAAACACGCACAAGATGCATAATAACTTTTTGGGGCGTTTTGGTATCAGTGAGAGAGAGCCAATCGGCTAGATTCTGTTATCATGCAATTGACTCTACATTATTTTTTAATACATAAATCGACTCTACGTTATTACAGCAATATCATAAAATTCAAAATTGCCTGAGTCTGCACTCAGCCTGATCTCCAAATCCCTCTGAACTTTTTTCTTAAAAGATATCCCACAACTTTCGATATATATATTTCTTGGACAAACATTGCAATCGCTGATGCTATTTTAAAGTCAAGAATACGATGCTTTGCAGGCTGTTCGATAAAAATGACTTTCTCAGTTGCTTAAGCTCCACAATTCCGTGCTGCAACAGTAATGGTACAGCCAACCAAGCCATTAAATCCACTGGGCCCAAGCCAACCGGGTCAACGAGCTGCCATATAGAACCTTTCATCTACCAATGCACATTTGCACTTGCACATTCATGTTTTAAAATCACCGTACGACAACAACCAGCTCTTAGCTTGTTTTGCTCTTTATACAAGGGAACTATAGATGAAACAGAAATTCCATGCTCAACATACAGAACTAATTCAAGATAAATCATTTACATTTTCACTTAGAACGTTTGAGAACCAACAAAATCCGCAGTGTCCATTGTCCTACACCCTTACCCATTGAACCAGTTACGTAAGAATATACCGCAACGAACATGAATTGAGAAAACAAGCATAGAAAGCAAACAATGAAATAAACCCTAGCACACGTACTTGACTTTAGAGAGCTCCTTCAAAGTTTTAATGGGATTCTTGGAATTGCAGACACTGGAATAAGCTTTGTAAAGGGTAAGGTCAAGCCGGTCCGAAATACCCTAGCACACGTACTTGACTTTAGAGAGCTCCTTCAAAGTTTTAATGGGATTCTTGGAACTCCAGACACTGGATAGCAATTAGCGGAGTTTAGGGCTCAAAAGGATCCGCCTTTGCAGAGCAGATTTGACGTAGAAATTTGTATTTTGGGAAATCAATGCGCCATTTCTCAAGAACTGTTTTTGCCCTGACTGCCTTGTTGGGGCAGCAGATGCATTTCAAAAACTGGAGATTCTTGGGCTTTACGAAGCACGCGGCCCATTATTTTCCGAACAAATCTCATACCTGTAGCGACGGAGCTGTTGGGCCGGTTAAGATGTTGCGGATGTGATGTAGATTGTAGACTGTGGCACAATTGCGCAAAAAGGATGGTTTCGGGATATCATAGTGAAAATTACTGCACGGCCCATTAAGCTGATACATCGAGCGTCGCGGAAACAGGCATATATACGGAGTATGCACCTAAAGAAAGGCCTCATTGCTCCCGTCCAAATCCATTTCGTGTAATTTTTTTGACAAATCTATACTAGGGACAAAATGTTAAGTGAGTGCCAACAAATACGGAGTATTAGTCATCTTCTTCATTAGTAATCTTAATCCAAATAAATAAGTCATGAAGTGTCCAACTCATTCCATATTAGAAAACTAGTTATGATATTTATTAAGAGGACGGTTTACATAAGATCGTTCTCGTACAAAGAACATAAGGCTAATTTTTTGGGTTATTAGATTCCGATCTGATAGTAGGTATCAAATCAGTGGGTAATTAAGTGTGCCACATCAATGGGTAGGTAAGTTATATGTAATTGTTTGTAGTCGTCAGATCAATATCTAACGGTTGTGAATGGATTTGGTCTAATATAAGCCAAATGAGAGCGATCTCATTTAAACTTTCCCCATTTATTAATCGAATTACTTGTTATAAGTAGCTAAGAATCACCATAAATGCATAGTACACAATAATGATACTAATATAAAATTGTTTAGTCCTATTAGCGTGATGGGCCCCATATCAAGTAGGGATGGTTTCGAAATTTGAAGGACATTTGGCGCAGTGGCCCTTCTTTGTTCCTTCTGCCTTTGTGTGACATCCTGCGGGGCCTAATACGTGAATCAGCCGTGTTTGGGAATGCCCATGCATCTGCGTAGGACAGCATTTTCCTTTGAACGTCATGATTTTACCAGATTTTCTCTTATGATTAGGGCACAGTAAATAATAGGAGCCAAACGGTAAATGATGCAGCGAGCAAATTGGGTAGCTCAATTAACCAACGAGTCTCCTGTTTTCCTTCTGCAGAATACTCTGTCTTTTAGCTCTAAAATTCCGGGAGCTTTTTACATATGACCTGGCGCCAACTTTGAGTTTCCCATATCACCCGGAATCTTTCTCTTTCTCCCATATGACCCGGAATGTACCCAAAATACCCTTAGGTTTAGGTATAAGCACCCACACTTTAAATTTTTCAATATTACCCGGAATCTCAGGAGGTACCCAGAGAAGCTCGCGTTCAGTCGGAGAAGAAGGTATTCCGTCCAGCATCTCCGCCCATATCATCGCCGACACCGTCCAAATCGGAAAAAGTCATCTTCACACCAAAAAATAGAAAAATGAGCTGGACGAAGGGATTTTGATGTAATAGTAGCAGGGAAGCCCACCCAACTACAAAAATTAAGATCTACATGTAAAGAAACACATATAAAGGTCACCCATTGGTGTTCGACCGCTCTTGGATATAAAATAAGAGGATAAAAATGGACAAAAGCGTAAAATAATCATCAGCGAGTGACGAGTTCAAATTATATATCTTTCTGTCATCCTAACGAAATTGAAGAAGAGGAAAAATAAAGAAGAACGCAAAAAAATGGGCAAAAACGGATAAAAAATGAGTGAGTTATGACATTTTGAAAATTGCAGAAAAATCGTGTTGCATATGACACGACTCAAAGTCAAGTCGTGTATTCGACAACACGACTTTACCTTGAGTCGTGTCATATACAACGCGATTTATTTGAAATTTTTAAAATGTCATAACTCGCTCATTTTTTATCCATTTTTGCCCTTTTTTTTGCACTCTTCTTTATTTTTCCTCCTCTTCCACCTCATGAAGATATATTAGGCTGAAAAATGAAGAAAACATTAGAAGAAATAAGAAAGTGGATGCTCTTCGCCGCAAAGCTTCTACTTTCTTCTTTTTTCTTCATTTCTTAGCTTAATATATCTTTAAGAGGTGGAAGAGGAGGAAAAATAAAGAAGAACGCAAAAAAATAGGCAAAAACGAATAAAAAATGAGCGAGTTATGACAATTTGAAAATTACAAAAAAATCGCGTTGTATATAACACGACTCAAGGTCAAGTCGTGTTGTCGAATACACGACTTGACCTTGAGTTGTGTTATATGCAACGCAAATTTTTTGTAATTTTTAAAATGTCATAACTCGCTCATTTTTTATCCGTTTTCGCTCATTTTTTTGCGTTCTTCTTTATTTTTCCTCCTCTTCCATATCATGAAGATATATTAGGCTAATAAAAAAAAAAGAAAAAAGAAGAAAGTAGAAGCTTTGCGGCGAAGAGCTTCCACTTTCTTATTTTTTCTAATTTTTTCTTCATTTCTCAGCCTAATATATCTTCATGATGTGGAAGATGAGGAAAAATAAAGAAGAACGCAAAAAAAAGGGCAAAAACAGATAAAAAATGAGCGAGTTATGACATTTTAAAAATTTCAAAAAAATCGCGTTGTATATGACACGACTCAAGGTGAAGTCGTGTTGTCGAATACACGACTTGACCTTGAGTCATGTCATATGCAACGCGAATTTTTTGTAATTTTTAAAATGTTATAACTCGCTCATTTTTTATCCGTTTTTGCCCATTTTTTTGCGTTCTTCTTTATTTTTCCTCCTCTTCCACCTCATAAAGATATATTAAGCTAAGAAATGAAGAAAAAATTAAAAAAAATAAGAAAGTGGAAGCTCTTCGCCGGAAAGCTTCTACTTTCTTTTTTTTTCTTCATTTCTTAGCTTAATATATCTTTATGAGGTGGAAGAGGAAGAAAAATAAAGAAGAACCCAAAAAAATGGGCAAAAACGGATAAAAAATGAGTGAGTTATGACATTTTGAAAATTGCAGAAAAATCGTGTTGCATATGACACGACTCAAGTTCAAGTCGTGTTGCAATTTTTAAAATGTCATAACTCGCTCATTTTTTATCTGTTTTTGCCCATTTTTTTTACGTTCTTCCTTATTTTTCTTCCTCTTCCACCTCATTAGGATCACAGAAAGATATATAAATTGAACTTGTCGCTCGCCGACGAGTATTTCACGTTTTTGCCCATTTTTATTCTTTTATTTTGTGTCCATGAGCGGTTGAACACTAATAAGTGACCTTTATATGTGTTTGTTTACATGTATATCTTAATTTTTATAGTTGGGAGGGCTTCCCCACTGATCTTACATCAAAATCCCTTTATCATATATTTTTTTCGTTTTTCCCGCTATTTTACAGTTTTTTGGCATGAAATTTTATTTTTTTTCCGAGTTAGACGGCGCCGGCGATGGTTTCAACTGCGATTATGGACGAACATTTGCCGGAATATCTTCTTCCCCAACTTGATGCTCCCGTAAATCACTAATTTTGGTAAGAATGAAGCATTTGGGATACAAAAGGCTTAAAAACGTAAAAGAAGGGCATTTTCGGTACTCTAGGTGCCGATTCCGGGTCATATGGGAGAAAGAGAAAGATTCCGGGTGATATGGAAAACTCAAAGTTGGCGCCAGGCCATATGTAAAAAGCTCAAAATTCCGGTTATTATTGGGTTTATATATGAACAAGTCAATTTATGTGAACTACTACTATTAATGTGGACAAATCCTGCCCATCTAGTGGACATTTCATTGACGAATCATGATTAATACAAGCTCCTTCATTGCATATGCTAATGTTCGGACGGAGAGGTAACTGTAGTGGATTATATCATATAAGCAATACTGCTTAACAACATTGATATAAATTAAGGAAACATCAAATTAAGCCGAACGGAGAGATGTTTGTTAGTAGTTGCACTCATGGGCACTTGGGACCACCCCTCTTGGTCTTCCAGTTGTTGTAGCAAGGGCACATCTGCTTGTTCCCGTACGTCCCTGGAGGAACACACAAGCATGCGGCGCAGCACTTCTGGCAGAAAAACATGCATGGCTTCTTGTACGCGGTCTTGGAGCACCTAAATCCGCACCTCGACGAACACTCTGCATAATGATATTGTTCATTATGCCTACGATTTGTAAATATGGCGTTGTTGCTAGCTAAACAAGAGCTACAAAGAGTAATTCATCTCCTTACCTTGAGGACGAAGTGTTCCTTGGGTGTATCCGTACTGCAATACAGTAGAAGTTTTAATGGAAATTATATGCGTCAGTATTGTTGTAGTAGAGATTAATGCTAGCTAATTAAGCTGGGATAGGTACAAACTCACCATGTTTAGTTGCGTAGCTGGATTCACCGGATCAGTCATTGCTGCCTGCATCCATAGATTCAGAACTCAAAATCAATTCGATTCTAGATACTAAAGTGAACAGTGAGCAACAATGAGGCATGTCAGAATATGAAAAATGTACACTCACCATGCTTTCTATAGTCATTGCAAAGATAACAATCATGCAGAGCATTACGACGCCAAGATTCCTTGCCATTGTGAAATGCAAAGGGAAGAAGAGCAAAGGTCTCTCAAATAGAGTACAGACAAATGTTTTGGGTGGATGGTTCAGGTCATAAAGGAGGGAGGTTATTTATAGACCATTGCTTGCGCTTATGTGTGACACAGTTCGTGCCTCTCTCTCTCTCTCTCCCCCCACGAAAACGATGCATTGATACAATTAAAGGAAAGGGACATAAAGTGAACTATATGTCTTCGCCAATCCATGTTACTACTCGTCATCTATTGGACGCTAAGCACCTGCACTTCATCCAATATGGCACTCTATGTCCAATTTATTGTAATACTGTGCATGTCTCTTCTTTGAAGGTACTCTTTTAACATAAGTCGAGGGCATTTCTGGGATTCATAAATATCGCAGTTATGGATAAGGAGAAGGTTGAGGACATAGGTTCCCCAGTGCTCTACATCATCCATGTGCAGCATGAAAAGTGGGCCCCGTCCTCACATGTGCATTCACATGCCCCTCCTTAGTTACGCTGGGCCCTACCTATGGGAGACAGCCCGAAGCAAAGGCTCACCGTACCCTAGAGCACAAAACAGACGGCTCAGGGAGAAGAAGTATTTTTCCATGCATAATTAGGCTGCCTCAAAGATTCAGATTCAGTCCCCAGTTTAGGAATGTGAACTGGATTTAGATGGAATACGTTTCCACTCATCAAAATTTCAAGTCTGATTGCCATTTTCATCCAGCTATTGACGTGTACAATGGGGAGGATCATTAGCAAATCGCTCACATTTTCAACTAGTGTATATGCCAACCATGTTTCTATCCCCGTAGTTCCATATTTCTTCCCAAGTTTGAGCTAGATCCATTACTTAACTTCTTTTCTATCATTTTCTTCTTTTATTTAGTAACAATGCATTTTGGTTACTTCTCTTAGTAAGTAACATAAGTTCCTTCTGATACCCTAGTTGCAGCTCCAAATCAATAATTACAACCTAAAGTTTTCATTATACGTATTCTGTGTAAAAAAAAAAAGAGCTAAAACAGGCTCAATCTAGTGCATGGTCGATAAAACAACCCACAGGAGAAGAGTTTAACCTATAGCAAGTTGGCTGATATGTGAGGATTTGTGTGAAATAGCACATATACGACAGAGACTTCGTTCATCAAGAATTCAAGATAGTAATTTAACTGTCAACGTATTATAGTAGAGAAGAAACATGGTGTCCGGTGCAACGGTGGTAGTTCAAGAGAGATACTAGTCGCAAGTATGTTTTTTCGTCGGAATATTTGGTCAGATTTGTACCACTGGCAATTATGCTACTTTTCAAAAAGCAAGCTCATTATGTTTAATTATTCTAAATCCGGATCATGTTTTTGTGTAGATGAAATTTGAATAGTTAAATTTTTGTATATGGGCAGTGATATCCGTACATCACTGACTATGTGTATATATCTCAGTGAGTGGGTAATCTGATGTAGGGACTTAAATTACCCACTCACTGATATGTCAGTGTTGTAGGGGAAATGATATAAAAATATCATTTTCCTTTGTATATAGTGATTCATGACTCGGGAAGTAATTTTTTGTTGTTATACAACCAAGTTAGGTGCCGCCCTCTGAAAAACTTTAATTGTTTGGCTACTAATCTTTATTATAAGCTTTACTTTCCCGTATCGTCGCTTCAACTCTATAATCTTCTGTGTAAATATTCTGCAGTATGGCACTATGGCCCGAGGTTTAAAGCCCAAGTAGCTGCTCTTTCTTTCCATTTTATATTATTTTCAGAAATCTCGGCTAAGGGCCCATTTGGGAAACATTGTGAGGCTTTTGAGCCCATTTGAAGCTGGAACTCGTTTGGTTTCACCCATTTGAGACTAATGAAATATTTGTGAAGAAAAGTCCATTCTCCATTTTTTTTAACCTTCCTACTAAGGGCATTTGACGACAAAGTGGAGTACGAAATAGCTCCTGGTACCCCTCCTCAAAGGTGTGAGAATCATTTCCTGCACCCCTAAGGTGGTTCTCAAACGGACCCTAAGTCAGTTTACATGCCAAAATTCTGGAGTGGTCGAAGTTCGGAAAGCAGTAAGGTTATTGAACACTCCCTTTGTATCATATTAAGTGTACTATTTAGTTCAAACAGGACACTTAATTTGCGCCAAAGGTAGTATGTTTTTTTCCTTATAGTAAGTCCAGATGAAGAACTAGTATGACGGTTTAATCTTTCCCCATCAGGTGACAGTTGATACCCACAGCTCATTTCCAAATGACCTTGGACTCAACAGGTTGTGCAGAATGCGATTGTCCCTCTGAAGAATGGTTCCGCGGGCAAAATGAGACAAGTATCTCAACTTACATGTTTATGTGAGCGGAATGGTTCCGCATGTGATTCATTTGGCCCAACAACATTCATCTCCACAAATGTGAATTGTTGCCCTTATTAGTTTTTTTGTTTTTTGCATTTGGCTGCTGCGGATTCTTTTTAGTGTAATATAACATTCAGTGCCTAAAAACAGAGATATGCGATTGATCAGTGTCTGCGAGCTGAAGAGGTTTATCTGTTTGGATCAGGTTTCCATTCGGCACCAACATAAAGTTGGAACTAGCTAGCTATATCATCTAAACTAGCAGACTTGTATCAGGAGTCAGGACTGCTGCTATATCCACTTTGTATAATCTAGACTTCTAGTGGACCAATTCCAAAATCTTGACATGGTCTAACATCACTAGAGAAGTAGACCGCTACTAGGTCATGCCGCTCCTGTTCTTTTTAGTGTGCTCTGGTCATTGTATTCCAACTTCGACGTTGATGGAGGAATAATACATATATCAATCAAAAAAATAAAAATATAAAAAAATACGTATAACTGGGGAGTAACGAGGCACTTGTCATAAATGGATCCGACATTTTGGGTCACGGACGTTGAGACTGGAACGGGCCCGCCAAATTTCAATTTCAACAGATCACGGGGCATTATGGACGTAGAGATTGCAATTGCCAACGACAGATTCAATTACCAACAAACACGAGTGTTAACTGTGTATTTTTCAATGCACGTAATTCTAAACAGGCTAATTCGTTATACACACTTTTCCAAGGCCAGCCCATAAACTAGAACCAATAACAAGTCAATTATACTGTGGGTGTCTCTTTAGCCGTTACATCAAAAGCACCGAAAGGATCAGCAGGCATCGGCCGTTTCTAGCCACAAAGAACCGGCCGACTTTGAATTGATCAGCTAACACGCATGCCATCTAGCAAAAAAAGAACAACAGAAATGCCACAAAAGAGTCTTGCGGTGTGAAATGACTTGAAGTACGTAGTGTATCGCTTTTTACACAGCTCCTCTCCACCGAAAATCCGGCCGCTCGCCTGCAGTGTTGCTGCCTGAAACTGAACCACCACGAGGATTCATTACGCACGTTATAAGGGAAAACAGGCTAAAAATGATAATATTTCGAACTGTTGGCGAATTCGTTGCATGGTCACTGATATATCGTATCTTAATTTGCACAAATTATATATCACAGAGAATTTCTTTCCCTTGCAACTGGAGCACAGTTAATTGACACAGAAATAAAACCATCAGTAAATAGGTGGGAGGTAAAGAGCTTTTGTAGCGTGATCCGACCACCGAGTGAAAATGAGTACTCCCCTCCAGGTCTCTTCCCAATTTGCCAACCAACTCATCTAGCCTGACCAGCGACTGTGACCTCTGCATAGGATATTAACTACATAGATATCAGCTACGTACTGTGTTAAGCCCTATGTACTATGGTCAGGGTGTTTTAACTGTTTGGCATTGGTACTCTATGAAGAAAATATTTTTCTTTCCGAACCATGTGCGTTCCACCAGATTACATTTACAGAAGTTAGCCTTCTGGCTCCATGGCCAAAACCCGCGACCATGGTGCACGAGGATCCTAGCAAGGTACATAATAACAGTCTAGCCTCGGCGGTCCGGAAAGCATTTTCCATTGCAGGCGGACGCTCCTGCACAGCACAACTTAAAAGCTGTAAATTATAAAGGTAGAAATGAAATAAAAAATCTAGAATTGTCGGCATCGTGCGCATTGCGCATGCAGTTCTGTGACCATGCGAGCGCATGGCTCCCCTTGGCCCTGTGACTTTACTAGGTAAAGTGGGCCCTCTGCTCCACCACAATCAAATCGGAAAAGTCAGACTATAGCCGGTTCACATGGTTACATCATATGGCTGGCCTGGGAAAGATCTCACAGACCACGCCAAGGCCCCGCACCTATCACGGCATTAAACTTTTCTGGCTCCGGTCACTTGTATTTTTTTGTACTCGCCGATAAATAAGACTCCACTTTCTCCTGCTAGGCTGCTGTCACAAAAGAGTAAGCTCTTTCTTTATTAAAAAAAGAGTAAGCACTTTGAGTCGGAGACTACGTCCACTCATACGTATTAGTATTCATATATATAGAGCTAAAACAAATATCATATATAAACTCTAAGGCAAGCAAATAATGGGTGCGTTTGGAAGCTGTAATGAGTTTCTGAAACATTCTTTTCGTCGTCCAAAATTTTTACCTCGAAAGGTGGGCAGGTTGAAAAGTGTTTGGTTGTAAATAATTTTTAGAAGTGATATTCACTTTTTTGTATTTCATATTTGTCACCTTTTTCAAGCTAAAAAATGACAAATTGTAAAAGATTAATTTCGCTGCCACATTTATTACCTTTAAATATCTAAATAATTCTCACATTTTTTCAGGCCTAAAAGACCATTTTTTTAAAGCTGAAAGGCACAAATTTTCACCTTCTGAACACCACTCATATTTTTTTCCACCAAGAACGTTTTATGAAACTCTTTGACCCCCAAATTTTGAGTGTCCTATTTTCACGCGATTCACAGGGTTCAACAAGCAATCAATATTTCACGGTCAAAGGTGTAGTACTGCTTATAGTAGCGGTCTTATATGTCGTATTAAGAATCCAAATATAGTCAAAAGAAAAAATCGCTATTTGATGGGGCTTCTTCCTATACTATGAATTTCATTGAACCCAGAAATGATACATTGGAAGAATTTTTTTGGTCTTCCAATATTAATAGGTTTCCAAAAGGGAAAAAGATCTCAATGTTCTTTCCAAGTGAGGTTTAGAAATCTTGTTATAAACATCCTTTTGCACCATAAAATATGGGGAGCACTTGCTTTCGGCAGCATCCCTAGCTAGCTAAAAATATTAGTAGTCAAGCAAGAATAGTAAAATACTTCGTTTATTCACTTATAAGTTCACTTTACATATGCACCGCCCCCCGGTAGAAAACTAGAAAGCAGTAGCAAGAGAATATGGTGGGCTTTTTACATATTACCTGGCGCCAAGTATAGTTTTATCATATTACCTGGTTTTTCTCGTGACTTCTCATATGACCTGGAATTGGTACCTAGAGTACCGAAAATGCCCTTCTTTTACGTTTTTTATGCATTTTGTATCCGAAATGCTTCATTCTTCCCAAAATTAACGATTTACAGGATCATCATGTTGGGGAAGAAGATATTCCAGCAAAGATCTATCCATAATCGCAGTTCAAACCATCGCCGGCGCCGTCCAACCCGAAAAAAAAAATTTCATGCCAAAAAACTGTAAAAACAGCAGGAAAGACGAAAAAAAATCTATGATGAATGGATTTTGATGTAAGAGCGGTGGAAAAGCCCTCCCAACTACAAAAATTAAGATCTACATGCAAAGAAACACATATAAAGATCACCCATTGGTGTTCGACTGCTCCTGGACATGAAATAAAAGGATAAAAATGGGCAAAAACGTGAAATACTCGTCGGCGAGCGACAAGTTCCATTTATATATCTTTCTGTGATACTAATGAGGTGGAAGAGGAAGAAAAATAAGGAAGAACGAAAAAAAAATGGGCAAAAACGGATAAAAAATGAGCAAGTTATGACATTTTGAAGATTATCATTTATCGTATTTTCGACGACACGACTTGATTCAAGTCGTGTACTATGCAACACGACTTGGATTCAAGTCGTGTTGCATAGTACACGACTTGAATCAAGTCGTGTCGTCGAAAACACGATAAATGACAATATTCAAAATATCATAACTTGCTCATTTTTTATCCGTTTTTGCCCATTTTTTTTTGTTCTTTCTTATTTTTCCTCCTCTTCCACCTCAATAAGATATAGGATGGAAAAAGAAGAAAAAATAATAAGAAAGAAGAAAGTGAAATGATAAAAATGGGTAAATGCGTAAAATACTCGTCGGCGAGCGACAAGTTTCATTTATATATCTTTCTGTGATACTAATGAGGTGGAAGAGGAGGAAAAATAATGAAGAATGAAAAAAAAAAAATGGGTAAAAATAAATAAAAAATGAGCAAGTTATGACATTTTGAAGATTATTATTTATCGTATTTTCGACGACACGACTTGATTCAAGTCGTGTACTATGCAACACGACTTGAACCAAGTCGTGTACTATGCAACACGACTAAAATCCAAGTTGACTTATTTTTCCTCCTCTTCCACCTCATTAATATCACAGAAAGATATATAAATGAAACTTGTCGCTCGCCGACGAGTATTTTACGCTTTTACCCATTTTTATCATTTCACTTTCTTCTTTCTTATTATTTTTTCTTCTTTTTCCATCCTATATCTTATTGCGGTGGAAGAGGAGGAAAAATAAGGAAGAACGAAAAAAAAATGGGCAAAAACGGATAAAAAATGAGCAAGTTATGACATTTTGAATATTGTCATTTATCGTGTTTTCGACGACACGACTTGATTCAAGTCGTGTACTATGCAACACGACTTGAATCCAAGTCGTGTTATAACTTGCTCATTTTTTATCCGTTTTTTCCCATTTTTTTTCTTCCTTATTTTTCCTCCTCTTCCACCTCATTAGTATCACAGAAAGATATATAAATGAAACTTGTCGCTCGCCGACGAGTATTTTACGCTTTTACCCATTTTTATCATTTCACTTTCTTCTTTCTTATTATTTTTTCTTCTTTTTCCATCCTATATCTTATTGAGGTGGAAGAGGAGGAAAAATAAGAAAGAAAAAAAAATGGGCAAAAACGGATAAAAAATGAGCAAGTTATGATATTTTGAATATTGTCATTTATCGTGTTTTCGACGACACGACTTGATTCAAGTCGTGTACTATGCAACACGACTTGAATCCAAGTCGTGTTATATGCAACACGACTTAAATTTTAGTCGTGTTGCATATAACACGACTTGGATTCAAGTCGTGTTGCATAGTACACGACTTGAATCAAGTCGTGTCGTCGAAAATACGATAAATGATAATCGTCAAAATGTCATAACTTGCTCATTTTTTATCCGTTTTTGCCCATTTTTTTTTCGTTCTTCCTTATTTTTCTTCCTCTTCCACCTCATTAGTATCACAGAAAGATATATAAATGGAACTTGTCGCTCGCCGACGAGTATTTCACGTTTTTGCCCATTTTTATCCTTTTATTTCATGTCCAGGAGCAGTCGAACACCAATGAGTGATCTTTATATGTGTTTCTTTGCATGTAGATCTTAATTTTTGTAGTTGAGAGGGGTTTTCCACCGCTCTTACATCAAAATCCATTCATCATAGATTTTTTTTCGTCTTTCCAGCTGTTTTTACAGTTTTTTGGCATGAAATTTTTTTTTTCGGGTTGGACGGCGCCGACGATGGTTTGAACTGCGATTATGGATAGATCTTTGCTGGAATATCTTCTTCCCCAACATGATGATCCTGTAAATCGTTAATTTTAGGAAGAATGAAACATTTCGAATACAAAATGCATAAAAACGTAAAAGAAAGGCATTTTCGGTACTCTAGGTACCAATTCCAGGTCACATGAGAAGTCACGAGAAAAACCAGATAATATGATAAAACTATACTTGGCGCCATGTAATATGTAAAAAGCCCGAATATGGTCGAAGGAGAGCACGGCGCAAAGAGGACCAACGGACATGTACTAGTCAAACATAAGGCACATGGCGTAGGACCCAACACCGGCAACTACCGCCAACATCCTCCAATCAACATTAGAGAGCATTAAACTGGACGGTTCCAAAAACAGTTTAAATACATATCAATTTGGCACAGCTGTTGACGACTCAAATGTCCATATCAAAATGACATGCTCGCAGAGTCACACACATACATTGAAGTTTGAACATGTTGCAAAAGAATACAAATGAACGACAACGAATCTCGGCCGCTGGATTAACCGCTTTGGGTTTTGGATATTCAACCACGCAAAGAATCAAACATAGACCGTTTTCCGATCATACACCAACATAAGAGAAACCAGAGAAGTACCAGTAAATAAAGGATAAGATGATCAGAAGAAGATGTTTGATTCTGTTTCCTAGGCGTTTGGTTTGATGTTAGCCTCATCCAGAAAATACAATCATCGTTTTGATTATCGAAATTACTGTTATACATAAATATAAAGCCTAAACTACCATGATCATAATAACAACCAAGTAGCAGGCAGAGAGTCAGACGTCTTCCTCATCGTTGCCGCTCCATCATGCGAGCGAAGTCCTCAAAGCAGACGAATCCGTCACCGTCAGAGTCCACGCCCACAATCATCCGCTTGCAGTCCTCAAGCGTGCAGCCCTCCTCGCCGATGCACGAGAACACCTGGAACAACTCCTCCGCGGAGATCTTCCCGTCCCCGTCTGCGTCGAAATAGTCAAAGGCCTCCCTCAGCTCGGACCCACCTGCCGGGCCGAGCCGCGAGCTCAACTCACCGAACTCCTCCAAGCTGATGCACCCGTCCCCGTCCCGGTCTGCCTCCTCCAGGATGAGCCCGAGCTCCTCCTCCGTGGGCGCCTCCACACGGAGTCGGCGGAAGACGAGCACCAGCTCCTGTTTCGAGATCTTCCCGTCGCCGTCGCGGTCGAGGAGGCGAAACACCTCGGCCGCGTCGTCGAGCACAGGCTCGAGGTCGAGCCATGCGCGAGCCTGCACATGGAGGACGCTCTTGGGGGTCTCCTTGAGGTCGGTGGAGGAGGAGGCGGATGAGCCGGAGCTGAGCGAGCCCGGGTCAGACCGGGCGACTGTGCGGGACTTCTTTCTGAAGGGGAGGAAGGACGAGGGCTTCAATTTCATGGTATATAGATAAGCTGTAATGAGGGGAAAATGCAAAATGCAGAAGAAGCAGAGAGAAGATGAACGATGATGGAAATGCAGGGAGGATGGTGGCAGGAAAGAGAGGGGGCGACATGATTAAATGGCCTTGCTTGGCAGAGACTGGGAGTGAGCTTCCTGGAAGCTTCGTTAGTCTCTTTCAGTTTTAAATGTGAAGGACTAAACGTCTAAGAAGGGGTATTTTATAGTGGCAAAAGGGGGGCGGAAAAATGCCGGTCACTGACTTTTTCTAAAGCCATCACATTTAAATGTGCCTGTTTCGAGATCTTTCCGTTGTAATGTGTTTTTACAATTTGCAACTGAAATACTTAATTTTGTTGGGAAACTTGTGTATTTAACATAACAAGTATGTGCTGACTCGCATATAAAAAAAAATGCCCCGCGCATTGCGAGCTGGTGGCTTGCACGTATGGCAAGGAGGGCACTCAGGGCAGGGACAGCCAAACCCATAAGTAATTGGAATTTCGCGCGCTGAAGTTCTCCACATTTTTATACGTTTGCGGCATATCAAATGGTCGGATATTGTTATGAGGTTGCTTTCTATACGGCTGCGTTATAAAGTTCCTTGCACGTTCTTTGTGCATGAATACGGGGCTTGCGTCGACCAAGTTCTTTGTACTGCTGTGTCCTCTAGATATATGTTTTCATATTAAAATGTCGAGAACCTTGGTGCTTTTTTTTATTTTATTACTAATTTTTTTTAGAACTTTAATGGGTTGATGCCGTCCATTTAATTGACAATTGTTAATGAAAAAAGTTTAAATAAGATTGCTCCCATTGATTTGGCTTATATGAGGCCAGTTTAAATTATAGCCATTGGATCTTGATTTGATTTGACAGCTATAAGGGTGATTGATGGTTCACACTCACTGCCCATTGATTTGATATTCACTGTCGGATCGGAATCAAACAACCCAAAAGACTATTTTCATGTCCTTTAGATGACAACGATCTCATATAAACCAGTCTCATTGCTAAATGGAGTGGTTGTTCTAGATGTATAAAATAAAGGCAAAAGTTGTTTCGAGATTGGTAGCTGTATATATGGTCTTTTTTCTATAACAATATATATATGGGAAAAGTTTAAATGAGGTCGCTCTCATATTGCTTATATGAGGCCACTTTGAATCGTAGCCATTGGATCTTGATCTGACGGCTACAAATATCCATAATGATCTCACCCACTCCTTGATGTGACACACTCACCTACCCACTGATTTGATATCCACCCTCCGATCGGAATCTAACGGCAATAAAGATTGGCCTCATGCTCCTTATATGAGAACGATCTCATGTAAACTTATCCCTCTCTCTCTCTATATATATATACTTAAATTGAAACTAAGAAATTCATAATTAATAGACATGCATGAGAAATTAGCCTAAAAATCCAATGCTCACGGAAAGAAATCAAAATAACAGGAAGAGAAACAGAGATGTCGTGCAACCTAAGGTTGGTATCAATCGGTGACGGGATAGTATACCTATAGATGCCATACTTTGGAACAGGTTGGTAGACATACCAGAATGCCGATTCTATTTCTAGTTAGTTGATGTTCCTCTAATTTAAGTGGGTCTCCTCTTAAATGACAAATTCAAGTCGTTAGGTGTGAAACAACTTATAAATCGGATAACTCATAACTTTGACTCTTCACGTTCATCGCACACAATCAGAAATCTATTAATCAAATCGCCGGTATCGGGGATTCGTGTACCTCCCTTCCAGATGTGGGAATGATGAGATTCAAGTCTTAGCCAAGGTTTTAAAAACCGAACCAGTGACTGACCCGGAATTCCTGCCGGGTAGGTCCAACCGGGTTCAACCGGGGGTCAACCCGATTCAATAAAAAAAATAAAAAAAGAGGGTAGGGAGGGGCGGCTCCCTTTGGCCGCCGCCGGAGGGGGAGGAGGGGGGTCTGCCTCGCGGAGCTGCCCTGTTGAGGCAGAGACCCTCCGGGGGGGCTCCTGTCGAGGCAGAGCCCGGCTCTGGTTCGAGGCAACCAGAGGCCCCGTCGGGGGCTCTGCCTCGTCAAGGCGGCCAAGGGGCTTTGCCTCGACGGGAGCCCCCCCTCGCACTGGTCGAGGCTCCTGTCGCGACAGAGCCCTCCGGCCTGGGAGAACGCTCCCGCCTCAGAGCCCCCGTCGGGGCTCTGCCTCGACGGGAGCCCCTCCTCGCGTTCTCTCGTCACGGCAGTAGCCTACCTCGAACCAGAGCCCCCATCGGGGCTCTGCCTCGATGGGAGCCCCGCCTAGCGCTGGGCGGAGGCGGGGCTCCCATCGCAGCAAAGCCCCCGGTGGGGGCTCTGCTCTGGTTCAAGGCGGGCCTCCGCTCGAACCAGAGCCCCTAGCGGGGGCGAGGCGGAGCCGCCCCTACGGGGTCTCTGCCGCGACGGGAGCCCCGCCTCGAACCAGAGCCCATAGCGGGAGCGAGGCAGGGCCGCCCGGGAAGGGGTCGCCGTGGGGAGAGGGGGAGGCCGGAAGGGGGGAGGTGGGGGGTAAAACCCGGACCGGACCGGACCGATCGGTCGGGTTACCGATTCGACCGGCCGGGGTGTAATAACCCGGCCGGGTCAACCGACTCGGTCGATTCGGATCGAAAACAGGTCCGGCTCCGGTCGCACCGGACGGTCCGGTCCGGTTTTTAAAACCATGGTCTTAGCTCGGCTGTTGAATCGCAGTCCTGTAACAATATTACGGGAGGTGGGGGATCTAATAGGTTGGAGTTTTGTTGGCTGACCCAGCCTAGCCTAAGTGCCTTGTATGTTTAGTTAAAAAAATATCATTTGATTAATGTTAAATCCCGTGCCCAATAACCCGTGCATTTTTTACGTGCTCCGCCTTAGGCATGGGAAAAAGCACGGGTTATAGGGCACGGACTTTGCCTTTTTCCGTATCATTTAACTGCCTGGCAAGCCAGTTTTGAAGTGCGAAGTTCTGATTCAGAGACACGACCTTAATTAAGTCAGTAATCGCGAATAATTAATTCGTGCTTCTTGCCTTTCCTTGTACAACAGTCCCTTAGGCCCATTGAACAAGTTATTGACATACGTGAGCCGGCGTGGTTAACTGCGTCTACATTCTCATTTTCTTGTTCGTGAAGGATTTTTTTATAACATTTGTTCATTTGGATTAAAGAACGACAGGAGGACAAAAAATAGTCTCCAAATCCTAAGTTTGGAGTTGTTCATGCTCTTGTTCCACGAAATTTCCCTAGTCCAATTTTAAGCTACACTGAAATGGCAGTTTGTGTCACACTTAAGTCTACGTACGGCTCCACGAAACTCATCGTAAATTTCGTTTCAGTTTCTCTTCTTCAGCTGTCTGAAAAGGCTGTCTCCGTGTTCCAAACGCGTACCGGCTTTCCATCCAATAATGGGCCCTTGTTTCCACCATAAAAGAAGTAAAAGCTCACGTAGCCCCAGACTAGTAATTATTTTTTGGCTAAAAAATCTTAAGGCTTAGATGCAACCAAGAAAATATTGATTGATCAGGACCTAATGTCGACGACTACGGAACTGTGTTAAATGCTCAAGGTCGAAATGTCCGTATCCGGATTTGTTTGAGGAGAACAGGTAACTAGTAGGTACTTCTCAAGTTAATCTTGACATTAGGACATGCCCACATGTACAAAAAGTAACTAATAATGACATCATAAAGATGTTGAGCTACTGCGTACTATTTACCATGGATTTTGTGGTATTTTTTTATAGGATATTAAGGTCATTAGAAAATCATAATGATCAGAAAGATCATAAAAATAAGGAAGAACAAAAAAATTATCGAAAATTGATTAAAATGAAAGAGATATAAACTGTTAAAGTTTGTCCCACTTTAATTAGGGATTACACGATATAGTGTGCCATATTGTATTTTGTGATCTTCCTTTAAAATGGGGCAAACTTCAATAGTTCATATCTCTCTCCCTCATTTTTAGTCTATTTTTTGTCATTTTTTTGTTCTTTTTTATTTTTGACAAAGAGCATAAAAAATAAAAAAATAAAAAAAATGGACTAAAAATGAGAGAGATATCAATGTTTGAAATTTGTCTCATTTTAAAGGGAGATTACACGATAAAATATGCTATCGTGTAATCGATTACACGATAGCACTGGTTATCATATAATCGATTACATGATAGCTCACTGTATTGTGTAATCGATTCCACTATACCCGAGCTATCATGTAATCAATTCTACGATAGCCGAGTTATCATGTGTTGGATTACTCGATAGCTCAGCTATTGCATAATCGGTTACACGATAGCACTAGTAATTGTTACTGAGCAGAAATAACAACGACCCATGTTGGATTTCTCAGCAGTTTGCTTCCCTACAGTTGAAGAATATGTGTCACTCTTACTTGATGAACCTACAACGACTCATTGCCTCCTCCCTTTCTTTCATTCATCTCAGATATTTCCATGTATGTACTAATTATTTTGCAAATACCCAATTTCTAGTTTCCTTTCCAAGTTGTTGTTGTCGGGTAACCTGCGAATGAGCGGCGCCGCGCCTTAGCCGGAGACACATGGGAGTGCTGACCGATTTCCTGAGGAGAAGCGGGTCAGCGGGGAAGTCAGTGAGGATGGAGGAGACAGCGGCGGCGGAGATGATGGAGAGGTCGTTGTCTGACCGGTACTCGAGCTGGGTCGATGTCAGATAACTTCTTGATTACTGACCCAACCATCCCCGTCCACCCGATCATCTTCTTGATTGCCGTGGGTTTTTGAAGATGTCGGGGTATTGCAGGGATGAGGTGGTGGGGCACAACGCCAAGATCTTCCATGGACTGGCTACGTGCCGGCGGGCGGTAGTAGAGGCACGGGAGGGGATACAGACAGGGACTCAACGAGGCAGTGGTGACGGGGGGTGGAGGGCTCCTCGGCTATGGCAGGTGAACACCGGGGAGATGAACCTCTGGGAGAGAGTCCTAGAGAGCTGATTTTTTTCGTTGAAGAGGCGCGATAATCGATTCGTCTGCCTGATTCTCACTTCGGTGAGAATAAGCTTTTTAGGGGTAAAAGGTAAAAATTTTCACCTATCACCATCATCGACCACTTTCAGGGTTTTCAATAACCACATGTTTTTCAGCGTGAGTCTTTTTTTAGGCCTGAAAGGTGATATTTTTCAGCTTCCAAATGCACCTTAGGTTGGAATTTTAGAAAATTTGGTTGGGAAGCTTCAAATAATTTATCTTCCAATTATATAGTGCCAAAGAGTTGTACGATGATGAACTTAAAAAGTGGCATAAACGAACTAAATGTGATCACTTCTATCTAATACTCCTTATCCTAGTCTGGATTTAAAAGATACTCCCTCCATTACGAATTAGTGTGCTGATTTTGAAAGATCCATGTTTTTATTAGGTTGTGGAGCCCACTGAGGGTGGTCTCATCTAGGGGTGCAAACGGACGGACACGAATGCGGACAAGGCATGTCTGTAGCTGTCCATTTAAGTGTGGACACCCATCTCTGTCTGTCCGCAGCCTTCCATCACGTACGCGGACGGACACGAACATTATGATTGAAAACAAGAGTAAATGATATTATACTTTGTTTTTTAATATATAAGGACACTATGCTTGAAAGCATGTGGAAGTTTTCGATGAAATAAAAAATATCTCAGTTCCCGAAGCAAAAGCAATACTTATACCAACTTTTCCTTTTTAAATGATCGTACTTTTTTATTTAAATAAGTTATCAACTTAGTCATTTTTTATTAAAAAATAATTAACTTATATATGATGGCGAACACGGACGGCTACGGACACGGCTCGGTTATGTCCGCAGCCACGTCCGTGTCCGTGGCAGACAAAAAACAACTGTCCATTTTTACATTAAGCGGACATATGGACACAGACATACGGATGCCGTTTACACCCCTAGTCTCATCCTATTGAGCCTTGTTTGCTTGTAATGTTCTTTCTTCCCCACTGTAAATTTCCATATTCTATCTCTCCTCTCCCACCTCTGTGAATCTGCCTCCTTCGTCGGCAACCATTTCTTTCTAAGGGGCTGTTTGGGAGGCCATTTCCCACTTCATTTCCCATCATTTCTCACCATTTCCCATTAAAATGTGTTTGGGAGGCACATTTCATTTTCATTTTCCTTTAGTAGGTGAATGATCACAATGGTCATTTTCATTCTTGATGTGAATGTCCTCATGAGGACATTCACTTGTCAAATGGGTTTTTAAATGGGAATCTTGTGACGAATGACCATACTTACCCTTCTATAATTTATTTTTCCTTTTGAATCCCTAAAACCCATACTTCAATCATCAAATGAAAAGGAAATTTTTTTCCTTTCCTACGATCATTGTATGGCCTCCCAAACAGCCCCTAAGTTGCTAGAGAGGAAAAGAGACTTTAGGTTGAGAAGCAATCCAGGAGTGGGCCGGAGAGATTGTCGGAGTGGGAGAGGACGCGGAGCTAGTCAAGGCGGGAGAGGGAGACGTTGGGAAGCTGGCCGCGGAGTGAGGGGTCCTGGAGAACGAGGCGGACGAGCGGGCCAGTGGTGGAGGGGGAAGTGAAGGCAATGGTCAAGGTCGCCGGCTAACTTAAAGGAGAGGACGGCGAGGGCGTCATGGGGGATGGCGGGGCTGGCATCAGCAAGGAGGAGGAGGAGCATAGTGGCCGGTGGTGGGGGAAAGGTAGGAGCTTTGGGAGTGAGTAAACTGGGAGAGAGTGATGGTGAGATTGTTTTAAGAGAGAAGGAAGAAGAGCATCTTAAAAGCCCAATGGTTGAAAATTGAGTTAAATAGGAAGAGTTTTTCTTAAAAACTTTTTTTTCCAAATCTACATACTATTTCAGAACGGATGTAGTACTTGCTAATAATAGTCTTATTCCATGTTATCCTTCACATATAATTAGTGGTGGGGAAAAATTGCTGGTGAATTGAATAAAAAGATGTATTAAGTTGCTTCTTTATGAATGTTTGGTCTTCCCTTCCCTTATTTCTTTCTCTTGTAAAGCACTATTGCATACTTCTCTTTATTCTCGCTAAATCGGCATGCCTGCAACTTCTCCCAATACGACTTTCTCCATTACTTAGTACATTGCAGAAGCAACTTTTAAGGGAAGTGATTTATAAAAACAGGAAAGAGAAATATCTTGGGGGAGTGGGAGACATCAGTGCTAGAGTGAACTGTCTCAGGTGCTCTTGGAAGAGACACCGCTATTATGTCTGAAATTGATTGAAACTCCACCGAGGATAGCTTTTTTCCCTTGGGTATCATGAATAACTTTATTCTCACAATTAAAAGAACTGTAGTCTCTTAAGTTCGTTTAAGATGACAATTGATACAGGCTGAACAATATGACTGTTAGCAACCACTTATTTCCAATGCTAAAATTAATTTTGAAGGTGGCTTTTTCAGTTATAACCATTTATAAGGGAAAAACTAAATCGTTGGAATTGGGATTCAGATTTCGCTTGATTTGAACAATAATCTATCATTAACAAATACCCACAGGTACTTTTGGTGGTAGCATATCAATAGATACAAACGAAGGACAAACTGTCCACAAACCTCGTAATACATGTGCGCGTAGAATGCGAATTAGAGGTTTAACTGGGCCGTCGAGATCCCAAGTTCGAGGCTCTTTCAACTTGGGCTGGCCTGCTGAATCCAACAACTCCGATAGTCCTCAATTGGGCTTTAGCATTTAGGTGGAGCTCAGCCCGGCTTCACCCAAGGTTCACCATTAAAAAGAGGAAGATCTATTTACGAAGTTCACTAACTTTCCCTCTATTTGCAGTGTAAATTCGCTATACTGGCGAATATCGAATCATGCATTGTGGGGAAGATGTTTATTACGTATCATACGAGTTGGACCTGTCAGTCTGGCCAGCTGGCTGACTATGGATGATTGCCATGAACAAAAATTATGGTGAATCCGTCCACTGAGAAGAGTTATATAATATTGCCTGAGTCTTACCAGCACGTACGTAATAATTCATTATCTTCTTTTTAATTTTATAATTCGATTCAAGTTCCGAATTAAGAAAATTATTGAAAAAAGTTCCGAATTAAGAAAAAACTTGCAGGTTGAAATTTACAACTTTTTAGACCATTTTGGAAGATTTGAATTGGGCTTCAAATGTAATTCCAAAGCCAATACCTACATGCATAGAGGCCAACATGACTATCTTGCAAAAAAATCATTATGTAAATTGTCCATAATTATGTTTGATCAATTTAAGTCATATTCTCCACCATGCATTATGAACTCTCTTATCAGTTATCACATCTTAATCCATGCTAAAATTCCACTGCAGCCTGCATCAGATCTTTCAAGGCAGGAGTTTCGGTCCTTTGAATTCACGGCACATGTACTGCTTTTAAGGTGCTGATGTTCTTTCCCATCTTCTACCACTCCCTGGCTAGCGTCGACATTAGGCGAACTTTGTCATGGAAAAGCTCCAGGCAGCAAGAAATCCCCAGAAATAAGAATGCATGTAATTTTCTTTGTTCCATGAAATCTCAGGCAGAAAGAAATCCCCAGTTGGGAGGGACGACTTGCATAGTCCATGCACGCAGTTAGCCCTGCAGCATCTTATTTTTCTTTTGGTGGAAAGCCTCTGTCATGAATCTTGATAAGACAGAGGGAAAGAGGATTGATTTGACAGGACGAGGCCAGTCCCAATTGGGCTTTGGTGGGTTGACTCAACTCTTTAGTTTGGTTCCCTTTCGTTCTTTTCTCTTCGATAAAGACTATTTTCCCGGGCATCCATCACATCTCAAGTGCACTCCTCCCCCCCAGTAAATTTAATGATTATCTACTGTAGTTTTTAGCATCAGAAAATCGGGAGTTCTGTAGCAACCGGCAATCTGCTATTTGCTCAGCGGTTTCAGCTCATCATCCATGGTCTAATTTAATACTCCGTCTGAACTGCTCTGAAATCCCAACTCAATTCCTTTTGGAAATGATTACATCATCTTCACTGTTCTTAGTACCACTTCATTCATGCATGCATGCATGCTCCTGCTCAGTTCATTCAACATTTAGGAGTTAAATGGCCGGATCACTTTACAAAAAGGGAAAGAACTACGGCGCCTTATCCTTTAAAAGCTTTAAAAGACAAGCACACATGAAGCTAAATTGACATGAACGAGCAAACAGATCAAAGAGGTGCCCATCAGGTCTCATGTTGCGTATTAGCTTTTTTCTATTGTTGCTCAACTCCTACGTATATTAGGTTAGTACCAGTTCTTTCGGCCTTACACTAACCATGGGGCCTGGGGCATTGGGCCTGATGGAAGACAAACGGGTTGATTTGATGGAAATAAGAATTCCCAGAAAGGAAGTGGCCAAGCACTGACTGTTTGCACTCTGATTCTCTGACTGTTTGTTCCGCTGCCGGGAACATCGTATGCCTCGCGTGGAGGATCCCGATTCATGCGTCATTTCAGCTTTCACATCTGCCTCTACCCCACCAGAGCTCAAGCTTTGTCCGATATGGAGACGGCAGCTTGCATTTTCATGCTTCCACCATTTCTGTTCAGAGCCCGGGCACGCAAAAGCTACATGCCACAGACTGGGAATGGGGGGGCCTCCTCCACTATTGAACTGGTAGTTTTCTGAGAGGCTTGCAGAGAGATACGACTATGACAAAATATAAGATGCAAAATCTCCAGGACTTTCAGTGTTCCCAATATCAGTATTCAGTTCACCTGACTACACCCATCCACTGATCCACGTGACACAGTTGTTCAGAGGCCTCTCTTCTCACTTTCACATCTATTAGTGAGCTAACACGACTCTTGTAGAACTTGACAATCTGGAAACCAGATTTACATTGTGATGTATCAATCAATACGAGACAGAACTGGCACATCATCAATTGGACTGGTAGAGTGATGTGTAATGAATGAATAGACAATAAGTCCACGAAACACCGCCGACAGTCATTGTTTTGACAGCCGTTCGTGCTCTATTAAAAGCTGAAACTGGCCACACCAAACTGTGAAAAAACAAAGCCAATATATATGCCGGCCGATTAAATGGTTTTTCCTTCTTTTTGTGAAGACATTTAATGAGTCCAAAGATTAAAAGCGAGACATAATACCTACATCTTCACAATGAAAACAAGGTTTTAAAAATTAGACCCGGAATTCTTACTGAGTATGTCCAATTGGGTCAACCTGAGTTGACATGATTGCTGACATCATCAATAAAAAAAATAAAATAGAACCTTTCCAAAATTTTATATAATATAAAATTTTTACATAATTTAATGTTTTATGTGTAGTAATTTAATTAATAAAATAATCACATAAGAAAATATAAAATTTTTAAACGAAAAAATAAATATTATTTTTTAAGACAAAAAAATGCGGTAAGAAAGAAAAAAAAGATATTACAAAGAAAAAAAAAGAAATTATGATGAAAATGGGTTTGGATCATAGTATTAAAAAACCTACCGGCTCCAGTCGAACCAGGTCAGTCCACTTTTTAAAACCATGAATGAAACGAGTCCACGACTGGCCTTGGAGTTGTTTGGGCATTACAGCACCTCTCTGCCTCTTTGCACGTGAAAGATTGAAGTCGAGATGGAGATAACGCATCTCTCTAAAGAGAGTTAAGATACGCATGACTTGGGTCCAATTGACAGTGGTGGCATGTGAATCTTAAGATAACGCATAAGACATACACAAAAACTCTTTACATGTGTAAAATGCATAAGTGTAATCTATGCGTCGCTCTAAAGAGAGTTAAGATATCTGGAACTGTTCATGAAAGGACTTCAGCAAAAAAATTAAACCCAAAAAAAAGGAGAAGGAAAGCTTATGAACACTACTAAGCGATACTTATGAGTAATCCACGTTTATCTCTGAAAAGAATCCTTTTGTTTATCCACCAGCGGGATGAATCCACGATCTTCAGCGCAAGTCAAGCACCGTCACGGTCACTTTTATGGGTGGCCCGTGGGGTTAGCCCGTGCATAATACAAAGGTTAAGCAGTCCTCATTTCTTGTTGTTTGGTTGCAGGCAGCTCACTTTTAATTTAAAGTATGTGTTGTTAATGAAAAGTGCTTCTTCTCCCGCTTTATTTAGGCCCCATAGTTTATTTTCTTTTACCACATTAGCACGTGAGGTTGGCCGTGATAAAAAAAGCGGGAGGAGGAGCAGTACTCGTTAATACATTATATTGTTACCTAGTTTCTAAGACTTCATTTTTTTATTGGAAGCTAGTCTTAGAGTCCATAGGCCAACGCCCACCCTAAAAGAAGAAACACCGGCCTAGAAATAGCATCTGTTTTGTCTGTGATAATTCCATTTGTCCTGCTTTCGTGCAAAGTTTAGTCTCTTGGGAAGTTGTACAATTTTGGGGTTGGAGAAACCTACTCTGGGAGTAGAATTGACGGGTGATGTAAAATTTTAAAAATGTAAAATTATGCAACTGCTTGGTCATGGGATCTGTCTGCAGAGCGTGGAATGTTATATAGCCTATATATCGATATTAGCCTTGTTTTTTAAAATAGCGCCTTGGTTTCGGTCCGATATATTAATATTTTAAAAAAATTATTTTTTTGAAAAGTAATTTAAAAAAAATTAACTTTCCAGTTTGTTTCCCATTCTATGACAAGTAGAAGGATACGAGTTTAAAACACAAACATATATTTTGAATTATATATATATATATATATATATATATATATTTATATATATTTTAAATTTATACTTGTTTAAATTAGTATCACTTATTTTAGAAATTATATTATAAAAATATACAGTAAAAACTAGTTTTAGACTACCGATATTTTTTTACACTATTTTTGATATTTTGTCTCTACGACCGATATTTTACCGATATCCAATACGATATTCGAGCTATGAAAGTATATCCATTTGGAAAGCGAAAGTTAAATAAGTATTTTCTACTCTAATAATAGTATCTCTTCGTTGAAAATGAAGACGCGTGTTGCAGGAAGGAAGCCTAAATTGCCTAATACCAATATTGGCCTAATAAATTTTTTGTGGGTCATGTGCAAGATGCGACCTGTCCATAGAATCTATCTCAAATGATTTTACTTTTCTAAACTGTGATCCACATTTGAGATATGTCTCGTCGTTTATGTTGGGATGGCTTGTTACCTTCGAATTAGCTTAAAGCACATATTCTTTTTGGACAGTGATAACCCTACAGCAGATTCCTACACATTTCCATACACATCAGCTGTGTATGAAAAATGTACAAATATCATTTTCTATTCTTTTTTATGCATTTAATTACAAAATGTTGATTTCTTAATATTGTTAGTGGATTATAAAAAGGTTGCCCCCTCTTCTTTTTCCACTCCTTAAAATTCCCTTTTTCTTGCCCACTATCGAATCCATTTCATGACACCATTTGATGCCTCTGGAGAAATCCCTCTCATATATTCTCTCATGTGAAAGAGATTTTACATGAGAGAAATCCCTCTCATATATTCTAAATGCTGCAACGCGAGGAGAAGCAGATGCATGTCTTAGCAAGCTATCCGATTTGCTTCTCCGTTTGAGTGTAGCCGAACTCCAATATCACTGTCAAGGGGTCCATTCGTTCCTAGGGTCCTAAAACATAAGATAGTGAATCCAGGGAGATTTTACAGTTGATTAGCATCCCTTCAAGTTCCACTACAGTCGATTACCAAATAAATTTTGATTCAAGCTGCTTGATCAGATTCAAGACTGAGCAAGAATTGGCCCCTTAACTACGCCAATCCCTGGCCCCGAGACATGAACAAAAGCTGGAGGAGACATATCGAGAGGGGGCATCGAAAAGCCTCCATTATCCATCCATCCAACGAGGTCGTCCCCTTTATGCTAGTCACAAGATAACGTGGTGGCGGGCCCAAGCAACTCAAGAGATGGATCAACTTTAGCACAAATTGCCTCGGTATTCCCGTGTCGTGTTGTGGGCTCCTACTGTTCTCCGGTCAGACCATCTAATTACGTGATAATGAACCCCATCGCCAAACTCTGCCTTGTATCAATCAAGGGGAATTAGTGAGGACGCAGCTAAGTGGTGGTGACAGCCGGGGAAGAAGGAAGCAGCAGGAAAGGGTGGTGGGCGATATGAGGGAGGGGGGTAGTATAGAATAGCAAAGGAACGGACTAGTCACTGGTCACATCAGAGCCTTCAAATCATAAGACGGGTCCAGTGATGAGTCAACCTCACTCCCGTCATATCGACCTCTTCCCCTCCTTCCCTCCAATCCAATTAGAAGTCTGCCTCTGTCTCCCTCGTTTCTTTGCATCTTCTTTTAGCCTTCTTGTCTTTGCACCATGATATCATCCGGTGAACAAAACCAGCACTAATGCAAAAGTGCAAACGCCTCGCGCACGTGTGCTTCACATGCATCACATCCGCAGACCTCACACAATAGAATGACTTGAGGTCCGATACCAAACCTATCAATAGTCAATACCACCGACACGCCCCCTCAAGTTTGACATGCATCTCCTCTCTGGATCGTCGTAGTAGGTTAAATGGTTAGTTAATGGAGTATATATAATTAGAAGAAGATCCAACTATTAGGATTCCATTTCGGGTAGATTGTTTTATTTAAGTTGATAATCTATCTGTCTGTCGGTCACCCCATTTCCTGAATTGATCATTAGGCTTATACGTCAATGGATTTAATTAGGAGTCGTGAAAATCTTCACCAACTGCTGATGTAATTAAGATACGCTCCATATTTTATGATTTCTTTTTCATTGGATTATAGAGAGACGACCTTATGCGTTCCATTCCATGTGAGCCAACCTTCCTAGTGTTTTTGGGTATGGCAAACCATGTATCATCCATGCATAACCAACGCCTTGGATCCAGTTCAACTCGTCAAGAGGTGAGACCTTTCTATTTGATAAAGAAAGCAAACGACCTACCATATGATTTTAGCCGTCATTGTAAACAACAAACGGTAAATAGAAATCGAATAAGCCATAGCTTCGTAACAGAAAACAATCAACCACATGCTATCAGGGCCCCATGCAATAGAAAGTATTCAAAGAGTTTGCAAGGACATGAAGAGGCTGATTTGTTTAAACATACAACTCGCCATCATTGTTTCCAACAGAACGTATATTACAAGCCCCATTTCACCTAAACAAAGGCCTATAATAAGCTCTAGCTCAATACAAAAATAATTAGCCATGGATTTTCAGGGGCCCATACATTAGAAAACTTCATAGTGTTTGCAAACGACAGGGAAACACCAATTGTCGCTTTGGCCATATGGGCATAAGGAGCAACATGTGCTAACACACTTTTTTCATTTTTGCCATTCCTCTCCTCCATTATTCTTTAATACCCAATTCCCCCAGCATATCCACTCAAATTGCTGATCAGCCTCCCCTCCCCCTCTAACACAACGCGAAACAAAAAATCTTAGCCCACCATTAGAGAAGGGAAAGACGACACAGGAGCATTTCCAGATCAACCACCATGGAGATAAGCCCTCCTCTCCTCCTCTCTATCTCCCTTTACATGACATAAGACCCAAAGGTAGCTCTACTCTCTCTTACTCTATCTCCCCTCTAATCCATCGATTTGCAACATGAACAACAACATGGAGGAATGCTTCAAATCCCTCTCTCTAGACTACCTCAACCTCCTGATCAACGGCCAAGCCTTCAGCGACGTGACCTTTAGCGTCGAGGGCCGGCTAGTCCACGCCCACCGGTGCATCCTGGCTGCCCGCAGCCTCTTCTTCCGCAAGTTCTTCTGCGGGACCGACCCGGCACCAGGACTGCTCTCCCTCTCCTCCCCAAATTCGCATGTCATCTCCGTCAATTCGGTGGGCTACGACGTCTTCTTCCTCCTCCTCCAGTTCCTCTACAGTGGTCAGGTCTCGATCCTGCCCCAGAAGCACGAACCTCGCCCTAATTGTGGGGACCGAGGCTGCTGGCACACTCATTGCACCTCCGCCGTTGACCTCACACTCGACATCCTCGCCGCCGCTCGATCCTTTGGAGTCGATCAGCTCTTGCACCTCACTCAGGTTGATTGATTTCCCTTTTGTCACTGTGCTTGCTCTAATTGCTTTGCTCCACCTTGAGTTTTTTGTCTAATTCAGCTTTTTTAAGCCCTTTTTTTTTTTGCAATGTCAAACTTCTTTGGCAAGGATGTAGAAGTGTATATATCCCACATTTCTTTGGTTTTTCAACTCACTCCCGTGTATAGATTATACAATCTTGTAGAAAACATCCAAAATCGTAGTATATATATTAAATACCATATCCTTTGTATAAAACTAGTTGTTTGTTAGGTCCTCATAGTTAGTCACTCATAGTTAGTCACAATGATATGTCTGAAATATTCTTTTTGATGAAATGAATAGTTAAGCACAGTGAAGGAGTCTAGATCACCTTTTTCTACTCTCTTTTTTCTTCTCCTTGACATTAAATTAATACCAGCAAAGTGTTATACTATAACCATTCATGCATGCAACGAATCAGATCGTTTTCCAATTTTGGTGCTTCCATTCGTTTCAGCGGATCGGACAATGATCACCAGTTTCCCGATCTGGTTCTTTAGCTCCCCATCAATCAGTTGATTCTTTTTCCATCAAATATCCCACCTTCCCATTCGGGCTCCTACTACTATATCATCTTTACTAAAATTACACTGTTTATACAATGCCCCTACTATGCAAACAAAAAGTGAAAGTTTTTATCGTTTTGCTCGGCCTGAAATGGAGTTGACGACTTGTAGAATATTATCTCATTTCCATTTTGTTTTGCAGAAGCAATTGGCAAGCATGGTGGAGAAAGCCTCCATAGAAGACGTGATGAAGGTTCTAATGGCGTCGAGGAAGCAAGACATGCACCAGCTTTGGACCACATGCTCTCATTTGGTGGCCAAGTCCGGCCTCCCCCCAGAAATCCTGGCCAAGCACTTGCCCATCGACGTCGTGGCCAAGATCGAGGAGCTCCGCCTCAAGTCTTCCTACTCCCGCCGATCTCTCCTCTTCTCCCCCCACCACCGCCCGCATCTCCATGATTTAATTAGCGTTACCGGCCCTGGAGAGCTGGACGACAACAAAATTCGCCGCATGCGGCGGGCCCTCGATTCGTCGGACGTGGAGCTCGTCAAGCTGATGGTCATGGGGGAAGGCCTGAACCTCGATGACGCCCTTGCCCTCCACTACTCCGTACAGTACTGCAGTCGGGAAGTGGTGAAGGCGCTGCTCGAGCTCGGTGCAGCCGATGTCAACAGCCCGGCCGGCCCAGTGGGTAAGACTCCACTCCACCTCGCCGCTGAAATGGTCTGTCCGGACATGGTAGCCGTCCTGCTCGACCACCATGCCGACCCGAACGTCAGGACCGCGGATGGGGTGACCCCGCTCGACATCCTTCGTACCCTCACGTCCGATTTCCTCTTCAAAGGCGCAGTCCCAGGCCTGGCCCATGTCGAACCCAACAAGCTCCGTCTCTGCCTTGAACTCGTCCAGTCCGCCGCAATGGTCCTTTCTCGGGAGGAAAGTGGGGCCGATGCCAGCCCAACTGCCATTTACGCACCAAGAAACCCTGAGCCGCCGATGGTGAATCTTAGTCTTGACTCAAGAATGGTGTATCTCAATCTGGGCGCAGCAGCTGCGCATCTGGGGTGCAAGATGGATGGCCATGGAGGTAGTCCTGAAACCAACAGCAGAAGGGTGAGCATGAATAATCGGCATGAATCCCAGGGTGGCGGGGACCCTTCAATATATTCCCATGAATACTAGCTAGCCCATCTTCTTTCTTTACGTACGTAGTCTGGAAATGCTATACAAAAGCTTAATCTATAGAAGGGTCAATGTGGGCGTTAGCTGTTTCTCTCCAGAATTGAGATGTTGGGTTACGAGGACGAGAAGCAGAAGCTTTAAGGTTGCATAAGATGGAATGATGGATGGAGGACGACGACATGCAGGTCAATCTTTTTACTTGGCCTGTTAATTGGTTTTCGTTTTATTTTAGTGACTATTAGTATTCAAGCTTTTTGTATCTTTCTTGACCTTTTTTAGTATTCATATTTTAAAATTTGGAACTTCTGCTTTTTCTTGGGTATTTTTTTCTTGACTCTTCAACTTGTTCTCTGCATGGGCAATTGGCTGACGGGAATCAGTACCCTGCTAAATAAATTTGATTAAGATTGGCCTAATAACGGAAATGAGGCATCTCTTCTCAACAACTCTCTTCCAATTGCCCTTTTTCTTTTGTCCACGGATAAAGACGAGTTTGTGTAAGTATTTCCTATAATAAATATCTTCGTATATATATTGGGCAAACCCCATCGTTGTACATTGGACAAAGTAGTATCTTGTATCGCATGATTGGAATATGAGTGCGACTACACAACACCCCACAGTTTGCAATGTCTAAAATGGATGGTCTTGTAGTCCACCATTATATCTCTCGAGTTTGTTGGCACCAATCTCCGTAGCAGTCTAAAGTATGAGGTAAGCAGTCATCCATTTGCATACTGATGCTTTAATTGTAAGACATAAACTTCCTTAGGAAACCTGGAAACTTTGACCCTCTCATAAACTCTACCAGGAATTGTGTTATTTTAACATGTAGGGTTTAGTTTTGGAATCGCGGTGTTTTCAGAAAAATTCAGTGGCTTAAATAGTATGGCCTTAGCTACTTAACGTGAAATCTTGAAGAAAGCCCTTATTAATGATGTTTGACAGCTTAACTCAATTATACAGTTGTGCTAATTTTTCGAACATTGACCTATAGATGTTGGTTCAGATATTTAGATGATTGATATGTCACTCAGTTGACTATCCAACTCGAACATGTAGGCTCTTTGGATGTCGGACATATATCTGCATATGTGTCGATTTTATATGTCTACTCATTATTATTCAAAGATTACCTACGTATTGCATTTGTGTCGAAGTAATAGGTTATCTTATTAAGGGTTCTATGAGATGTAGTGTTATCCACTTATATGTGATCTTTGAAAGTAGGAATGAAGGTACTCAGACAGGAAAAGGTACGCAGATAACAAATGCAGCATGTTGGTAAAGTGGTAATCCCATAGTTGGAAGAAATGTTGTTTGGGCAACTTAATTAGATCCAATTGTAACGTTGGATAACACTACATCTGTCATTTTTTTAGACAAGAGATCAGTAACATTATCAAGGTTGTTAAGGTCCTTATAACGTCTAGCTGCTGCATGCACATCATTAATGTTGCACAATTCAATATAGTCGTTATGAGAGCAGATATAATAAGTATAATACTTACTCAAATTAACTAGAAATATGCAATCTTCATGCTTGTAATAGTTTAATTTGGAACTCCTGGAGGGGAGAAGGAGAGCGGACGCCGGCTCTGTCGATGCCCTTCCGCATTACGTTTTTAAGCATAAATTATGTAGAAGTATGATGAACATACATGTGGAGTTCTATTTTCTGAGACCTTCAAATTTTTGATACAACAGACCTAGCTAACACGTAACATGAACTAATAGCATGACAGACTTCAGATCGTGGTTTGAAGCAGATCTGAGCTGTGACAAGTGATTTTACTCGACAAAGTTACATAAAAAACGAAAAGAAACCATTTCCTTTCTTTTGTGAGCTGAGTTACTTATATGCTTCTTCCCGTCATATGCGAGGTCTGAACTCCCCTCTACCAATAAATCCTTTCTTTTGTTGAACTATTTGTCTGTCTAGCTGAGATGGATGCGATTTTGTGCATTAAACTTTATGATCTAATTCGGTATCCGTTACGTTTCAGACATACACAGGTAGCTACTTGATTATTAAATTTGTTGTTTATGATGCTCCTTAATCGATTCCATAACAATGTAGAGTCATGACACTGTACTATCAAAATGCTAATTTTATATCTATCGACTACCTGACTACTTTAGTTTCCATTGTGTGCCTACATGTAACCAAAGTCTCTCAAATTTTCTTTGACTGGAAAGGTGCAACGGTTATGTACTCCCTTGCTCGCTGGTTCTTCTTGCCGCAGTCACTAAATGTACTACTCCCTCCTTCCGGAACTATTATCACCATAAGGTTTTCCAAAATGAGGGAGTAAAACATTACTATCTTCAACAACTTCAATGTCATCCATATCAAGCACGCCCAAATTTTCAATGAGAAAAAAAAATGCCCGACTTCAGGTTAGTCATACTACATGCAGATGCTAAGGCCGAATGTAGAGCCGGAGATGCAAACGTTCTTCTTAGCGTTCTCATAATTTACGCGGGGATAGAAAGTGAGAGCATGCATGGCTTGTTCTGATTTTTACGCTTATGATTTAATGACGCACAATCGCGGTGCCTTTGCTGTACGCTCTAGCACTATCCGAAGACTTATATTTCCTGCCCTGTTCTAACTGCCGAGTCCAACGGTGCATAAACTGGTGTATGCATCTCCTATTTCTCATACTGGGGCATGGGGGCGTGTGGGCAAAACGTAAAATAGATTTCACTCCGTCATAAAGACGTCTGAAAACCAGCTTCGCTCTTGTGCCTTCTGCCTGCCTAAGGCAAAACTCCCTTTACCGCTAAAGTTGGCCTGCGCTTTATTAAACAACGACGGCTAGAAGGACTCATTTTAGTGTTAAAACTTGCAGGCAGAGGGTGCGCATTAACAACAGTTCGCCTAGCCTGACCAAATTTCATTACCAACATCACATTACCACATGCCATATCATGAGGAAGAAAAGGCTGAATAAAAATAGAAATTACACCTTTACCTATTCCTAGGTCACCCCTCCACTTGTCCGTTTAATATTGTTGGTAAGGAAAATATTTTTCTATTAAACAAAGGAGTATTTTTTTCTGCGGTAGTGCCTTTTAAGTCCTGTGGGTATGTCTTAGATCTCGATCCATTGGTTGATGGTGTAACACCCGAAAAATCGGTACGTTTTTTGGAAAGTGCTATTTTAGGAAACTGGTCTAAAATAGGAAAGTTTTCGTAACTGTCGTGCCTTTTGATCTGGTATTTCGTTTTGGCCTTGTGAAACCTTATCTTGATGATTTTTGGTCAATAAAATTGTGTAACCAGTTTAGGCAGGTTTTTCCGAGCGCGAGGACTGGGCCTGGCGCCGTGACCTACCTGGCGCCAGCGCCTGATACACCTGACGCCAGGGCCTGTTACACCTGACGCCAGGGCCAGTCGAGTGACAGGGCTAGGGCTAATCACGTGTGTGTGTACACGTGTGACGGGGCCTAGTGGATGTGTCACCAGGGCAGGACTCGTGCACGGTGGAACTGCTTTGCACGCGTGCAAGTTATCTTAACCGCTCATCTGTGATCTGTGTTGTAAGATGTGCAAGATCCAGGGAAGGGCCACGTGGACCCTGAGGGATCACGCCACCTCATGGGTGACGTGGACGTCTTGGACCCACGATTTGGGAGGCCAAATCGTGGGGAGATCTCTTTTAATTTGATTTTCACTAATTTGAATTAATAGATTACCCTAATTTGTAATTGATTTAATTAGGGCTTGTTTAAGGAAATTGATTGGTAGTTATGAAAGATGCCAAAGTATATTCCAGCTAACAAGAAATGGGCGCCATTTGTGTGAAGAGCAAATCGTGGGATTGGTGTTAGCAAAGGAAGTTACCTTGACCTATTGGATAATTATCTCATCAATCAACCTCTTAATTGATTTGATTGCAACTAATTTTAGTAGGAGCCAATCAGCCTCAAGGAGAATCTTACCAAAGCTTACCATTCAAATGTGAAGATTGGTGGCTTTTGGTTTGGGCGCCCAAATGGAAGAGCATCCTTGCTTTTTTCGGTTTGGGAAAATCTTGGAGAATAGCTTGACCCCAACTAATTGGCAATCCAAATATTCTGATGAGGCTGGATATGGGGGGCTTGTTGGAATGGAAAGATTGCATTTTTCTGGACTTGTTCGTGGACGTTGGATGGGAGGTAATCGAACGGTCGAGATTGCTTAGCCTAGAAGTTGAATTAGCTATTTAAAGGGGACAAAAAAGGGGCCGGCTTCCCTTTAGCCAGCGTCCCCTCTTTGTGTGCCTTCACCCCCCTTTCTCACCCCTCTAAATCAGAACCCTTTCCCCTATTATTTTCGTGGTGTGGTGAATCGACGGGCATAGGAGAAAGCGCGAAGCAAAGTGCAAGCTACGCGAAGTAATTTGTGGTTGTCGTAAGAGGTAGGATACTCTTTTCTTTTGATTTATATTTCTGATTTCTTGCACAATCTTGAGAATGTGTATGACTAATATTGTAGAGTACATCATGTTCTATTCGTGTGTTACAAATTGCTATTACTCGATGCGATTTATATTCATGATTCATATGGTATATGCTAGAGGGTGCAATAATGCTTATGTTCGTGTTCCCATGCCGATCCTAGTTGACTCCCCATTGATTTTGTTGTCATTTATTGCTGATCGTGTCTCGAAGTATTGTCATGTTGATTGCTGTCCAACGAAAGTTGGCTTCTTTATAGTCTCTTACATCGATTCATGTCATGATTCATTGTATATCGCAAATCGATGCCCTGATTTTTGTATCATGCTACTCAATTCATTACTCCTTTGCTTTACAATGCTCTTCGATGTAAAAAGGTGAGACCTTTGCAGCATATCAGTTCATGTTGGTGCGTCTTAGGTCCGGTTTTATGCAATCCATATGGGTATGGATTGTTAATCGATTAATAGTGCAATTATACATGGATCGGGTAATAGAATTAGTGATATGCATACAAATCTAATAAAAGATCAATTTTTATCTACTAATTAGACCCATCTCCATGGGGCCAAAAGTGGTCTGACGTCATGTCAGAGCCTGTTTGGGTCGTGGAGGTGTCCAAGTTTACTTGGCTTGTTCAATACTTTTGTTATATAAGAATCAAGTTAAAAGATTAGCAATCGGGTGATAAGTGTAACCTAATGCTGAGACTAGATCAATAATTCCAGAACCCTTAGGCTCTGTAAAATACATTATGAAGAGGTTAATAGTGTCAGTAAGGGTAATTAGGGAATTATAAAAGGTTGTACTATTAATTAACGGGTATAACTTATGCTAAGTGGTCTCGGCCAGGGGCAGTCCTGCTCAGACAGACCCCACTCTAAAAATGATATCTAATTGTAGAAAAATCCAAACAGTAAACCGTTTGTCAATCTGTAAACTAGACATCTGAGGGGAATCTGGGATAAAAATTTCAGAAGTTAGTTCTTTGGGTACAGGGCGTAGTGACCTTCGGAAGTGGGCTGTTCTGTTTGGACAGAACTGGTTTCCTGCGCGTATTAACCCTAAAACCCTAATAATATTAAGAAACTTAATTCAAGATAATAATGAAAGACTTTAATTAAGAGTGATACTACTTATAAGACTTTGGGACCAGTGAGCTTCAAAGTGTAAAGCGGATCCTAGAGTCGAACGGGGTGTCCCTTTTTAATTGTCCTTTGTGTTCTTCTCTTGAGTTATTCACAACTCAAGGGTATTCAATGTGAGAATCTTTTTCAGAATCTCTGACGTGGTCTATTTGAGACATGTCATTTCATTATTTCTGTGTCGGGGATTGTCAACCCTAGGATTAGGCACGACGATGAAGACGGCGGAGCATGGACCTTTGGCGAGCCAGTGATGGGTCTCTTTGATGAGTCTTTCGGTCGGGTCTCAACCGAGTTCCCAGACCTAATTGTTCTGAGATGTTCAAACACTCCTTAGTGAGTCTATTTGCATTGTGATCGATAATTGTATTTTACTCCTATGAAGAGTTGAAATTCAGAAAGCTTTGAGTTAAGCCTTTTCAGAATAAAACCCGATGTTCTAAGAAACAGTTTCTCCACTAAGTAGCGTTCCTGAGAGCTCTTAGTCGGAATCATAGTATGCTCACGAGCCATTGCTAGATCCTGCGAGATCTCCGATGATGATGAACCTCTGTAGTTCAGCCGATGACGGCAACCGCGTGCGCTTAGATTGTATGACATTACGGAAGGTCTGCAATCTCCGCCCATTGTGCCCGTAAGCACCGATGGGGCCAGCATCCCTAGACGCATGGCCGGGTTCCACTGTAGAACCTCTAGGATGTTCTGGTATTGTTTTCCATGAAGAAATGGACAGTTTGCGAGCAGAAATTGTTACCTCTGACACTTTAGATGTCCAGAACTTATATTAATATTTTATCTCCATTACTCTGTGTACGTTGGAGTCTTTGACCATTAATTCCTAGACTATGATGAGTCGAGGATGTCAGATGTTCAGATACGTGAAATCAGTTTGTTAAACCAAGTCTGTTGACCTATATCTGTTTTGGAGTCATCTCTTGTACCATTTGTTCCACTGTGATTTTTCTGTATCCTACTGGGTATTTCCTATGGAATACTCATGCCTCCTCTGATGCAGGAATTAAGGAGGAGCAGCGGTGACGGCAATCAGCAACGTGAGTGGACGATGGAGACAGAAGACTTGTTTATTTATTTTATTGTGATTTGGATGCTTGAACTCCGGCCTGCGCGCCGTTTTACTTTATTTTATGTTGTGTTAAGACGTTTCAAGACTTTGTAATAACAATTTAGATATCTTTTCAGTTATTCCATATTTTGTAAGTAATTATTGTTTAAGTCATGATGATCCTGCATGTTCCCTGATATTAAAAAGGGATAGTGGAAGTCTCGAGTATTCGGTCCGTCCCTGGTTTCCTACCCTTGACCTTCATTGGAATGTCGCTTCCGCGTAAATAGGGTCTTGGAAATCTGGGGCGTGACAGATGGCTCATGACATGCCCGTGTGCATGGAGGCGCTTTGCTTTATGATATATGATAGAACTTAATACAAAAGATTTAGGCATACTTGTAGCCATTAGAACCTTTAAAGGAGTCTTCATGATAATCTTCTGTTAATCTTCTTCAACCAACAATGAGTTTAGAACTTGGCTGAGAGTAATCTCACTTAAGACACCGTATTAGGATGGTTAATGGTGTATTTATAACTAAACCAGGACGCCATTGTTAAGAACCCTAAAATCTTGACCGTCCATCCATAGGTCATCCAATGGTTTAGATCTGCCACTTAAAACCACAACTTAATGAGTATTCTGACTCAGGCCCATTACCTAGATAGTTCTAAAAGTCCAAAATAGTGTCAATTGAGATAGTTGGACCATTTTATGTTTTATTACAAAAACAAGCCCAACATTCTCCCACTTGGCACAACTTCTCAATTGAACCATAGAAAGAATAAGATCTCTCACTTTGCTCAATAAAACTAACCAAGTGGGTAATGGAAAACTATAAAAATGACTTCCGTATGCGCATACAAAATGTCATAACCATACAAAATACCCTTCGAACTGTATTTGGTAACTTTATATTCGTTCAAAATGTCATAATCGCATGAATCAGGGCGGTTATGTCCTCAGAGGAGAACATTCCCTTTCATGTATCACAATGCAACTAATTCATTCTGATTGAGTGCTATATGTGGCAAAATATATTTATGAGTGAAGGCATGCTCCCACTCATTTTGTAAATATTGTTTCATATTTAAGTGCACTGAAAAATGAGACACCGCGAGAAAAGACATTGTAACTGCTATGATAAATGAGTAAAGTCCAGAAGTATATAAGCAAAATCAAATGCAAGATAAGCTAATAAGACCCATACGATCTACATGACTCTTAAACAGAGAAGGGGGTAAGCCCTTAGTCATTGGATCAACAACCATAAGCTCAGTTTTGATATGCTCAATAACAACTGTCCCTACTTTAACACGATCCTGAACAACAAGATACTTGATGTCGATGTGCTTACTTCGACTGCCACTCTTGTTGTTCTTCATGAAGAACACAACAACATTATTATCACAGAACATCTTTAACGGCTTAGATATAGAATCCATAATAGTAAGTCCTATGATAAGGTTCATCAGCCAAGTAGCATGTGACGTGCCCTCATAACAAGCAACAAACTCTGCCTCCATAGTCGACGACGCTGTAAGGGTTTGCTTAATACTTTTCCAAGAGACAACACCGCCTGCCAAAAGGAAAATATTTGCATCTGTATATCCAACCAAGTCCAAATGATCAGAATGTGTGTATGTAAGCATGTAATCCTTCGTTCTTTGTAGTTACCTCATAACCTTCTTTACAGCTTTCCAATGATCCAATCCTGGATTTTTCTGGTATCTACCCAACATTCCCATAGCAAAGGTAATATCTGGTCTTGTACAGACCTCCAAATACATCATACTACCAACTGCCGATGCATAAGGAATTTCCTTCATGCTTTCCAATTCCAAAGAATTATTTGGACACTAGAACAAGCCAAATTTATCAGCCTTCACAATAGGGGCTGCACTGGGTGAGCAGTTTTCCATGTTAAACCGTTTCAGAACTTTATTGATATAGGCCTGTTGAGACAACTCAAGGATCCTTCTGGATCTATCACGATAGATCTCAATCCCTATGACACAAGATGCCTCTCTTAAATCTTTCATGTCAAAGTTCTTAGAAAGAAACTGCTTTGTCTCGTGCAACATCCCTAAGTCACTGCTTGCAAGTAGAATGTCATCAACATAGAAGACCAGAAATGTGTAACGGCCACTGACCTTAATGTATATGCACTGAGCAACAATGTTCTCCTTAAAACCAAATGAAGTAATAACATCGTTGAACTTCAAATACCACTGTCGGGAGGCCTGTTTCAGTCTGTATATTGACTTCTTGAGTCTACAAACTAGATGACTTCCTTTATCTGAGGTGAAGCCTTCAGGCTGAGTCATATACACCTCCTCCTCAAGATCCCCATTCAAGAATGCCGTCTTGACATCCATTTGATGTAATTCCAAGTCAAAATGAGCAACAAGGGCCAAAATAACTCTCAATGAATCCTTCGTAGAAACTGGAGAGAAGGATTCATTATAGTCAACACCATCTTTCTGAAGAAAACCTTTGGCTACAAGTAGGGCCTTATATCTGTTAATGTTACCAGATGGATCTAATTTAGTCTTATAGACCCATTTGCAGCCAAGAGCCCTGGCGCCCTATGGTAACGCTATTAGATCCCAGATTTGATTATCAGCCATAGATTTCATCTCTTCCTGCATGGCATCATACCATTTGCTTGAGTTATTTTCAGACATGGCATATGAATATGTAATAGGATCTTGAATGAGTCCAACATTCTCATCATATTCCTGGAGGTATACAACATAGGGTGCGTTTGGAAAGCTGAAAAACTAATAAGCCCTGAAAGGTAAAAATTTTCACCTTTCAGGGTGAAAAGTGTTTGGAAGCTGAAAGGGTGAAAAATGGTCGATGACGGTGATAGGTGAAAATTTTCACTCTTTCACCTTTCAGGCCTGAAAAGTGTTTATTTGCTGAAAGGCCGAAAATTAGTCCTGAAAGGTGAAAGGTGACAATTTTTCACCTTTCACCCTGAAAGGCTGATTCTCACCAATGTGAGAATCAAGCTGACGAATCGATCGTTGCACCTCTTCAAAGAAAAAAAATCAACTATCTCCCTGATGTTCGTCCCCCCGGTGAGTACCCCCACCCCGATTGTGCCCCATTGAGCTGAGAGAGTTTGTGCCCCCGTCCCCGCCGCTGCTCGTTGAGTCCCCCTCCCCCCGGTCACCGCCGCCGCTGATTGAGGCCCCCACCTTGTCGCCGCCGCCCCGTTGAGCTGAGGGAACCCGTGCCCACCCCTCCCGGGCAACTGCTCGGGTCGTCCAAAGCCGGTCACCCCGGTATTTGCCCCGACGCCTCCGCCGCCGCATCGTTAAGCCAAGGGACCCCCCGTCATATCTCTATCATTTTTAGTCCATTTTTCGACTTTTTTCATCATTATAAGAAAGAACACTAAAAATGAGGAAGAATGAAAAAAAATGGGCCAAAACGGATCATAAATGAGTAAGATACGCATCGTTGAAGTTTGTCCCATAAAAAAGTTATCGCATAATCGATTACTCGATAGCCAGTACTATCGTGTAACCAGTTACTCGATAGCCAGTACTATCGTGTAACCAGTTACTCGATAGCCAGTTTTATAGTGTAACCAGTTACTCGATATGCAGTACTATAGTGTAACAAGTTACTCGATAGCTAGTACTATCGTGTAACAAGTTACTCGATAGCTAGTCTATCGTGTAACCAGTTACTCGATAGGCAGTAGTGTAACTAATTACTTGATAGCCAGTACTATAGTGTAACCAGTTACTCGATAGCCAGTACTATCGTGTAACCAGTTACTCGATAGCCAGTATTATTGTGTAAACTTCAACAATTAATATCTCCCTCATTTTTAGTTCATTTTTGGCAATTTTTTTTTGTTATTCCTTATTTTTTATGCTCTTTCTAATCATCATAATATCCTAATGACCTTGATATTTTATTTTAAAAAATCCAACAAAATCCACCATAAATAGTACGTGGTGGCTCAACATCTTTATGATATAATCATTATAAGAAAGAACACTAAAAATGAGGAAGAATGAAAAAAAATGGGCCAAAACGGATCAGAAATGAGTATGAAACGCATCGTTGAAGTTTGTCCCATTAAAAAGTTATCGTGTAATCGATTACACGATGGCTCTTCATGTCGTGTAATTGACTACACAATACCCGAAGCTCACGAATATTCCTAAGAGTGTGATTTATTTTCAGTTCCCAAACATATTTCACCTTTCACAAATTAGGCCTAAAAATTTTCACCCTGAGCCTTATTACTTTCAGCTTCCAAACGAGTCGTCACCAATCAGGAAAAAACACCCTTGATTATTTTCAAGCTAATATATATTTTTACCTTTCACCTATCAGCTTCCAAACGCACTCATAGTCAAAGGGGAGTGGAAGTTTCCTTACTCTTGAAGATCGTCGAAGTCCTATTTCATCAACAGGCGAAGGGGCCTGTGCAATTGGAACTTCAGCAACTTGATCCTGAGGGGATAGTAGAGGGGGGATAGGCTGTTCTAGAATCACCATAGGCAATACAGCATCTAATCCTCCACAAAATGTGGGTATAATAATTGAAACCCGTATTTCCTCAAACACAATGTGTTGTGGAGAAATACTCCCACTGAAGTTGTCATGCTCAAGAAAACGTGCATTCTGTGCTTCGACTACAACCTATAACCATTAGACCTTTCTGCATAGCCAATGAAAAAACCATTGACAGTCTTAGAGTCAAACTTCTTCTCAAGTGGATTATACACCCTAACATCAACAGGACAACCCCAAATGTGCACATGATCTAAACTAGGTTTCCATCCATTCCCTAACTCAAAGGGTGTTTTAGGAACGGGTTTAGATGAAACTCGATTAAAAATGTACAAAGTTGTCTTTCAAGCTTCACTCCACATTTTGAGAGGAAGAGAGGAGTTACTAATCATACTCCTCATGATAAGCATAAAATATACATATTTATATGCCTTATTTACCTATATGCTAGTGTAGTTTTTATGTTAAAACATGAATAAAACGGGTTATTTGTGATTAGGGTAGTAATTAGGGGATTAATAATTAAATTACTCTAATTAATTATTTTAGATGCATTATTGGATTTAATGAACTATATTTTTATTATGCGTCTAATTTTAGTTTAGTTTTGTTATTGTAGGTTTGAAATTACGAATTGCAGATTAGTAGCAGACGTGCGCATTAGACGTGTTTCGAAATGCCAAAGTGACCCAAGAGCTGATATGACGCGTATTGAAGAATCTGAACTATTGATGAGCTACTTAAGAGAAGACGGGCGTTTATTTTTAAGTACAAGCCGTTCGGATGAGATTTGGCGGTTGAGATCGTTTTGACGGGTTTTAATTAAAGAAAAAGAAAAAAAAAAGGAAAAGGATTACCGGTCCGGTTCGGGTTTTAATAAAGAAATAAAAAAAAGAAAATGAACACCCGAACCGGAGCTCGGGTGTTCGTTCTGGAGAAGAACAGCGCTCGAGCTTTCTGCTCGAGCGCCGGCCGGGGTGAAAGAAACGGCGGCACTTGCAGCGGCAGGATCAGACGGCATGTGAGCTCCGGCAGGATGAACGGCAACTGAAGAGACGATCGGAGCTGGAGCAGAACAGATCGACATGGCCATGGCAGAGCAAAACAGAGCTGGGCAAGGCGATGGGACAGAGGTTCTGGTAGACGACGGCAGTCGTGGAAAATCGAAGGAACAGAGGAGAGTCGTGCCGGTACCGGAAGCTGAAAAGGAGAAAAGAGAAAAAACAGAGACGACGTGCGGATTTGGGGCTCTGTTAAAAACAGAGCCGTGTTTTAATTTCACAGAGGATTTGAGCTTATCCAAAGGAGTAATCGACGCAAAGAGGACTATCAACTCGATGCCTATAAATAGGAGAAGATTCAGAGAAGAAAAGGAGGCGAAAAAAAAAGAAGGATTTTTGGCGGAGTTTTGGGGCTGTGTTGCTGCTCTGTTTTGAAAAAACAGAGCCTTGTTCCTGGTGTTTGGGCCGTGTTTCTCGTCGGAATTTGGCCGGAAATTGAAGGGAGAGAGAGATAGAGAGAAGGAAAAATCCGATTTTTGCATCTGCTACAGTAATTTTGCAAATTGCTACAGTAACAGACACTCGGGGAAGACGATGAATAGTGATTCGTGAATAGTGTTATGCAATAGTGATTTTTCCGATGCAATTTCTTCTAAATTTGATTTTTCTTTTTAATATGAATAGCTAAATCTTTTGTCAAAGCTAAAGGTGATATTATTTAGTTGATATTTTTACATCTACAAAGAAGTTTTTAATGCTTATTTGATTGAATGCGATGTTTTGGAAATAGTCATAATCTATACAATTATTTGATTTGTCGTTAACGTAAGGTACGGCGAATGCTTATAATTCCCTGTGATTAGTAGACTATGTTTGTTAATGATAAACTTTCGATCGATATTTTTATGTTAATGGATATGATGAACGTGAATGAAATATCTTCCGATTAGGTCAAATCATTATTTGAATCTAATTGCGTAATTAAGTAGACGTAGAATATTAATGAAATAATTGATCCTTGAAGCTTTGATATCTCTCATCGATTATCTTTTCTATCTTTAATTAGTTTTAATTTAGTTTTTAATCATCATTTTAGTAGTTAGTTAAGTTACAATTTCTTTACAAAATTTCCAGATAAGAACTTTAATTTGCTAAGCTAAGTAGTATTTAAATTAGTTTGGAGTAGAATAATCCTACATCATTCCCTGTGGTTCGACCTCGGACTTACCGAGTATATATTACAATTTATCAACCTATTTTGGGGTTAGACCAAATTTTGGCGCCGTTGCCGGGGACTGAAGTTTAGGATTAATTTTCTAATTAGTTTCTTTCTTTCTAGCATAGTTTAGTCAATTTTAATTATTCTTAGTTTAATTTACCTGCTTCTTTTGTAGGACATCTGGAGTATTCTGAGGCTATCTGGAACAAAAAGCTTTTCATTGGATTTTTCTTCAAAATTTGGTAACTTCGTTCCATATCTCTCTTTGAAATTTCTGTTGCCTGTGCATGCACTCGTGGAGTAGAGATACCAGTGGAAGATTGGTTAGAGATAATTCTGCTATTTTGATTGGGAATCCTTTGTTTGAATTTTCTATCCCATCACACACACCACACAATATGGCTGATCAGGGTAGTAACCCTGATATTAATGAAAATGCGAACGAACATGATGCACCAATGCGGCCCTTGCGTGAGTACCTGCTACCTGCACGCACTAGTACACCCTCGTGTATTATATTGCCTCTCCAGGCACATCACTTCACTTTCAAGGCTGGAATGATAAACTTGCTTCCCAAATTCCATGGTTTAGATTCTGAAAACCCTTATTTGCATTTAAAGGAATTTGAGGAAGTGTGTGCAACATTCGAGCAGGCTTGTAGTGAAGACATTATCAGGCTAAAATTGTTTCCGTTTTCCTTGAAGGATAAAGCTAAGACTTGGCTGAATTCTCTTAAGCCTAGATCTGTAGGAACTTGGAAAGAATTACAGACTGAATTCCTTAAAAAGTTTTTCCCAGTTCATAGGACAAATGCTCTGAAAAGACAAATAACAAATTTTGCTCAAAAACAAAATGAATCATTTTATCATTGTTGGGAGCGATATAAAGATTTGTTAAATTCTTGTCCACATCATGGATATGAGAAGTGGCGCACCATCAGTTTCTTCTATGATGGGATGACGCCTTCAATGAAACAATTTGTGCAAACAATGTGTAATGGGGAATTCTTTGATAAAGACCCTAATGAAGCCCTTGATTTTTTAGATCAAATAGCTGAAGACTCAGATTCTTGGGATCCCACCGATCCCTCTGATGTTTCTAATAAGCCGAAGTCTTCAACTACTAGTGGGGGTCTGCATCATCTTAGGGACGAGGATAATTTGAGTGCGAGGCTAGCCTCTTTGGCTAGGAAGGTGGAGGCCATGGAATTAGGGAAAGTTAATGTTGTTAAGTCTGTTGCTACAGAAGAGGTCTGTGGAATTTGTGATGTCATGGGACACCCTACTAATGAGTGCCCTACCATTCCTGCTTTCAAGGAGGTGTTGCATGACCAAGCAAATTCCATGACCCCTTTCAAAAGGCAATCTCCTTATGGAGACATCTACAATCCAGGATGGAGGAATCACCCCAACTTTAGTTGGAGGAATGATAGTGCTGCACAAACACAACCTCCTCAGGCATCTTCCAATTATACTCCATATGTTCCACCTCACAGGAAGACGCTTGAGGAGACACTGCAAACTTTTATGCAAGGGCAAGCTACCATTAATCAACAAACCTCACAGGCCATTAATGATATAAAGAGCTCTCTCACTAAATTGACATCTTCTCTAGCTGTTCAAGAGAAAGGTAGGTTTCCTGCTCAACCCCAACCTAACCCACAGGGGCAAGTTCACATAATGGACACAAAACCTTCTGATTCACAATTAGAACATGCTAAGTCTATTACCACTCTTCGTAGTGGAAAAGAAATTGATAAAACAATTCCACTTAAGGCCCAAAAATCTTCTGAGAATGATGAATCAAAACATGATAATGAGGAAATTGATAAGTCTGGGTCAAGTGAAGATGTGAGATGTCCTATTCCAGCTCCATTTCCACAGAGGTTGAAACCACCTCAAAAGTTGAACCAAAATGCTGAAATTTTTGAACTTTTTAAGCAGGTGAAAATAAACATTCCCTTGTTAGATGCAATCAAACAGGTACCTTCTTATGCTAAGTTCTTGAAAGATTTGTGTACTATTAAGCGTAAGTTGAATGTGCAGAAAAAAGCATTTTTAACTGAACAGGTAAGTTCTATAATTCAACACAAAAGCCCTCCCAAATATAAGGATCCCGGATGTCCAACTATTTCATGTGTGATTGGGAACTTTAGGGTAGACCAAGCCTTGCTTGATCTTGGGGCTAGTGTTAATCTTTTGCCTTATTCAGTGTACACTCAGCTAGGTCTTGGGGAACTTAAACCCACCACCATTACTCTCCAACTTGCTGATCGTTCTGTTAAAATTCCAAGGGGAGTGGTGGAAGATGTGCTTGTTCAAGTAGATAAATTTTACTTTCCTGTCGATTTTATTGTTTTGGACACACATCCTGTTATAAACGCAAGTGCAAATATTCCTGTCATATTAGGTCGCCCATTTCTTGCTACTTCAAATGCTTTGATTAATTGTAGGAATGGTGTGATGAAACTTTCATTTGGTAATATGACTTTGGAATTGAACATATTCAATGTCTGCAAACAACCAGGGGATGATACTGATGTTCAAGAGATGAATTGGGTTGATACCGTTGTTAGAGATCAATTTCATGTTTCATATTTTTCTGATCCTTTAGAATCTTGTTTAGTTAATTCTTTATATGATGAATCTAAAGTGAATTTTGAAGAGGCTGAGATTTGTTCTTTGCTGAATTCTCTGCAGGTATTGCAAATGAATGGATGGAAACCCAAGTTTGAGGAGCTACCATTGAGAGATAAATTGCCTACACCATCAAGCATTCAAGCACCCAAATTGGAGTTGAAAAAGTTACCAATTGAGCTCAAATATGCATTTCTGGGTGATGGTGAAACTCTTCCAGTGGTAATATCGTCTCATCTTAATCTTATCGAAGAGGGTAAGTTGCTTGATATTTTGAGAAAGCATAAAGGTGCAATAGGATGGACAATTGCTGATTTAAAAGGAATAAGCCCTTTGATATGCACTCATCGGATTTATTTGGAGGACAATGCTAAACCGTCAAGGGAGATGCAACGTAGGTTAAATCCAAACATGAAAGAGGCGGTTAGATCTGAAGTGCTTAAGCTCTTGGATGCGGAAATCATCTACCCAATTTCTGATAGCAAGTGGGTTAGTCCTACACAAGTTGTGCCGAAGAAATCTGGTGTGACAGTTGTCAAGAATGATAATAATGAATTAATACCCACTAGAGTTACATCTGGCTGGAGAATGTGCATTGATTACAGGAAGCTGAACTTAGTCACAAGGAAAGACCATTTTCCATTGCCGTTTCTAGATCAGGTTTTGGAGAGAGTAGCTGGCCACACATATTACTGTTTCTTAGATGGCTACTCCGGTTACAACCAAATTGAAATTGCATTAGAAGACCAGGAGAAAACTACATTCACATGTCCCTTTGGCACATTTGCTTATAGGAGAATGCCTTTTGGTTTATGCAATGCACCTGCAACATTTCAACGATGCATGCTGAGTATTTTTAGTGATATGGTTGAACGCTATCTTGAAGTGTTTATGGATGACTTTTCTGTATTTGGTGATTCATTTGATGACTGTTTATCTAATTTGCAGAAAGTTTTGAGCAGGTGTGAAGAGAAGAACCTTGTGCTTAATTGGGAAAAATGTCATTTCATGGTCTCTAAAGGAATTGTTCTGGGTCATATTGTTTCCTCGAAGGGAATTGAAGTTGATAAGTCAAAAATTGATTTAATTACTCATTTGCCTACACCCAAGACTGTTAAAGATATTAGATCATTTTTGGGTCATGCAGGGTTCTACAGGAGATTCATCAAAGATTTTAGTTCTATTTCTAGACCATTATGCAATCTCCTATCTAAAGATACTATTTTTGAATGGAATGCTGATTGCGAAAAAGCTTTTGCTAAACTGAAGGGAATGCTTACTTCAGCCCCTATTATGCAACCCCCAGATTGGACTTTACCATTTGAGATAATGTGTGATGCTAGTGACTTTGCTATGGGGGCTGTTTTGGGTCAAAGGAAGGATAAAAAGCCTTATGTTATTTACTATGCAAGTAAGACCTTAGACAATGCTCAGATGAATTACTCAACAACAGAAAAGGAATTACTTGCTATAGTATTTGCTTTGGATAAATTTAGGGCTTACTTGACAGGATATCCTATTGTTATCTTTACGGATCATGCTGCTTTGAAATATCTTCTATCAAAGAAAGATGCAAAACCTAGATTGATTCGCTGGATACTCCTACTGCAAGAATTTGATATTACAATTAAAGATAAGAAAGGAGTTGAAAATGTGGTGGCCGATCATTTATCTAGGCTGACTGTGGATGATTCCAATGAGGCTGCTCCAATTAAAGACACCTTCCCAGATGAACAACTTTTTATTGTTTCTGATTTACCATGGTTTGCTGATATTGTTAATTTTCTTGTCACAGGTCAAACTCCTTCTCATTGGACAACACAAGACAAGAAGAAATTCATGGTGGAGGTAAGAAATTTCTTTTGGGATGATCCATATCTTTTCAAATATTGTCCGGATCAGATTATTAGGAGATGTGTACCAAATGATGAAATTCACAGTGTCATTTCCTTCTGCCATTCAGAAGCATGTGGTGGTCATTTTTCTGCTAGAAAAACTGCTGCTAAAATTTTACAATGTGGATTTTATTGGCCTACCCTATTTAAAGATACTCATGATTATTGTCGTACTTGTGGACGTTGTCAACAGCTTGATGGAATAACCCGTAGGAATATGATGCCTTTAAACCCCATTTTAGTGATTGAAATATTTGATTGTTGGGGTATTGATTTTATGGGTCCATTTCCACCTTCTTTTGGCTATCTGTACATCTTAGTGGCTGTTGACTATGTTTCCAAGTGGGTAGAGGCCATCCCTTGTAGAAATAATGACCATAAAACTGTTATACGCTTTTTGAAGGAAAATGTTCTGTCAAGGTTTGGTATACCCCGTGCAATCATAAGTGATGGGGGTTCTCATTTCTGCAATAAACCTTTTGAGGCATTAATGAAGAAATATGGAATTACTCATAAGGTGGCTACCCCTTATCACCCACAAACGAGTGGGCAAGCTGAACTTGCCAACAGAGAGATTAAACACATTTTAGAGAAAACGGTTAACCCAAATCGCAAAGATTGGTCTCTGCGGTTAACAGATGCACTGTGGGCATACCGTACAGCATTTAAATCTCCTATTGGTATGTCTCCTTTTAGACTTGTTTATGGAAAAGCTTGCCACTTGCCTGTGGAGTTGGAGCACAAGGCATATTGGGCTATAAAAATGTTTAATTTTAATTTGGATGATGCCAGTTCTGTGCGTAAGCTTCAACTAAATGAATTGGACGAAATAAGGAATTATGCATATATGAATTCAAAAATTTACAAAGAACGAATGAAGGTTTTGCATGATCAACACATTCATCGAAAAACTTTTGAACCTTCACAAAAAGTTCTTTTGTATAACTCTCGATTGCATTTATTTCCTGGCAAGCTCCGTTCTAGATGGACTGGTCCATTTATTGTTAAAACTGTTTATCCTCATGGAGCTGTTGAAATTGAAAATCCATTGAATGGCAATGTATTTAACGTAAATGGTCAAAGACTTAAGCCATTTTTGGAATTGATTCCATTAGAAGTGGAGAGTATTCCTCTGTCTGATCCCACTTACCATGATTGAATACTCTTACACTCAGTCTGGCTGAAGACAAGAAACTTAGCGCTCCTGGGAGGCAGCCCAGCTTTTTAATTTGTTTTAGGTTATTTATTTAGTTAGATGATGTTTTTCTGGTTGGATATTGTGATTGCTCTCATCTTCTTATTTGTTGATGCTTTTCACTCGCATGGGATTTTAGCAATTTGCAGTTCTCCAGGTAACATCTATCCTTTATTTATTTATTTATTTTATCCTTCATTTCATTCTTAACATTGAGGACAATGTTTAGTTTAGGTTTGGGGGTATATAGGAATAACATTGTTTATTTTCAATTAAAATTTTTTTAAAAAAAATAAAAAAAAAAATAAAAAAAAAATTAAAAAAAAAATAAAAAAAAAACGAATAAAAATTTGATTAGTTTTTAGGTTGTTTGTTAGTATTTTTTTTATAGGTTTTGATAGTTTATCCCTTTTTGATGTATACTTCAATTTTTAAGAGATTAATTTACATTGGAAGTGTGAGTAAGTATACTGGAGGATAGAAATACTTAACTGAGCATATCTTTCTGTTACAGTCCTCTTGGATCATGTGCTTGAGCTAATAAAACTCACTCACACACACTAGTACATAAAGTAATACCCTCTAGAGATTTGTTGAATACTAATCTTCAGTGGGATGTCTTTAGTCATCGTCATTGGATGCTATGTGGTTATTGTTGAGCTTAAAAGATCATGATAGACCATTTACTTGGCTATGGCAAGGGCTTGGAACCGGAAATAGGTTGAGAGTATAATACAACCTGGACATGAAAAGATTGCTGAAAAATATGAATGTTGATGAAAAAAAAAATGATGAAAAAAAAATGAAAACAAAACGAAAATAAAGGGGCTGCTTGACTTTATAGGATTAACTTAGGCTGATGCTCAGGCCCGAAGCGGTATCTTAAAACCTAATGCCCTAAGCCAACTGTGCTGGGAGTCATTGGCCTGAGTCATTGCTAAACCTAAGCATTTTGAAGTTAGGCCTTACACAGTCCTGCTGAAAATGAAATAGAAAAAAAAAAAGGAAAAAAAAAGTCTATGGTGTATTATCCTCTTAAATCTAGAATGTTGGACCCGAAGGAGGCGCGCAGATTTGTGCTATCATGAACCTAAAGATTACGATGACTATGTTAATTTTGATGTTCTTTGGTTAATGGGTAACACTGGATATGTGTAAAATAGAAATTCAGGGTGTATTGCTACAATGTTCTACACTTTTACTATTATATTATCATTTCATATTATATTGAGCAGAAATTTCCAAGATGAAGGTGTAGAATAAAACCACTTACTTGAGGGCTTCTATATTCCAGTTGATTATAAATGCAAGTACATGTGGTTGATTTTCTTAAACATTGTGGTTTGCATTTGAAGGGATAATAGGATTGTTTGTTTTGATGTGTTTATTTTGTTTTTCCATTTAGATTAATAAGGTTAATTTCATAAGTACATGTTTGTGGGTAACATGGCTGTAAACCCTCACGAGACAAAACTCGTCCTAATAGGGACACCTAGAGGTTTAACGGCTTGTTGCATACGCTCAATGCAATCGTGTTCCCTACGAAAGTGGCATTTATTTTTCTAGTTTATTTTACTTTAGTTTTATTTTGTGTGATTTTGTTTTTGTTTGTTTTGCTCGAGGACTAGCAAAATATAGGTTTGGGGGTATTTGATAAGCATAAAATATACATATTTATATGCCTTATTTACCTATATGCTAGTGTAGTTTTTATGTTAAAACATGAATAAAACGGGTTATTTGTGATTAGGGTAGTAATTAGGGGATTAATAATTAAATTACTCTAATTAATTATTTTAGATGCATTATTGGATTTAATGAACTATATTTTTATTATGCGTCTAATTTTAGTTTAGTTTTGTTATTGTAGGTTTGAAATTACGAATTGCAGATTAGTAGCAGACGTGCGCATTAGACGTGTTTCGAAATGCCAAAGTGACCCAAGAGCTGATATGACGCGTATTGAAGAATCTGAACTATTGATGAGCTACTTAAGAGAAGACGGGCGTTTATTTTTAAGTACAAGCCGTTCGGATGAGATTTGGCGGTTGAGATCGTTTTGACGGGTTTTAATTAAAGAAAAAGAAAAAAAAAAGGAAAAGGATTACCGGTCCGGTTCGGGTTTTAATAAAGAAATAAAAAAAAGAAAATGAACACCCGATCCGGAGCTCGGGTGTTCGTTCTGGAGAAGAACAGCGCTCGAGCTTTCTGCTCGAGCGCCGGCCGGGGTGAAAGAAACGGCGGCACTTGCAGCGGCAGGATCAGACGGCATGTGAGCTCCGGCAGGATGAACGGCAACTGAAGAGACGATCGGAGCTGGAGCAGAACAGATCGACATGGCCATGGCAGAGCAAAACAGAGCTGGGCAAGGCGATGGGACAGAGGTTCTGGTAGACGACGGCAGTCGTGGAAAATCGAAGGAACAGAGGAGAGTCGTGCCGGTACCGGAAGCTGAAAAGGAGAAAAGAGAAAAAACAGAGACGACGTGCGGATTTGGGGCTCTGTTAAAAACAGAGCCGTGTTTTAATTTCACAGAGGATTTGAGCTTATCCAAAGGAGTAATCGACGCAAAGAGGACTATCAACTCGATGCCTATAAATAGGAGAAGATTCAGAGAAGAAAAGGAGGCGAAAAAAAAAGAAGGATTTTTGGCGGAGTTTTGGGGCTGTGTTGCTGCTCTGTTTTGAAAAAACAGAGCCTTGTTCCTGGTGTTTGGGCCGTGTTTCTCGTCGGAATTTGGCCGGAAATTGAAGGGAGAGAGAGATAGAGAGAAGGAAAAATCCGATTTTTGCATCTGCTACAGTAATTTTGCAAATTGCTACAGTAACAGACACTCGGGGAAGACGATGAATAGTGATTCGTGAATAGTGTTATGCAATAGTGATTTTTCCGATGCAATTTCTTCTAAATTTGATTTTTCTTTTTAATATGAATAGCTAAATCTTTTGTCAAAGCTAAAGGTGATATTATTTAGTTGATATTTTTACGTCTACAAAGAAGTTTTTAATGCTTATTTGATTGAATGCGATGTTTTGGAAATAGTCATAATCTATACAATTATTTGATTTGTCGTTAACGTAAGGTACGGCGAATGCTTATAATTCCCTGTGATTAGTAGACTATGTTTGTTAATGATAAACTTTCGATCGATATTTTTATGTTAATGGATATGATGAACGTGAATGAAATATCTTCCGATTAGGTCAAATCATTATTTGAATCTAATTGCGTAATTAAGTAGACGTAGAATATTAATGAAATAATTGATCCTTGAAGCTTTGATATCTCTCATCGATTATCTTTTCTATCTTTAATTAGTTTTAATTTAGTTTTTAATCATCATTTTAGTAGTTAGTTAAGTTACAATTTCTTTACAAAATTTCCAGATAAGAACTTTAATTTGCTAAGCTAAGTAGTATTTAAATTAGTTTGGAGTAGAATAATCCTACATCATTCCCTGTGGTTCGACCTCGGACTTACCGAGTATATATTACAATTTATCAACCTATTTTGGGGTTAGACCACCTCACCATATCCATCAAAGTGCGATTCCTCCTTTCAGCAACACCATTTTATTGTGGTGTGCCTGGTACTGTGCATTGTGTGCGATAATACCATGTTCCTTCAGAAATTATGCAAATGATCCAAGTTTTTGTGCACTCTCTATGTACCTGCCATAGTATTCACCTCCTATGTCTGATTGAACAATTTTGATATTCAATCCAGATTGTTTCTCTACCTCTGCCTTATAAGTCTTGAAAGCATCAAATGATTCAGACTTTTCATTTAAGAGATAAAGATACATGTATCGTGTATGATCATCTATAAAGGTAATGAAGTACTTTTGACCATTCAGACATGGAGTACTAAATGGTCCACAAATATCAGTGTGTATAGTGCCTAATTTCTCATCATGCCTCTTAACACCCTTAAAAGACTTGTTAGTCTGCTTTCCCTTTATGCAGTCTATACATGCCTCAAGATCAGTGAAGTCAAGAGTTTTTAAAACTCCTTTCACTAATCGATCGCTTTGAGCGGTCATGGAGATATGGCCCAAGCGCCTATGCCATAACATAGATGAGTTCTTTTTAATAACACTTCATTACGCATACATTATAGATTGTTCAAAGGAAACATGCAAAGTGAGTCTATATAGTCCATCAATCAAAGAACCAGAACCAATGGTGACTGAATCTTTAAGAATCAGAAATGAGGAATTCATAAACTGAAAATTAAAGCCATGAGGTACTAGTCTTGATACAGAAACTTAATTTTTAGAAAAACTTGGAATATAGAAAACTCTTTCTAAATCTCAGGTGTATCCTGTATGGAGAATAATTCTATATGTCCCCACACCTTCAACCTTCGAACACATCTTATTTCCAGAATAGATGTTGTGCTCCACATCATTGGGTTTCTTTAGACTGAGAAACCCCTACATGACAGTAGAAACATGGATTGTGGAATCATAGTCAATCCACTATGTGTTATTATGATGAGAATAACCATAACTAGATTCATAACACACTAAAAACATGAAATTACCTCATTTCTTGGCAAGCCACTTTTGATACTTAGGGCAATTTTTCTTTATGTGTCATTTCTTCTGGCAGAAAAAATATTTGGTTTCCTTGGTGATACTAGTAAACTTCATTGGCACACATTTACCAGCTTTCTTCTTAGAAGCACCATGATTTTCCTTCTTTTGTCCTTTATGAGAAACTAGACGGGCACTCTCTAGCTTCTCTTGCTTAAGTCTCCCATCTTCATGTACACACATACTCAGAAGGTCATTAACTGACCACTGAGTGTTATATGTGTTATAAGAGATCTTGAATGGCCTATATTGTGCAGGCAGGGAGTTCAGAATAAAGTGGACCAAAAAAGTATCATCAATCTTTATTTTCATGTTGTTCAACTGATTAGCAATATCACGCATATGCATGATATACTCTCTCACCCCTTTATCATCTGTTAGCCTCATGGATGACAACTTGGACATTAAGGTGCTAGCTAAGGCTTTATCAGAACTTTTAAATTGAGCTTCAATAGCTTTCAAAAGTTTTTGGGCTGTAGCGTATTCTGGGATGGATCCCTGAATACTTTGATTTATGTGAGTCCTCATGAGCATCATGCTTAAGTGGTTAGACTGCTCCCACTTTTCAAAAGATGCTACATCACTTGGCATACTTTTTCCGTAGTAGTGGTGGGTACATCTATACGAAACGCCAAATTCAAGTTCATAGTGCTAATAGTAAAAGCATCTTTTTCTTCCAATCCTTAAAATTGTCCCCAGACAATAATGGAAGGTGCTGATTAGGGTCAAAAATAAAAGACGGATAAGTTGCAATAAAAGAATAAATACATGCAAACTTTAAAGAAGCAAGAAACAAGAACATAAGTATGAAAATAATCAATGCTAAAATCATGTAGTAAAATTGTAAACCTCCCTTTGGGCAAAGGTTGCAATCTGCATCAAATTACTAAGCCGTATAGAAACAAAAGTTCATTTTGTCTCATGATAAGGCTAGTGAGTTATACAGATAACATTATAGGAAAAAATCCCACACCTTTGGGCATATGGATTCAGCCATGTTAAAATATATAACCCTCAACCCTATCCCACCTCCCTTTGGGGCTGGATGACAGTCTTTATCACATAATCAAAATGTGATGATAGCACAATATTTTTATGTATGTGAATCTATGCACCCCATGGTAGCATTCTATAGGATTCATACATTGACAAATAACTTAGGATGCTTGGGCCATTCCTAAATCATCTCAACGGACGTGGGAACTAAATTTGTGCTATTCACCTTTGTCAAATAATAAAATGAATGCAATTAATTATCAGACAATCATAACAATATCCACATACAAAATTGACTAGGGCATTAATGTTAATTTTGTCATCATGCTTTTGGGACACGGCTAGGGGTTCCATCACCACAAACCACAATGAAAAAATATAGTCCAAAGTCCTTATACATTCCATTTTAAAAAAATTTTGTACAAGTTGAAGCTATAAGCCCTTGTAATAGAAAAATATACATTAATTCTTCATGATTGCATCCGCCTCCAGACATGGTCCTTGAAGTCTGGTGTCGCTTACAATAGGTATAATGTACACTTTCTCTCAAAATTACATAAGTGGTGCGCTCAACAATTTTAAATAGAAAATTGATAAAACATACGATTACAATATAATCCCCTGGCTGGCCCATATCATTAATAAAGCTTTAATCATGATAATTAAAACACATCCATAACATACATGCAATCATACTTGTATAAATTTTTTTTATTAATTTTTTTTATTATTTTTTCCTCGGAATGGACCAAACTGGGTCTAGAGACCCGGTTTGAGCTGTGTCAGCAACTGACACAGTTTAGAGGGTCATCCTCTTCAAGAGGATGCCCTAAATCTTTAGGGTATGAGGCGGCGGCATGGCGTGGGTGCCGCTGCCGCTGCCTTCCTCCTTCGACGGCCAAAGGCCCTCCAATATAAGGGCCGCCCTCCTCGCCACCAAGTTCACCACCCTCCAACGACAAACGAAAGAAGGAGCGGGCGACGACCACGGATTTGCGACGGTGATCGAAACTGCAGGAGTAGCAGCAGCGTCGGCATCAAGGGCGGCGGAGGTTCTCCCACCGCCGTTCGGGGAAGCTCGCCGCCTCCCGAATCTGTGAAAAAATACACCGCCCGACGGCGGCCATCACAGATGTGGCGTGAGACGACGTCAGCGCCGGCCAATGCCCAAAACACGGTGAAGAGGCGGCGCTGGCCAGCGCCTCGCAGGATCTAAGGCAGGGGCGACGGCCGGAAGCCACAGCTCGCCAGAAAAACCCGAAACCGGTGCGCTCTAACAGGTAAAATAAATTTTTTTTTATTCTGATCCATCGTCTGCGGTCATCGACGCAGTTGCCATGGTGGTCGAAAGGGCCGCCCTTTTATTACCTTTCACGACGATGCCGGCGGCGGCCAAAAGCTGCCTTTTTTTAAGCCGCCGCCAAACTGTGCGAACAAATCTGGAGGGCCGGCACAGCGGCGGCGTTGCCCAGAGACCAACGCCTCGGCTGCGGCGGCTCTAGCCAGTGCGTCTGCTCCGGCCAGCAGTTCGACGGCTGTCCGGCGCGTTTGCCCTAGTTTACTCGTGATACCAATTGATAGAACTTAATGCAAAAGATTTAGGCCATTAGAACCTTCAAAGGAGTCTTCCTGATAATCTTCTGCTAATCTTCTTCAACCACCAATGAGTTTAGAATTTGGTTGAGAGTAATCTTACTTAAGACACCGTATTAGGATGGCTAATGGTGTATTTATAACTAAACCAAGACACCATTGTTAAGAACCCTCGAATCCTGACCGTCTATCCATAGATCATCTAATGGTTCGGATCTGCCACTTAAAATCACAACTTAATGGGTATTATGACTCAGGCCAATTACCCAGACAGTCTAAAAGCCCAAAAAAGTGTCAATTGAGATAGTTGGACCACTTTATATTTTATTACAAAAACAAACTTAACAATATACCCTCCAATTTAGTTCATTTTGAAAACCAAATAAGACATTAATGGAGGGAGTATCGAAGCCTCGATCAGAGATCTCCGGTATGTTCAACTTCTCTTGTTTCAGCTTGCAAACAGCATCCTAGTGGGTCTCCTATGCGAATCATATTCATATCCCATTTCCGCATGCGAAGTAACAGCAATGGGGCATATGATAACAAAAGAAACCAGTTGCCTTAAAAGCTCAGGTTGCCAAGGATAAGCCCAACAATGGTTATAAACCCGCAACGAACAAACTAGCACCTTCCTTGTGAAAACACTCCTTACACCCATTGCGTGGGGAGCCATTGAGGAACGGGCCCAACAGTGATTCTTAGCCCAATATATTACCACACTATATGACTCTTATCAAATTATCCAACAGACAGTTATAATCATATCAAATCAAATACTATGGTAATATTTGTACCAAAGAAATATAATAAGGTAATATCATGAACGAGATGAACTAGCGTAGCTGCATCCCTGGATCTGAGGATTATCAAGTTTCTTTTTTTTTTATAGACAGGATAACTAGCGTAGCTGCATCCCTGGATCTGAGGATTATCAAGTTTCTTTTTTTTTATAGACAGGATAACTAACTTCAAACACCTATACATTTTCCATTCTTAGTAATCATTTTCACCAGCATGCAGCAATACCCGAGCGCCATAAATATAGAAATAGGAATCAAACAGGAGCAACACTAATAGGCTACGAAATGCTAATTACAGTAATGGTGCACAGAGCAGGACAGGTACAAAGTACACCTTAAAGAGTACTGTGCATCATATTTCTTTACAGAACAAGAGGAAAAGGGAGAGAGGCATTAATCTAGACATTAAATTCTGGAAGCTATCAACGGCGTGTTGTTCTGCAGATAAGCAGCAGCAGCTGCCACACCACTTCCTAGCTTAACTGGGTAACCCACGTCTTTGAGAACCATCTCCACTCCACTTAAACACCCCAGCAATTGAAGCTGCACAGATCAATAAAAGGCAGTGGTCAATGACTCAATACCTTATGTCAACTAAATAATGAACACACAATGATTCAATTTTTTAGGTCATGTTAATTTATCAACTTGTATTAAGATTTTGATCAGATGGTAAGAGGTGGAATAACATGCCTCATTAAGGTTGCCCAGATGCCCAATTCTGAACACCTTGCCTGCGACCTTATTCAACCCCAAGCCCAAGCTGAGATTGTATCTCTTCCACGCCCTCCTCACAATTTCTGAACTGTCAATGTAAGGAGGAACAACCACAGCTGTAACAGTGTCACTGAACCATTCCTCCTTCTGCGTGCAGTTCTTCAAGCCCCAAGCTTCAACGGCATGCCTGCCCATGTCAAATTTGTTACCTTTCTTCCATAGTGATTCTTGCACAGAAAATACACAGCAACATTACATATAAATATACCTTGTGGCTTTTGCCAAGCGGGTGTGCCTGGCGATTACATTATCCAATCCTTCCTCAAATATAAGATCAAGAGCTGCTCTCAGGCCATATAATAGTTGGATAGAAGGGGTGTAGGGCCAATAACTTCCTAGTTTGTAAAACTTCAAGTAGTCATTCCAATCAAAGAAGACCCTGAATGATTTAGCTGTCTTGGAAGCTTCAAGTGCCTTTGGGCTTGCACATACTATACCCATTCCAGTTGGAAGAGACAGGGCTTTCTGAGAACCAGTCAAGGCCACATCAACTCCCCATTCATCCATACGGAAATCCAATGCACATATGGATGAAACTCCATCTACCAGAAACAATGCTGGATGCCTGTAGTCATCTGTGAATCATATTTATACGTGAGTAATGCACATTATAACGTGAATTACAGCCGTATTAGCATAGTTTATGTTAGAATATAAAGTAAACAAATAAGATCTGCGTTTCTTAACAGCTCAAATTATGGGAAACGTAGTTATCTCATATGGTAAAAAAGCCAGGTTCTGAGAGGTCGTGTTCCAGTCTCGCCTTATGTTACACGTGACGCCCTTGCTAGATGCTTGGACGTGTGGAGAATGTTGGAATATAGCATGGGGATATAAGATTTTCATTTTCTAACAGTTCGAGCTTTTGCGAAACTTAGTTATCTAACAGTCAAGATAAAAAGGATGAACTTACCAAGAATTTTCCTTACAGTTGCTAAGTTGTTGGTAACCCCTGTTGCAGTCTCATTATGGACAATACAAATGGCCTTGATTGTATGTGCAGTGTCTGCTGCAAGTTTTGATGCAAGAATGTCAAGATTGGCACCCTGACCCCAATCGCTCTCAACGACATCCACATTAAAACCCAGGCGTGTCTGCTGATCAATCCAGAGAAGGCTGAATTGGCCGATCAAGAACGAGACAGTTCGATCTCCAGGGGATAAAGTGTTTGTCAATGCACTTTCCCAAGCACCAGTACCTGGACCACCATGAACATGCTCATTTCAATCAAATAGTAAAAGTTTAGAAGCTAAAAAGGACCAATGTGTTATGCAAAGACAACTGAATTATGGAGTTTACCAGTGGTGGGAATCAGGAATGGGGTTCCGGAAGTGGTTTTGAAGATCTCCTTGACGTCCTCGAGGAGAGTTTTGGTCATAGCAGGGATTGCGGGGGAGCGGTAATCCTCATTGTTTCGGTTCATGGCACGGATAACAGGCTCCGGGATGTTGACAGGTCCTGGCACGAAGAGGTGATTCCTCCCTGGTCCATAGACGTAGTCCATTTCTGCCTTCGGAGATTAATTCAGCAAAATAGAACTCGGCAACTGTTGATCCTTAAAAAGGCAGCCCACCTACAAAACCCCATCGCTTATCACAATTGTCGTCTTCTCTTAGTTCTAACATGCTCAAGAGATAAAGGCAACGGCACGTAAAAGAGAATGAACAGCCTGATTACTGTTACGAAACTTCAACAAGCGTTAAGGTAGAGTAATGTTTTAGTTGTCTCTAGTTTCCAAATAGAATTATCCACAAAATTTACATTAAAACATGAATGCAGAACATCAATTCAGTCTAGTTGCCCCATAGTTCAATAGTAGAACAACAAGCTTTTGTCGTGGCCAAAGAAATGAATTTCCATGTCCGGGCCCTGTTTATATGCGTCTAGAGCACGCTCCTACACGTGAGCCAGTGGATCAAGATCCAATGGTTCATGTTGTGCCGCGTGCGACATGATGGATAATTTCCATATTTACAACAATAAAAAAGGTTTACCTGGATAATATATACTGTAACAAGGAAAACACATGAACACTTATACTTTCAGGATTGGCACAATCATTTTACCTACGAAAGCATAGCTTTCAACTGCCAGCCCAATCGTGCTATGAAGGTGAAAAAAAAAAAAAAAAAGAATTCCATGTGGCGACTATGAAGGTCGGTTTTTAGTTAACCGGGAGGACTACCCAGGGTACTCTAAGCAAGCAAAAACTGAAGTTTAGAAGACGGGCGTAGCTGTATGACACTGATATATCAAGTGAGCTAAATTACTTGAATGATTGCAATTAAGGAATAGTCATTGAAAAGCATCAATAATAAACTTGATAGTATATGTATAATTAGAATCACCTTTTAGGATAGAAGACCCAACAAAGTGAGCGGTGAGCTCCTCTGAGCAGCTCCAACTTTGGTGGATGAAGGAAAGATGAGTGAGCCAAGTGATTTAAAGGCGGCCCAGAATCCAGTGACAAAGGGCCGAGGTCGACCACCTAAACTTCCCACGTGGCAGATAAGGATCCTTGGCAGAAATCATGCGGACCAGGATCAACCATGACAATGGAAAGAAATTGATAAATACTACTAAATAACATTTGGAAGAGGAAAAAGATGGTGTAAAGGATGTTGTCTCAAAGGTTCAAAAATTAAGAAAATTTGAGGAGTTATAGTATTATAAGTGGCTGGGAAGGATGGGGATGAAACAAGGGGAAGAGAGCGAGATAGCATTCGATGGATAACGGTCTTGCAGCCACAGCCTAGGTTCAGCTCACAAAGACAAAGCCACCCACGTAAACTTTGTTGTTTCCCTTTTCTTCCTTATCATTTTTTATTTTCTTCTACACGTTGTTTTGGCATTTTGGCAGTTATAAGGCCCACGAGAATTCATTGCAAAGCAGCCAATTGTTTGTCATGAGCAAGAGGTTCAGAAACCAGTAGCTACAAGAATGAAGTTGTAGCTTCACTAGCTAGGGGCCTCCAAAATTAAGCGTTTAGGGCATGAATTTTTAGTAAGCATCGAGCTTCTGGTATAAGCCACAACAAGATGCAAAAAGGAACGAGGCCACTTCGACGAGGAGACACTTGAACTTTAAAACTGCCTCTTGGACCCCAAGTGAAATTTAACGTTTTTTGAGTTTTTTTATGAGACCCATTTATATGAGAGCATGAGACGGCTGTTGAATTTTGATCCGAGGGTGCTCCTTCATATAGGGGTAGACATATGCTTATCTGGGGCAGCATTGGATCTCAATCCCACGGCTATGACTTAAACTAGGCTCATATAAGTAGTATGGGATCGGTCTCATTTAAACTTGTCAGTTTCCTTATACAACGTTTATCGAGTCTTCGGATAGACATTAATGCAACGGTTTACCACAAACGGAAAATAATAGATGAATTTTTCAAAAAACGTGCATTTAACAATATCATGGGCAATCTTCGAATGAACTAGCCCTGTAAGGACTATTTAATTATTACTATGCTAGTACAAGTATGTCATTTAAACCATCCAGTTAATTAACTTTAAAAACATTTCACTTCGGCAGATGCTAAGCTTAGGAGAAGTTGTGCGTGAGATACCTTACGGGCTGTACTTTAATCTCATCATCCGAAGAAAGTATGGACAATACTCCAATGTGCCAAGGCGTCTCGCCCATCAATAACCAAGATTGATGGCGCACATACTTTACGTGTGCACTCAACTGTTTTGGTGTCAAACAGTTGGAATGCACATATTACGTCAATTTTAGAGATCGACGGTTCCTTGTGTCCCTAGCATAAAGCCGCCGCGAACAGGCTGTTAGCACCCAATAACTTCTCCATCATCTGTTACGCTGGTTTGATGGACATTATGTTGCGGTTACCTATTCAAAAAACTTAAGTTTCGTGTTGTGATTTCTGTTTATAATCTAATATATCTACACAAAAAGTATCTTCATGACCCATCTGTGATGGATACTCTTAGTATAGGACAAGAGAAGACTGGAACAATAAAAATGTGTCATAGAAAAACTCGAGTTTTTCTCTTGCCACTAAATATCCGAGATTGAATAATTCTATGGACTCAGCAATATCTTATAAGCAGAATCGTCATATCTCCTGCCTACACCCTGCAGGCCCAACTACTTGACTAGTTCTTTTGTTTGTTCAAGCACAATTTAACTAGTCCAGCTAGCGAGTAGTGGCGTCGTTATTTTCAGTTGAACGAATAGAGCCCAATGTCTACCACCCCTCACTAATCCCCCCCCCCGTTCGTCACTCGCGGGGTAAAGAAAGCCAACAATAGGGGTTGACTCGATCCTTGTCGTCGAACAGCCTCAGAATAGGAATTAGATACTCCAATCTCCGTCCCGTCCAAACAAGAAAATCCAAGCCAAGCCCGACGGGAGTCGTCGCCGGCTGAGTCTTGGCAATAATAACTCGTTAGTCGATACCACCGCTCCTTCTCCTCGACTCCTCGTCCTTCCTTCTTCTCCTCTTCTGCACCACTGCAGATCTTACCTCTGTGCTTCCACAACTCCTTCTGGGGCCATCCAACATGAAGGGCGCCCCAGTTGACGCGTCTCCCGCCTTCTCGGACCTTCTCTCCCAGCTCCTCCACACCGTCTGTGATATCTCCTCCACGACCACCTGCTCCTCCTCACCGTCCGACCACCCTAAGACTGTCGTCCAGTTTGCGGCTTTTGTTGGAAAGTTGGCGCCTATCTTTGACGAGATGAGAGGCAACGATGTTATGGACACGCCCCCCATGCGAAGGGCTCTGGGGTCGCTGGAATCTGAGCTCAAGCGAGGTCGACTCCTTCTGGAAAGCCCTCTCAGCTCATGTAGCAGAGCTCCTGCTGGTGGGATTGAGGATGCCATACACGATATCGGCCGGTGTCTGGGTCTGGTCCTGCTTGCGAGCTTGGATATATCGCCCGAAATCAAGGAAAAGATTGGAGCTTTGCACAAGGAGATGATCAACGCAAGTTTTGATCAGTTGGATCCAGAGTCGTCAGCTCAAGCTTCAGAGATTGAAGAGGGAGACTGCTTTCTCAGTACTGAAGATATTGTTTTGGTGCTCAAGAGTGCTTCTGAGGAGAAATTGGGTGCAGCCCTTTCGGAGTTGAGCAGATTAATTAGAGATAATCTGCTTTCCAACGAATGGGTAATTTTTAAAACTGTCATTCCAATTTTGCTGAACCGAATGGGTTCAGCTAAGCATGACAGTAGACTGGCTATTATTGTTCTTCTCAAAACTTTGGCCTCTCAAAGCGATCAAAACAAGGTAGGTTTCCTCTATTATCTTTGAGACTGAAAAAGCACAATGGTCTTTGTTTGAGTATTTGTCTTCAATTGTTCCCTTCACTAGAAATTACATTTGCGCATTGGAGTCTCTTGTTCTTACAAGTGCAGTGTAGTGTAAAAGAGTATGTCAGACATTGGGTATTTGTCTACAATTGTTCGCTCTTTGACACGGGATGCTGAAGAGCGAAGGGAAGCAGTAGGGTTGTTGTTAGACCTATCACACATTCAGAGAGTTAGACAAAGACTTGGAAAAATTCAGGGATGTATCGTGATGTTAGTATCTACTCTTAACGGTGAGGACTCTTCTGCTTCAAGTGACGCAGAGGAGTTGTTGACAGCTTTATCCACCAACACCCAAAATATTCTTCACATGGCTGAGGCAGGGTATTTCAAACCTCTAGTCCAGCATCTAGAAAATGGTAAAATGTTCGTCAATTTCAAATAAGTTTTACTCTCAACTATATGTGGCTTCTCAGATTGCTAGACATTTTCATCATCATACGCCTTATCCCAGCTATAAAGAAAGATCATTTCGAGTTTTTTTTTCTTTGTTTTGCTCTATAGGTTGATTATGATGATAACGAATATGCCTAAAAATCTCTTCCCAGGGTCTGACATGAACAAGATTCTAATGGCAACTGCCCTTTCAAGAATGGAGCTCACTGATCAAAGCAAAGCCATTCTTGGTGAAGATGGAGCAATTGAAACCCTGGTAAAAATGTTCCAGTCGGGAAAGCTTGAAGCAAAGCTCTCTTCCTTATCTGCTTTGCAGAATCTATCAACCCTGAAAGAAAATGTCCAACGACTGATCACTACGAGAATTGTTTCTGCTCTTCTCCAACTCCTTTTCTCTGTAACTTCCATTCTCATGACACTCAGAGAACCTGCCTCTGCCATACTAGCAAGCATAGCGCAGTCTGAGCTAATGCTCATAAACCAAGATATTGCTCAACAGATGCTCTCTCTTCTCAACCTGTCAAGTCCGGTAGTGCAATATCACCTGCTAAGAGCTCTCAGCAGTGTAGTCAGACACCCACGTGCATCAAAATTGAGAGGTAAAATGAGAGAAAGTGGTGCAATTCAGCTCCTCCTTCCTTTCCTAACTGATACAAGAGCTGAAACTCGGACAGTGGCCTTGACCTTTCTGTTCAACCTCTTGAAAGATAAATCTGAGGATTTAATTGAACAGTTAGGAGAGGCTCATCTCATTATCATCACCAGGATTATCTCATCTGCTACTTCAGAGTATGAAAAGGCTGCTGCAGTTGGAGTAATTAGCAATATACCAATCAATGACAAGAAAGTTACAGACATTCTGAGGAGGGCAGACTTACTTCCTACTCTGATTGCACTTGTAGCGACATTAGGCCCCTCACCTGCAGCAGAAACCAGAACTTGGTTGCTGGAAAACATTGCAGGCTTGCTAGTTCGGTTTACAATTTCTTCTGATAAGAAGCTGCAGCGTTACTCAGCAGAAGCTGGAATAGTCCCTTGCCTGCTCCAGTTACTTTCTAGTGGGTCCCATATTGCAAAAGCCACAGTAGCTACTGCACTAGCTCAAATGTCTCAGAATACATTATCTCTAAGCAAGGCGAAATCTTCCAAATGGATTTGTATTCCACCTTCCTCAGATGCATATTGTGAAGTTCATGATGGCTACTGTTCTGTCAGAAGTACATTTTGTCTGGTTAAGGCCGGAGCAATCTCACCATTGATTCAAATAATAGAAGGCAAGGAAAGGGAGGCCGATGAGGCAGCTCTGGGTGCTCTGTCTACTCTCTTGCAGGACGGGATATATGAAAACGGGAGCAAGGCTATAGAAAAAGCATCGGGCTTGCAGGCTATAGTAAGAATTCTTGAATTGGGTAGCGGGAAGGCTGTTGAGAAAGCTATCTGGATGTTAGAAAGGATTTTCCGGGTTGAGACCCATAGGTCGCATTATGGAGAGTCTGCACAGGTGCTTCTAATCGATCTTGCGCAAAGGAACGATCCAATACTGAAACCAATGATCGCTAAGGTACTAGCTCATCTTCAGCTTCTGCAGATGCAATCAAGCTACTTCTAAGAGACTTCCCGACCCCATTGTACATGGTCAAACCATAAATATTGTTTGCAGCTTAATATTCAACATACTTTCCTTGTAAACATGATTTTGTTAGTAAAATCTGGCCAATTGATAACGATACGCAAATACCTTTTTTGTTAACATGGTCAAAGGTTTACAATTAGTCATTGTAATCTTGTTGCATTATCTTCATTTGTTAGGGGAGGACATAAATCCCACCCTGTAAATCCTCTCTGATGCAGTTAAAAAAGACTATGCTAGGTAACCTCTATTTTTATTGTGGCTTGCATCAAGAAAACTGATCTGTCATAACATTGGATTTTTAGATAAGTAAAATTTGTTGATGCTTTAATTTCATCGCTTTCACAATAAGCATTGAACCCTTTACCAATAAATCCCAAGCTCCCTATCTGGAATAGTGTACAAACCATTAATGAAATTAGTGACAATTATTCTCTCCAGCAGTAATCATTTTCTGCCCATGTGTTACCTTGGGGTCCCTCGCCTTCAAGGTCTACTAGCATTTAGGAATTGCTTCAACTATTATTAGGGGCAACTTCATGTTTATTTATGTTTAAAGGCGAAATCTTCCAAATGGATTTGTATTCCACCTTCCTCAGATGCATATTGTGAAGTTCATGATGGCTACTGTTCTGTCAGAAGTACATTTTGTCTGGTTAAGGCCGGAGCAATCTCACCATTGGTTCAAATAATAGAAGGCAAGGAAAGGGAAACCGATGAGGCAGCTCTGGGTGCTCTGTCTACTCTCTTGCAGGACGGGATATATGAAAACGGGAGCAAGGCTATAGAAAAAGCATCGAGCTTGCAGGCTATAGTAAGAATTCTTGAATTGGGTAGCGGGAAGGCTGTTGAGAAAGCTATCTGGATGTTAGAAAGGATTTTCCGGGTTGAGACCCATAGGTCGCATTATGGAGAGTCTGCACAGGTGCTTCTAATCGATCTTGCGCAAAGGAACGATCCAATACTGAAACCAATGATCGCTAACGTACTAGCTCATCTTCAGCTTCTGCAGATGCAATCAAGCTACTTCTAAGAGACTTCCCGACCCCATTGTACATGGTCAAACCATAAATATTGTTTGCAGCTTAATATTCAGCATACTTTCCTTGTAAACATGATTTTGTTAGTAAAATCTGGCCAATTGATAACGATACGCAAATACCTTTTTCGTTAACATGGTCAAAGTTTTTACAATTAGTCAATGTAATCTTGTTGCATTATCTTCATTTGTTCGGGGAGGACATAAATCCCACCCTGTAAATCCTCCCTGATGCAGTTAAAAAAGACTATGCTAGGTAACCTCTATTTTATTGTGGCTTGCATCAAGAAAACTGATCTGTCATAACATTGGATTTTTAGATAAGTAAAATTTGTTGATGCTTTAATTTCATCGCTTTCACAATAAGCATTGAACCCTTTACCAATAAATCCCAAGCTCCCTATCTGGAACAGTGTACAAACCATTAATGAAATTAGTGACAATTATTCTCTCCAGCAATAATCATTTTCTGCCCATGTGTTATGACCTTGGGGTCCCTCGCCTTCAAGGTCTACTAGCATTTAGGAATTGCTTCAACTATTATTAGGGGCAACTTCATGTTTATTTATGTTTAAAGGTATCAGGCTCTAGGAACCTTTAATCAATCTTGCGCAAAGGAACGATCCAATACTGAAACCAATGATCGCTAACGTACTAGCTCATCTTCAGCTTCTGCAGATGCAATCAAGCTACTTCTAAGAGACTTCCCGACCCCATTGTACATGGTCAAACCATAAATATTGTTTGCAGCTTAATATTCAGCATACTTTCCTTGTAAACATGATTTTGTTAGTAAAATCTGGCCAATTGATAACGATACGCAAATACCTTTTTCGTTAACATGGTCAAAGTTTTTACAATTAGTCAATGTAATCTTGTTGCATTATCTTCATTTGTTAGGGGAGGACATAAATCCCACCCTGTAAATCCTCCCTGATGCAGTTAAAAAAGACTATGCTAGGTAATCTCTATTTTATTGTGGCTTGAATCTGAAAACCATAAATATTGTCTGCAGCTTAATATTCAGCATACTTTCCTTGTAAACATGATTTTGTTAGTAAAATCTGGCCAATTGATAACGATACGCAAATACCTTTTTTGTTAACATGGTCAAAGTTTTTACAATTAGTCAATGTAATCTTGTTGCATTATCTTCATTTGTTAGGGGAGGACATAAATCTGATGCAGTTAAAAAAGACTATGCTAGGTAACCTCTATTTTATTGTGGCTTGCATCAAGAAAACTGATCTGTCATAACATTGGATTTTTAGATAAGTAAAATTTGTTGATGCTTTAATTTCATCGCTTTCACAATAAGCATTGAACCCTTTACCAATAAATCCCAAGCTCCCTATCTGGAACAGTGTACAAACCATTAATGAAATTAGTGACAATTATTCTCTCCAGCAATAATCATTTTCTGCCCATGTGTTATGACCTTGGGGTCCCTCGCCTTCAAGGTCTACTAGCATTTAGGAATTGCTTCAACTATTATTAGGGGCAACTTCATGTTTATTTATGTTTAAAGGTATCAGGCTCTAGGATAATGTTAGGCCCATTACTATTAAAAGTCTGAGTCTATTCTGATTAAGGTTCTACAGAGTCTATAATATGCAAGGCTTCTACTCATTATGCAATTATCAATCATGAGTTGATAAATCCATATATTAGAGTTATTTAACTTAAAGTTTCTTCCGGTTTTCTAAACCATAATGTGTACTTCCCTTTCACCTAGGATTTTATCTGAAGTGTAGATCTGTTGGTCTACATCAGCCTATCTCAATAACTCTTCATTACATGACCTTCATAGATAAAGCCGCAGCTAGCCAACTAAAAAATTATCCATGTCCATAAACTTCGACAGACACCCAGACAAGTCTTTCAACTGCCATATCTGAAAATACAAGCCTTCCAGTAAATTATTGCTGACTTTTTGTCTCCAAAAAATAGAATGTTTCCTTAATACACAGGAACAATTGGAAATTAAAAAATGGCAAAACTACAAAGAGGATAAGGTACCTTTGTTAAAAAAACATTTACTGACTGCTGAAAATTTTCAACTGGTTTCTGGCATCGGAAACAACTTCTCTATCATCCTATTTGAAAGTATCCTGTAGGGATCCAATTCCTTGCGCAACTTATTGTATGCATCCACAGGGAAACGCTTCCTCATCCTTGCCTGGAGTGCTGCAAGTTCCTCCTTGTCCTTAGGCACCTGCATCATTGAAGCACATCCACTCAACAAAAGAGCAGAAGAGGCACTCTAATCCACTTATCCACTTAATTATATAGAACAAAAGCCATCCAGTCGATTCCAGGATTACAAGTCGTTCTTCACATTCAATTTGAGGACAATCATGAGCAGTAACTATTCCCATTGTCATTAATAGAGAAAGAATTATACAATAAAACCACCTAATGCCAACATTAAGCCTTCCATGTACATAGAGAGGATGTTGAACAAATACTCCCTCCGTCCTGAAAGGCCACATCCTAAAAAAGTGGGTAGCATATAATGTGATTTCATACCTCAATCTTTGCCCAATGCTCAAAAGCAGAATACTCATCCCACAGTTGACTTTGTGTTAAATGCCTATAATGAAAGAACTCATCTGTTATCTCCTTCCTTTGCCTAGCATCAGTGGTTGGCAAGTACATTATTATACCCACCTGACAAACAAATGTGAAAAGGTATGTTTATACCACAACAAAAAAGAAATCAATTCATCCTATAAATGCTCAGAAAAAACTTATAAAATTCATTTCATAGTAAGATTTAAGTTTAAAAGGTCCATTCATTTCAAATATAGAAAAGTCATGTCGATTAGTGTCATCACACATTTGTTCATAATTCCGTTCAAAGCCAATCGATCTAAATAATTCATTGCATTGTTATCATTTTAACCAAAACTATGCCTTGTTGGGGCTAATGTAAAGTGAACTTTGAAATGGATACAAACTTGACCTTTAATGATAGAAACATTGGCAGAATTAGAGACCCATCAGTATTCCACAGAGAGAAAAAAAGAATATCAAGAACCAAACGAAGAAAGATACTACATCAAAATTTGGCATGAAAGAATCCTGACATATCATTTCAAATTGTCCTTAAATTTAAAAGAATAAAACTAGAAAAACTTACAACTTGTGAAGCTTTGTACAAAAAAAAAATACTTAAGAAACTTATACAAGACTGAAAGAATTAATACGCCTGTCAAATATTCAACAGCTATAACATCTGTGTGTTAATAGTAACAAAACATAGCAGTCATGAGGATGGATGAAGTTGGTTACCCATGAAAAAATGTCATCATCACAACTGCTGGAAGCAGGGCTCATAAGACTCTGGCTGCGAGCTGTCCAACGCTGCTCGATAGGAGCAGGCGCAGGAATCCCTTCAGTTTCTATGAGCTTCTTTAATTCTTCAAGGTAATTTAAATCCTTCATGCTTGGTTTAGACAATGTTCCAGCAGGGAAACAAGTCTCTGATACCCATTGCTGGCCACCACAATCAAAGCCCAAAATTTCGTCACTCCATCCCACCCTGTATCCTTCTGATTTCCTCCAGTACTCGGCTTCAGCTTGATTTACTTTGATCACATGGTCCTTATTGAGTGAATCAAGTGCAAGAAGCTTGTCTCTCAACTCTGTAAATGATAGTTCGTTTATATCTGGCTCATTTCTGGAACCATTGCCACTTGCTCCTTCCGGTCTAAAACAAATATTTGATCAGATATTAAAGGTAAAATAAATTCTCTTTGTGACATCATTACATAGAAAAGAACAGCAAGTTTTTTTGGCTGCTACCTGTACTTGTTAAGAGATTCACGATAGAGGTCCCGAACATGCTGAAGTGCTTCATCATTAGTGTACTTGGGTTTGAACTTTGGCGGGCCCTTCCACTTCGGAAGTGGATTGCATTTAACCACCACTACAGTGTCTGTATATGGGATCCACAAATACTTTACATGCTTGTTTTCAGCAAGCCATTTTCTATAGAGAGATCAAAAGGAACAAGGTAAATCGAATTGATCATACAACATACATTATCAGAGAAAACTGAGGGAAAAGAGAAGAAGGGCAGTGATTACTTGTGATTTTTCTTGATCTCTTTGACGTTGGATACTGCAGTGTGCTCCACAAGCTCATGTCTCTCAACACATTGAAGGGTCACTTCAGCAACCACTCCGAGCCCGCCAAGACCACATCGAGCTAAGTAAAATAGTTCAGGGTCTTTTTCCTTAGATACCTCGATCGTCCCCTTGCCCGGAGTGACCAGTTTCATGCTTAGGACCTGCTCGTCAATAGGGGGCAATCTTGCGCCCGTGCCATGCGCCCCAACCTGAACAACCACTGATCTGATCCAATCATCATCCAAAAACAGCAATCCCAAGCCAATTACATATCATCATTTTGATTCTATGTAGGGAGAAAAAAACTTCAATTTTGTCGTACCTGGATGATCCCACCAATCTGCTGCTCCCTAATGGACGCAAAATTCTGCAAAGTAAGACCGTGCTCCTTGATGGCGTCGACGAGCTGGGAAACTCGAATGCCGGCCTGAACCCTAACCTGCTTCTTCACCGGGTCGACGTCAAGCACCTTATCCATGAGCGCCAGGTTCACCATCCCCGTTCGCAGGAGGCCGATCCCATTGGGCGACAAGCCGGAACCAACAGGGCGGATCTTCTGCCGCTTCTGATGCGCATCGGCGACGACCTTCTCGAGCTCTTCGAGAGACTCAGGCTGTAGGAAGACGCGGGTCTGGACCTCGTGGGGTGCCGCTCCAGTTGGAGACGGTGTGGAGGTCGTCGGGGAGAGGGGCGTAGCGGAAGAGCTGGGCCTTCTTGTGCTTGGCGTCGTCCGGGAAGGGGAAAGAGTAGTAGGTGGCGGCGCCGCAGCCGAGCAGGAGGGCGAAGTAGCCCAAGTACTTGCGGAACTCGGCATCGGAGGACGAAGACGAAGAGGAGGAGGAGAAATGGCGGAGGAGGAGAGGGCCGAGGAGGGTTAGGGCCATGGGTGAAGGCGGTTAGGGTTTGGAGGTGGGGGAGGGCGGAGGGGCAAGCGGTGCGGCTGCCGTGTCGGGCGAGATGGAGAGCCCGAAACATCTGCGCGAGGCGAGGTTTCGGGCGGGGTGCGCTGAACTCGTGAGTCGTGAGTGGATTCACTGGAACTTAAGGGAGTGGAGCTGGCTCTTTATTTTTGTGGGCAACAGGGGGCTACCGATTGGTCGTAATTAAACAAGTGATACTACTAACACTTGTATCTTCTACTGATACAAGGGATGTTACTTGAGACCGCTGATATAGGAGACCTGCAATATAAAACCTGTTTGGATTAGCTTATTTTAGAAATCGATGAAATGTAACTTGAGGCTGTATAAAAGTAATGAAATTTGAGGTGCCTGCCAATGAGGCTACCTTTTTCCATGAGAATGTGTCAACTCAATACAAAGGTTCCTATTAATAAGTTGACCAAAAAAAAGTTCGTATGAATATGGAAAATGAAATGATCGTGATGTTGCACTTTGACAGTTAGGACGAGCTCTTCTAAAAAGATGACAGTTAAGAACACCAATGTTTTTTTTTTTGGTAAAAGTCACTAGAATACAGTTATCCATACTTAGCAAATCGCATGTACGAGTAGAAGTCTACATTTCTTTAGCAAAGTAGGAGTCTTCTTAGAAAAATGTATACACTTGACGGCCTGTTGAGCTACCTATTTGGCCTCCATGTGTACAACATGTCTTCTGAATTCTTATAGTCTTATCACTGTTACAAAAAAAATAATACTCCAGGAGTAGTACTCCGTAATCTTATCACCGCAGATAATGTCACCTTCTGCGCTGTCATGGAATTGGAGAAATGATCCACTAGAACTGTTCTACCACGTGGCTTATAGATAGGTCCAGACACTTTGACAAATACAATAATAGTAAAATGACAAATATTGTAAAATGCGTTAATCATCCAATGGGCCTATCTACCGGCTGTCCCGGGTTCTACTGGATAATTTCTCCCGAAATTGGGATTCTGTGAAATTCCATGGAGCAAATCCCAAGTTCCAAATATGAAGAGCGGGGAAAATATTTTTCTTGAGCAGCCATTGGATCGTTTTGTTCTCCCTGACTTGGGGATTTGTCTTTCGCTGGAGTCGTGCGTGTTGGATCCTGGAAAACGCCAAAATATTTCCCCAGAAGCAAACAAGGGAAAAAAGAGAGAAAAACGCGGACGGAAAGCCAGAGTCGCCGAATCTTCGAGGAGATGCCACTCAGCGCAGGATAAGGAAGAGAAGGAAAATCGACATGAGCAGCACTGAACGAGTCGAATTCCGATATGGTTTTTTCACAGGACAATCTCAAGGGCTTTGTTCTGGCTCTTGTCTCCAGCGGTTTCATCGGAGCCAGCTTCATCATTAAGAAGAAGGGCCTCGGACGGGCTGCTTCTTCTGGTCCTCGCGCCGGTACTGCTTCCCCTGCCAGCGTTTTCCTTCTCCTTCTCCTTTTCCTTCTTGTGTTAAATTAGCTTCTTAGTTATCAATCTCTTTTGTTTAACCATTGAAATTACACTCCTTCAAAGTTCACAAAAGTTGATCGTCGGCCCAATCCTTCCTAGGATTCTAAGTGTGCTCAACATGTATTATATAAAATCGGTTGTAAGTGAACTCTTTTTCCTTTGGCCAACAGTTGTAGTTTAACTCTAACAGCAGAAGTTGGATGGGTTTCTCTCAGATACAGTCCTTCAAACTTCAATTCTTCCTCATAAGTTATGACCGTTTATCTAAGCCATTGTAAACAATAGTGCCAGAACTTTAACTTGGTGAACCAATCATTGTCCATTCCTTATATACTTTAGCCTCGTTTTTTATTTTATTTTTAATCTTGAAATTGTCAGAGCAGTAGAAGTAATTCTATTATTCTAGAATGTGCAAAATTAATTTTTAAACAAAAAAATTGTAGCCTCAAATTTTAGGCTGGCTACTTTCTCAGTTTCTATTTTTCATCATATGTTTTTAAACATGTTTGTTCCCACTGGGCAATTACTGCAGGCTTCGGCGGGTATACCTATTTGCTGGAACCTCTCTGGTGGACAGGAATGGTCACCAGTAAGTTCGTCTTCTATATGTATCTGAATCTAATTGCAGAAAAATTTGATCATCTCTTCTTCTATTGCATCTTCATATGACCTTTCACCCTCAGTGATTGTGGGAGAAGTTGCCAACTTTGTAGCATATGCGTTTGCCCCAGCAGTTCTTGTGACACCTCTCGGTGCATTAAGTATCATTGTTAGGTAAGCATGCAGTTATGAATTATGCTTTTCTAAATTTGTTTTTCGTCTTTACCGAAAGAAAAAAGCAGCTACTAATACCTCATTGGCTATTACTTGTAACTTGGATGCAAATGGCAGTGCCGTGTTGGCTCATTTTATTTTAACGAAAAATTACACAGCCCTAGGAATTTTGGGTTGTGTTATGTGCATTGCTGGTTCCGTTGTAGTCGTCATCCATGCGCCACAAGAGAGATCGATTAATTCGGTACAGCAGTTATGGATTATGGCAACTCAGCCAGGTTGGAGCAAACACTCTTTCTCCTTCATGTTTTTTTTTCAATTCAAGAATATTTCAATGACAAATTCTAATAGTCAAAACCTTGGTGAATATTTCAGCTTTTTTGCTCTATGTGGCATCAGTGACGGTGTTGGTTTTTGTGCTAGTCTTCCATTTTGCTCCTCTATATGGGCACTCAAATGTATTAGTATTTACGGGCATTTGTTCATTGATGGGCTCCCTCTCAGTAATTGTTTTCTTATATCCTTTACTTTTCCTCCATTTGCTATATGTCAAATTACCAATTGGCAATCCTGAATGATAGTCTACACACGGTTCAGGTAATGAGCGTGAAAGCTGTAGGAACAGCTCTGAAGCTGACTTATGAGGGTAAAAATCAGCTAATGTATCCAGAGACATGGTTCTTTATGTTGGTTGTACTGACATCTGTTATTACTCAAATGAATTATCTTAACAAGGTAAGTGAAAATATTCTTTTGGAGTATCTATTTGTGATAAGTTCACAGTGGTCATCTAGTCTGCTAAAACTTTCCATGGTACTTATTTCTCCATGGATACAGGAGAGTGAGAAACTTAGTTGCACTTCTCTGCAAAAAAATGAATAAGGAAATGAACTTGTTTATATAACCAGTTGAATTAATGGCTTTGGAGGGTGAAACTGGATTTATCTTCGTGACAATCCTGAACCAAATACTTGTGAGGCACCAAGTCCTCTACTGTATTCATATGTGGTCTGCTAGCCCTTTTACCTTGTTGCTCGTGTTTGTTAACATCATCGAGTCTGTTATTTAGATCTTTGAGTTTTAGCGACAATTATCTACCAACATTGTAAAAAATAGTTGTTTTCGTAATTGGTTCTGTCTTGACATTTTTTGATCGGTGATGTGTCTCAATAGTTGTAAGGGACCATAGAGAACAATTTGATGTGAGAAAGAATATGAAAGAGTGCAGGTTGACCTATTCATATCCTCAAAATTATATGTGCAAAGAAGCAGCATTCTCCCTGCAAGTTTCCCTTTCAACCGCACTATGATCCTTCTTTCAGTTGGACTGTTGCCTTCTTAAACTTTTGTTTTCCTGCTTTTCTTCATCTCTAAGTTTTATAGAACATGGGACTTGCCCGTTATTGGGGAATGCGTATGAAAAGTGTCCATACACTAACGTTCTCGATGAAATCAATTAGCATCTGAAATATTTATTTACAATTTTCTTCCTGCTGCTTTGCTTCTCTGATTTGTTTATTTGCCTTTTCAGGCTCTTGATACCTTCAACACTTCCATAGTCTCTCCTATATATTATGCTATGTTCACATCCCTCACCATCCTTGCAAGTGTTATTATGTTCAAGGTACTTTGCTTACAGCACTTGAGCTTGTGGATATCTCATTCTTTGAGTATATCAATTCTCAAACTAGGTGTAGTTTTTGTAGGATTGGGACGGCCAAAATGTGGGAAGTATTGTCTCCGAAATTTGTGGCTTTGTTGTTGTCCTCTCTGGAACATCCTGTTGCATGTAACAAAAGATTTTGATCGAGTTTCCTCAACAGGTTAAAAGAACCATCATTTTTTCCCTCTCTTGCAGATGTTATTCCTCTTCTTGATTTGTTTCTATTTAGCACTTCCGTGTATATCACCTTTATACACTTTTCTTTTATGCAGGCGCATATTCACCATTGTCCCCAAGTCTATCTACTGGAATCTGCAGTGGCACTGGAGAAATTCTGAAGTCCGATGAGGATCAAGACATAGAATCTCCTCAAGGGATGAACTCAAGAAGGCAAGAGCTATATTAGGCTCTTTTATTGGATGAGGATCGTTGGGATTACATAATTCGTTTTTGGAATTTGGTGCTGAGGAGAGTTTCCAAAACTTAAAGAAGCTCAACCATTTATTCAACCTGGGAGGTTATAGTTGAAATGGACTATCGGAATATGCTGATGACTTGGTTGATCTTCCTGTTGGTGTCTCTCCAAGTATTTTGGAGTGGGGATGCTTTATCTTGTGGTGCGTAGGACCAACTGCCTTTCTCATCATCAATTTGTTGCACGGGATTGGAAATAGAAGATGAATTTCAAATGGCTCAGAGTTAGCTTATGTGTGAATTTGTTTTCAAGTGAAGATTGTAGCATATGCAGAAATTTCTGCGACATAGAAAGATAGTGGGGTTTTTTTATTACCTTTCCAAAAAATGGCGTGTTCTTGTAAATTGGAGTGTAATTGGAAATGATTTTTGTACACTGATTTGTCGATACTTGATTGCAGCTAAGCTGCAGACCTCAGGCCGAAATTGTACACTTGTAAATTTGGTACAGTGATATTTTATGAGAACTTTGTTTTTTGTTCGGTGTCCAACTGCAGGATGAACACTGCAATTGATTTGTAATGGTGGTTATTGTGTCGTCGACTCATTTTCTTCATTCCGCTTCCTACAAGTTTCAGTCGATCTATGCATGATGTAAAAAAAATGGATGATTGAAAGTAATACTCCTCTCTACAAGCCTTTGATGTGGTAGCATTCTCCACTATCTTAAACCCCCAATTGATTTCATAAAAAAAAAAAACCAATCGATCAGGAACTGTTTATTCTGCTCTAGGCTGTAACCTCTTGTCAGCTCAAGTGCCAAGGAGAGATACCCCAATGTCCGGTATACTCCCTCCGTCACATATTAATTATCCTATTCGAAAATATTGTTAATTTTATGGATGGTGAGAAGCACCTTAGACTACAAAAAGACAAATATATAACAAACTCAACTATCTTTTCAGATAGAAAAAAGACCACTGTATCTAACTTGATTCCCACGTTTTTCTTGCTATAAGGAGAAGCATATTAAACGTGCTCTGATTGGTGGTAGTATGGGAAATAGGATTATTAACATGAGGTATGAACGCGTGAGCTAAGGGAAATTCGGGCAGTAGAAGACTTCAAGTGAGCTGTGTCGATTGGCATTGGTAGAGTTTAGATATATAGATGATAAATTAAAATTTGTCTGCATTATAACAAAGGCCTATTAGCTCAGTTGGTTAGAGCGTCGTGCTAATAACGCGAAGGTCGCAGGTTCGAGACCTGCATGGGCCAATCAATCTTGACCCGTGGCTTGCCCTTTTTTTAGTAGAGCCTTTATTTTTCTTTCGATAGAGGACTCCATGTTTTTTTAAATTACGAAAGAGCCACTCCCTATGCGATGCCGATTCGGCAAACTGACTAGAGAAGCTTGCAGACTACAGTAGAGACGAGCGAGAGAGAGTGGTGATCGGTGGGAGTAATTGGATTTCTGTTAGTTATCAATAATTTAAGGCATAGACCATACTTGCAAAACCTGGTTGGAAGCCAATTCGAATTGAAAGAACAAATATTCCTTATAAATGTCCTGTTTGTGACTGAATGAGGAGGAAAAAGGGAACATTCTTCATCTAATATTTATTCTACTCTCGTGTTATGAATGGAAGCATGTTAGTTTGGCGCTCTTTGATACTTGATTGGATATTTGGATGTCAGGGTGTGCGGTATTTACCTTGATCCAACCTGTTATAGCTCCTCGTTTTTAGTTTTCATGTCATAAAAATTCGTATAGGATCAAACTTTTTTTCTCTTGCCTTTTTTCGTCTTTGAAAATATGATTGGAAAACCTTCCTCATCGTGTACTCAGTGCTTTTTCAATAGGTTGTTGAACACAGTGATGTGATTATCGTATCTGTGAAACCTCGAGTAGGCAAGTCTCTCACTCCTTAATCTCTTATCCTCGGAGAAATAAGCTAGTGTAATCGTCACATCTTATTGCTTGTTATTGACTGCAGTCGGAGTGAAGGTTTTGGAGCTAAAGTCTCTGCTTTCTAACGAGAAAGTTTTAGTCTGTTGCCGCGGGGATCAAGCTGAAAGACTTGCAGGTTTTTTATTGTACTCTACTTATTATCATGACTCATGACTTATTTTCGAAAGTGTGTGGAGCTTTTTTTGTCTGATCAATGTTATATATCTACTTGTTACTGGTTGGAAAACTATATTTAGATTTTTTCTTCGAATATATTAGAGGAATATTGTGACATTCATATATTATGGTATAGAAGTTTATGCGTTTGGCCTCTCTTTTTGCATATTGTGGTACCTTCGTCTGTTTTATAGGTGATCACTATTCCGACTTTATTTGAATATACTATCTAAGATAATATGCAGGAATGAGCAGGCCATGGTATATTATTTAGGGTGATGCCAAACACTCCTGCTGCTGTAGGTGAAGCTGCCACAGGTGACCATCTTTGCTCAAACTATTTTTTGCATACACCATCTTGTATTGATGCTTGTTCCTTTGTAGGTGTTTATTCTTCCTGTCATCCATTTGGACCATTAATTCACCTCTTTACCTGTTTTATGAATTTTAGATCTAAGTGAATCGATCACTGGTTAAATACTTCTGATTTTTTTTTGTGATTTCTCAATAATGTGAAAAAGTTGGTAAATTGTGTCAGATTGACCAGCAGATTGTTGGGTCTTTGAAAGATCAAAGGAAGGCTGAAGCCAAGGTTTTAAAACCAGGCCCTTTGATAACCCATTTTGTGATCAGGGCACGTCAAACTGGTATAACAAAAATGGATGGATGGGGAAGGAGGTGGTGGACGAGAGGAAAAAAATAAGTCTTTTTATTTGGCCTTGTTGACACAACATGGGCAAGTCACTGCTTGAAGCTTTCGGAAACTTTGGCCTGGTGGTTAAAAGGGACCCCATTAACCTTGCAGACCTGATTTGGAGAATAAATTGGATCCACACCAAACTGTTTGACTGCCCAGGCAAACCAGGTTGTATGACCATATTTGAAACGAACATAATAAAGCATGAATTAGAGGTTATAAACGTGATTGATTTATGTACCAAATATCTAAAGAAAACAAGGCTCATATTTCTTTTTTATTGTAATCTGGAAGACCGTTAAAGTCTCGACAGTTACCTATTCTGAATTCGGAAAGTAGTGTTTTACAAATATTTGGAAAAGTAATCTATGTTAAGGTTGTCAAACTCAGTAGTTCTTTTCTCATTAGTAGATCCAAAGACAATATTATCTACATTAATTTGAGCAATCAAGATGGAATCTTTGGTCTTTTGCACAAAAAGTGTTCTATCAACACTTCCTCGACAAAAATTATTATTGACCAAGAATGAGGTCAATCTCTTGTACCATGCACGAGGTGCTTGTTTTAGACCATAAAGTGTCTTTTTGAGCCTATATACATGGTGAAGAAGTTTAGGATCAATGAATCCTTTTGGTTGTTTAACATATACTTCATCATTAAGTACTCCATTTAAAAAAACTTAGATTGTCTCTGGGAGATAATTAGATAAAGCTCTTGGGTTTGGTTCCAATATACTTCCGCTCATGTCTCGTTGGCGGTTAGACTGATGGGAACTTCTTTTGTGTGGATTCTTTCATCCGAGTTGCAATAGATGCCTCTGATTCCTAACAGAATTCGCATTTGTGTAGTAATGTGTTTGGGAGAGCTGGCATCCAAAGACGATGAAAAAAGTATAACCAGTCTCTTTGGAGCTGTTGGTAAGATGTGGACCACATACGAAAAATACTTTGATGCATAACTGGCTTGAGGTACATGGTTCATGAAGACTTGAAGTCACATTTCTTTGTTATATATCAATGATCTCAGACAGATGTCTTTGCAACAATTTCAGTGCCAGAGGTCCAGCTTATATATATCTTGCAATAGAGGCAATGGCTGATGGAGAAGTTGCTGCGGGTCTTCCTCATGATCTTGCATTGGCACTAGCTTCTCAAACTGTAAGTGTAAATTTTAGTTTTTATTGTTTGTTGGAGGGCTAATCTTCTAGTGCACCAGTTAACTATTCGATTTTGATATCTGTAGTTTGCAAATGTAATCTTCAGAAACACTTTGATGTTGGAGTCACGCGAAAATCGAGTTTGCTGTTCAGTTTGGTTATACTAATAGTTCATGCATCCTAAGCATATGCTGTATGTACATGTTCTAGGTGCAGCAGCTATGGTGATCAATACGAAAAAGCAACCAGCACAGCTTAAAGACGATGTTGAATCCCCAGCAGGGACAAGTATTGCTGGCATCAAAGAACTGGAAAAGGGAGCATTTCGAGGATCTTTGATCAATGCAGATGTTTCTGCTTCCAATCGAGGTCGAGAGCTATCACAGTAAAACATTTTTTACATAACATTATTTTTTAATAAGACTTATCGCCTTGTGGGTTCTTAGGTGCTTAACGTGAGAACATAGTAAAGCCTGTGAGAGTTTATTTTAGTAGTCATAGACACATTCTTACTAGAAATAAAGACAGAGGTTGTTTATTTCAGGAGTGGAGAAATTCTTACTGTAGTAGTGACTAACGACTTTGTAATTCTAGCGTAATTATAAGAAGGGAGTCTGCTTATAGTATTTTGATATATACAACTTATAGTCACTCATTTAAACTTATATATTGAGAAAATAACCTTCCGAAGTTATAAATGCCAATGTCAACGGGAACTATGCATATCATTGGAACCCTCGTTTCCATCTGGACATCAACTTGTTCGGTGTTCTCTGCCCAGACGATGTCCTTTTGACTCAAAGTGGCCATGTGCAGGACAGCAGAATTAGGGATCAAGCATGCCAGGGCAACTTACGAGATGTGGAGTTGCCTATACCATCCGCTCTCGAACATGTGTAACTTAATATTGACTCTTAAAGTAACTACCAGCACCCCCAGCAGGTGAGATTGATACCAGAATTTGGCATGTATAAATTAGCGGGAAATCGAGTGTGGTAGTGACAGAACCTGTAACAGGGGCGAAATTATTCAGTGCTCCGTGAGCACATCCCACTTTTTAGGGGCTGTCCATCCTCCGTACGTACGCTAGCATGTGCTCCGCCAATCCTGAGGATCTATGGCTCCCGTAGAGCGGGAGCATATACAGATATACTGATCAGTACGACTGCTGTACTGAATACAGGGGCACAATCCGGCGGGCAGCTGCTCAAACCCTACGCATCCAAGGACACATCTCAAAACTAGTAAAACTGCTCGCATTTAAATACTGTATTAATCGCCTCAAGGACAATGAGGGGTGCAATTGAGCAATTCAATATATATTTTCGGTGGGCAGTCAAAATGCCGCTTTAATCTAAGATCTAGGAAGTGGCCAAATATAAAAGGGTTTAGCATATACATATTACATACAACAGATTTAAAACAGACAAAAGTGAGATAAGGCCCCAGAAGAACTTCATAACAATTACAGTATCTTTCAGTAAAAACCGCATAATTTCATGCTATATCCATACATTTGTACCATACATCTAAAAATTCGCAAGAGTTCAAAGCAGGGGCAGCTTTCATCACTGGGAAATCCATTTATCTTCATGTCTCCCAAGTGAAAAACCTTCGGACGGAATCTCTGTAAGATGAAGTGGATCAGGTTCTATTCCATAATCTGTGAGTGGTCTATGCTCTAGAACATCATCATGACTTTGCACAATTTCAGGAATTTCAACCTCTCCTCTCTTTATATCATCCCAAAGATACTGCAGCCTGCTAATATACTTGATCTTCCAGTAAACACTGCGAAATTGATATAGAAAGGAAAAAATAAATCGGAAATGAAATGACTAGAAAAAATTATGTTATTACTATGCACGCAGTTCCAATATAACTTTAAGCTATTCACGCATACATAACCCTGGGTTATACTTATACCAGTCCTTCCAATGTAAAGATTGCCAGCCAACATCTAAGAAAAATGCAATGCTAATTTGCCTGTTCACGACATTAATGATATACATAGAAGAGAAAGCAAGAATATGAAGAGCTTGAATAGAGTTGATTTGAGTCAGTTGCTTGTGGTAGCTTCAGCTCTGGTTGAAAATCTATAAGCTAAGTTCTAGTATTCCATACGATCCTCCACCTAAACCATATGTAAATAAACTAAAAATTATATAATGAGAGATGCAAGCCTGTTTTGAGCCATGAACAACAAAAGGCGGCTCAATTTGAATCAATCAATAAAACTAAGCGACTAGTTTTATGTCACATTAGCCATATGATCCAATCATATGAAAAAGAATGGTGACAAGATCTATCAGATGCTTCTATGATGTATGTTTTTATAAATAGTTAATCGTGACAGTTTGTTTCAAGATGTTGACCAAGTACTAACCTTCCACTTAAAAAAAAGCGACCCAGGGTTGCAAGCAGTAGTCTAGATCGGATTCCAGGGTGAACAAAGTAAACAGTATGAAGGCGATCCTTGTAATCAGATGGAAGCTCTTCATAAATCCACCTCAGAATGAGCAAACCTGGCGAGTTGTCCTCCCTCTGCACAGTGCTGTGAAAGTAAACAATGCAGAAAGGTCCTTCTGACAATTCGGTAAAGAACTTGTGGAAGAGGTATTTCTTCAGCCGCTCACCAGCAATGACTGTAGCTGATATTTGCAGGAAAGGGCATCAGTGAGAACTTGAGAATCGTTTACGGAACAAAAGTATACTGATGAACAATCTTTGGAAGAGAAACTAGAGAAACACCATTACTGATCCAGTACTCTAAGAGGCTGGTTGCCTGCCCCTTCTAGTTGGGTTCTACGGACTCGGACACGCCTCGTTAAGGAGAAAAACATTGATGATAACATGTAAAGCAATGCTTATCATCGCCATAATAGCCACCATCCATTAGGGCTTGTCCATTTCCACTTTGATATTACTAAGGAAATTGTGATCCACTATGCATCATTTGTACTCAAATAATGCATGTTCACGCCTTATACATTAGCATAATGTTAGTTTCTCTATAGTACGTGAAAGTTTAAGCCTTTTGGCATCTCATCTAAGCAGAATCAAGTTCAGACTTCAGCAATTTCATAAATCTATATGCCCGAGTTGAGAACAAATTTTTTAAATAAAAGCAGAGCTCAATGCTATAACGCCAACATTCAGAACACAAAAACAACAAAGAGAAGACACTAAACACCCATGCTTGGACACACACACAACTCAATCAGTACTCCCAAGTCCCAAGCAGGCAGATGCAAAAGCGATAACATCAGAACCCTAAGAGCAGAGAAAGAAGGCAAAAAACAGTTAATGGGCAATACCTGGGAAGAACTTCCCGACGATGCGGAAAATTCTATTGCCGGATTTGTCGTAGCCTTGGACGCGGAAGGCCTGCAGAGCCTCAAGGTCGGAGAAGTAGTCCTCATATTCGACGAGATGGGAAGGGCAGTCGTGCCAGACTTCCCCGATATCCCCCGCCGCTGGTTGCAGCAAAGATCGGCCGTCAACGCCGAGGTCGGAGGCCAAAACCAGGACCGAGAAATCCTGGGAGGATCGTTCGATCGGCGCGCTGTCCATGGCCGTGTACCTCCCAACTCCCAGAGGGAGGTTCTATACCACCAATATCCACTTCCTCTGGCGTTGTCTGCTTCCCTCGAGCCTTCAAAGAGACGGAACGTGAGTCGTGACTCGTGAGTCTCGTGACGGCAGATTTTTGGTATTAAGGGCCATTTGGATCGTGAAAATTTTTAAAAATCCACTCTGAAAAATTCACCAACCACCAGAGATTTTTAGGATTATCCAATAACCAGCCTGAAATACCTCATGTTAATGGATAATCCCAAAAATCCACCTAGTTAGAATGGATGTTTTTGATTTTTCACGCCCCAAACGCCCTTTAAACATGCATCACCCACGCGTTTCATACGAGCTTCAGTGGTAACCTTGAACGGGTCTGGACTCTGGACACGGATGAAGATTCCGCCTCCGCAACTGTTCAATTCGACTGTTTTTTTGTTTTTTACTTCTCATTTTTTCAATTCAATTGTTTGTGTAAGCAAATTCTTTGCAATAACCCTGTTCATATGTCCCTTTTGATCTTTTATCAAATGTCCATTTTAATGGTCGAGGTAGGGCCTGGATGGATTACCTGCTTAATGCGGCCACACTAGGCCAGTGCCAACCCACCATGATGATCTTTTAATAGGAGAACATTTTAATGGGATTACCCACTTTCCAGTACTAAGTCCATTTTAATATGAGAACAATAGTTATTGTTTATTTTTTGCATAAACAGTGGAACAAACGATTAATGAAAACACCGAGGGGGCAGTATAACTGGCATCAGATTCACATTGATGATCATTTTTTTATTTCACCAGAAGTGTAAATATCTCGCTTACCAGAAATTTTATGTAGAATTGTCCTCCTTTGGAAGTTTAAGATGCTCGGGGGAAAATTGACATTCCGTAGCCATTCAGATTGCATTACGAACCAGATACTGACATTCATTCTAACACAAGTTGAAGTTTTTCAACAAAACTTTTCCTAGCTATATATTCTCGACGTAGGTTAGAACAGATTTTGTTATAATTTTACATAATTCATTCTTATTTTTAATTTTCGGATCCTACAAATTGAATTTTAGCTTCTTATACAGTTGCACACCTACAGAATTAACCGAAATATATTGCCCCCTTGAAAAAGAGTGCAGTTCTATGTAGATTCCTGCTTTTCACCACTATATCCAATTATTCATGATGGCCACTGACCATAACATCCATGATGATCACATATAATTCTGCTACATAACCCTCGTCTACTACAACAACAATATGACAGAACAAAAATAAGGCAATTTTGCTAGTGTTTCTTCCAGTAGTCCCTTCCCTGGTTAAATAAGACGAAGAAACATAAAAAAACAAAGCAAACATTTTGAACATGTAAGAAGGGAGTGGAGTTATGCACTTTTTTGGATCACAGTTCAGACTATCCACAGATACAGCCTGCTGACAGTGCAACAAGGAGCCGCCAAAGTTGATCTTTTCAGAAAAAAAATCTTAAAACATGCTTATCTTAAAACTCTTTTTTGCGTTTGCTTTTCTTAATGGAGGAATGCCATGTACTAAAAAGCATATACAGGACCACAAATGCTAATTCAACAAATAGAACTTCAAAAGATCATAAATGAACCCAAATATGGTAGTCTTCAATTCGGCCTTCAACCTCAATATGATATACAGATATGGAAAAGACACTGACAAAAGTGACTTAGTTGATGTTGAGAGTATAAAACTTTCAGATAAACATGCATCTTTGCAATTTGCAATCTATATGTTACAACATATTGAAATTACTGAATTCAATCTCTATCTTGCACTAAATTGTTAATCATCCCCACCAGTGGAAGAGTGCCCTTGGTCATGATTTCTAGCCTAGAAGTATTTGAAGCATGAGCAAACAAAGAGAGCCCAAAGGTTAAAAGTTCAGGGAGGAATAACCTCGACGACAAAAAGCCATGCCAGTAATGAGGTTCCAAATCAAAAAATGCATCAAAAAATCTTCTAGTAGCTTCCAAATCAAGCTTGAGCAGGATATCCATACCAAAGCAGAAGAACTCCCTCTGCCTCCTCCTCTCTATTGGCCACAAATCCTTCCAAACTCGAGCAGATAATTCACTACCTGAAAGGCCATGCTTAGGGCTGAGATACTGCACAATTGCATTGGCCACTATTGGAGCTGCTGCTAGAGTCCTCGCAACCATGTAGCCTGTTGAAGGATGCACCATTCCCGCTGTTCCACCAATTCCAACAACTCTCTGAGGAAGAACCGGAAGGGGACCACCCATCGGTATAACACACCTCTCATCTTCTTCTATGCTCGTCACCCTTATACCCAAATGTTTCAATCTAGCTACCATCCTTTCCTGTATGTCCTCCATCTTAAGCCCTGGACGAGCAACAAGAGATGTTTCTTCTAGGAAAATTCGATTTGAAGAGAAAGGCATTGCATACAGAAAAGTAGGTATCTTACTGTTCCTCTCCATCAACTTGACATTATCATTCAAATGTGAATCTCTCCAGTCCATGAACACCATCTTATCAACGTCAAACGGGTGTTCCTCCACCTCAGCTAATATCCCATAAGCCACTTGGTATCCAGGGTTGTAAGGCTTATCATACTGAACGAGGCACTTCGAAAATCCAGTGGCATCAAGGACTACTGCTGCTTGAACTGTGACTCCATCATTACAAATAAGATAAGACTTCTCCTCCTCATGAACCACTTTAATCACTTTGGACTGATGGAACTTTACACCATTGGATATGCATTTCTGCATCATCTTAGACTTCAATTGCTTCCTATTCACCCTACCATAAGGCCTGTCAAGATGCTTCTTACTCTGATCATTTATGTAAACAACCGCGCCAGACCATGTGGTGTCGAGGCAATCCAGAAGGTCCATGGCTTCAAACTCATCAACCCAAACGCCATAGTTGTTGGGCCAGATCAATTTGGGAGACGGGTCGATACAACACACAGAGAGACCGGCGTCGGAGACCTGCTGAGCCACTGCAAGCCCTGCAGGGCCTCCACCGACAACAACTAAATCCATGACAGGGGACTTGAGCGTATCGTATACAGGGAGGTCAAATTCAAGATTTTCTTTCTTCATTTCAGGAACAAGCTCTAAAAGGGCACTACTTTTGGCCCTAATAGATGTTCTCCGGAACCATTTCACACGAGGCCTACTGGTTTTAAGCTTGGAACTAGGGTTTCCGAGCCTTGGAGATGTTAAAAAAGCATGCTTTTCTGCAAGACCATAAAGTGGGTGCAGGAATTCCAGCTTGTTGTAAGCTCGAAGTACTGTGTCCATATTGAGCTGAAAAGGACGGGTGCAAATTCTCTCAATAAAAGACTATGTAATACAGCTAGATTGCTCTTACTTGTTCTGCGCGAATCCAATTCAAGCTACGAAGTCCTCTCCTTGAAGTGTTTCAAAGATGCGAACTTCGAATCCTGAACTTCCCAACAGCGTCGATGAAGCTGCCGGAATTTGACTCCAATCAAGCGAATTCCATCAGACTGATAAAAGCAATTAAGAAGTGAAGAAAATTCGACCAGCTGGAAACATTGGCCTAAAATATGTGGGCGAGTCAGGATTCAGACTGAAGTCACTGAAGACAAAGCGCAAGGCATTCGAGGAAAAAACAGATTTAAGTCCACTGAAGAGGAAAATGAGAAGCAGGCATTCTTACATCACACAGCAGAAGAGCCGGAGGTGGAGTTGCAGGAGGGGAAAGTGCGGAGATAGAGATGCATCGTGTCTACCACGAGTGCCGCGGAAGGCAGACCTGGACAACAAACGAACTGGGGGCTCATCCAATAGCCACCTCGCATTTTATTTTTATATTTTTTTATAACGAATTTTATTTTTATGTTTTTTAACGTGGGTGTCCGGGTCCTGAAGACCCACTAAGGCACTCGGCAGCAGATGCAGATGCAGGGGTTCGTAAAAAATCCAAAATATCCATAATGAAAAAATCCACTCTCAGTGTGAATTTTTAGAATTATCCACTATCCAGCTGAAACGCTTCCATCAATAACGGCCTGACTACCAATCTCCTCGGACGCATATAAAACTCACCCATCATATGTATTATACACCACTAATGGCCTGACTACCAATCAGGATATGAAGACCCACTAACGGACCGGACAATTGACTTAGCACCGTATCCCACTAGCAATCTCCTTGGATGCATACAAAACTCACCCAACATATGCAATATACATCATTAAATCAATATATAATCTCGAGTAGACGACCAATGGAGTGAGGACTAAAATTTTCGCTCCAGCTTACAATGCATAGAACTGTAAGCTTTGCCTTGCAGCTTACAGAAGGAAGTCGGGGCCGGGCTCCATCCATGCTGAGCTGACCAGTTTGGGCCGGCCTAGTTTTTCTTTTGGACGAGTAGTTCACCAGCCCACGGTTTAGCCAGTCCTTTTTCTTTTTCCTATGAAAAACTGATAGGCATAGCTTAATTACAATGCATTAAGGAGAAACATAACAAAAATAAATGAATACAAATTTATATGCATCCAATAAGGGAGAAATTATGCACTACAACCGTTCTACCACTTGTCCTGTGGATAGTTCCAGTCAAGTTTTGACTCATACACTAATGGTAGAATCACTGGGCACTCTAATCTTGACATATAGCATGTACAAAAACGTGTAGAACATCCAAGGACCTATCTGTCCCTATAACGGTTCTGTTCTACTAGATAATTTATCCCAATAAGGATCCCCTGATTCTCTATTAACAATGATGATGGGGACAGACAGATTAGACATGAAAGTAAATTGTCTGGAATAGGCTATGACTTTCGAATACAAAGATGCCAAGAGCAACACAACACGAGCTCAATGCTGCAATGCTGATGGACGAATTCTGAATCATATGTGAGCAAACTACGCTTAGTTTACAGCTTCAGCTCATATAGACTTATCACTATTCAATCAGTCCCATTAGCGGCTGCATCGAGCTGGCTTCTCGGGCCATGAAGTTAACTGGCCTCAGACAAGGCTGCCGATAGGCTTTGATTGGACTCTCACGGGCAGAATCTGTTAAACCCTCCTTTACGTCTTGTTCATCCATTTCGATAGCACTCTATGCAAAAAAGATCGAACACATATTTCATCAACGTATTACAATGAAGTATGACAACACAATGCAATATCATGTGTAAAAATACTTGCAAACCAAGCAACAGACCCCATAAGGCACTCCAAGCATAAAGTCAAAAATTCATCAATTACCAAAAAACTAACCTGCAAAGAGCAATGCCCAAATGCTGGAAGAAACCGAATCTTGCAATACTCATTAAAAAATATCGTAACCAATAGAACTAGTATAGTTGCGATTGATGCAGCAGGCTTTGACTTCAATCCAAATAAACCAATCATCGTAATTTGCAAAAGCATTATGGCAATGAATATAAAGTGATGAATATGTGGCCAATACTGTCCACGTGTATCGTACACAATGTCATATACGTCTTGAATCTGCCAAGCAGAATGTATCGGTAAAACAAAATTGCAGTTAAGAAATAATAGCAAAACAACACTGCTCCGAATCTCGAAATTAGTTTCATTGAAACTGTTAATTTAAGATGGTAAATTTCAGTGCAGTGTCATTTGATGTATCACTCCTAGGCAGCAAATTTTTATGGCCTCCAAGCGCTTTGCAGTAGTTGCAAATGTCAGGTATTTTGACTTCCCAGTTTCGTGTCCAACTTTAATTGGTTCCTAAAAACAACTAAACCCAACATTTACCCAAAAAAAAGTGCGTGGAAAGAAAATAAAAAAGACAAGAAGATTGAGAAGTGAAAGAAATTACCTGATTAATGTACACTACATATCCGAGAAAGAAATATGCTACAAGAAATGGAAGAAGCAGTGGCGCGATGATCGCGTATACCATCCCAATTAGTATGGCAAGAGAAACAAATGGGATGACTCTATAGTATTGCATAGCATATAGATATGGAGCTCTTATTGACCCTTGACATAAGAAGTGAGCTCTAATAAAGCGCCAAATCAATAAGCCAGGCTGAAGAAGTTCTAGAGAGAAACCTGACAAACCATCAGTTAAGATATATGTGATGAAGAAGTCTGCCTACGATAGAAAGGAAGAGGACGTAAGATACACGAAAAAAAACATCAGTACCTAGCATTGATAAAATTTTGTTTTTGACTGATACAAAAAAAATTTGATGCTGTGCTTCATTCTCGTTAGATTGTATCCCGTAAGCAAGTGATGACACTTACAACTGTTCCTGTTGATTTGATGAAAAAAAGAAGCATTCTAACCCAGTAACTAAAACAAATTTCAAATCAATGTTTGAAGTCATTCATGTTGTACACTTCACTTACTTGAGCTGAAACAGCCGCTGCAAGACGACTGGGGAAGTCTTTTGGATGAGTAAATGATTCTCCAATCTGATGTAGCAGAGACCCAGACAATAAGCTCAAGAAAAATACATTTCCCACCAAAAAGTAGAATACCATGTTACAGGTCTTAATTTCTTGTCCACTTCTTGATACAAAACCTTCCAATCCAGCCAATGCTCGCATTGCATATGGGACACCATAAATAAAGCTATTAAGGACAACGCTTGGAAGATAACCTGTGACAATGGAACTCAAGCCTGGTCTGTTGGTTTATAAATTGTCAGAAAAATGTAAAAAAAGGTCAATACAGTCAATTAACTTTCATCTCAAACAGGAAAAAAAAGTGATCTTCGACAGGGAATGCCAAGCAGAAGACATGCGAAAGAACTCAGTGGAAGATATAGATAGGACAACAAAGGTAATAACTGTACCCAACCTAACCAGCCTACGGTTTCTAAAATTATAAGTTCCCTTATCAAAATCACAAATGAAGGTTTTTCATGAACATTGCTTACATTAACTGAAAAGCTCTGGCTGGAGGAAACGACTTCTTTATTCTCTCAAATTGTGCCAATCCCTGAACGGCTGCGACTGGGAGAGCAAAGAAAAGTGTGAACAGTGTTACGATGATACGAACTCCAATCTTGTGAAACGCCAAATACCGGTAAGGTATACTGAAACTATTCCACAGAACATCCCTCGGTTCTGGGGCAGCTTCAGTGATCCAACGAAGGGGATGCTCATGCTGACGAGTTTGGGCTGCTATTGTGGCACCCCATCGTGTTTTAAAGGATACAAAAGCAGCAGGCACCTCCTACATACATGTAAAAGGGTAAGAGCAAAAATCATCAACATCATACGCTTTATCCTAGCTATCTGGACTCGGCGGTATGGATTATATACCATGTTTGACTCTTATCGGAATCAAAATGACATAAAATTCATACAAAGAAACATAGAGAAGTTTTTATGCCAGATGCCCTTTCTAAAGTAAATGATGATAAGAATATTCTACGTCATCCTACACTTTTTCAAATATGCGGATTAGCTTCGTGACATGATGGTTGCACATGGAATATTAATATAACCATCTTCCACCACAAAGCCGGTAACAATGAAAATCAGTCTACTTTTATATAGGAGCATGGCATCTAAAAAGGAAAGAGCAAACACTGATTATATTTTTCTTATTCACAAATAGAAATGTAGTTTACTATGTCCAATCAATAACTACTTAACTAGGCAAACAATTAATGCAGAGAAAGATGATGCAGACCAACGAAAAAAGGAAGTAAACTTCAGCTTATTGTTGGTGTCAAAAGGCATTTGGCAAACAGCTGTTTTAAATAAATCAAAGGCCAGTAGGACACTAGGCAAGGGGATGCTGAGAAATAATTATAGAATGTGACAACTGATCAAGTTGCCACAAGCAGCACAAAATGACCACTTGTGATATATTTATTAAAATTATCAAGGGAATAGGCTTAAGTGTGTACCACATTCCTTGCATTCAATTTCAAAGTCAAGGTATAATCTAATGCTCAAACTCCAAATATTAAACAAACGATTCAGGTAAACATAAAGATAGAAACCCAAAAAAGCACCTTATGTATGAGCATATTTTCACTCTGCAAGTGTCGAATCATGTAACATAACGTTTGGAGGTTATGCTCATGCCCTTCTATCTGAGCCCAAGTTTTTGGAAGTAAACACCGGATGAAAGAACGTGTCAGTCACTGATCTGAGCGGCAAATGTTCAATCTTCTCAGCTGTAACACTTGCTCTATGCTGTAATAGGCAGCATGATGAGAGAGTAAATAATAGTGGATGCCCATATAAATAACAAACATAATTTCCTATTCAACTGCCACGTAGAAAACAATTATGTAAAGAAAAAGGAAAGAAGCTCATATGCAAATACCTTTCACTGATCCTGTGAAGGCGACTTTTGGCTAAGCTATCAAATTATTAAAAGTTTTAAAAAATAGAACTAAAAGCTTATTTAAGTCCACCAGAAACTAGACATTGCATATTTTAATTGTTTACCCATAACTGCATAAATTTGACCTCTTAAACAAAGGAATTGCGTGATTCTGGAAATATAAGCAGTTCAAGAAGGGTGATCGGCAAGTCTGGCTGCTTGAATCAAACTTCAATAAGAAACATGACATACATTAAAACGATAATATCTCCAAGCTCTACAACTACATTACAATGCATACCATCAAATCCTCCAAATCTCCTCCATCATATACCATTTGATAGGACTCATAGGAATGTGGATGGTGCTTGGAGAAGAAGTAGTCTACGCAACAGCCACGAGTTTTGTGTTCATTGCAAAGAGGTATCTCTCGAACAAGAACAGTGAATTGGTCAGGCCGATGCCTAAGGTTACGCAGATGCTGCATTCGTCTTTCCAATATATATTTGTATTCCTAAAGATGATACCCACAACTGAAAATAAGAAAAAACAAAAAAAATCCAATTCGCAGCCAACAACTAATCATCGAATTGTAGTAAAAGATCACTTCACCTGATATAGCATATACATCGCATAAAAAGATATAAAATAGACACAACAGAAATGAACCCAAAGCCTGCCACAATCAATTCAACAAAATTAGTAAATACACTTATAAGAACTCAAGTAGAAACTGGACCATTTCAAAACTCAGAGTAGACGCATCACCTGTTAGATCCTCTGGCAATGTTAGAAATAGTAAAAGAATCCATGGAGCGAGAGAGTTCGGTAGTGGAGAGGCCATGAGGACAAGTGAAGTTGATCGGGAGGAGAACAAACAAACCAACCGCGGAGCAAACTGAGAAGAACTTGATACTGAAAAAACAAGTGGCCAAACATGCATTAGAAAACGAATGAGAACGACTGAAACAGGGGATTAAAGCAAAGAGAGACGGACCCGAATTTGAAGAGGCGGATGAGGACGAGAGCGTCAAGGCCGCAAGAGTGGAGGATAGACTCCTCGGAGACGCGAAAGGCGTTGGGGATCCAGGAAAAGGATGGGGTGAGACAGGAAAGGGTGAAGAGGGATGGCTGGAAGGGCGGGAGGGGGTCTTGGCGGGAGAGTCGCCGGGCCAAGTAGATAACGGCGTTGGAGGGCTGCTTCTTGAGGATGGAGAAGAGGGAGAGGATCACCAGCGCAAGGCCAATGTTGATGGCCGCGGAGGCCAGCAGGCTCTGCGCATTCATGGCGGTGGAGAACTGGGCAGCGGCCGGTGGCGGAGAGTACAGGACAAGAACCAGTTGCATGGAGGAGGTTGGCCATTTCGATGAAGGCGGATTGGCTTCGGTACGTGGCGTGGCTGCATGGCTTATAAGTGGGACGACGCTCTGGGTTCGCGGCCGGACGAGCGCACGTAACATTTTCCTTTCATCATTACGCCTAACCCAACACAACGAGAAATTATTCAGTGCGCCTAGAGTAATATAGGATTGGTAAAGTTTTCGTTTATAAAGGGGACGATAACAGTCTTTGGATTTTGATCCGATTATAAGTATCAAATCAATCGATAAATGAGTGTAAACTATTACTTACCTTTATAACTGTCAGATCAAGATCTAACGACCTCATATAAATTAAATAAATGATTTTATTTAAATTTTTTCCTTAAACACTTAAAAAGTTATCGCGTAAAAGTTTGTAATTACGCTTCAACGCGTTTGCCACGGCGCGTTAACTGCACACTCTAGAGTCATAGACAAGAGTACACAGTGGGGATTGACGGACGGACAAAATCGCCGTTATCTGAGCAGAACGGCGTTGTGTGACAGAAGCAAATCTCAGCTGATGGCTTAACGGCCAAGCTCGGCGGTGTTGCTTAACGGACAAGCTTTCGTTTCATTTCGTCAGCAAAACCCCCTTCTGCGCGCAGTGGATCGATCCTACCGCGCTGCAATTTCAATTTCAATTTCAATCCCCGAGCGAAGCGAAGGTAGTCAGGAGAAATCACTGCCAAAAATTTCTGGTCTTGAGGCTGGGGTTTGTACGAGTGATGGACGCCAAGGTCGGCAAGTTCTTCGAGTCCGTCGGCTCCTTCTTCACCGGCGGGGATAACATCCCCTGGTGTGAACGCGACATCATCGCCGTAATCTTCCATTTCCTTCTCTTCCTCTTCGTTTTCTCTTGTTTTTCTTTTTTCTACTTAAGATTTCTGAATTTGAGAGATTTGTTTGGTTATAATCTACTCTCTTGTAGTGATCAGACTGGAATGAATTGTTCATGAGTACTTATTTTGATTCGGATGTGTTACTGTGGCCATTGTTGAGTTAATCCATCCTCTTGCTGGGTTAGGGTTTTTTAGATTTTTCATTCCTGTCGTGTTATGGTTGAGCTATTGTTCTTGGATTTTAAGTTTGGGTTTAACTTTGATTCATCTTATTTCCACGTTTATACTATTTTCTGATACAATATATTTCTACTTGACTGAAATTTGGTTTGAAAAACGTTGCCTGTGCTGGTTCTATTTAGGTGCATCATCTTATTAAGGCATCGGTTTTTTTGTTGTTTATAAAGCAGTGTAGAGAGAACACTTTTGTTTTGCTTTTATTTTTGCAATTTTTAATTTGTAAGTTTTAGAAAGGTCTTAATTCGAGGCGGACATTTTTTTGTGAAAAGGACCAACCTAAAAACCTAGCCTGATAATAACCTTTTGGAGCAACTGACAAGCACCAATTTGTAATTGGTAACGTTTTTTTCTGTGTTGACAATTTCTTAAATATCTCGTTTGTGAGGAAGAACCAACACAAGTGACCAGACTTGTATACCTTTCCACATATTACTTAAACTAACCCATAGCTTTGCAGTGGTTGGCTGTAGTTTTGTTTGAGAAATCCTTTTTCATTTCTCTGCGATTAAAAAATTGACCGTGACGCCATCTAGCAACTCTAAAGAAGTGTTAAAAGGCATTCAATGTGGTGGTTTGGCATCAGACTTCATGCAGCTATCTGTTACGACTCCCTTAGTATTAGACTAATATGCTATTTACTTATTTCCATTAGGCCATGTGGGCCACTACAGTAGGATTAGGCTATTTACTTATTTGCATAACTTGGCCCATCAGGCCCATCAACTTTAGGCCCTGCGCCTATATGTAGGAGACGACTTGTCTAGTTTAGGGTATTGATGAATGAATTCCTAGTTTCTCACCTCCTTCTTCTCTATTCTCATCCCCTTCCCTACCCCTTTGCCGCCGGCTTTTGTGCATCCTCCTAGGGTGCACAACACTGGTATCAGAGCATTCGATCACTTGTTTCCGTTCTCATGGCTCGGAAGAAGGCCTCGGATAATCTGGAGGGTCCCTCGACCCAATCAGATGAGGAGGCGCCGACGGCTCAGGCCCAGGCCGCCCCCTCCGCCGCCATGGATCCTGCTCTGTTAAAGTTCTTCACAGACTTTACGACAGAGATGCGATCCATGCGTATCAGTCAACAGGCAATACAACAGACTATGCTCAATCAACAGACCCTGCAACAGACCATGCTCGAGCGCCTGACGGCTTCTACACCGCCGCCGGCCTCTAACATGGAGCCGCACCAGAGTACAGCGTCTGCGACGGGCCAGGGGATTCCTCTGCAGACTCCAGCGTCACAAGGACACCCGTTTACTCCTCTGCACGAGGTCCCTCCGCAGGGCCAGGCCTCTGCTACAGCGCAAGGCTCTCCTACGCATCAAGGCCGAACCTTTCAGTCCCCCGCGATGGCGGGCCCCTTTGATCCGACTAATATCTTGCCGCCAGGGGTCGCTGGCACTCATTTGCGTGCCTTTCCTCCTCCGTTTGCTATACCTACTCATCAGCCAAGGGGAGATATGCCGCCCTATGGGCCCTTCCTTGGAAGGACGGCTCATCCTGGCTTCTCAGATTTCACGTCAGGTATGTCTCAGGGTCCGTTTAATGATGCATCTGGACGGCCCTCGGCTGAACCCCGATTGGCCCGACTTCAATTTCCTAAGTATAGCGGGGAAGACAGCCCTATTGATTGGATATATTAGGCAAATAAATTCTTTGAGTATCATGGCACTCAGTCAGAAATTGATAAGCTGCGCATCGCTGCTTTCCATTTGACGGGCGATGCCTTAGTTTGGTTCCAGTATTTTGAACGGGATGTGCTTAATCCAACTTGGGCTGACTTTGTGGATGAATTATGTGTGCAATTCGGGCCCAATGATTATGCTGATTTTAATGAAATGCTGGCATCTCTCCGTCAAACTTCCACAGTACGAGTCTATCATCAGGAATACATGCGTATTGCTAATCGCTTGCCTAATTGGGACCAAGCAGCATTAGTCGGTGCCTTCATGCATGGCTTGCGGGCTGACATTGCGGATGAAATCCGCCAGTTTCGGCCCAAATCTATGAGGGATATCATTGGGCGTGCTCGAGTCGCGGAAGAAAGGTTGAATCGGCAAAGACGGGCGGTCCGGCCCCCCTTTCGACCCCCTTCTGGGCTATCGGTCTCTAGGCCCATGCCTCCTAATGCGGCTGTTGACAGCTCTAGGCCCGGCCCATCTGCAGGAGCCGGCCTGCCCCCGCCTCTTCGCCGGTTATCCCAAGCACAGATGGATGAGAAACGGGCCAAGGGCCTCTGCTTTAACTGTGACGAACGATATGTTCCTGGTCATCGCTGTCGCACGCCCCCTACAGCTTTCATCTTGGAGGAGTCCTGTCCTGAGGAGGACGATCTTACTGCTTCACCGGTCGAGGATGCTTATGTCGATCCCACGGCTGAGATCTCATTTCATGCTTTCTTGGAAACTTACACCCCTCACACTATGCGCGTGTAAGGTCAGTTAAAGCGCCAGCCAGTAGCTATTTTGATTGATAGTGGGAGTACCCACAATTTTATTAATGATCGAGTGGCGCAGCGATTGGGCTGTCACATTGCTCTTGATTGTGCTTTTGATGTTCTTATTGGTGACGGCACCCACATGCGTAGTAAGGGCCTGTGCCCCCGCGTTCCCTTGCATATCCAAGGGTATGACTTCGTGGTGGATCTCCATCTTTTACCCACAAAGGGGGCGGATATTGTGTTGGGGGTCCAATGGCTCCAAGATCTGGGGACGTGGTCTGGAACTTCAAGGATTTGGTGATGTCATTTGGGGTGGCCGATCAGCAGGTTCGTTTACAAGGATCCATTCCAGGAACACTCCACTCGGCTCAGGCTGTTGGGTCTTTCTTTCGGCACTCGGCACATGGGTTTTTGTTGCAACTTATGTCTATATCTGAATCGATCCAGCCTGATCTGTCGGCTGACTTGACATCTCTTTTGGCTGAGTATGAGTCCCTTTTTGATGAGCCATCCGGCCTTCCTCCTACGCGCGGGCACGACCATCGGATTCCCATACTTCCTGGGTCGAGCCCCGCTAATGTTCGGCCATACCGTTACCCCTATGTGCAAAAGGCTGAAATTGAGCGTTTGGTGACTGACATGTTGGCGACTGGCATTATTCGTCCCAGCTCTAGCTCGTACTCTTATCCTGTTTTGCTGGTCAGAAAGAAAGATGGGACATGGCGGTTCTGCGTTGACTATCGTGCCTTAAATGCTATTACATTAAAGGACAAGTATCCTATTCCTGTTATTGAGGAGCTTCTCGACGAGTTATCAGGTACAAAATATTTCTCTAAACTTGATTTGCGGTCTGGCTATCATCAGATAAGGTTGCATCCAGAGGATATTCATAAGACTGCCTTCCGTACACATGACGGTCATTACGAGTTTCTCGTGATGCCTTTTGGGTTGACTAATGCGCCGGCCACCTTCCAGAGTCTAATGAACTATATTTTCCGTCCCTTCTTGCGCAAGTTTATTTTGGTCTTCTTCGATCACATTGGCCATCTGCGAACCGTCCTTGATATTTTAACTACGCACTCTTTGTTGCTGAAACGGTCCAAATGTTCCTTTGGCCAACCTCAAATTGATTATTTGGGCCATATTATTGCTGCACATGGCGTATCTACAGACCCGGACAAGGTGGCCGCGATGCTCGACTGGCCCACTCCCACATCACCAAAGGCCTTACGTGGTTTCCTTGGGCTAACAGGTTATTACAGGCGCTTCATCTCCCATTATGGTACTCGGGCCGCCCCTCTCACTGCCTTACTGAAGACCGGTGCCTTCGCTTGGAGTCCTGAAGCTCAGAAGGCCTTCGACTGTCTTAAGCAGGCCATGACATCCGCACCTGTTTTAGCCTTGCCGGATTTCTCTAAGCCGTTTGTGGTGGAAACGGATGCTTCTGATAGCGGACTAGGAGCGGTACTTTTGCAGTCTGACAGGCCCATTGCCTTCTTTAGTAAAGCCTTATCCGGACGCTCTCTTCGTTTGTCGGCTTATGAACGCGAAATGCTTGCTATTGTGCACGCCGTGACGAAATGGCGTCCATATCTATTGGGCCGGCACTTCATTATCCGGACGGACCACCAACCCCTCAAGTATTTTCATGACCAGCGGATATCCACTCCCGCCCAGCAGCGTTGGGTCACGAAGCTTATGGGCTACGATTATGATATGGTTTATAAACGGGGGTCCGACAATACCGTGGCCGACGCTCTATCTCGGCGCCATGCGGAGGAGTCTCTTTTGAGCCTCTCTGTCCCTACTTTTCCCTTCATGGCTGACTTGTTACAGGCTTACCGGGACGTTCCTGAGGCCATGGACATCTTACAGCGCCTCCAAACTGATCCGACCGGCTTACCCTCTTTTGTTTTGCAGGGTAGTTATATCTTCTGGAAGCAGCGCCTCTGGGTTCCCCCAGTCCCGGTCCTGCGGCGGAATATTATTTCCTTCTTTCATGATACCCCTAGTGCTGGTCATGAAGGATCTTTCCGCACCTACAAGCGCGTGAGTCAGAATTTTCTTTGGCGAGGAATCAGAAAGGACGTCCATTCATATGTGGCGGCTTGTGATGTTTGCCAGCGCGCGAAGGCCTCCACGACTACTCCTTCGGGCCTTTTACAACCTCTCCCTATTCCTGATCGCGTATGGGAGGATGTTTCCATGGATTTTATTGAGGCTCTTCCTGTCGTACAAGGTAAATCAGTTATCCTTGTGGTCGTCGATCGCCTATCTAAGTATGCTCATTTTTGCGCCCTTGGTCACCCTTTTACGGCAAAGACTGTCGCGGAACTTTATGTGCGCGAAGTGGCCAAGCTACACGGCATGCCTCGGACAATAGTGTCAGATCGGGATAAGATCTTTATTTCTCTGTTTTGGCGGGAATTCTTTGCATTGCAAGACACTAAACTGCACATGAGTACCGCTTATCATCCCCAAACGGACGGGCAAACGGAGGTTGTTAACCGTTGATTGGAACAGTACCTGCGCTGTTTTGTGGGTGAGGAGCCTCGTCGGTGGCTTCAACTTCTTCCATGGGCTGAATGGTCTTATAATACTGCTTATCACACCTCCACCGGATTCACCCCCTTCGAAGTGGTTTATGGTCGCCCTCCGCCTACAGTGATCCGTTATTTACCCTTCAGTTCTTCGGTGGGCGAGGTGGACTATGCACTTCAGACTCGCGATGAGGTCTTGCGCCAGCTCAAGACTAACCTCGCGACTGCTCAGAATCGGATGAAGCAGGTGTATGATCGCTCTCACATGGATCGGGAGTATACAGTTGGGGATTTGGTTTATGTTAACCTCTTGCCTCATCGACAGCATTCCTTAGCGGCTGTTGCTTCTACCAAATTGGCGCATCGGTTCCATGGACCTTATCCGATATTGGAACGTATCGGGCCGGTTGCTTATCGTCTGCAGTTGCCACCCACTTCCCAGGTTCATCCGGTTTTTCATGTGTCCCGTCTACGGCGCTTTGTGGGAGATCCTTCTCGCCTTACTAGTGGGGTGCCTGCACCGTTGCTCTTGCCGGAGGATCCTCCTATCCTTCCTTCGTTTATCCTGGATCGCCGTCGGGTTCGTCGTTTTGGACGCTTGGTGAATGAGGTGCTCGTTGCATGGCAAGATCATTCTCTAGACGATGCCACCTGGGTATTGGAAGACGATTTCTTTACTCGTTTTCCTACATTTTCGCCTTGAGGTCAAGGCCGTAACGGAGCGTGGTGGAATGTTACGACTCCCTTAGTATTAGACTAATATGCTATTTACTTATTTCCATTAGGCCATGTGGGCCACTACAGTAGGATTAGGCTATTTACATATTTGCATAACTTGGCCCATCAGGCCCATCAGCTTTAGGCCCTGCGCCTATATGTAGGAGACGACTTGTCTAGTTTAGGGTATTGATGAATGAATTCCTAGTTTCTCACCTCCTTCTTCTCTATTCTCATCCCCTTCCCTACCCCTTTGCCGCCGGCTTTTGTGCATCCTCCTAGGTTGCACAACACTATCTCTCTTAAAATGTTGCAATTTTGGTACAATAACATTAGAAGTGAATAAGCATCTTGTTTCACAAGCCATAAGAAACTGTGACGCTTCTGACTTGTAAACTTTGCTTTCTGTGCATATGGTATATTGAATTTGGATGTACATGGTTTTCTTTTGGGTTAATTACATGGATATGGTTCCATGTTTATTTTAATGTGCAAGTCTTACAAGACAAGGTGCATTTTCATCCTTCTTACATGATTTACATTTTTGCTTTCTCAGGGCTGTGAAAGGGAAGTAGCAGAAGCTGAAAATGGTGGCTCGGAAGCTAACATGAATGAGAGCATCATGAGGTTGTCTTGGGCGCTTGTTCATTCACGACAACCTGAAGATATCCATCGAGGGATTGCTATGTTAGAAGGTGAAATAAATACATCTCTCTCTCTCTCATGTTTCCTTTTGGAGCAGCCATGCTTTCAAATTTTACCATTATTAGTATGGAGGGGGAACTTGGAAGTAGACATGTCAAATATGTTTTTGCTAACATACTCAGTTTGATGACAAGTGCACTTTAATTATGGATCTTTCAGTTCAACTGAACTCTATGAAAAGCTTGGAAAATATGCAGCTAAAGAGGGAGGCATTATATCTTGTGGCAGTTGGACATTACAGAAGTGGAGATTATTCAAGAAGCAGACAGTTCGTCCAAACATGTTTGGAGGTTGGACTTTGTGTTTCTCGCTATGGTTTATAGTGCTACTCTTCGAATGCATCTTTTGCTAAACAGCTAGAATTGTTGATACGAGATATAGATTACGCACAAATTTTGGAAGAAAAAGAAAAAGATGCGTTTGGTAAATAAATATCTGAAACTTAATTTTTTATATTGCTACTGTTAGGGTTTCATTGACAAAAGCAGTTCTATCCTCCCCTCTCTTTTCTTTTGATATTTTGGGTGAAACCTGTTAGTTTGTTAAGAACAAGGACATGGTCAACTTCTGCTGCTGAACATGCCACCTTTTAGGCATTAGCTGCAGGCCAAGAGCGTGTATGTAATATCAGTATCTGAATTTTTTTTTAAAATGACTAAAACAGAACCATAATCTTAATCATACTCAAGTAGTGCCTTTCCTTAACAATTTGAGGTGGGCAACCTGGATCTTACATTTTCATTCAAGCCTGTTTTGAGCCATCTTTTTCGTAAGAGAGCATATCCATATCCTTTCATATTAGTTCCATCCAAGTTCTCTTAGGTCTCCCTCTCCCTCTCCCTCTCCCTCTTTCGACATCCTTTGCACTTATCCTTCCAGCCGTGTTACGGGGCATCCATTGGTGTACATACCAACATATGTTTCTTACTAAAACAAAATGGAGATGAGAAATTCTCTGCTGCAGCTGAAGTGTACTTGTTTGAGGAATTTGCAGGCCGTGCAAGTATTGATTGATAGTTTTTTTCTCTTGTTCTTTGTTTGCCATTTTAGGTAGAGCAGCTGAGGAGGAGACACTGAGTAAATGAGTATCCTTCCGTTATATGGACCGCTTCTATCCTACCCTGAAAATACATGATCATTTGCTTAAGTATCTTATAATTCAAAACTTACATAAAAGGGGCCAGTAGATTTGAATAGGACCAACTTTTAAGGATTTCTATCAATGTTCTCCTCTTTCGAAGTCTGCAATTATAGATTTGCAGGAGACCTTTAGGGCCCAATAGAATGTTAGTAGTAAACGTTGCTCCAATATTGGAGCTCTGGAGATTTTCTACGAGAGAATCTATTGAATCCCATTTGGTTTGCCTCATTAGTTCTCTGCAAGTTCAATTGCCAAATCACTTTAATCATATCTCGTTGATTTTTTTTAGACAAGAAGAAACTGCTTTTTCTATTTTGAATGGTTTGTTGTATCATATATTGGGGAGAATTAATTTCAGTTATGAAGCTAATACTTCGTCATGGGTTCAAACTGCTGTCCTTGTTGGTTGTTACCTTTTTGGAAAATCCACACCATTAAACCAAGTTTGATCTTTGCTCAGAGTCTCCCCTCAGCTTTCGCTATTTAAAATCAATCACCAAGGTTTGATGGCCAAGCCATTGTTTGTTTTGACATATTATGAAAAAAAGTACATTCTGTAGTTTTAAAGTCACATCATGACTCTACCCATGATCTAGTTGTATTCAGACCATGAGAACCTAAAGTGCTAACTTATTTGATCTTCCCATGATAAAATGAATGAGAAAGAAAATATCATTTGCTTCTTTTTAAGAGAAAAAAACTACTCCCTCATAACAGTTTTCTTTAATAGATACAATTTTCTTCAAGTGAACTAAAATTTAGTTCATTTGAAGAAAATTGTATCTATTAAAGAAAACTGTTTTTATTATAAGTGACCGGAGGGAGTATGATGTTTATTGTCTACTTTTGAAGAAAGGATGATAGGCATTATATCTGATTTAAGTATTTCACTCTTGTTGTTAATCAATCATCCGTTATAAATATCCAAAGTTGACGGGTTTTTTATAATAGTTACTGTTTGGGAGAGTATTTATTTAAAATGTCTACATATCTTACAACTAAGGCAAAGACAAACAACGAAAATTAACTCAAATATGATCATCCAACAAGCATATGTTTGTCTTTTGCCTTAGCTGTATGTATGGTAGATATTTTAATTATGGTGTTAGATAGAACTTTTGAATTAATCCTTATGGACCAAATAATGGTAGAGTGCAGGACATGTTAAATTCTTATATGAATCTGGTTCTCTCAGACATTATTATATACTCATTTGTGACCTGGATTGGTAGATTGCTCCTGACTGGAGGCAAGCTCTTAATCTGCAGAAGGTGATTGAAGACAAAATTGCTAAAGGTAATCGCGTGTTACTTTTCATTAGTGCTTTAGACATATGGGCATTACTTGGTGCTCCTCTGTTGACAGCTATTTATCATTGAATTTCTCTTATGTAACAGATGGAGTAATTGGAATTGGCATTGCGGCAACTGCTGTTGGAATCTTGGCAGGTGGGATTGCATTGTTGGCTCGTAAGAAATGAATATGTGCCTCTTGTGCAATGACACTTGCATCACTTTTCATGGTATGAAGGTGTACCAATAGCCTAAAAGGATTCTGTCATATTTTTGGTATAGTTGTTAATGATGCTCCCGTAGTTATAGCATTGGCTGCTATGTGAACGATGGATGGACGGACGGCACTAAAGTTGGACAAAATAGTTATTATAAATGCTATTCTAAAGGCCTTCTTGTGAATTAGATGATGCATGTCAAGGAAGTACGGAAGTATGTGGAACTAATGATATTTTACTAACACTCTTAAAGTGCATTCCTATGGTTGGGGAAGCGTTGCACCATGAAATGCTTTTTATGTCAGAACTGTAGAAGATATATGATGATTTGTCATTTTTTTATTGTACAGAGCAATGAGTTATATCCTATATTCTTTGATAGGTCATCATCGCATGCAATCATGTTTTCCAAGTGTTCAACATTCGAAGTTTGGAAGCTAAACTGGGTTTTTGAGCAAGTAATTTTAAAAAAAATAGGTTTTATTGCCGAATGAAATGGTTTTTTTTAGTTGAAGCGTGAAAGGTACAAAGTGTAACATTTGATTCAGATTCATAACTGCCCCTCTCCAAGTAAAGTGACCAGCATGTCTTTGTAATATCCAGAAGTGTCACCAACCACATCATTCAGAAGGCTGACTTTGTATGCTACATAGTAGGTCTCCTTTATTTTCTCCATGTCAATTTCGGCTCGAGCAACTATAGCTCTAGTGAGAGAGTCTTCGTCGGTACCTAGACCCACAATTGATGACCTGATAACCTGCTTCACAAGAATGAAAAAGTTAAGCTAAATCAAGCCCTTGCATTTTTTACAGTCAATAAATGATCTTATTCTTCGGTGGTGGTGGTGTTTCTTCTATTGTATTACCTGTGCAAAGTGTTTTTCAGGGTTTTCTATACACCAAATTGTCGTTTGTATTATGCGTGCCAAGTCGCTGTTGATGGACTCCTTGATGTCCTGATAATCCGCGAGAAAAGGAAATGAAATTTGTATTTGCTTTAGTTAACGCATAAACGTTGGCTGCCCAAAAAAAAGACTTGAGCCATCTCTGTAACTTATGTTACGAGTATACCTGGTCTATGGGCGTTCCGTATGCATCTCTGTAGCAGTTGAATGTGGCATTGAGTTGAAGCATATTTCTCGTGCTCAATATCCACGTAAAACTATCATCTTCCAACGCCTTCCTTCCGATGGCTTCCCTCAGCTTCGCCGCTTCTTCTCTGGCCAACTGCTCATCCACTGCTTCGCCATTGAACCTGTAAGAGCTGATGAGACTAACCAGCAGCTGTTCGAGATTAAATTATCGTTAAGGATGTTATCAATTAGCCAATTGTAACAATATCTGTAACGGGGAAGGACTTAAAGTGGCGTTCACCTTTTTCAAGGGGGAGTTCACGTGGAGTATAACGTCTTCTTCCAAGGAGCATTTGAAGAGAGAGCAGTAGGCCTTTCTGACATTAATAAGATGTTCAGGAGATGAAGCGCAAGCTATCTCAATCAGGATTTCCAGCTGCTTCAAACCCTTCTTCTTAAGAGCCTCCTTGGCCAGCTGGGCGTCCCTCTGGGGGGGATCTAACGTCCATTGGATCACTGCTCTCTGCTTAGTTTGATCACATGACTAGCTTTAGATGCTTAAGTCATTGAAGTTCCATTTGCAGGGAACTTTATTTCGGTTCTGTAGTTGAGTAGCAACTAACATACAAGGTTAATGAACATAAGGATATTTGTCATCTTTTGCTTCCTTCTTCCCTGGTCTTTGTCTGCCAGGGAACGAGCTAGCGATGCAGCCGACTGCATTCCTTGTCATGCAGAAATGAAATGGAATATATAAGGAGAGAATACATACCCTGAAATCGCCGGAGAGTTCAGAGTGGAGTCGATCAATGAGGTTTTCTTTGTACATCTCTTCGTAGGTGTCTCGGATTTTCGCCCGCTGGTCGCCATTTCGACGACCCAGAATCCTTATTATGGCCTTCTCGTCCGTCCCCCATCCTACGCAATTTCATTTGACATCCGTGTCTATCCATGAACATTCATCCACAGAAAAGAAAACGAAAAACAATTCGAAAAAACGGAGGTAAGGGATGGATATATGGGTGACCTTGGACAGCTTTGCGAAGATTCTCACTATCTTCAACCGGAGATGGAAGAGGGTCAGGGATTGCTATCGTGCCCATCTCTGCGCTCTCTTCTCTTTGCCTCCTCGATGGCCTGGTGAATTCCTGGTATCGATCCAAGAGGAAAACTAAGTGAGACGTCGTCAACAACGGCCAGGCAGCCAGGGAAGGCAACAAAAATAAGAGAGACAATTAACTGATCAAGATGGAGTTTATATTCTTTATTGAAGTTCAGATTAAGATGAATATTGGTAAGACCACAAATGTGTTTGTGCTTTATACCTTGCTTGGCGTTACCATTCAGGTATCTTTTATTGTCTCGCTCCAAAGAAAACAACTCTCACAAGAATCACGACCAATCGGAACAACGTCACCACCAACTTGAGGCAAGTATCAGCACAAACAGATCTTATTCACTCGTGTAACGCGTGCTAAAACCATGCTGATAGTATCACCAACAACTTTATGAAAAATCAACGTCTAACATCAATTGAAAAGACTTGTGTGCTGAGGGCTGTCATCCACTAGATTAAGTGGTCAAACGTTACCATCCGCTGTTATGGATTGCATACAATCAATTCCGAAACAGGTTGACTACGTACATCTTATACGTTTACTGATCTAAATGTTAAGTGCACTTTATAGGCTTCTTGCGTTTTCGTCACTCAATTGGATTTACTTCGGATATTGGTGACTTCTTTTCTTTTTGCCAAGATGTGAATGTACTACTTTCCACTATATTTTTGAAGGAAGAAACGAGAACGATTGCCCTTGAAAAAAACAGCAAAGTCTAAAAAAGCTGAAGCACTCCAGCTGTTTGGGACCCCAGAGATCAGGAAAGCCTACCTACCTGACTGATTTAACATATTTTCATTAGGATAATATCTGAAGATTTATCATGGTTAAAATAAACAATTGACTTAGCTTAATTTATATCCTCTGAACCTCAGAAGCTTCATGCGGATACGCATCGTTAATTCCAAAGTTTAAAAAATGTGGACAAGGTGAAGCCAAGTTCTGCTTGAGAAAACAAGCAAAGAAGAATATCATTTTACATTACTGACATTCGATACAAAAAAAGTTGATGGTATGCCATATGCTCGACGATTGATAGATAAGTTACTGAAGTTATTCTTAGGATAAGCGAGCCTGCATTGAGAAGCCCAATTTGCCATATTGCAGGCTTGTCTTCCAGTTGAAAATCTGCAGAATTCCTCAACAATCGTAGACAACTACTTAAAAAACTAAAAGATGACTCCACGAGTATCATTCAGCTCAATCAATCATGTAGCATGTGGGGATTATCGCCATTAATATTAAGATAGCATATTCAAATAAAATCCATAATGTTATTGAACCATGCTAGCCATCCTCCAGACATACAGCTGGCTATATCTCTTATCCAAATATTATGTCTCCGGATGTGAACTGCGGATGTCTTCATCCATATCCCCATATCAACAACAAGAACGAAAAAATAGCAACAACAAAGTTGATCTGGAATCGCCAAATCTCATACATTAGGTTGTTAATATATTTTTGTGCTACTATTAGACCTTTCTTACTTGTGTAGGGGGGGTAATACATTAATTAGGATAAACGAGCATGAATGCATGATAACTAAGTGAGTTGCAACTGTGTCGTTTTGTCCTTAAGTATTTGAAGCTATCTGCTTATATTACATGTTAGTCGGTTACCAAATGTGCGCCAGACCATAGAAATCATTTAATGGCTGTCCACACCTCTATTAAAGCTTTGTGCGAATAAATGTACATAAATCTCCCCTTGAATTATGAACTAGGCGTTTATATTCACAGACAATGGAAGGTTCAGAAGGTAACTTCACTAGGATGAGCTTCTGCTCGTGTAACACGATGCGTTATAAGGTTGATGGTGGTGCAATAATGTCGTGACTTTGATTCAACCGACTTGGACTGGGCCCCGTCCTTCTTGTCAGGTTTCTATCAATAGGTACATCATGTTACTTATATGTTTCCCTTTAACCCTAAACTTCATTATGCGTTAATCCACATGTTAAAAACAAGATCTTTTTCTAAGTAAGGAGTTTTTACCACATTGACTTTCAAAATGACATAAACACCCTTAACGATGGCATCTATATAAATGGGTCCTCCATTTTGCACAGCTCAATTACACCTCATACTAGTATTGTTCCTAGATCACGTAAATCAGGCGTTGGGAAAAAATGGAAGCCCTCACAAACGCTTTTTCAGGTTTCAAAAATAGAGAGGCCCAACCTTTTGCTCTTTTCACGGTTTTTCCTTGAGAAACTAAACTGAAAGACTATGGTTTGTTTGTCGTTGGTGGATTTGTTGCTAATGCAGGATTTGGGGTTGATGAACATTCCATTGTCTCTCTTTCTGCGCAATGGCATCCGGAGCACCAGGCAGAATTCAGGAAGAGTAGCCCGGAATTCTTCAAAGAAGACGAACGAGCCTTCCATAGGTGGGACGTTCATCATGTCGCCAAGCTCAAGACCGAATTCTCCCGTTTTAAGGTCTACTTCTCCTCTCTTTGTGATTCTTTTAATCAGTATTTGCATGGGGGGGAGCTTTAATAGATCTTGATTGTTTGCTTAGAAAGCTGCGGTGGTATGGGCAATGCATCCATGGGAGAGAGACGCCCGGTTCGCGAACGAGGCGATTCACCGAGGCCCGTCTCTCGACCTTCTCGTCGAGATCGCCTGCACCCGATCGTCGGACGAGCTTCTCGGTGCGAGGAAGGCCTACCATTCCCTCTATCACCACTCCCTCGAAGAAGACCTCGCTTACCACGTCCACCATAGCAGTCGCAAGGTAAAGTGAATCCGTGTCAATTGTTTGCAGACCAATATGCTTAGTTCCTCCCTTAATTACACGGAGATTGTCCTGCAGCTCTTGGTGGCGCTGGCGAGCTCATACAGGTACGAGGGCTCGTACGTTAACGAGCAGCTGGCCACATTAGAAGCTGAAATTCTTAACAAGGCTATCAAGGATGGTGCCGGATCCGAGAAGCCAATTGAGAATGAGCATGTGGTTAGGATATTGAGCACGAGAAGCAAGTTGCAGCTTAAACTCACATTTGATCGCTACAAGGCAAAATATGGGACTCCCATTGACGAGGTACGTATGAGCAATAACACCCTTCTATGTATAGTTCCATTTAAATTTGATGATATTTTTTGGTACAAAAATTTAATGAACTTAATACATCTTAATTCGTCAGGATGTGGCCGATGACTTCATCTTGCAAGCTACGGTTCAGTGTCTCTACTCCCCTGCAACCTATTTCAGTAAGGTGAGATGGTCTCACTCTCAAGGCCATTAATCAAGTCACTTTCAGTTATTGATTTCTAAAATTGCAAAAATTAAGTTGTTTCTTACGGCAAATTGCTTTTATGATTTGGTTTCAGGTTCTGAATTTGGCCTTAAGCGTTGGTGCGGATGAGACGGCGAAGAAAGGTCTGACACGCGTAATTGTGACCCGAGCTCATGTGGACATGAAGGAGATCGAGGCCGAGTATCAGGAATTCTATGGATGTTCTCTTGTCGACAAGATAGGAGAGACAGTGTCCGGCAACTACAAGAACTTTTTGCTTGCCTTGGTTAAAAGAGAAGCCTAAAAAAGATGCATTGTTTCATCTCATTTGCTATCAAATAATACTCGATCCTTCCTTTTGTAGCTCTGTTCTTTCTCTTCACTTTGGGGTGTCATATTTTCACGTCGTTGTGGTTGTTTGTTAAAATGAGGGAATTGATTTTGTATCTTCATTTTCCTTTAAAGAAAAACATCCATCCTTAACTACGTGGTGTGCTTTGGAATTTGGATCCGTGCTGCTATGCACAAGTGCAACTTGCCCAAGTATAATACTCCTTCCATTCTAAAATGTTGTCTATATTTAACAAAATTTTCATTTTTATTGGACCATGAAGTCCACAAAGAAATCACATGATTTCTTTTTCCTTATATCCGGTCCAATTCATATGTTCCTTCACGAACTAAGTTAAAGTCAATCTTTTCAAGTCTCCTCAAATTTTATAAAGAAGTCATGTAATTTGGCTAAATATATATAATATTTTATAACAACAAATATTTCTAAATGTCTATAATATTTTAGAAGGCTATATATCCTTTCAAGTCTCCTATTTTTTATAGGAGCCATCAATTTTTACTAGGCTATGTATATAATCTTTAGTTGTTTGATAATTAGTATGCTAATTTATAGAAAGAGCATCCATTATGGTCCACGGCACGCGATCCAGCTTAATTCGTGTACGTAAAGCCGAAAGAATTACAAATATAAATAGGGAAGGGTTTACATGAGACCGTTCTCATATAAGGAGCATGAGACCAATCTTTATAGTCATTAGATTCCGATCGGATGATGGATATTAAATCAGTGGGTAGGTGAGTGTGAGTGAGTGAGATATTATGGCTATTTGTAGCCGTTAGATCAAGATCCAAGGGCTATGATTTAAAGTGGCTTCATATAAGCTATATGAGAGCGATATCATTTAAACTTTTCCGGGCAGACTGGATGACGGTGTGACCTCGGCCCTAGTTGAGCGTGCGGCGTGCGCGGCCGCTGAGGGGAATGTCAATGGAGGAGCTGCAGCAGCAGCAATATCGGAGGAGGAAGCAGCCGCGCCGTCTGAGCTCCTCCAACATTAACAATCTTGACGATGGTTGCCTCATGCACATCTTTAGCTTTCTCAGCCCCATCCCAGGTCCCTTCCTCTTTCTTGCTCTTCTTTTGCCTTCCCAAACCTCATCTTATTCATAGCAAAAAAAAAAAAGAAGATTGTCTAAATTCAGGACTGCGTGCAGTAAAAGTTGCATCTTTCTGTTCCCTTCTTCATTCTGATTAAATTTTGGGTAAATTAAGGAACTTTGCCTTTTGGTCTTGCTCGTAAATTGTCTGTCAATGTTTAGATCGTTGGGACTTCTCTTCCTTTTTCAGTGCAGAATTGGAAGATTAATAGTTGCGCAAATCTCAGTTTTATAGGCTATTGAGGTTCATGAGTGCAAGGATCGATTTGTTGAGTTTTGCCACTGCTTGAAGAGATGACAGAAATTCATGAATAGGACTGTTTTTCTCCTATTATTAGAAATTGATGAATAGAACCTTTGATCAAAATTTTATTTCTAAAACTTATTCTGAGTTGCTGGTTGTGGAAGTTGATTTTGTTGAAGCATCTCTTTTGCCAAGCTTTGGGGTTATGTCTATGTTACTCTAGTGTGGATATTCTATTATAGCCTTGTTTACCAATTTCTAACTTTAGATTTCCCTCAAGTTGTTCGAAATGCTAAATTTTAGTACTTATTATTAAATGCTTTTGGGCGTGAATTGAATTTTCTTATGTTGTTGAGTTGCAGATAGATATAACACAGCACTGGTTTGCCATAGATGGCAGTACTTGGCATGTCACCCACATCACTGGTTGCGTGTGGATAGATCTATCAAAGACTCCGTGGATGGTGTTTTCCCAGACCTCGAAGCTGCTGTTTCTGCTGCAAGGTAAAGCAATCATCTGTCAGTTACGTCAACTGAAATGTCTCTTTATTGAAAATTTTTGTTACTTTTTGGATCGGATATTGAAGGCCTGGTGATACCATTCTCATTGCCGCTGGTGGGAGTCATGTTGCTACTAATATTCAAATAAATAAACCACTTTGCCTGGTACGAGACTGTTTCCACTGCTTGTATTAATGCGCTTAGCCTGAACTGGTCTTATGTATTAGCAAAGATAGATAGGCCTGATTTTGAATGTTGTTATTGGTAATCGATTGGTCTGACCAAGTTGAAGAGCTATCTCAACTTAATTAATCTCTGCCTTTTGAAGATGCTGTTAAAACCTCCTCAAATTAAAGGATTGTAACTTGAAACTAATTGAAACAGATGCATATGGGCATCTAAATATGTCAGCATGGTTTCTTATCAGATGTATATACTTGCTTGCTTGGCTTTTTCTTTCTTACAAAAAAAAGTGAGGAAAGGGTAACTAGTTGATGGAACAAAAACTATCTCTATGTTCTTTATGCTGTCTTCCTTTGTGTTTGAAGTTCCTTATTTTCTCAACAATGTGTGCTCCCTTTCCAATTGGTTACCATTTTCCTTATGCAAGTTCACTATATAATACCTTAATATCTTTGCTTTATAGATCAAATGCAAGAGTTAGACAGGCATATCCAAAGCAGACATGAGAAATTTTTTATTAAGATTTTTGCATTCTCTTAGAAAGTGATGACACATGCAGAAGAGAATTCATCGAGTCACTGAGTTTTGGAAAATTTCCCTCTAATACCATTCGTTTTCTTCAGATTGGTGGAGGGAATCTTCCAGATGATACCACATTAATCTGTTCACGAGGAGCGGACAGGTTTGTTATTTACATTCATTGCTTTCAAGTTTTTCTTTGCTGAGACAAAGAACCTTTTGCATGTAGTGCTCTCGAGTTCCTATCCACATGCAAAATCACAAACTTGACCGTTAGAGCAGAGTTGGGATACTGCTTGCTTCACAGGAGCGGACGACTTACCATAGAGGGTTGCGTACTTCAGTGTGAGGACGATCCTTTGGATTACCTCTCTTTTCCAATTGTGAGCACTGCAAATGGGCCGTATAGTGTGAAGGGTCGTGGTGATAGTGTTAGTGTTGCCCGTACACGAATTGAAGGTGGTGCTAAGGCCGTTCTAACATGTGGATCACTTGCTCTGCAGCGGGTGCGAGTTATTTGTGCCCGAACATCTCTCTTTTTCTGGTTTGATGTTGAGCATCTCGAAAGCCCTCAATTGGCTTCAGCATAGTGTATATAATTGATTAATTTGTGTATTTTTAGGCTATCCGACAAGCATGTCGCTGTCTCCAGTTGTATTTATCGTTCTTGGTTTGTATGCTTGTAATGTTTTGACTTCAAGTGTATTTCCTTTTCTTAAATAGCCAAGCGGTGTTTGCTTGCAATGTTCGACTTAAAGCATATTTCTTTTTCTTGAATAGCGAAGCGTTGTATGCTTGTAATGTTCGACTTCAATTATGTTTCATGTACTAGTGTTTCTCGACCTTGAAATGTAGATAGTAGTTGCTTACAATAGAGATGCAAAAACTAAATGTGACTTGCATCGTGAATTGCAATTAGGTTATCGTAAGCATCATGAAGAAATAGCGAATATCAGTACAATGCAGTTGGAGTAAATGAGTAATGGGAAGGAGGCCAAGTTTTTAGCTGCTTTACATCACAAAAGGGTGGCAAATGACAAAAAGTGTTCTGGTAATGCCTTTTTCAAGGGAAAATAAAGCTTGGACATCATTCAGGCTTCAAATTTTCGTAATGTCTCATCTCATAAACAAGATGATGATGAGGCAAATGGAGAATATGGTCTTCTGCATATGAACCAACGCTTTTTGCAATAAAAATATTCAGAATGTTTCTTTTTTAAATATTACAACCGTATTACATTTGCACTCCTTTTTAGCCAGGTCTGGAATCTTCTCTAGTTTTTGGAATTATTTTTCCTCATCGTTTGAACATATTACTGACATAGCCAGTCATCATCATCATCATAAGCCTTATCCCAGCTCTGGGGTCGGCGGCATGGATTATAGCCGGCATAGGTACATCCCAAAAATATTTCCCCACTTCTTGAGTTTCACAGTATCCCTGCTCAGCAGGATCAACATCCATACAATTTGAAGCAGTATAAAACACAATACCATCAGCTTAAACGGTCTAGAAGTAAATCTCCCAAAAATGTTTCCCCACTTCTTGAATTTCACAAATATCCTCACTCGGTAAGATCATCTTCCAAACTGTATGCGCCTGCAACATAAGAAGACGATTATTAAACACGTGTGCACCTGGAACAATTTCTTAAATTTTATCTGAGGCTTAATCTGTATTTCATTATGACTTCAGCTCACATTAAGAAATTGCAACATTTTGGTTAGCTAGGACTCGATGAATGGGTCAACTGACTCAACTCCCTAAAGATGGCAGGCCAGTATATCTTCCATTCAGCAACACTGAACAGACGAAAAGGGGAGAGGCCGCGAGATAAGAAACATCTCCAAGATGGCACTTGTATATCTGAATGGCTCATCAAAACAAAACAAAAAATGGCTCTGGAAACAAAAAGCTTCCGCAGGACTTACTGGAAAAACACTTGTTTTCAATGTCTCAAAGTCATGTTTCCTACGCCGGCCTCCTTTGCAGCACCAAATCCTCAGCAGAATAATAGTCAGCAATGAGTCGATACATGTACGATGGGTTGTGTCCTCCACTGAAAAAAATAAGAAAAGAAAATAGTAAGTTGAGGAACTATGGAATGAACCAGGAGTAGAAATAATTGACTCAGACATGACAAGTATATTCAACAAAACTTCGTATACTTCTTTTGTAATAATAAGTATGGATGAAGCTCACAGAAAAAAGTAGACTTACAGGTCAGTGATAAAAAGGCTAACGAGCTTTGGTGGTACATAATCAAACGCAGGATTAACGACATCAATAAGAGGATGGCTACTGCCAATTCCATAATTCATGCAGTCTGAGAACTCCCCAAAATTTAGCAAGTCAGATGGGGATTTCATATCATTGAGTAGAACTTCTGGGTTGTGAGGATACAAGGGGCAGAACTGCAATGCAAGGAAATAAGGTAATTAAGAGAGTAAAAAGGGTACTTCATACTGTTCAGTACAGAATATGCAGAACTAACTTCTTAACAAACAAGAAGAAAATAAAAACATTGATACTTCTATCAAAACCATTGCATAAAAAAATACATGATCACAAATCAAATAAGGTGTCAGGGGTGGAATGCACTATCCAACGACAGATTTTAACCAAGGAAATAATAATGTTTCACAAGGATGTCAGAATTTTTTTCCCAATGTACGCAAAGTCATGGAAAAGTGGCCAAATAAAGCAATGCGACTTTCTAATCATTGATTCTAGAACAAGGAAACAAAACAAAAAGACGTCAATAACAGTATCTCTCATTTTATTTTCCATATGCAGAACAAAACTTCAGAGCCTTAGTGACAGTATATCTCGTTTTGAGACTAACTCAAAAACACCCACGTTGGTAAATGTTTTTGGTGCATATGATTGACTATCAATGTAGAACCTACCCATGAGACAAGCCAGACAGTTAACGTTGGAACATACAGGACACTGCATTTGCACCTACTGACAAACAAGGGCAATTAACATAAATTATTTGTTTAAAGGATGGAACACAACCATACCTTGTGACTACCGGCAACAACAACAAAAGGTACAGCATGCCTTTTTGCAGCCAGTGCAACCATACTTATTCCAACTGGAGCGATTACCCCACCATTTGCCATAATTGCATGAGCTCCAACAATCACCTTTCAACAAGGCATAAATAAAATTTTCTTTCCAGCACAAGAAACACTTATACCATTAACAATTCAACTACAACTAAACATGCAGAGTAAAGAGGCTTGTGTCAGCTTTACCATGTTTACTCGAGATATCATTGCAAAAACTGCTGAATCAGTAATAACTGTAGTTTGCAGACCATTTGCAACTAATTCTTTAGCAAGAACATGCCCCTGGTACCTAAAAGTTTAAAATAACTTAGAACAAGAACCTATAAAAATTCAAATAATAGTAGCAGAATCCGTGCAGTCATCAGAGAGGGAAAAGCATGTTGCTAAACCTTGGAGCACCCTCAGCAACAAAAACACGAAATGAACGCTTTTTCTCTTTGGCAGCAGAGAGGAACTCCATAACAGTTCTTGAACGGCCCAATGTCAATATCACCTCGCTGGCAAACAGTGAGAAAAAAATATGAGATATTAGAGCACAGACAGTTGTACAACCTTTTCGGAGGAAAATGTACACTTCTTTTTTTGAGAACTACATTGAAAACTTTCTCAAGTAACATTTTATCAGCATCAGCATTCACTATTCTTCTCCCAGACATTTGGAATCAGCTAAGTGAACGAAAATCATAACAAATTTGCAATATGTACATATATTGACTAATTTATATACCAATCAAAGCAGGAATTTTTTAGCAGTTAAAATGCACCATAATATGTCAGTGTGCAAGTCCCTTGTCAAGAGCACACTGTATGGTGTACCACTTCTCCAATCATGTGACGCTTCTCGAATTGTGTCAAAATCAAACAAACAAAATGTAGAACTTCACTTGATTTACAAGATAACTAGATACTGACAATCATTTCAAAATACCAATACAAGGTAAGAAACAATACTTCTGATGAATGTGCTCCACAGCTTGCTCAGCAATTTGTTCATGGCAAGTGTCAATGTCTAGGATTAATTCATTAATAGCTTCGATCACATTATGCTTCAGCTTTCGGCTCTTCAATGATTTATCAGCAGCTGTAAGTGTCAAGAAAATCTCTAATTAACACCAAAAAAGTGTGACCTTAAATGCACTCATATGCATGTTGACTCGGTTTTCTGTCCTAGTCACATATAGCATGAAAACCACATCCAGTGGTAACCTTAGTCAACTCAATTTTTGACATAAAAATGATTCAGAGACGGTAAGCCCCATTGCTAGCCCACAATAAACAGCAAGAACTATGACAGGATTATAAAACTTAACAGTAAACCTCCAACAAAAAACACAAGACAACTATAATCACCTTCAAAAAGTAAACCTAAAATAATGCCTTCAAATAAAATGATGTATTTAAATTATAAAAAAATGACGTAATCACTTGAGAAAGACAACCTAAATTATGGCAACCTAATAACTTATCTGATGATTAGAGATCTACATTAAAACGGGCATTAACAGAAACTGTGATATGTATCGCTTGACATGAAAAGAATGTCCTATAATTTTCACAACCTATGCATGATACCCATAAGCTCTAATATAGACATCTAGAATCCACCTAGCGATGATGAAAATAGCATGACAATGACAAACAATAGGATGATGATAACAATATAATACCATTTATTACTTGATCATAATAATATGTTGTGATTAAATAGGTTGCGGTGGCATAGATATGTGTTGTGTAAGCAACTACGCCGAGTAAAAATCAATTACATGGGTGGCAATGCTAGGATAAATAATGAAACAATTACGCAATGAAGAAATGCATTAGTTTACATTTGCTTTTCCCTTCAGATTCAGCCCCAGATGAAGATGTATGAGCTCCAGCTCCTGATTCAGGTAGATCCTCAAGAAGGGTATGCAATGCAGGAGCACGCAATATACTTCTAGAAGCAGCAGCCACTGCTGCCGCAGAGAGTACAGGGTTATTGTCATCACGTTCTATTTCATCTTCATCATCACTTCCAGCTGACATAGTTAGCCCTCCTATACCGTTTGTTGCCAAAGAAAGATCTTCCTCTCTTATTATGTGCAGCACACGCCTCACAATGTTTCCAACTGCAAGTTCTGACACCCAAAAAAATTGCCACTTTAGATGTCAGCAAATAATTATAGCCCTAAAAGACACATTTATCAACATGGCACCAAACCAAAAGAAGTGGGCAGCTTAATACTAACAGGCAATCTTTATAGCATACAATTAGGTCATAATATTTCATTCAAACAGACGAAGACAGAGATATCAGTGCAGTCCAAGACTGGCAAGGGAGTAATATGCATACAACCAACTGGGAGTCTACCAATATAACAAACAAATACACCTGGCGACCAATAACAGCTAACAAGAAGGTAACAGAGATACAGGAATAAAGCAGTGCATTATTCCACCAATTCCAATCACAACCCACATGTTTGACAAGAATCTACCAACTATGAGCAAAATGGATATGCATAGCACTACAAATTGAAGGAATAAGCATGGTTAATATGTAATCCAAAACCTAAAGTTTACATGGACATACCAACAGGATTTGCAGCAATAAGCTGTTCACCAACAGTCTTCACAGCTTCGAGCAGAGACGCCGCATGGTTTGCATGGGCCACTCTGTGATGAGATATAACCGAGCGAAGCAACTCCGCGGTGTGCCTCGCAGTTGCATGTGACCCCTCAATCTTACTGCCACCAACACGAACATAACAAAAAAACACATAGTTCAGCTATATTGTTTGATTAATCAATCCAGTCACTTGAAATGCACACAAGCGAAACCTAGGCAACAAGAATGAACAAAATGAGAAGTGATATGAGCAACAAACTGACCGCTTCTTAAGTTTAACTACAGATTCATTCACCATGGTCGAAACGTCCGGCATCTTTGCGAAAAAAATTGACCTGCTAGAATAAATTAAAAAGCAATTTAGGGTTAAAAGAGAGCGAAAAGAGAGAATTCTGCAAGGAAAGGAGTGCAGGAAATAGAGAGGACCTGGGATTATGAAGAAAAATCCGGACGGTAGCGTGGAATGCTCGAAGAGAACCCTCGTCTCCCTCCCTGAATCTCGTCTACTTTGCAGGGTTTGATTCCTTGCTCGTGCTTTACAAAAGGAGAAACTCGGAATGGCAGAGAATCCCACTCCTTTCTTATACTACCAACCTTTTTCTGACTCGAATCCCTCCAACCAAATGCCAATCAGCCATCATCAATTTGTGGTGTATATATTCGCATAAACGCTTCACACGCTCGCCGCGATGGTGCTGTGCTATAGGCCCGCACATATGGGGCCCCTATATTGGGCGAGCGCTTGGCGAGCGTATGCAACATTGCTTATATTTATTTCCTTGTGTTCATACCTTATGTTGTGGGCATATACTCCCTGAAATTTTGTTCCTTTTATTTGGGTTACCGCCTGAAAGTCTCGAGTTCTTCGGCTGCTCCCAATTCCTGTCAAGTATCAACTAAGCAATAACCATTGGTCCTGCAACCTCGAGGTCCCCTTCACGAAATGGTGGGCATAAAAAGTTAGGTTTCCGGTTCACATTGCCAGATGAATGGGAATCCACTACTACTATTGCTTTTGTTTGTGGTCCGACTGATGACGATCAACTCTGAAGTAACTGAAATTTTGTTGAAGAAACACGAACAGATTGATACAACGTCTGAATCCACAACCAATAATAAATCCCAGCCCACATCCAATGCAATCAACTAAGAAAGAACAGAGTAAAATTTGAAAATGAGTTATTTATCTGATGATGAATCCGTGTTTTTTCCAAATACAGGCAGCTTTCATTGGACGGAGGGAGTAAGGAGCATGAATCCTTGTGTAAAACGACTAGAGTCAATGGAGTAAATTATGGAGTCTTGTTCTATAGAGCTTGGCTCAATATGCTAAGTGAAATCTCCTATGGAAGTTTTTGGAGTCGAACTATAATTTTTTAAATTTATGATCAATACCAACAAGAGAGTATTAGACTCCTAGTGACTCTTGAATATTGTGTTAGAGTTCTGTTTTATATAGTCCGGTCTAGCCTGATAATTTGGTCACCAAAATTTGGGGACCATCACCCAGATTTTGCCACGTTAACAAGGGAGGGCTGAATAGAAGGAAAAATTACAACTTTACCTAAGATTCTTGCCCCTCCCCCCTCCACTTGTCCTTTGGTTACGCAATCTGGTCACAAATTTTGGTTAGGAAAACATTTTCCGTTATGTATCCAGCTCAACATATATTAAAGGTAGGGCTCACATGCCTGGATTGGCCAAATGTATGGGCCTCACCTAAAGCATGTGAAGCCACATGGGCCCGACGTGCACATTTTTTTAATAAAAATACTAGATGCTGTCAATATGGGCATCTTGTGGCACACAAAAGGAAGGTGGTATGACTTATGTGATCTGTGTGAGCAATGCAATCTCCCCTGAGTCGCGGGGTGAGATTTTAACGAAAATACTCTCACCAACGGACAAGGAAGGCAGTATACCAGTTGCAAGATGGAGGTTAGATGATTTCACGAAAGCTTTTGATAGTATAGAACGGTCCTATTTGGAGAAAATAATGGTAAATCTAGGTTTTTACCCTAAGTGGATTCGGCTAAATATGGATTGTGTCACAAAGACAGACTACCATTGTTTAGTAAATGGTACTCCCTCGCAAGCCTTCGCACCTTCGCGTTGCCTCAGACAGGGAGACCTCCTCATCATATCCCTTCATCGTGTGAGATAGGAGACATTTCAAGGGTGTCATATGATAAGCCTAGTGATGGCCCATATCATAGATTTTTCCGATTACTTGGCCAATCAACCCAGAATGCCATATTACCTGATTTTTCCAAGTGATAGCCCATATCAGAGGTAATTAATAGGACTTTGGAAAATTTGTTAAGGTGTGTAGTTGAGGATAAACCTAAACAATGAGACCTTTGCCTCCCTCAAGCTGAGTTTGCTTATAATGCAACACCAAATAGAATAACTGGTAAAAGTCCTTTTGAGATTGTTTATGGTCTTGTTCCTCAACTTCCACTTGATTTGGCTAATATGCCTAAACAAGCTAGAGAAAATGCTAAAACAATTGATGTTGTTGACCAGTTTGCTGCTATGCATTGATTGGTGTCCGATCGAATTGACCAATCTATTCATACATATAAAAGATTTACTGATAGGAAGAGAAAGGATAAGCAATTTGGAGAAGGGGATATGGTTATGGTTCATTTGAGGAATGACGGGTTACCTTTTGGTCAATATTCTAAGGTTATATAAAAGAATTTTGGCCTTTACAAAATTCTCAAAAAGATCAATGTCAATGCTTATATATGTGGAACTGCCATCTAAGTTTGCTATTTCTAACACTTTTAATGTATGAATATTTTTTATCATGGATGATTCTATTTCTACTATAGTTCGAGGTCGAGCTTCAATTGGAGGGGAGACCTGATGCAGCTCCTTCCACTCATGGTTGTAAGACAATTAAGCACGAAGAAGAACAACGAGTAAAACAGTAGAAATTCATTTCATTTTCTTTACAAAGGGAAACTTGGGCAACAAGCTGTTGGAATGGAGCTAGTAGTATAAATAGGATTGAAAGGCTTTATAGTTAGGCTCTGTTTGGTTAGCACTTTTAGGAGTAGAAAATCCAAATTCTTGAAATGAATCTAGGTATAAGAAATAAGGTGTTTGGTTTGCCAAAATTCACTTCATCTGATGAAGTTAGGTCACGGTGGCACTTCATGTAATTTTTGAAAGAAGACAAAGGTATTTGATAACAAAAAATCTTATCATTAGTTTTTTAAAAAAAATACCTTGCTATTTTTTGAAATTTATATTAAATGCCATTGAAAGAAGCTCTTCTTACTTCTTTTGGAAAATCTCCTCCCAAAAAAATCCAACTTCTTTTTGGGCAACCAAACAGGGCCTTAATATACTTTTCTCGTGCTCATCTTCTTTTGAGAGTTCTGATTGCTTTGTGGATTCGAGGTGGTGTATTAGCCAGTGGATTTAAGTTCAATTGGATTCAGGTTGGTTCAATTGTAGTGTTTCGTTCAAGTTTGAAATTGGTGATCGTAGATTTGAATCTAGAAAATCAATAAAAAATAACAATTGTATCTATTACTTTTGAGGCTGCGTCAGACACCCACCAATCTCCATATCCCGAGGCACTCCTCCTCCAGCCTCCAGACTCGCCACTGTCCTTTCCTCCATTTCCCACGACTTTAATTCGAACTCCCTCCCCACGCGTTCTGAAATGCCTCCAACCACTATTTAAATCGATCCAGCCAGGAGGCCCAGAACTCGCACCTCTGGGTCCTCTCCTCTGCAGGAATTTATGGTGGCATCCCCTTCCTAGACTCTGCACATTAGCAGCCTCTCCTCCCTCCGCTTCTGATCGAGGTAACTTTAGTTTCTGCAACTGTCGCGCCACCCTTATCTTCTAAAGCCATCCCTCATTCAATTTTATGGGTTTCCGAGTACTCATGTTTTCAGTCAAGGGTTGACTGCAAAATGTTGTCTTTGTAAGCACTCGGAGTGAAATGCGTTAAGTGTGATGGGTGGATGATTAGATTAAAGAATGCTTTTTTATGGATTTTGGGATTATGGGGTTTGTACCAGGCAATCAAAGGGATGGATTTCGACGAAAGGCGTGGCAGTCCTGATGTGGTAATGTTGGATTCCCCTATGAAAGAGGATGGTGGAGAGCTGGTGAAGGAGCCTTCTTCTCTCGTGACAAAGCTCAGTGCGACGGTTGTTAAGAGCGTCCGCGAGCTGTTGGAGTGCCCTGTGTGCTTCAGTGCAATGTACCCGCCTATCCATCAGGTTCATCCCTCTTTATGTGTAATCCCTTTTGTTGTTTCTGGGATTTTTTTTTTTGGAACTTATTTAAGTAGGTTCGTATCTTCTAGTTTTTCCTGTTCATCATTTTTGACAACATATGTTGTCACATTTCTTTGAAAAGTGACTGCATTTTTATGTTGTTGCTTTGTATTGCGAATAAATGTACGATGTCTATTGTTTCAGTAGAATATGGGGTGCAGGTCACAGATTGCAAATGATATCCTTTGTTTTTTTCATATCTATATATAGAACTGCCATACGACTTCTGTTGTTGTTTTTTAACCATTTTATACCCCAATATATATAGAGGTGGAAGGGCTTGGGGGTGGGTGGGTTATGCAGAGCTTAACATGTCCCATATATTGGTTGAAGATCAATTAATATGATGTTTAGGCAAGAAGGAAGCATGAGTGATTAATGTGTTTCACCAATTATTACTTTGTGGCAAGGTTATTAAAGGAGGCAGTTTGGCTCTAACAGAAGATTGGTAGTGATAATGTTGCATTTTCAATGGGTTCGTTAGTGAGTTGTGCAAAAGATGATCACTGAATCGATATACATCATTGCAGCCATATGTTTTGCACATGGAATTGGGATAGAGATAAATGAAACTTATGCTTGGTAGCAATTGTCTATATAACTTACATCCTTTTCTTTCCTATGCTAAACGAGGGTGCAGGTACCTTAATTGTCGAGGTAGATAAAGTTAAATGTTTTATTCTTGACAAGAAATCAGGTGAATTAATTGGGACAAGAATGATCTTATAGCTCCCATCTTCTATGTGGTCGGTGTTATAGATTGATGAGAAGATGTAGAGTTCGTATCAGTGTCATCCCTGTGCTGTGAGTGGTTGGGGTTGCCTTTGTTCTTCTTGTCTTCCACATTTTGCTATGAATACGGTCAATTTCTGGTTCTTATTTACATATTCATTAGTTCTTCAAGTTAATGATTTTACTTTTTTTGGATATTTGTATTTTATAGTTTGATCAATGAGTGTGCTCTCAACACTTTCCTTTTACTTGTTAAGCAACTCTTGGATTATTATAAATACCAAAGAGGTTTGTTTGAGAATACTTGATGACCTTTTTGCATGGTTTGCTATATTTTTTATTTACTGTGCAACTTCTTCCTTTAATTAATATTTTTCTTTTTACTCTGCAATTTCTCCCTTGGTCAATTTCAGTGTTCAAACGGCCACACTATATGTTCTGAATGCAAGTCTAGAGTGCAAAATCGGTGCCCTACGTGCAGGAATGAACTTGGAGATATACGATGTCTTGCGTTGGAGAAGGTGGCAGCTTCTCTCGCACTGCCATGTAAATATCAGTGCTTTGGTTGTGTGGGTGTATACCCTTATTACAGCAAACTAAAGCATGAATCACAGTGTAGTTTCAAACCATATAACTGTCCATATGCTGGTTCTGATTGCACTGTTGTTGGAGATATTCCTCATCTGGTGACCCACTTAAGAGAAGATCATAAAGTAGATATGCACAATGGTAGCAGCTTCAACCATCGCTATGTTAAGGCAAACCCACATGAGGTCGAGAATGCAACATGGATGTTAACGGTAAACTTTGCTTTTTGTTGCCATTGTTGTGTACTTATGCTTGTACTTCATGCCTTTTACAGGTGAATTATATTTTACTGGTATTTTTTAGCAAGGTTTAGTTCAATGATGATCTGAATTATATTTTACTAGGATTTTTTAGCAAGGTTTAGTTCAATGATGATCCTCTTCAATTGAACGTTATACCTTGAAGTCTCCTAAGATATGTGTCAATCATGATGTGAAACCTGACAAAACTTGCATAAATTGTTTAGAAATTCCTCAGTATTCTACCGTTAAGGATTTTTCAAAATAGTCTTTCCCTTAATCATCAGATGCCTGTTCAGTATTTGGATTTCCACTTATGTGATTTTGGAGTTAACCTACTATGTGGTGGATACTTCAATTGTTGTGCTTGGACATTTGTACTTCTGGATCTGTAATTGTTTAAATGGAGCATCAATTTTCTTCATTGCACCATTTGCATGGTCTTCATGTTCTTATAGGCACGTTGTTGAAGTCAGTGCCTTTCTCAACTTCAAAGTGTTATTAACAATTTAACCATACTTTGAAGTATCAAAAAGAAAATTTAACCATACTTTGAGCAAAATTTTATTTTTCTTTAAAAAAAATCACTAGGTGCTGTGTTCTGTTTTCAAGTAAGTGTGATCTTCATAATTAACTGTGAAAGTTCAATGCCCACTCAAATCTGTGATATTTAAACTATATTTTATGTTACATAGTTACAATCATCGGCCTCATATCTAGGGTAAATCACAACGGATTGAAAAGTTTTATGAAAAAACCCAAATCCTGGGAATATAAGGAAAATATACATCAGTTTGCAACTTTCCTACTTTTGCACAGACGGTTACAACTACAACCCACCCAGCACTTGGCACCATATGCTTGTCTATATCTTGATCCCAATTCCGATTACATTGAATTCTGGCATCAGTTGCCTTTGGGTATATGGTTATTTTCGCCAAAGATGATGATAGATGCTTGCCTGTAATTTACTTTTTGTATATTATTTGTTTTCTGTCAATATTTGTCCTAAATTGTTTTTACTCAGTTTGTTTAGTATCATAGGCTCATGTCTCATAGTTGTAATGGCCATTCTTCTTTGTTCTTTTTCTGGTCATGTGACAGATTGTGGAAATCATTGTGCTGTCTCTAGGTTTTCAGTTGCTTTGGGCAGTTCTTCTGTCTGCATTTCGAAGCTTTTCAGCTTGGAATGGCGCCTGTTTACATGGCATTTTTGCGTTTTATGGGCGATGAGAATGAGGCCAAAAATTACAGTTACTCTTTGGAAGTAGGTGGTAGTGGGAGGAAGCTGATGTGGCATGGTGTCCCAAGAAGCGTCAGAGACAGCCATAGAAAGGTTCGTGATAGTTACGATGGGCTAATTATCCAGCGAAACATGGCCCTCTTCTTCTCAGGTGGTGACAGGAAGGAATTGAAGTTGAGGATCACAGGAAGGATATGGCAACAACAATGAACTATTCTTGTTTCCTCAATAGCTAAATGAGTCTATCCTGTTCATGTATGTTTGGAATGTGAAAGGCAAACTCTCTTTGCTTATCAGACATTAATACATGCTAGGAAAGACATAAATTTTTTTCAATTTTCTATCAATTCACCATTGTGCTTCATCATCTTTGATCAATTTACCAATGTGTTGTGATGTTGTCTCAGTTCTCAACTGCCAGAAACATACGCATTAAATTCTCGAATTTCGGATGCATTAGAAAAAAGTTCATTAGAGGAAGTCAGCTTGTTGTATTGGGTGAGACTACATTTGAGGTTGTCTCTCACAATTATGACATGATTTCTATTGAACTTGCAACGAGAAATGAGAGTCCTACTGGTTACACCTAACGTGCAAGCGTGGAACCAAACTGCCGGGCAATCAAGAATAAAAAATACCAGCTCTAGCCAACTAATGAACCTGGCTATGAGCTGGACAACCGACTAATCTGCCTTATCTGCCTTTATGGAATGCTTAGAGCTATCAGGCTGCCGTACCAACGGAGCCCTGCCCAGGCTCTCTTCTAGCCCGGGCCCTAAGTTTCAACAACACGGTCGGGCTACTTGGGGTTGGGGTAATTGAAAACGAAGAGCTTTGTTGTTCGGTTGGCGGGGATGTTCTGTTTGGTAGGTACGAATAACCGCAGAGGCAAACACACTGGTGGCCCCCGGAAAATTATTGGCTACGCGCCGCGCAGGGGGAACAGTGTGCTCATCACCAATGGGTGATGAGCACGTCTCCCTGCTTGTGGGTCCCTTTGGGGCAATCATTACAAGCAGAGGAGAGGTGCCCATCACCCATTGGTGATGAGCACACTGTTACCATGCGCGGCGCGCAGGTAATAACTTCTCGGTGGCCCCCGGGTTTCCTGTTTGAATTTGCCGGCAGCTGCTTGCCTCCTCATGCCTGAAACGTTAATAGCACACATCCCTTCCGGACAGACAAAGCCTCAAACCAACCGGAAATTCTATAACAGATGGATAAAAGAGAACTCACATGTTTTCTACCAAATTCTGCAATGCAGTTGAATTTCTTTTGAATGGCAAGTTCCCTGCATTGGCTTTGTCGGATAGAGCCATATCACTAGGTAATCTTTTATTTTTCCAAAATTTTATGGTTTTGACGTCTTCTTCCAAGTCATGTTGGAAGTCCCAAGAGCAAACACATGCATTTCTCCATGTGTTCTTTTATTTTATGCTTGGTTCTTCATTTCTATTAGCAATCTTCTTCACGTTTTTTTCCTTTTTCTTTTGTGCTTCTTGTGATGACTGCAGAATATGAGGGGTCGCGATGCTTATTCTCGAAGAGTAGCAATTTGAACCATCACTGTTCAGGTATGGATAGCCGTGGCATGGCGCTTCGACGATGACATGGAAAGAAGACAATGATCATAACGTTGTCTCAGGTACTTCTACTTCTCCTTTTTCTTTTTTCATTCTTGTGAATTGGAAACCTCCTTTTCATAGGTAATTGATGTTGAGGGACACAACAATATTCTTAATTAGCTGTTCCTGAAACAGTTAATCTGTTAATGTTGATCATGCTTGATGTCTCTGAACTCTAGATAAGGGTTGGATCACACATTCATTAAACCTTTTTTAGTCTCATTAGGTGTTTGGTCAAGTTAGTTGATCTCAATTTTCAATTTTGAAAGGTCTGTAGCTTCAAAAAAAAGATAACGTCTTTTCTTGAACGGAAGAAAGAACCTGAAAGAAACAAAGCATGTTTTTAATTAGTGTCAGAAATTATTTTGAGCAGAGGAGTATTAGTCTTTCACTCTGAGTTATATTAATTGAAGAAGTGCTGAGATGTGAATTAGACCTCTTCTGAGTTTAGGGAAACTTGATTAGGTTAAGTATTGAAATTTTTGAGAAATTAATTTATGCAGTTATTCAACTTTCTAATTTGACTTCGTTTTTCTGAATGGAGAATATGCCTTCTTCCTTGTTTATGATATAGACGTGCTGTTACATTTACTCTAGTAGGACAACTAATCGCATTTGCTGCTTTTCGTTTTTAGCCAAACTGTCTCTTATATTTAAATATATTCTTTTTTGCCAGTAATTAATGTGCTACTTTTGAATAGGCCCGGTAAGAAGGCTGGAAGGTCTTTTATCTCAGTTAGGGAACGGATACTGTGCAGATTGTGGGTCTCCAGATCCAAAGTGCCGAAGTGGGTGTATGTATCAAGAACTAAATTAGGCCCTGTTCTTTTGCTTTTATTTACTGATCGTTTTTAGAGTTCACTTTTTCCTTTTCGAGTCAATTGTTAAATCATTTACGTTGGGGAGGTTATTGGTACAGCTGGATGTTGTTTTGGTTTTAGACGTGGAAAAAGGTTATTCTTTATGTTACAGCAGTTTTTTTCTTCTTATACATAGATCCATCAGTGTCGCAGACCCCAATTGTTGGGAAAGGGCACCTCACCATATGATTTTGATGATGCCAAGTTTTTCTATAATTATAATATTTCTTAGCCAAGTTTACATAGAAGAACATTGGAAAGTTTTTACTGATTTCTGCCAAAAATAACCTTGGTCAATAACTATATGTTCTAAAGTATAAGCATTTGGAGTACGCTTGAATTTTAATTTATTTATTTTCATTGGAAAGTTTTTACTGATTTCTGCCAAAAATAACCTTGGTCAATAACTATATGTTCTAAAGTATAAGCATTTGGAGTACGCTTGAATTTTAATTTATTTATTTTTATCTGTAGAATTTTGATTTCTGAACATCTTGAATACTTCATAACCTAAATAATTGTAGCTTTTCAGTATTTTTTTAACTATTTGACAGTGTTAATCTTAGATTCACCTTTATCTGGTGAATGTCTATGTTTCAACTATATAAATTTTGCATGCTCTACTTGTTGAACCCTTTTAGCTTACAGTTGTCTCTGCAGCAAAAGCTTACGAGAATTCTACAATGACAGAGTCCATGCAGCTTGGAAAATGGTTAGCAAGCGAAGATAACACACTAGTAAAAGACAGTGTGATACGTCTTGTAGATGGCAAAGTGAAGCAAGAGATCACTTTGAGACTGCAAAATGTTGAACGCGGGGAGCTAGAGATTGAACTTGAATGTGTTCCTCTCAGTCAATAATGAACTATACGCAGTTACAATGAACTGTCATTTTCCGTCTTGGCTGGCTAACCTTTAACTGGGATCAGCTTTAGGTGTAAGATAAGTTGCTTGTGTATCCACTTGCTGCTCTGGTGTATTGTACTATAATTCAGGACACAATTAAAAAGAACATACACAATCTCAACAAGAAAGGTCAGTGGCTCTTGTTCTTTCTTCCTGATGGGTATTAGTGTATAAAATCACCTTTGTGGTAGTATTCTTTCAGCCAACCCTTATCAGTGTTTATTGTACTATAATTCAGGACACAATTAAAAAGAACATACATAATCTCAACAAGAAAGGTCAGTGGCTCTTGTTCTTTCTTCCTGATGGGTATTAGTGTATAAAATCACCTTTGTGGTAGTATTCTTTCAGCCAACCCTTATCAGTGTTTATTGTACTATAATTCAGGACACAATTAAAAAGAACATACATAATCTCAACAAGAAAGGTCAGTGGCTCTTGTTCTTTCTTCCTGATGGGTATTAGTGTATAAAATCACCTTTGTAGTAGTATTCTTTCAGCCAACCCTTATCAGTGTTTTCTACTTGGTGTTGATCGTGAAGAAGAATAGGAAGACGACAATGAGCATCAGGAGTCAGTAAAGAACACACTCAAGCACCTTAAAAAGAAAAAAACCACGAAGCTAATGAGAAGCAAAAACTGCTTCTAAATTTAACCAGTGTTTCATTTTACTTCATGTTTTTCGTCCCAACAGTGCATTTATTAGTGAGTATACACCGATACCAGTGAACAATTTCAGCAAAAAGTAAAAAAAAAAGTGGCAACAATCATTAGTATACAATGCTAGTTCTTATATCTGACAAGCACTTCATTAAACGGCCGAAGTTACAAGCTATTCAATAAAGGGTGAATGACAATTCATCTCATAGCAACAAGAAGGAAAAAAAAAAAAAGAATGTGTAAGCAAGCAAACCCAATTGTATGAACAAATTTGAGTAATTTTTGCACAATTTGCTCTCACCAGCAACAATCAGAGCACCTAACCAAGCCATTCTCGTTGCACTCTGGACATCTCCGCAACTGCTCGTCTTCTTCATGGAAAACCTTTCGACTGCCATTGCAATTCCCACAAGGAACGAACCTCACATCGCCGCAACTCTGGCAGGAAAAACCGCGGTCTTTGACAGGAAACCCTTGGAGAAGCTTGGCCAATTCCCCCGTCTCGTGGAGCTGTCTGATTTCCTCCGCCCCTCCGATGTGTTTCCTCCTGATAAATACCTGAGGCAGCGTCACCGACTTCTGTCCCAGAACGTTCTGCAGTTCTTTTCTGAACGAGGAGTCCATGGAGATGTCACGTTCGTCTAGGGCGACGCGGAACCCGGCGAAGATGTTGCGGACGGCGCAGCAGTCCTCGTAGGTTCTCCGAATTCCACGGAGAGTGGTGAAGTAGATCACGATCCTGTTGTCACCGCTCGGCAATTCGATAATTGCACTGCTCGGGAGTGGGGAGACTTTGGTACTGGGGACAACTGGGGGCTTCGCCGCCTCCGGACGCGGTCGAATATTGGGACTGACAGACGGCTTCGAGGGGGAGGAGGAAATTAGCGGCTTGGGGAAGGTGGCGCGCTGGTAAGCGGAGGCGACAGAGGGATCCATGTCGGTGAGCAGGGATTCCTCCAACAAATGCTTCCAAAGAGGCTGGCCGGGCCGCTTAACCTCAGAGTAATCGGCGATCTTGTTAGCCTTCCGGAATTCCAGGCGATCGTCAGGTGGCGAGCTCTTGGGATCATCCCTGGGCGCGTGGTGGAAGGTGAACGATCGGTGGACCGCAGGCGCGGCTGATCGCTTAACAGGGGAGGCAGAAGGGGAGGAGCACTCGTCGAGGCCGGCCATCAGCTCAGAGGCGTCAATAACAACGGGGGCGTCGGACGGCGATCGGTCTGCGGCACGGGGGGAGACGGAGTGGAAGGGAGTGAGGTCGAGGGTGCCGAGGGTGGAGGAGGTGAGGGAGACGAGGTGGTGGGAGTCGCCGCGGCGGATGGCGGGGTGGTGGACGAGGGGGGCCGGGAGGGAGAGGGTGCGGGACGGCGGGAACTTGGTGGCGGGAGCGGGAGCGGGGGATGGCGGGGAGTCGATGAAGCGGCCTCCTGGCTTGGATGAGGTGCAGCCCATCTAATTGTAAGATTGAGTGTTAATTAAGCCGAGGTCCTTGGGGTCGGTAAGAATGGATTAGCGGCTTAGAGGGGCAACTTTTTGGCTTTTGCTTAGTTGATTCTTTGGTTGGGCGGTGTCGGAGGAAGAAGAGGCGTGGACGCGACGGCAGTTGCGTGCTTTTTGGTTGGGTCCGAAGGAACTGTGGTGAACAGAGAGAGCAGCGACAAGATCACAAACGGGGAGAGTGGGGGAGTAGAAGATGAAGAGGAGAGGGGAGCGGGGGCGGTGAGCAACAACCGCGTGAGCAGGGGGGTTGGCGGGCGGCGGCTTCTTTTACTTTGCAGTTTTTATATGGGAAGTATGGTGTAACGAAGATGATGCTGAAGAACAGTGATTACTCATAAATTAAGACAGGAAGTTTCGTTTCTATTCAAACGACGCGGGTTGTCGGCGATGCAGTTGATAAAGGCAATTAGATCGCGTACTTTACTTATTAATTGGTCGGTCGTGTGGAGGTGCGTAATTTAGTTAGTTTCCAAGAGTAGGTTGTAAATGTAAATGTCAAACAATAATTAAATGTTTATGGACTGTTGTTTGATGATTGGGTTGGGTGGATGATCAATGGTCTGCCTCGTGGAGCTGTAATAGTTTGATATTTTAGTGGGGATGGATAACTGATTGATTATTTGCTGTGGTAATTTAAGTTGGGGATTGTATTAGGTTGGGAAGAGGGTATAAGTTGGTGGTGCAAGTCAGCATCAAAATGGTGACCACACCTCCTCTCCCACTGCTGTCTAGAAATGATCACTTTCCAGGAGGATAGAATTGGTCAGCTTGAGCAGCAATGACCGAGACCTCTCGGAGGAGGTCAGCTTTGACGTACAGCCTTTTCAGCCCCACCTGCTACAAAAAATCACAGCCTTGCATGGTTGCATTGTCTCTATGCCTCACATGATGTTTTATGCCTATAGCAACTCGACATAAGAAGAAAGAAAAAGGTTCCCAACCTTTATCTTTCTAGTACTTCTCAGTTCTCATGAGCCTCTGCTCGACTGCTACTCTTGAAAATGAATTCTCTGAAGGCTGCCCTCGGGACCTGATTGATCACCTCCTCAACCTACACAATAAAGAATTAACAAGATTGGGAGTTGCCAGACTTTGGTTGCTGTGGCACCACAGGAACTTGGTGGATCATGGGGAGCAGAGTAAAAGTGTGGAAGTTAATAAAATTTGGGCAGATGAACTTTTCATTTCTTTCACCTCAAGGATCATGACCTCCCAACTCATCCTTCCCAAGTTCTCTGGTCACCTCCTCCTCCGGGTTTATTAAAGGAAACGTTGATGGAGCAACTTTTGACTCTAATGGTAAATGTGGGATTGGGATTTGCTTCATAGATGAATTTGGTGCTCACATAGCTAGCAGGTCAAACTCCGCCATTGAGTTTCACAATGCTCGGTCCCAAGTCCGGAGAGGAGGGTTAGCATCACATTGACAGCTAATTGTAAAAACTCCGTCAATATCTATTAATCTTATACAATGCATTCTACCTAAAGTTAGGGTGTTCCCTGGAAGCAACATGTACTCTGGTCCAATGATAAGCAAACTAGGGTTGGCTAGGGCGTTCTTTGGAAGTGACAGGTTGCAACAACGTCTGATTGCAATGAAAAGTGAGCAAAGGTTCTCGTGTTAGTTTGGATGGGCGCTAGTAGATAAGCTGGTCCAAGAGCGTAGGATTAGAATGACAATGTAAAATATTTGGACTTTGAAGGGTAAGAGTATGAAGTTGGTAGAAACACTTAAGAGAAATATGATTAATATGACTTGCTTGCAGGAGACTACGTTTGTAAGAGAGAAAACTAAGAAACTGGAAGAGGGCTCTAAACTAGTTTATGTTAGTAAATATTTAAATAGGAATGAGGTGAGTATTGTGATTGATAAGGATCTAATAGAAAATCAAATAGGTGTCAAGAAATTTAGTAATATCATTATATTAGTGAAACTAGTGTGAAGGAGCTTCATAGTTAATATTATTAGTGCTTATGCACTTTAAGTAGGATTAAGAAAGAACTTAAGAAATCATTTTTGAAGATACTCAATGAGGATAAGGTTATTATATGGGGGTGACTTAAATGGCCATCTAGGGAAGAAAAATATAGGATATGAAAGGGTGTATGAAGAGTATGGTTTCGAGGAGAGGAATGAGATAGATAAATTATTATTAAGATTACAATAACAAACAATATAGATATAACAAATACCTATTTCAAGAAGAGGGAAGAACATCTACTAACTTTTAAAAGTGGACCTCACAAGAGCCAAATAAATTTTTTCTTAGTTAGAAGTAAGAATAAAACTAAATATAAAGATTGTAAGGTTATACCCGAAAGAACCTATAGTACTACAACATATATTAGTTGTTTTGGATGTCTACATTAATAGGTGGAGGAAACGAATAATGGATAAAGTGGAGCTTAGGATCAAGTGGTGGAACTTGAAAGGTGAGATGCTCAACACTTTTGTGGGGAAGTAGAGAGTTAAAGGAAATTGGAATTTAAATGAGAAACCAACATTGATATGGGGTAACAGGTTAATTGTATTAAAAAAATGAGAAAAAAGCACTTGGTGAAGTGAATAGGAGAATGGACGGAAAAAAAGAAACATGGTGGTGGTGTAAGGAAGTTTAAAAAGTCATTAAAGAAAAAAAGTGTTTTTTAAGGAGTGACAAAAATGTAAAATATAAGAAAATTGGGAGAGATTTGCCAAGGTCAAGAGATAGGCTAAAAATATAATGAGTGAAACTAGATATAAGGTGTTTGATGTCTTATATTATTGCTAGTGACAAGGGAGAGGGGGAGGGATATATATATAAGATAACTAAATTAAGAGTTGAGAGATGTATTGTCATGCCCCGAATTTCAAAACCCCATTTAGAGCACGAAAGTACTATTCCCAATAATGGTCAAGAGAGGTCTAGAATCCTGGATGCGACCGAATACTTGATCAACTCTTCGTTCCCATTAACATAATATGGGATAAACGCAGGATTCAGAATGATTAACAATATCCACGTATTTAAATTTAAAATAACAAAATCAAAAGAACTACTACTTAATTTATTACAGCACAAAATCCAACAACAATAAAATAATATCTTTGGCACATAGGCCACACATGATAAAAGTTCAAAGCAAATAGAACAAAGTTTTCCACGATCGAATTTTATCCTCCCAAAATCAGCAGCAATTCATGCCTGCTCCGCATTACTCTTGCTTAAATCCTGCATCAAATGATGCATGAGTCTCAGTAGGATGCCAAAACCCTACTGTCATGCCCCAAATTTCTAACCCCAAAATACGCGGAAGGGATAAGCCATTGAAGGTAACAGGGTCACAAATCTGGGACGGACCGAATACTCAATTCATCACCAATATCCCATACACATAAGCGGGAATAGCCGGATCAACATGACGTAAATAATTGTTCCATTACTACCGAAATAAAAACTAGATAAAACTAACCAACTTAATCAATTCAAATAATACCACTAAAGCAAATAATTAAAACAGGTGACACGCAGGCCACGAAATAACCAAATATAAAAAATATCCACTATCAACAATAAAATAAGTTCTACGCTAACTAGTCTTCACGACTACCACGAGCACCAACCTCCACGTCACGAGTATGCTGATCACACCTCTTCAGCCTTACGCCCTTCATCGGAAGATGCGTGAGTATTCCAGAAGAAATACTCAGTAGGATGCCAGAAAAACTCACAGTAGAAACAAGCAATAAAGGAACCAATAACAAGCATGTCCGATAACTCAGGATAATCATGACGCAGATGATACTTACCCGGAAAAGATACAACCCTAAAATATCTCGTTGATCAGGGTGAAATAAAACACAATAATCAATATGACTCCAGACTTCCAAAGAGTAAGGAGATAAACAAAATATCTGATCTAGACGACCAAAGTGTCGAAGATGTCAATTTCTGCTCTCTGATCAGTCCATTTCCTCTATGAACTTTAATACCAGAACATCCTAGAGGTTCTACGTAGGAACCCGGCCATGCGTCTAGGGATGCTGACCCCATCGGTGCTTACGGGCACAATGGGCGGAGATTGCAGACCTTCCGTAATGTCCAACAATCTAAAGCGCAAGCGTTGCCGTAATCGGCTGAACTACAGAGGTTCATAATCATCGGAGACCACCACGGGTCTAGCTATGGCTCGTGAGCATACTATGATCCAACCTAAGAGTGTCCAACAAAGCTCTTAGTGGAGAAACAGTTTACATGGAACTGGGTTTGTCTAACCACAAACAAGGGTATTCTCGTGAATTAACAATTTCAGAAATTAGACTCTCAAAGGAGTACAAAGGAATTCTCAGCATTTAACAATGACTGACTCTCAAGAGATTAACCAACAATCGGCTTGTGCCTATGCACGAGTTGACTTGAAACCAAACTCCTCGGTATAGACTTTGTCGACGTCATCACCATGCACTATTACAATCAAGATCATCTCTGGATCACAAGACTTCTGAATCGACGTTCCAAAAAACTTCAATGGTAGAATTGAAATGAATAACTCTAATCTAATCTCAGGGTTGCAAAAGATCGAAGATGCGCGATGTTAGGTACCGCGAGCAAAGACATAGATGACCATGACATTTGGAATAGAGACAATACTTCATAAGTATTATTATCATAAGTACCCTCTGGAATTCTTACATCATAGTACCCCCCTTATGTTATATAATAATACATATATAGATATATATATATATATATATATTTATATACATGTAGTTTTAGCATAGCGTTTTATTTAAAACCGTGAAAGGACACTATTATGGACACAACAGCTCCATTCCCGGAGTTCCTCCAGTCTACACAGAACCTAATAGTCCCTGAAATTTTTATAGCATACAGCCCTATGTCTGTAGATCATTACCCAATTTACGGAATAATTTTCCGAATTTTCTACAATTAGTTATGAATTTTTGAATGCAGTCTGTCGGCGCAGGATACATCCTGGCCGAGAGCACTACACCAAGCAATAACCCGATTTTCACTTGTTGTTACTAATTCTAATCACAAATAAGGTCTTTTAGACTTAAAACCCTCTTACCTTAGGCCTTTAATAGCTTCTGGTCAGACCATTAATTATATATTAACTCACTTAGTAACCCCTTTTTAAAACTGTTTTACATCATAGCCTTAAGGGTTCATTAACCGGCAAACTAGATAACTTTTCCCGGACACTTATGCTTCAAGTCAGACCTATTGACAGAGGTATTAAGGTCCCCGAACAATGATCCATAAGTATTATCACTTTCATCTTGTTAGTACACCCATTAATCTCTTTTAGATAGTCTTATTACCCATATACCACATCAATTAGGGTAAACACTACATAAAGTAGACAACTTTATCCGAACACAGAACAAAACCATGAAATACGACTTGAGACACATAAGAACGTACCAAACCAGTAGAATTACCCCTGAAAGCTTGCTGCTTTTGGATGAGAAACACAAGAGGTATACCGATTAATAAATCAATTAGGTCGATACATAAAAAAAATGAGATCGGGTGACTAGCAAAAGGAAAAGAGACAACTTTTCAGAAACAGACCCTTATCTACACAAATTAGAGAACGATACTCGACGTTAAACATCAGATACCTGACTCACATGAATCAAAATAGACACACACTATCAGGGACGTCTTGATCGAATTGTGCATGAGAGTTACACATCAAGAAATCAATCGGTATTTCAACAATTGAATAAATCTTAATAAATAGAGCAAATAATCCAAGACGACAAGATCATACATGTTACACACAACATCAGAACGTGGTACTCCATATAAAGATTGAAACTTTAATGAAATCATACCGTGAGAAAAAGAACATCTTACCTTTGAATCGGTACTAATTGCACATCAACCGGTTCGGATTCAAACTTGCTTTCTTGCGATCTCCACACGAACCGACGCACACCTCTTGCACACACCACGAGGAGAGGCCTACTGGTGGTTGAGAGGGAAGGGGGAGGACGTGGTAAAGGAGAAAATCACCACAAAAGGGAGAGAGGGCTGCCGGTTCCCAAAAGGGATGGCCGGCCCTCTCACCTTGAGTTTAAATAATCCATGCTCTTTGCTCCCTACCGTCCATCACCACCTCATCCAAGGGTCAAGGATCATCCCAGCCTTTCCCAAAACCACCAGCACGATCTCCTCTAACCCCAAGATTTTTTGTTTAAATTGCATTAAGGTAGGATTTTATCTTCTCTCAAAAACTTACCAATTTACTTATGTAACTTACTAAGTAAATGCGAGCCTTTAAGGACACCTCTTGGCACCAATTACCAGCAAGGATGGCCACTCCAATCAGCCCAAATGGGCGTCCAACACATATCTCAATTATACTTTAATTAGCCCAATTAAATCCCTCATTATCTTGATTCCCAATTGAGTAACAGTTAGGGTTTTGACACCAACTCAATTACCACGTTTAGAACCCTTAAACAGAGCAGATCAGGCAAGATACGTCCCAAAGAAATCCCCCAAAATCAGCCCAAGACGTTTCCCAATGGAATTGCCTCGGGAAACGCAAAACCACCGGCGATCGATCGGTACGTATACGCGATCGATCATCTTGCGATCGATGCCTTACAAAAACGATCGATCGTCTCCCGATCGATGCCTTATGAAGGCGATCGATCAGTCTGACGGAAAAATATTAAATTTTGATTTTTAATGAAATTTCCAGAATTCAAATTTACTCCCATTTAGCAAGAAAATTCCACTTTAATAATATAAAAAATTACGGTCGCTACATCCTCCCCATAAAGGTACAGAAATAGTAGACTCCATTGGGTACAAGATAAGGAATATTATCAAATAATTCTGGAATAAGAAATACAATAATCAACATACCAGGATATCAACAACTCATGTAAAGAAATATGAAATCAAACTCCGAACAACTCATTTGAACGGATATCAATAACAATTAAAATAGACTCCAAACATATAGTGTGTAGGAATTGTCAATTTCTGCTCTCAGATCATTGTACTTCCCCTATGGACATCTATGCTAGAACATTCTAGAGGTTCTACAGAGGAACCCGGCCATGGGTCTAGGGATCTGGCCCCATTAGTGCTTACGGGCACAATGGCGGAGACTGCAGACCTTCCGTAATATCATACAGTCTAAAGCGCATGCGTTGCCGTCATCGGCTGAACTAAAGAGGTTCATCAAATATCTGAGATCACATAGGATCTAGCAATGGCTCTTGAGCATACTATGATTTCCACTCGAAGAGTTTTCATCAATCACTCTTGTGGAATAAGCAGTTTAAAGAGAACTGAGTATAGTCTTACAACAACAGAGGCTGTATTAAAATCTTTGGAAAATTCCCATTGTTTAAGAATGGACTCCCATAGAAATATCATTGAGATTTCAATATCCCAAGGAATAAACAAATCGATATAAGGAAGAGAAATCAATACTCTTCGTCAACAACTGACTCATCAAGGAGTAACAGAAACAAATCATCTTCCAAGCTTCACCCAACCATCGGGATAGGCTAGTAACTTCACTTGTCTGATAATTTCGCTATGCAAGGCCTAGATAAGAATTTCCAACTCTAACACTAACCTCAGATGGTTCGAGGTAGACATGAGAATTAGGGTTCGAGAGTACAAACTCTAATCGAAATTTTTGAGACAAGGTAATCGGTAGGACGACCTGACACGGAATCTCAACTCGGTTTGATTTAACTCCACTCCGATACATAATTATAGAGGATTAAACTCTCTGAAATCAAAGGCTACCCATGTTCCCCTGATTTTTGTTTAAGTCTTATCTTATCCATAACTTTATGTAATCACATGATATTAAATAGTAATAAATTTTTCCTCGGTTCACTGCACTATTTTTTGCATAACAGATCACTTTCGACCTTCACCATAATTTTTACCATCTGTATTTAGCTATAAAATTTTTACGGTATATTTCCCCAAGAGTCTACAATCCAGCCCAACAAACTACGTATTTTTCGGAGTTTTCTACAATTAGTTACGAATTTTCCACTACTGTCTGTCTGTGTAGTAAAACTACTAGCCGAGGCTTAATTATGTCAATTAACTTCCATATTAGTTTACTTACATACTAACACTCATATGTTCATGATATAATAAATATTACTCAGTCCCTTGATGATATTATCATACTCTTATCAATATGCAGATTCAAGATTCACTGTTTAAATTAAATTCAGCAACCCGAACACTGTTTATGAACTCGAATGCGATTAATTAAATTAACCCCCAATCAAGACCACTAAAATGGGACACTATCATGAGACAAGGGTACTGACAACACAAACAGAATGATCTTTCCATAAATCAGAGGTGTTAATAATCAAATATCTAATGATGAATGACCAATTAGCCAATCTCATCATAGTTCTACAGGTATTACCCGAATTGACCCCCATCGGCTTAACACGAATCAACAATACCAAAAACTGAGATAGAAATATTTGGACAACAAATATCAGCAACAATTAAATACATGGCGCCAATCTACACATGCATGAACATCAGTAACAATCAAATATCTCATCATAGCTCAGGTCTATGCCATTGCACATTGAATTGAATACAGTAGAGTAACACAATCTACACATGCATGAACATCGTATAAAAATCCAATCTTTACTCATCAAAGATATTACTATCATGCAACTCACGGGTCAGAGCATTCACATGTCAATATAAAGGATTGAATCATGATAAAACAATGAGAATCGAGTAGGAAAAATACATTCTACCTTTATGTAAAACTGATACTATTTGCGCGTAAATCGGTTCTACACAAATCCTTCCTCTTCTTCGCGAATTCTCCACGAATGAATGCATGAATTGACATACAACCCCTTGGACGAATTGAGAGGAGGCTGGCTGCCCTGCTCCTTGGCTTGCACGACTCCCAAAGGCCTTCAAAAGCTTGCCGACCCCTCCTTATTGTGGTTTATATAGGAAAACCTAATCACCTTGATTAATCCTCCACCATAGATCACCCTTCAATCCAAGGGCCACAACTTGACTTCAAAAAAGAATGATCTTCAATTATGGACGTGGTCAATCCATTAGTCAAATCAGTTACACTCCCATTAAGGTAGGGATCTTGGCCAAATCAGGTTGTTACCCAAAATAAGGTTTGTAACTTGCAAATTTAAAAGCAATTAACCTGAGCTTTAACCTTGCCACATGGCGCCACTAATTAGGATTAAATTATGCCAACCCAATCCCTAATTGGCGTCCAAAACCTTCTGTCACGCCCCAAATTCCACAACCCCAATATACGCGGAAGCGATAATCCAATTAAGGTTATAAGGGTAGGAATCTAGGACGGACCGAATACTCGAATCATCACATACCCAATTATATGCTTGGGTCATACTGGATCGATAAGACTTAAACCATATCCACGCACATGATATAGAATAAAAAGAAGTCTAATTTAATTATTACATTATTCGACAAGTCTCCTTAACTAAAAATAAAATAAAATGGCACATAGGCCGCAAGTCCACAATTATCAACATCATACACTCATGATCATCCAAAAATTAGAGAAAAAGAATTGTGGTAAAAGATTAAGGGTGCTCACGAGCCGAGTCAGCTCGCGAGTTTTTCCAGCTCGACTCGGCTTGACTCGACTTTTGGCTCTACTCGAGCCCAGCTCGACTCGGCTCGACTTGCTTCGAGCTCGAGCTCGAGCCACCCTGTAACTCGACTCAGCTCGACTCGAAAAAACTCGATTCGTTTGACTCGAGAATCAGCTCGAGCTAGCTCGAGCTCGACTCGAGAATCAGCTCGAAAAATCAAACCAGAAATTTTCCAAACCTCTGCCGTGTTCTGCTCCTTGCGATCCTCGCCTCGCCGTCGGCTGACAGCCCCCTCGCCGTCGAATGTCAACCCCGCCTCGCCGATCGTGAGCTGGTCTGCCCTCGCCTCGCCGATCTGCTGGTCTGCCGTCGTCGTCGACCTCGACAAGTAGCTGTCCGTCGCCTTAGGCCTTCGTCGACCTTACAGTGTTCTGCTCCTCTCGATCACGCCGTCGCCGTCGATCTCGCCCCCAATCGTGAGCTCGAGCCCATGGCCGCCGTCGTCATCGACTGTCAGCCTCGCCCTCGCCCTCGCCTGTCTGCCTCGCCTCGCCGTCGTCATCGACTGTCAGCCTCGCCTAAGGTCGTCGACTATCAGCCTCGCCTGAGGTCGTCGCCCGTCAGCCTCACCTGAGGTCGTCGCCCGTCAGCCTCGTCTGAGGCCTCGCCCTTTCGCCGTCGTCATCGACTAGCAAGTCGCCTCGCAGTCGCCCGTTTTGGCTAAAACACCCGAGCTTTCGGCTCGGGTTGTTTTTTTTTGTTTTTTTTTCTTTTGATTACCTTAATACCCGTTGTAACAACTCCCTCCGCCGGATCTAATCTGAACGGCTCTTCACTTAAAATCAAAACCCGTTGTCTTCTAGGATGTAAATCAGTGACTTAGATCTTTTCTGCGCGTGCTCTCAATGTTTTAAATAAAGGGCCGTTTGGGGCGTGATTATTGCAAAAATATCTAGACTAGATATTGGATATCTACTGTAGCATCCATGTGGATTTTTACATCCAGTTTCAGCTGGATATATAAAATATCCAGATGCTACAGTATAGCAAAACATCCCATCTGGATGTTTTGCTTTTAATCACGCCCAAAACGGCCCCTAAATTAGACTCTTTAAAACCTGCCTGTGTATTCAGGGGACCTTTGGGGCATGAAAAACCAAAATATCCACAGTGGATTTTCCACGTCCACTGTAGAATTCTAGTTTTTTCACTATCTCAGCTGAAAGTGAAAAAAAACGGGAATGAATAGTGAAAGTGAAACATCCACTGTAGATGTTTTGCGTTTTTCATGTCCCAAACGGCCCCTCAAATGAGTTATTTGATTTCCCTGTGTTTATTTTCTCTGTTTTTTTTTGTTTATTATATTATGTAGTAAATGCCTTTGTCAACCTCACTGTGTTCTTCACTTAAAATCAAAACCCGTAGTCTTCTGGGATGTAAATCACCGACTTAGATCTTTTTATGCGTGTGATCTAAATATTTTAAATAAATTAATCTCTTTAGAACCTGTCCGCGTATTCAGATGAGTTATTGGATTTCCCTTTGTGTTATTTTCTTTGTATTTTTTTATTTATTATATTATGTAGTAAATGCGGAGGTCCCCGGGAACTGGATTGACCTGGGTTTAATATTAAGGGTGTTTTAAATAAATTGGGCTATTTAAAAAATGCCCGCGTATTCAAATGAGTTATTGGATTTCCCTTTGTTTATTTTCTCTGTATTTTTTGGTTTATTCTATTATGTAGTGACTGCGGAGGTCCTCGAGAACTGGATTGACCCGAGTTTGATATTAAGATGCAACATTAGTGAAGTTGATTAGCGGGGTGTTTGTGTGATGAATAGAACACGCTTCCCTTGAGCAGATGTTCTGAGCTCAAACCCCTACTCCGTTGGCCACCCGCTCGGGATTATATCCTGATTTACCTGATGCGTATGATGGGTGGGCCTTGTATGCACCCAAGGGGATTGGCGGCGGGATGCAGTGCTCTAAGAGATTAGTTTCCTTGCCCCTTCTAGTCGGGTTTTAAGGACTTTGACACCCCTCGTTATAAAAAAAAATTATCAGTGAAGCCCACTTCAAATATGTAATAAATATTTTTTTTGTACATAAAAAGTATAAAAATATTTGTAGGTCAACTGGTTAACGTCTTGAGTATGCTCCTTTGCATTTGGGTTCGAATCCTACCAAAACCGAAATAAGAATTTTTGCTTTAAGCCGGGCTCGAGCTCGAGCCGAGCTCGAGTTATGGATCGAGCTCCAGCTCGCGAGCCCGAGCCGAGCCCGAGCTCGAGCTGTCAAACTTTACAACGAGCCGAGCTCGAGTTGACAAATCTTGGGCTCGACTCGAGCCGAGTCGAGCTCGAGCCGAGTCGAGCTCGAGCCCAATTTCTAAACCTCGAGCTCGAGTCGAGCTGAGCCAAAACTCGACTCGACTCGGCTCGTGAGCAGCCCTATAAAAGATTATCCTACCTTGTGAAAACCGATACCCAAAAATCGTAAATCGGTTTCTACTCGATCTTGAGACTCTTCTTCTTCGCGCAAGCACCACGAAAACCACCAACGGACACACCACCACCTTGGACGAATAAAGGAGGAGGCTGGTTGCACTTCCCTCTTGCTGGCACATTCTCCAAAGCTCACCAAAAAGGGTGCTGGTCACTCTTATTGAGGGTTTAAATAGGAAAAGGTTAAATCTCTAGGGCAAACCTCCACCGTTGATCAAACACTCATCCAAGGGCCACAATCCACAAGAAATAAGGGAGAATCCTTCAGTTAGGGACGTGATCAATCCATCCCAACAGATTCATATCTTGGTTGGTAAGTATCTTTGACCAAATCACTTAGTTACCAACCGATTTCCAAGCAAATATCTTAATTGAAGACAATTTTCCCAATTAATTTCCAAGACATAAGACATCCTTCATTCACATGAAAAGGGCCATAATCTCATCCCAATCACGTTCATAATCTCCCAAAAAAAATCTCATTCAATTCCATAACTAATTCTCCATTTAAATAGATTTTCAATTAGCTAGAAAATAGGGTTTTCAATTTGAAACACTTACCAAGGTTTAGATCTGTTGATTAGGATTAATTAGGTAAGACACGTCTTCCAAAGATCCCCCAAAATCAGCCCAAGAGGTTCTCCAACGGATTGCCTCGAAAAACGTAAAATTAACGGCGATCGATCGGTCCGTATACGCGATCGATCGTCTTACGATCAATGCCTTACAAAAACGATCGATCGTCTCCCGATCGATGCCGTTTGAAGGCGATCGATCGGTCTGACGGAAAATCTTTAAATTCAATTTTTAAAAAGATTTTCTAGAATTCAAAATTACTCCCTTTGAGCAATAAAATTCCAACTTTATAATTATAAAATGTACGGTCGCTACACCTTCCTACCAATTTCCGTTACAAATCCTTAATGGTAGGGATTTAAACTAATTAGATTCCTTACCAAAATCGATTAGGTAACTACCCTAATTGAATTCAAATTACACGATCTCCTCCTTTGACACATGGCATCCCCTTTATACATGGAAAGTGCCATGATCCTCCATTAATCACGTCGCAAAAACAATCCTTTTAATTCCCCAATTTGCCATAAATAAACTTATCTTCTTTAATCGATCATTAATTAGGATTCAAATTAAGGATTTAAATTCTCATTACACCATGATTCTCTCTCCACTACAACTAACCAAATCTTATCATGCCAATCACGTGCTGTAACACCCGAAAATTTTACAAGTTTACAAAAACTGCTATTTTAGGAAACTGTTCTAAAATACGAAAGTTTTGCTGCCTATTTTGAAATCTTTTAATCTCGTTTGTCGATTTGGTTTTGTGATGCTTATAGAAGAGTGGAATTGTTAAACCAAATTAGGCAGGCTACCAGGGCGCGAGGACTAGCCCTGGCGCTGGGGTCAACCTGGCGCTGAGGCTGGCCTGGCACTAGGGGCGGAGTGCACCTGACGCCAAGAGTGGGGGCCATGCACCAGGGTATGAGACCAGTGTGTAGAGACTCCTTTGAATATTTTGATTTATTAGATTGGATTATCGTAATGCAAGATGTTATATTTGGTAAGTTTTGCACATTGCATTCGCGGGGCATCGGAGCCGCCCATCTGTGTGCCACGCACCAGACGCAGGAGCACCTGAGGGCCAGAGCCACGTGGACACAGTGCCCTGGGCACTTGCCACGTGGTTGGCATGTGAACATGTGTGATGTGATGAGATTTGGTTAGTTATGGCAAGGAGAATAAATCTTGGAAGGTAAATTCAAATTTGAAATTCTAATTAGCAATCTATTTAAATTGGGTTTAAATATGGCTAATTGAGAATAATCATGGAGATTTTGATTGGCAATTAATGAGAAGTTGATTGGACGCCAATTAAGGTGGAATTGGATAGTTAATGGCTTAGCTTGGGGAGTGTGAGATTGTGCTAAGATTTAGATTTTGAATGAAGGAGGTGACTTGGCAATTGGGAATTGAATTGGGTGGTTGCAAGGTTAATTATGGGAATTGATTTAAAATAACCAATTTCCAACCTTATTGGGAATGTAATTAATTGATAGTGGTGATTGACCACGTTCAACTTCTTGGTCTATCTCTTTATGGGTCAAATTGTAACCCTTAGATGAATTAAGAATCAAGGGTGGAGATGCTATGGCATAGAATTAGGTTTTCCTATTTAAACTCACTCAACAAGAGACCGGCATCCCTTTTTGGAGCTATTGGGGTCGTGCCAGCAGTAAGAGTGCTCCTTCTTTGTTCAACCAGTAGAAATTTGAGTGGTGGTGGAGCCTCAGTTCGTGTAGAGTGGTGAGCGAAAGAGGTGGTGCAAGAAGAGTCACCCGCGTAGGAAGAGATCGGATTTTTCGTCTACCAGGTAGGTGCTTTTCTTTTTCCCACTTATCCTTGATGCAATGTTTGATACCTCAGATCGAAGGTGTCCTTTGATCATGCTGCGATTGATATATATGTGCATGCATTTATGCTGATCTGTGAATTTTGGGTGATGTTCTAGATTATGAATCACTTTTGATATTCGGTATATCCAATTTTTGAATCGATCCTCAATGTTGTAAACCATAATCATGCATGGCTCCAACTAGACCATATGGTATTCTCACTGATTGAATCGAGTTGATCTCACTTTGTTCTGTATGGTACAATTTGCTGTCCATCTAAAGCTGTCCTTTTTCCTTGTTTCTATATTAAATCTAGTCGATGATGATATGGTGTCATCCCGGATTCCAAATGTGTTGTGTTCAATCCCTAAAGTTTGAATCTTTGATGTTAATACTTGCTGTTGATCAGATGTTTCAATCTTCCAGATTAGCTTTGGGTCGTCAGATTTTCCTGTCTCAAGATAATTGTCTATTTTGGGTTATGTTAGCCGAGAAGGAGTTATGAGTACAAAACTGTTTTGATATAATGAGATATATACCTTATGACACTAAGTGTAAAGTAATAACTTTAATGAAAAAGAGTCACTGGAACTCAAAGGCTAATGTACCCTAGTTGTCTCATGCGTCAGTGTTGACTGTGTCCCGAATTAATTATTCCACTTGCAGATTTCGAGTTAAAAATGAATGTGTTGTACAAAACTGTTTTGTATACTAACACATATCTTAAGATTAATAAAGTAATAATTAGGGAAATGAGTTACCGGAGTTAGAAGATTGCTGTACTTAGTCTCTCATGGGTCAGAGTGGGTTGTGTCCCTATTTAATTGTTCAACTTGTAGTTATTAGTTTAAACCGTATGTATATGTACAACCGGCTTTGAGATTAACAACTTGGGTAAGAAACTAAGTAATTACAGAACTATTGGGAGTTATCAAAAGCCATGAGAGTAATGTAATAAGTATAGAATGCATTAATAAGTGATTAATTAATTAATATACTGTATTGATTAAGTAAGTTTAAAAGTAATACTCTCGGCCAGACATAGTCCTGCGCCAACAGACTGTATTCGAAAAATTGTAACTAAATGTAGAAATTTCAGAAAATTATGCCGTAAAATGGTTTAGAAACTAGAGACAAAAGACTATCTGGCATAAAAATTTCGGATCAAAATATATTCTGTGTAAACTGTGGTGAACCAGAGAAATGTGTTAATGTGCTGATAACAGTATAAATTTGGGAAGATTTAATCTCTAAAACTATATGATATACCTATTAACAAATTGAAATAATCTCATAAAACTCTGATGAAAGGAGTCAGTGGTGTTTCTAGATTGATCAAATTCAGAAAGTGAGTTTATGTCAGACCGAGTCATTCTTTTGTGGTGCATCGCACTACAAATCTGCTATTCTTTGGAACCAAACTTGGAATCTTAAGTTCTCGGTTAGGGTTTATTCTCTTAAACCCTACCATCAAGTATTCATGACATATAACCCTCAACATTGTTAGAAAACTAGATGTCTTGAATGGAGCTATGCATGGTGAAGGTGTCATTCTGTTGAATCTCAATTACGAGTCTTCCGATGATTGAATTCAGAAATTCCTTGATCACTCTTATGTGAGTAAGATGTTGAATATTACTCTTATGTGAGTATGATGTTGAATATTACTCCTTTGTGAGTTAGATGTTGAATACTCCTTTACAAGTCAGATGTTGAAAGATGTTTGAGTGGGTCCCTAGAATGGGAGAACCCTTATTATTTCAGAATGATTCAGTTCTATGTAAACTGCTTCTCCACCAAGAGTTTTGATGAATGCTCTTTGTGTGGAATCATAGTATACTCACGAGCCATTGCTAGATCTTGCGAGATCTCCGATGATATATGAACCTCTGTAGTTCAGCCGATGACGGCAACGCGTGCGCTTTAGATTGTATGACATTACGGAAGGTCTGCAATCTCCGCTCATTGTGCCCGTAAGCACCGATGGGGCCAGCATCCCTAGACGCATGGCCGGGTTCCTCTGTAGAACCTCTAGGATGATCTGGTAATTGATGTCCATAGAAGAAATGGACTGAACAGAGAGCAGAAATTGTTATCTCCGACACTCTGTATGATTGGAGTCAGAATTCTTGATTATTTTCCTCCGACACTCTGTACGTGTGGAGTTGAGTTATTGTTTATCGATTCTTGACCGTTGATGGTTCTTGGAGTTTGAGTTATCAATTGTCTATTCTTTATCGTTGATGATCCTTGATAATGATGATTGTTTCAGGAAGGTAAACTCTGTATTTACTCATTATGTCATTGGTAAATGTGTCTTGATATTTATACCATCTCGTCAGATTCCTATTATTATTATTATATGTTGTGGGTTTTTTTCTTGGCATCTACTAGGTATTTCTTTCGAAATACTCATGCATCTCTCGATGCAGGATTGAAAGTGGAGAAGAATTGACAAGGTTCGTGTTGGAAGCTCGATGATGGAAGTTCCTAGAAGTGGATTTTCTTTATCAGTTTTTAGCAGCCTGCGTGCTGTCTTTTAATAGGATGTTTGGCAGTTATTTGTCTTGGTTATTGTATCAGAGTAGTGGATCTCTTAAGGTTTGTATCATTTAAGATTTTTGTACAACTGATATTGTTTAAGCATTCTGGACAGAGAGGATGTTGTGATTGAGTATTCGGTCATGGCCCGGGTTTCAGCCTCAAGACCTTAATTGAGTTAGTGCTTCCGCGCATTTTTCGAGGTTTTGAAATTCGGGGCGTGACAGCTTGGTATCAGAGCATTTCCAGAATAACTTAGATAATTATCTGTTGTACAGGAATTTTAGATAATAGTATTAGTTATGAGGGTAGAACTCTAGAAGACTTAGAGGGGTGGTAACCTGACCTTGGAACTTTTGGTGTTGTGAATTAGGTTTAATGGTGAAAACTCGAAGTGGTAGGATTTACGAGAAGGACCAACAGGAGGCAGCCCAGCAGTGGCTAGCCAACTGGATACAGGGTAATATAGGATCGGGAACCAAGGAAGAACCTTACCTGATTGAGCCTGAACCTGAGCCCAACCCAGTAGAAGACATCCATCCACTAGCTGAGGAGTTTTACTTTCCAGTCGAGTGGGTAGATGGTGTGGGACCAGGATCCCTTGAACATCAAGTGAACTTTCTGGATGAGTTCTTTCCAGTTCATCGAGAGCAGGAAGCGCAAGTTGTGAAAGATCATCTGGTTTATATGCGGGCTAAGGAGGATGCAGATCTCTTTATCACACTGTACTTCAGATTTAAATCCTTGGGATATAGGTGGCCGCATATGACGGATTGGGAGATTTTGGGTGAATATCTTTGAAGACTTAGTTCGAGAGAATGATTGTTAGGAAACCATAGTTTGACTAGATTTTAATAAAACCCTGATCTATACGCCAGGGTACTAGGTGTACTTTTCTTTTGAAATGAATAAAAGTTATTGATTTGAGTTTCTTGTGGTGTTTTTGCTTGTGATCTGTTGTATTGTTGCGATTAGGAGTCAATGGAACAGATGATGAATTAAAATGAAACCGCGTGTTTAATTCTAATTCATCTCTTTCCTTGGCTGTAGTTAATCTGAGATGGCGACAGCGGGAGCTCGTAGTAAGCGATCTGGTACTGCACCGAATCCTTTGCAGGAGGAGGCCTCGAGCCAAAACCTGACAGACATGGTGCGTGAGCTGGCAAGGGAATTGCGGAATGGCGAAAGCAGCGGCAATATGCCCCTAGTGTACTGCCTAATCTTGTTTATCGATTCCACACATTCATAATCATCAAAATAATAATTCAATACACCAGATTATAAGATCTCACCAAAAATTAAAACAAGCAGCAAAAGTTTCCTATTTTAGACCAGTTTCCTAAAATAGCAGTTTTAGTAAACATACCGATTTTTCAGGTGTTACATGTATGAACTTAGAACAAGTTAGGTGCATTAAGAGTGAACATTAGAGGGTTTTAATAAAAGATAAGGAAATTAAGTAGAGATTGCGTGAATATTTTGAGCAATTATTAAATAAAAATTATAGTAGCGGGATGGATAGTGAGTCTAGTTCCATTAAAGAGATGAATTATTTTAGGAGCTTCTCCATAGAGAAGGTAGAAGCTATGCTAAGGAAGATGACAAAAGACAAAACTCTAGGTCTCGATAGAATTCCTATTAAAATATGGAAGGTTATGGTTGTTATTGGCTCAACTTAGTTGACTAGTTTGTTTAAAAAGATATAGAAGTCAAAGAGGATGCCAGAGGAGTGGAGGAGAAATATCCTTATACCCTTGTATAAAAATAAATAAGTGATCCAAAGTTGTACAAAATATAGAGGTGTAAAACTTATGGGCATATTATGATGTTACGAGATAAAGTAGTATAAGGATGTTTGCAAAAAGTAACCAAAGTAAAAGAGAATTGTTTCATGCCGGAGTGGTTAACAACAAAAACTATATTTTTGTAACGACAATTAGTGGAGAGGTATATAGATAGATAATAAGATATGTGTATATATTATATATATAATATATAGGGAAAAGTTTAAATGAGATCGCTCTCATATAGCTTATATGAGGCCACTTTAAATCATAGCCTTTGGATCTTGATCTAATGGCTACAAATAGCCATAATGATCTCACCCACTCCCTGATGTGACATACTCACCTACCCACTGATTTAATATCCATCCTCCGATCGGAATCCAACGGCTATAAAGATTGGCCTCATGCTCCAACGGCTATATATATATATATATATATATCTTTTATAGATTTGGAAAATACATACAACAAAGTACCGATGCTAGTCATTTAAAGTGTTTTGAAGAAGAGAGTCATAATATGTTAAATAGATATTATAAAAGATATGTATGTGAGGTTGTGACTAGTGTACGAATAATTAGGTGGAGAAACCAAGGGGTTTTTGGTTCAATAGGTCTTCATCAAAGGTCAGCCCTTATCTTTTCCCTTTAGTTATGGATTAACTAATTAAATATATGCAAGATAATGTACCTTGGTGGACATTTTTTGCAGATGAAATAATTTTAATTAATGAGAGTAAAATTGGTTCGAATGGAGAACTAAAATTATGGAGGGAGACTCTGTAATAAAAAAGTTTCAAAATAAGTAGGACTAAGTCAAAATGCATAGAATTTAATTTTAAGGAAGTATAACTATAGATTGAATATAGATGGGCAAACAAAGCCAAAGTGTAATCAATTTAATTACTTATGATCCATTATCCATAAAGAATGATATATTGATAGTGAAGTGGTGCATTGGATAAATATGGGGTGGGTGAAGTGGAGGGTAACATCGGGAGTTTTGTGCGATAGGCGTGTTCCAAAAAGGCTTAAAAGTAAGTTCTATAAGACAACTAGTAGGCCTGTAAATGTTGGGCATTAAAGAGAAGTTATATAGATAAGTTGAACGTAACTAAAATGATAATGCAAAGGTGGATGATTGAGATTACTAGGAGAGATATGATTATAAATGAATATATTTGTAAGAGTTTAGGGTAGTTCATTTAGGAGAGAAGTTGAGAGAATGTAGGTTTCATTGATGTGGGCATATGCAAAAAAGACCAACAGATACCCTGTAAGAATATTAGAAGAGATGTAGGTAAATAATGCCAAAAGAGGCGTGAGAGAGACCTCTAATAGAACTTGGATGAAGTTAATAAAAAATGATATTACTTTACTATGTATTGAAAAAAATTGTCACAAATCAAGCTTGAATAGAGGCGTAAGATCTTAAGATCTATGTTGCTGACATCAAATAGTTGAAAAAATGCAATACTTGATTATGATTATGACATAACTAGATTGTTCTAAGGCCATCGCAAATTTAAGCTCCAAGATTCCCTCCTTGCTTAGATATATGAGGCCATTGCAAATTTAAGCTCCAAGACTCCCTCCTTGACTGAGATAGGCTTCCAGGTGGAAGATGCTATTAGTAAGGGAAATGATATTTGTACAGCAGATTCCTACACATTTTCCATACGCAGCTGATGTGTATGGAAATATGTAGGAATCTGCTGTAGGATTATCACTGCCCTATTAGGAAAGCTTCTAACTTTGTTCCTATAAAACTCAATAGGGTGGCTCATAGCCTCACCCGAATTGCCTTGTATTTTGAGACTAAAGGAATGGTGGGACGAACCTCCAGACTTCCTGGTTGTTCCCCTCCATATGAACGTTCTCAGTTAGGGTCTGTTGTTAACAGACCATTTTAATAATTAAGAAAAAAGAGGCTGCCAGCTTGAAGTGGTCACAAGCTAAGTGACAAAGTACGGGTACGGCAATAAAACGGCGAGGTAAGCGTACGGAACAAAACGGCAGAAAACGGAATATACGGGAAAATAATAAAAATAAAAAATTAATATAGTAGGTATAAATGTTAAAGAATAACATATTGCAAAGTTGCGCATTTAAAAAAAGAGTTGCACTTTAAATAAAAAACGTGTTTTATGTGTTTAAACGCGTTTATCGGGATAAAACGCGTTTAAAATGGGAAAAACACATTTTCCCGTTTTAAACGCGGAGTTTTACGGCTGAGTGGCTGAAACGTGTAAAACGCGTTTTATACGCGTTTTAAACGCGTTTCTGGTCACAGAGGTCACAAGACTCACAACCCACTTGGTTTGGAGGCACGTGAGCTAGAATTTATGATGCATCCCAACCCGAAGTGATCATTGTAGGCTGGAGCCTCAACGACGCCGGACACTTGTGATCAAGTCCCAACCCAATTGGTTAAGACGGGTGAAATGCCAAACATTGGATTTCAATCAAGCGGCTAGCAGGAGTTGGACGATGACTATAAAAAAATAGTTAACGCACCCGTCAAATACTCATATAAAGACAGAAATTTTTACCTATTAGGGGCCGTTTGGGGCGTGATTGTAAGCAAATATCTAGAGTGGATTTTTGATGTCCACTATAGCATTCATATTTTTTCATATCCAGTATGAAAAAAATATGAATACAAAAAACATAAATACTAAAGAGCTTTTAATCACGGCCCAAACGGCCAATTAGTCATAAAAATGCCAGGCTTCCATTGCCTTGCCCAACCATATACCAGACGTTTTGGTAGCCTATATGTATGTCAAACTGTCAAAGGGGCGAGATTTCAAATGCATGATAATTGTAAACATCATGTCCAAGAAAACCATCCAAACATATTGGCAAGGTTTGGTTGGATTTAGAAAAAGTGGAATGCCGCACTAGAGCATGTTAACGCCAGCGCTGCTCTAATGCACACGTGCATTACTAGCAGTGATGTGCACTATTCGAAGCCTCCTAGTAATGGAGGATATATTAGGGGCCGTTTGGGGCGTGATTATTGCAAAAATATCTAGACTGGATATTGGATATATACTGTAACATCCATGTAGATTTTTACATCCCTGAGGTGTTTCAGCTGGATATATAAAATATCCAGATGCTAAAGTGTAGCAAAACATCCCATCTGGATGTTTTGCTTTTAATCATGCCCCAAACGGCCCCTTAGTAAGCATCCTCTTTGAGTTATTAGCTTCCTTGAGGAATTAGTGGATGTCCCTGAAATAATATTAATGGGGCATTAAAAATCAGTTTCATCCACTCTCAAAAAGCCACCTAATTTGTGGATTTTGAGGATAATCCACTAACTAACTTAAACACCAAATGTGAGGTGTTTCAGCTGGTTAATGGATTCTTTCAAAAATCATAACCAGCTGAAATTTTTTTAGCTGGATGGTGCTGATTCTTTACACCCCAAAAGGCCCAAGAAGTGCACACGCTTTAGGCATGTGCTCAGCTGTTTTGGTGTCAAATATAGATCAATAGCTCCCTGTGAGCTGCTGCCATAAAGCTGAGGTGGCGGGGCGATTGCACCCAATAGTTTCTCAGCTTCCAATCCAGTTCAGGAAGTCGGTCTTGATCCCTAATTCACAATTGGGCCTATCTCCAATGACATCCCCGCAGTAGGCCCACTAAAAATAAGAAGTTGCAAGTTTGCAACTTGACAACCGCGCCAGTGAGTCAATCGGGGGGGTTTTAGCGAGTTCAGGACTCAACCATCTATTGGCAATGCTGCTGGGAGCTAAATAACTTCGATTCGATTAACATTCTCCTCGGATTCTTGCTCCGTTTTCAATTGAGGATTATGCACTAGGTTAGCCTCGGATCTGTACCAGTTTGTCTCAAGTCCACGATTCCACGGCCGTTCTCCCGAAGGACATTTGCTTTGTTTGTGGGTTTCTAGGGTTTTAGACTTTGGGAAGATGATGTACGCCGGGGAGCCGCCCCAGCAGCAGCCATCCGGCGACTTTCACCGGCCGGGTCCGCCTCAGCCACCGCTTCGTCAGGCCTCTGCATCTTCGACCAACCTGCATCCTGATTATCACTCCAACACCACCCCTCCCTCTTACGATGGTAACAGTTTATCTTATTCTTCCCTTTATGCAAGAGGAAAGAATGCCGTCTTTTTTTTTGACTGCTTGGTTTAAGCTAATGCGCATTCTCTATCAAACTATCGTACCTTGTCCAATTAATGTAGTGAATATTTTCACCTCGATAAATATTTAACGATTGGAAAATTGAATTGTGGTGTTGGTGGAAGTCCAGCAAGCAGCGGACTAGTCTAACTAGGTTTTTTTTTTCAGCCACTAGGTTCCTTATGAATAGTCCTATTTGGTTTTTCAGAAGTTCATTTTGACAAAACAAATAGGACTATTAATATGGAACGGTGGGAGTATTAGTCTCAAGGGTGATGTACCCTACAATGTAAGTGTTTGTGTCAAATGACTTTTAGAAAACCAATTTGTTTCATGAGCAGTTTATTAAGCGGGATTATGCATCATGGACTACTTGGATTCTCTAGAAGTATTTGATATAATAAATTTCCTTTGAAGCTGTCTGTATTTAAGAACACTCGCAGTAATAATTTGCTTAAATTGCCCCATTCCACTAATTCTCTTGTGAAATCACAATTCCGGACGTGCAGTTTGAAAAACAAGCACCGTATGATTTTATTTTGCAATTTTTTTTCCTTTCTCCTATTTTTTGTTTTGTAAAGGCTTAAAGGCAAGTTCTATAGGACAATCATTGGGCCTGCAATACTCTATGGAGTGGAGTGTTGGGCACCAAAGAGGAGTCATATAGATAAATTGAATGTAGCCGAAATGAGAATGTTAAGGTGGATGAGTGGGATAACTAGGAGAGATAAGATTAGAAATGAGTATATTCGGGAGAGCCTAGGAGTAGCTCCTTTAAGGGAGAAGCTGGGGGAATGTAGGTTGCGTTGGTATGGGCATGTGCAAAGAAGACCATTAGATGCCCCTGTGAGAAGATTAGAAGGGATACATGTAAACGATGCTAAAAGAGGGAGAGGGAGACCTAAGAGAACTTGGATGGAGTTAATAAAAAAAGATTTGACTTTACTATATCTTGCAAAAGAGGTAGCCCAAAACAGGCTTGAATGGAGGAGTCAGATCCGTGTCGCCGACCCCAAAGAGTTGGGAAAAGATGCTATTTGATTATGATATGATATTATGATATGAAAGTCAACAAGCACCGTGAAGTCGTATCAGACTAATTATCGTTGCTAATAAAACCAACATATGAATAGCGGTAACCTCAGGAGTGTCCTAAAAATTTTACATTAACTGTTCCATAAAAAGTGGGAGCTGGTGCTTTTGGTTCCCCTTGGACTTTCCACTAGTAATTTGCGTGTATTCCTTTTTAAGTACTCCTCTCTTATTGATGAGTAGAAACGGTTTTCTTTTTTATTCAGCATATGGTGACAGTTTTGCTGCCAAAAGGGTGAGGAAGCTCGTGCATCGAAGAGCTGTGGATTACACCAGTACTGTTGTTAGATACATGCAGGTGATTTTGTGTCTCTAAGCACTTTTGCTATTCCATTTTCTAATATGCATGCTTTATTGCCTATGAAAAATGGGCCTATGAATTGTTTATCATCTCATCCTTGTTTTTTTTTTGGTAAAACTAAGACGTTAATGCCATAATTGTTTCAGCCACACATTCTTTCAAGAGCGCAAACTATACAGTATAAATGCAAGCTGCTTTGTTATGATTTCGTTTAGACTTTTTGTTTATTGATGTTCTTTTGCATTTTTGCCTTGTACAAGCGATTAATATAATCTGGTGCCAACTGTTGTCCTATGGCATTTTTATTTGGTATCTCAACTTTATATTTGTTTTTTCTAATTTTTTTAGAGATTCTTCTCTGTTAAAGAACGAAAAAATATTTCCTTTTTATTGACGAATGTATCTAGTGCCAGACAACTAATTGGTGGAATGGATACTACCATATTATATGTAAAACAATTTTTCAAGCAAACAGGCATTAAATCATTCAGAATTTAGTGGTGGGAGCACTTTATTTTTAGATAATTGTGTATAGCTGCAAGTCATTGATTGGGCTAAATAGCTCTCGTTTCTAGTTAAATTTTGAAGGCATTGCCACACATCATCTTCCTTCTATCTCCCTTTCTTATCCTTCCTTCACACTCTCCTGCCACCACCGCCGTGGCCACCACAGGCATACCTTCCATGTCCATGCCCTCCCTCCCTATCCCTGGTCAACCCCGTGCACCTCTTGGCAGGTGACTGAGGCATGCTGCAGCGAGCCAGACCGCGGTCAGGGCTGTTAGCGGCCAGGCTGCAGCCAGATTGGTCGCCATGGACTGGATATGGCGGCCAGGCAATCTGCGACAAGATCTTGACCGGGTGCAGCAAGACCAGGTCGCTGGCCAGGCTGGTTGGAAACACCTGTCTTTTAATTTATTTTCATAATTTGAATCCTTCTGACATTCTGGTAAGTTATTTATTATTTTACTTGCATTGATTTAAGCTTTAAAGTGACACATAGTTTGTTCATTTGTGCTACTTTTATCTCCTGAAAGACCTAATGAAGTCTACATCGAAACGTATAAGTTGTGAAATTATTGTATTCATATATTCTATGTGTAATACGTCACAGTTTATTGCCGTCTCTTAAAGGAATGTTTTTTCTTTCTTTATATTGAGTTTAAAATTTGTATGAGTGAATCTGCTTTTAGTTATTTTTAGGTCGATCTTTAAATTTGTCTAGCGAGGAATTTACTGAATGTGATTCATTGAGTTTCTTTGCGTGGATTTTGTACCATCATTTTGATTTTGATAAGAATCAAATATCATATAGAATCCATGTGATGGGCCCTACATACCTGGGACAAGGGGTATGATGATGGATGTATTATATGCTTCACAGGTTCGCATGTGGCAGCGGGATGCAAGGGATAGAACAGTGTTGCAACCTACACCAGCGGCTGCTATTGATGTCAGTCTCTTTTTTAGTATCCAACCTTTGTGCTAGAAAAATATCAATTTCTATTCTGTATATTTAATGGTAGCTGTTTTGTATTGTTCATCTAATAATATAGATTTTCTTTAGATATGTTGCTTATAGAAAAGATTATTCCAATATATTTATACCTAGTTTAATTGTAATTAACTAGGTAGGCTCTCAGTTGAAGGGGGGGAATAAGATAAGCTCTCGAATTTTCACTGTATAATTAGGACTTATTTTCAAATTTAATAGATTTAGATTGTACTGGATTTAATTGTTTTAGATGGCTGTTTCCTGAGATCGTGTATTTTGCAGATGCTACCTACAGTTGCCTATGCAGATAATCCAGCTACTAGTTTTGCGGCAAAGTTCGTACATGCATCTACTAACAAAAATCGTTGTTCAATAAATCGTGTTTTGGTGAGTCCGAGGGAATCCTTCTCTTTCTCCTAATGTTATATGCTTGTCATGGTTAATAGATGTAAATTAATAAGATGTAAATGTGCTTATTTGCTGCAGGCATAAATGCTGCAATTGCAAACGAGAAACTTTTGAGGTTTTGGAATTTAACAAAAAACGGACTAGTTAATTAGAAAAATTACTTTCAATTTGTGTAAATTTTAAGAAGGTGACACAGCATGTAGCATGCTATTAAGTGTCTAAAATGGTAAATTAAAGTTAAATACAGTTAATGTGCTAATCTAAGGTTTGGCAGTAGGATGAGTAGTTCACCACCCCACGTTTAAGCCAGCCCACTCTTAAGGCAGTCGGTGGATGTCCATTGTCCTTGTATTTTCGGACAGTGGATGTCCACTATCTGTGTATTTTCAGACGGTGGATATTCACCGTCTGTGTCTTTGGGGGGTGGGTTGGCCAAACCTGAGGGTGACGAACTACTCATCCTTAGCAGTAATGACGACATGCAAACTTGTTCCAGTGACCTTGACCTTGTGGTGACGATAGGATACATGAAGGTGGTTTATCATCTCACCCCAATGTGTCTAAACTAACACCATTTTGAAAACTCAGAAATATTTGATAGGAGAAGTGAACAAATTAGAAGCGATTGCTGGCATTGGTTGCAAGGATGAGATGAGCGTGACACACACACACAGAGACAACAACTGGCCGTGAGTTATTTTCCAGGCTCCGTCCCTTGCTGTATTCACTGTGTTGAGCACTATAATGTTACTGCTTCGAAACAAAAACTCCTCAGTCATCTAAAAACAATGCAAAAGCTTGAGTTAGTAAAGCAATGGTTGAAGTTTTTATGGAGATATTGGCTGCAAATGCTAAAAGAATTTGCATTCTGCCACCATTGTTACATGAGATGTGACAGAGATCTTGATTGCTAATAGTAAAAGTATTCTAACCTGCTGTCTGTATTTGATAAAAGAATCTGTAAGTTACCTTTCTTGGAGAACATTCTCATAGGTATATAGGAACTTGTAGTGAGTCTTTTTTTGAAACTTGCTTTCCACTCTTAAGGCGCCATTCTTGTTCTTTCATACTCTAAGCTCTGTACTCTATCTAATCTGACAATGTAATTGTTGTCATTTCAACTAAAAGAGCTTCATGTAGGACTAATACTATCTGTTTCTTAATGAAGTGGACACCTTCAGGACGGCGGCTCATTACTGGTTCACAAAGTGGGGAATTTACTTTATGGAATGGACAGTCTTTCAATTTTGAGATGATTCTTCAGGTTGTCAATGGACGTTTTTCTTTTCTGTGTTTTTTAAGAAAGTTTCCGTGTTTAGTGGGGCTGACTAATGGTGCATGTTTAATGTCTCAGGCGCATGAACAAGCGATTAGGTCCATGGTCTGGAGTCATAATGAGAACTGGATGGTCACTGGTGATGATGGAGGGTCAATTAAGTACAGTAACCTGACTTTGTCTTATCATTTTCATGTGCTGCTTATGATGTGTTTTTTCTCAGTATATAATTACGTATCCGGTTTATTGAATGGGCTATTTGTTAGGTACTGGCAGACTAATATGAATAATGTGAAGGCAAACAAAACTGCTCACAAAGAATCAGTTCGGGATTTAAGGTGTGTTATTTCTTTTGGTGAAGGGTGACTATTTTCAAGAATGTACCTCTTTTTGATTGGTCACTGATATTTTTAATTCCAGCTTTTCAAGAACGGACTTGAAGTTCTGTTCCTGCTCAGATGATACGACAGTTAAAGTATGGGACTTTGCCCGATGTCAAGAAGAGAGATCATTATCTGGTAATTTTTAACCTAAATCATAACGTCAATAAATTTATCGTCTCAAAAGGTTAGATTCATAGGGTATGATACAACACGTAGAATTTGTTTCATACTTTTGTTGATAAAATTATACTGTAATTGATTCAAACCTGCATGATGTGTGTAGCTTGCTTTTTCTTTCTTTAGGTAGTGCCACAGTTTGGTTGTCCTTTTTGAGAAATTTTCAGGTGGTTTAAGGGTTTTCATGTGTGGTTTGAACTCAGACAGGTCACGGTTGGGATGTCAAAAGTGTTGACTGGCATCCAACGAAATCATTGTTGGTATCAGGTATACCATTCTTCTATATACTCTCGTGTAGAAAATGAAAATTTGTATAAGATTTGACTAAAATACTCGTGAACTTTGCCGAAATCACATCACTGTTCATCAAAATACCTAAATTACTCATACCTACATGAGAAATGACCAAATACCCTAAGTGAAGCTTAACTGACAGCTTTATAACTGTCAGTTATTGACAGTTTCATTTATGAGGGGTATTTTGGTCATTTTATACTGCCACTTCTCACGTGGGTGCGAGTAGTTTAGGTGTTTTGATGAACAGTGGTATAAAATGTGTTTTTGGCAAAGATAATGAGTATTTTAGTCAAATCCTCAAATTTATATTTCATGTTAAGAACTTTTTTTGGGGTCCTATGTAAAGGTGGAAAGGACAACCTTGTGAAGCTGTGGGATGCAAAATCTGGAAGAGAACTTTGTTCATTGTAAGTGCACATCTCTCTATCTTTCTCTCTCCCCCTCTCGGTTTAGTGTTGTGCATTTAACTTTTCTATACGGATTAAAATTCTAAGTGGAACTCTTGCTACAGCCATGGTCATAAAAATACTGTTCTTTGTGTCAAGTGGAATCAAAATGGCAATTGGGTGTTAACTGCCTCAAAAGATCAAATAATCAAGGTGATTATAGTCTCCTTTGGTGTAATTTCCACTTGTTCGTATATATAGCTTGTTAGGTTTGTTCAGCTCATCATTCATTCATTTAATTTTCTGTGAGTTGCTAACTGTATATACATCTTTTGGCTGCAAACCTTTTAGCTTTATGACATTAGAGCCATGAAGGAACTCGAATCGTTTCGTGGACATCGCAAGGATGTGACTGGTAATACCTCTTTCTGTTTCTGGAGTCCATATATTCCTTATATATTTTTAAGTTGTTATGTTATGCAAACAATCTATGCAAGAGGTTTATGTGCCTCATTGGTATAGAAGTAATTTAGGATCACTTTCTTCCCTTTTTTACTCCCTAGAGGGTTGGTTTTCGAAAGAACTCCCGTCTCTCTCACTTATTTTCTTCCTAACGTACCCTATTGTTCATGTAATAATTGGCTTCTCATATCTGTTCTTGTTGTTGTCTTTCGTCGTGTTACTAGCCTTGGCTTGGCATCCTTTCCATGAGGAATATTTTGTCAGCGGGAGTTTTGATGGGTCCATCTTTCATTGGCTTGTCGGGTAATTTTTTCCTCAATGAATTTTTGCTGCATGTGGAGTTATGCTAACTTATTTTCAATAATGTACAAGTAATGAAATCTTCTAAGGACTTGTACCAAAAAAAATCTTCTAAGAATATTACGACCGTTTTTTGTGATTGTCATATTCCGTAATTCCATATGATGTTGTACAGGCAAGAAACTCCACAGATGGAAATTGTTGGTGCTCATGAGAACAGTGTGTGGGACCTGGCTTGGCACCCTATTGGCTATATTCTTTGCAGGTAACAGGAAAATACTTAACCTTGTGATGACTAAATTCCTAATTATTCTGTTTGTATGCCTTCCCATATTTTTTTGTCATTCTAAACCTATACTGGTGTCAAAAGCATGGTCTTAATTCAACCTATTGTGATTTCGATAATCTGTTACTGGTTGGCAATTGTGTCAATTGAATTTGCATATGGTGGTAACTGGTGAGTTATTGAGGATTCTAAGGTGTAACTTTGCAAGTCCGATATTTGCAGTGGGAGCCATGATCACACTACGAGGTTTTGGTGTAGAAACAGGCCCGGAGATCCTCCCCGTGACAAATTAAATATGGGCTACAACCAAGGTCCATTTCTTTATCCGCTGGGTCTGGTTTGCTCAATCACAATTTGTCTGAAGTTATTTTCTTTTTGTAGGTTATGGCGATCAAAGTGCTCCATTTGCTGGAAGGACGACTGGGGTTTTCCCAGTGGCAGAAGGACCAACTACTCCAGGTCCATTTGGCGCTGGACTTTCACGAAATGATGGAACAATTCCTGGTGTTGGTGTGGCAATGCCGTTATCATTGGATTCATCTGACCAAATTGGGGAACAAAGGCAACCTTTCGGTGGAGCCCCTCCCCTCCCGCCTGGTTTGCCGCCAATGCACCAACAAGCATATCAGCAAGGTATGGCACAACAGCAGCAACTTGGCGCACCACCACAGATGGTATCATCTATGATGCATCCACACAATACCTTGCAGCAGCTGCAGCCACCATCACATATGCCTGTTGTCTCACATCCTCATCATCCCCGTCCTCCACCTCTACCACATGGCATTCATCCTTCTATGCAATCTGCTATGACAAATCCTTCTTTGATGCCTGTGCCAATGGTATCTATCCTATCTTCTTCTCACCTATCTCACATGCTGACACACACCTTAAATGCTGAATGTTGGTCACCTTATAGGGGATGCAGAGTTCAGCAAATCAAACTTTCCCTCCAATGCCACCAGGACACTTGATGGGCATGAATCCAGGAATGCATTCCGGAGGGCCTGTGCCGAACAATACATTGCCAATGGGGAGTTTTCCTGGTGGAATGGCAAATATGCAGGGTCAATCAAATGCAAGTGGAACACACACGTTTCCTCTTGGAGGAGTAATAAACCAAAATCAAACTGGGCAAGTAGGACCGCATCCAGGATTGAATCCCTATCAGGTATGCATTAATGTTCTACTTTGAGAACTGAATTCTTCTAATTTCTTGTTTGATTAAATGTTATGGTGAGTAATCACTATACTCGAGATGAATTTTTTATGGTCGTGCAGCCTGGCATGGGAATGAGAGCAAATATGGGGCTCCCTTCTGGCCTTCCACCGCCTCCACCACCTCGTATGCCTCACCATACAACTCAGTGAAGCGTTTATTTTTTGAAACCAGGGGTTTAATTTATTCCAGGGACTAACTGCCTAATCGAATGAGTTGATGAAGTTGGTCATATTCAGATATTTTGCGGTGCTAATAGGTCATTTTCAATTAAAGCACAATGAGAATGTCTTTATTGTACCCTTCCTATCAATCACCAAGTCGAACTAAAAAACCTGGGCCGTACTAGGAGTTTCAATGGGTTCCCAGCATTGGAGTTGACTTCATCTAGTTTAAAGACAGCAAGAATCCTCCCATCTCAATAGCGTTTCAGGACATTTTTTCAGTTTTTTTTGGCTCGGTGGTACCCCTGTTTTGTCAAGTGGTACTCCAGAATCCAGAAGATGCTTAGCAGCGGAACTCCCAAGTAATCTGGAACACTCGTGCTGTCGTGCATGTAACATGTCGCCTTTTTTATACTGGGGCTCTATAAGTCGTCAATACTGAAGTAGAAATACCATACGATTGTGTATTGAGCGAAGAATTGCAATTGCTTCATGGTGCAGCATAGGCTGATTGGCATCGGATCACGCCTCTCCCATATCAGATCCATCTGACCAAATCCTTCTGGCATTAAGCATTTCATAAAGCCCCACAATCCAGAAGATTTACAGAAAATGAAAATGCTACAAGGCATCTCCCCACAGTCCTCCATAACTGTCGTTGGAAAGTTGTTAAATCGTCATCAATACTGTTGGTGGGATGGCTTATGATGTGTGGGCCTTGTACGTGCCCAGGGAGATTGGCCGGGCAAGTAGCCCTGGGCCTTCAAGAATCGGATAACTCTTCTTTAACCGAGAAAAGTTGTTTAATGCCACTTATATCAAGGCCCCGTTTGGTTAACATTTTTAGGAGTGAAAATCTAGATTCTAGAGATAGAATCTAGGTTTTCTAAAAAAGGTGTTTGGTTGGTAAGAATTCATTTCATACGATGAATTTAGGTCACGGTAGTAAAAATTCTAATTTCCAAAAAAGATTGGGGCGTTTATAAAAAAAATACGGTTTGAAATTGTGTTTTTTTATAAATGCCCCTATTTTTTTCCAAAAATTATAAAAAATGTCACCTGAAGAAGTGGATTGAAATTCTTTTGGAGATTTGCTAAAAGAAGCTGGATTAGGCTACCAAAAGGAGCCTAAAACCAAGCATCACTTCTTCACTCATTCCCCCAAATCCAATGGCATAACTTGAAAACCCAAACAGTGCAAACTTATAGAAAGACATGAGTAAATAACTTTGAATGATTTTCACCTCGCCCCAGTAAAGCTGTTTGAAGGATGGCTGGCAACCCAAAATGCCAGGTGAATATCGCTCTCACGGTATAACTTGCAATGAGATCTGCTGTCAGGCCCTCGTACGAGTGTGAGTGACCAATGTGAGGTCCTCATAGCAGATCTGGACAGTATAACTTGGCTTTGTTTATTTGACTTCAACAATCAACAGTAGGAATGGAAAATCATGGTTGATGAATATTCGTCAAGGATGTACAGTATGCATCATGACTCTATACAATGATCACACAGCATATCGGTAAATCACAATAGTTTGCATCATGTTATTTTTCTTTGGCGAACCATCAAATAATTTCCCTATAAAGTAATAATGGAGTCCCTATTATCTAATACTGAACCTTTTCATTTTAGAAATCACAATCATATCATAAACATTATGAAAAAGATATACCCCTGCAGGATTTTGACCCAAGATTAGTCTTGTACAATTGCATCACTTCTCTATGTGATATAGTATCCAATACTCAGCAACATTTGACATAAGCTGGCCAAAAAGAGAATTTAAAGCCTGGTAAACATAACGAATGCACGGGTGTAACAAGTACTGGAAGGTGATAGAACTTCATAATCAAGTAGCGTCTTTTCCCAAAGATTTGAGGTAGGCGATATGGATCTTACTCCTCCATTCTAGCCTATTTTGATCCACCTCTTTTGTAATAACATATACTTGCGCAGAACTTAACGTTTTATATTATTTTTGTTTTTTATTTCTTGGTACAATTGACATACCCCATCCACAAACATGTTTTATGCCACGGACTCCACCTGGAACTTCTCCCTCAGCTTGAAGAGATCCAAACAGCTCAACTTGGCTGGCTTGCAGTAGACCTAAAATTTCAAACTTTAAGTTTGACAGATTGTTGGCAGTCCAAAATCAACAGCTTGCTAGCTTTTGACAAATTAATCATGAGAATATCGTCAAGCTGGAATATTTCACAGTAACTTACACCAAAAGCAAATTACCCCAAAAAAACCTTACACCAAAAGCAAACTGCTTTTGAGCTATGCATAACTTAGTGCTTTTTGCCTTTGTTTAATCTTGTAACAGCTGAAACAAATTTATACTTTTTTGTTTCATTTCTCGAATATCTTTGATTATGAAACTACGGGATTTGAATAAAAGAATTGCAAGAGATGCAAATGTGGAACAATAAGTCGAGGCTAATTCAAAGATTTCAGTAGCATCCATCTAATAATTTACATCTGTCCTTCCAAGGAATTAAAAGAATGAACAGCTAAGCAAGTTGAAGGCCACTTCAAGGGCTTTAATGCATTAAAGGTAGAAAGGGACACAATCAGTCATTGTAAGATGATGTTATTTTCTGCTTAAAAAGCTTAAATTCTGAGGGGAAAAGTTAGCAATTATCTTTCTCCAAGGAATAAAATGGAAGAATGCGAAAATTCTGGTGGTCTCCAAGGACTTTATTACCGACTTGCAACACTAACAAAAGACTGGAGTCACAGTGTATATCTAAACATTGCATGACATTGAAATTGGAAACATAAGCATGAATTACTATCATTATTCTTCTAAGACACTTTGTAAACAAGATACCTTAATCATTAGCAACTAGTAAAAATTGCAGAGAAGTATATGTTTTGGTAATCCAATATGGCAAAAAAATCTTGTTGTCAACAATAAGAATGGAAAAATCTTGTTGTCAACAATAAGAATAAGAGATCAGCAACTCAAGCACGTAAGGCCAGACATTGTAAATGTAAACGTTGGTGATGCTGCTTGTATGATGTCTAAATTGGCTTCTAGTATCACTCTAATGAACGACCTGCATTTTCAGTCATGCTCAGAATATGATGATTACACAGCTTGTGGGATATCCCGCAGAAGAAATCCAGCTGGGGTGGCTTTTCTTGACGAGGACATTTTTTTTATACTCCCTCTGTCCCATGATGATAACTAAAGCAAAAAAATATCCTCCATACTTGAGTTGTGCATAAACATCAGGTGATCACGACTTTCACAAGACAGGAAATATCCTAAATGAGAGTTACAGCATTCCCACACATTTTAAAAACAAGTAGAGAGGTCAATATATCCTACGGCCACCAGGAGAAATCAATGATTCTGTAAAAGCTAATCTAAAGCAGGGTCAAATGGAAACTGCAATAGTTTACAAAAACTATAGAACAAATATATATATATATATATATATATATATATATTTATATTTATTTGAAGTTAAAATGATTGCAAACCATTGAGGGAAGAGCATTATATACATGCGAATTAACAAACCATACTATCATTCAAGACAGTCGGTTTTAAAAAACTAGACATAAAAAGAGAGAAATTTTCGTATTTATCAACTCATCACCCGATATGGAATGGACCAATTTCACCAATCCGTATGGAGCGAGCGATTTCATCAGCAATTGTCAAACAAGAAGAGACCCAACCATTCAAGACCATCCACACCATATTCATCATATATACAGCCAAGCTCCACGGCATTGCCATCCTCAACGATTTCCTCCTACATATAACCAAAAGGGTTCAACACACACATTTAAACATTCAGAGAACAATTGCGATTCAGGCATAAATTAGATGATCTCAATTAATTAAAAAAAGAAAGAAAAAAAGAGTCTCGTATCATGCAATATGAAATCGTCACTACTGCTACCTTTGAAAAGTAAAATTGCATGAACGCCTAACCCCAAGAGAAACCATGAATACAACTACAAAAATGAGAGAGATTCTAAACTTGATACCTCTCACATACCTTTGGAAAGTAAACTCCCAATTCCCTAGGATGGGTAGAAGCTGTTGGAAGATGATGTTAATGGAGTGGAATAGCACATCACCGGGCAAAAGGGTCAGCTCGGCAGCCGGAAGGGGACGAAAAACCAAATTAAAGCCTGGGCCATACGGGATCCGGCGGGAAGGGGGGAGCCTGGGTCCCATTCGCGCCGTTGGGACCTTCGTATCATTATTATTTGGTCCGGTGATAATTAATTACTCTTAATTACCCAATAACCATAATCAATCATCTCTTATAAAAAAAACCCATCATAACCCATGTGGGGTGTTTATGTGGTCACCAATTACATCATCACCATGACTTAATTATAAGTCATAAGTATTAATGATTCTAATATGAATAGTCATAAGTATTAAATGAGAGATGGATTTAATAATTTTGTCTATGCGATTATGTGGGCTTGTGCATAAGAATAGGAGATGACGAGGAAGGATTAAGTGGTTTATAATAGGAGTACTTCATACAGCAACAGCTTACATGATTCAAGTATATCCCCTTCGGACTAAAGTAACAATGAAGCCACGGATACGAGCTTCACGTAATTGAAACATTGGTCAATTTCCCCTTGAGAGGGATTAATATATATCTATGCTTGAGACAGCTCAATTACTATCCATCCTTGTTTTTTTTTGTTGCGTACCTAATGTATAATCATTAAACTTTGGCAAAGACATTGCCCTCTTCGGCTGATAATTACGTTTGACAATTATCACCGGCATTGACCAATTCTAAAGGGCCCAACCCAAAATGTGACGGGGAGTAGCTAGGGCTGCATCAAGGGTCGGGTAGGGTCTAAACCCGACCCTACCCGAGATAGGACCCGAGAAATTAAAACCCGACCTGGACCCGAGATAAAACCCATAAAGCTAAACCCGACCCCGACCCGAGATAAACCCACAATACCCGACCCTACCCGAGAACCCGAGATAAAACCCGAGATTTTAATAAAATAATTAATATAATTATAAAAATCTTTAATTAAATAATTTATATCATTATAATAATAATAATAAATTATATATATTAAAAAATAAGTTATTTAAATGGTATATTTCGGGTCGGGTTGGTTCTTGGGTATTTTAAAGCAAAACCCGACCCGACTCGAGATAGAACCCGGGTTTTAAAACCTTGGAACCGACCCTACCCAAGATAGGACCCGACCCGACCCGACCCGGGTCAATGTCGGGTCGGTTCCATCCGAGTTGGGTCGGGTCCGGGTTTTTGGTGCAGCCCTAGGAGTAGCAGAGGAGGGACCACATAAAATGGTTCAGCGAAACTGTACGCGGCCCACAGCGACTTATGGGCTTGGGCCGAAACTCATCGGTTTGCCCTCCTCACCCACAAAAGTCATTTTCCCGCTCTTTAATTTGAAATCAGAATCCCAGAGATGCCTGCCATGTCCACCGTCGCCAAGCCCTTGCATCTTCGATCTTCCCTCTGATCAACCTGATTGAGGTCCCTCCCCTCCTCCGAATGGCCACCCTTCCATTCCTCATCCCTTCCAGCATCCGAGATCTTGAACAAGACACGGATGAGGAGCCTCCTCGCCTCTGCGCCAGGTCGCCCCTCGCCATCGCCTCCGCTTCTCCTTCCCATCTCGAAGAGCTCGTCAAAGGTCAATCCATTTCCTTTCCTTTGCTCTCCTTGTTTTCACCCAGGAATTTTGAATAATTTGGGTTTGGTTTGATCAAGGTGTCGTGTTTGACCTCTCGGACAAGGAGGTGTTCTGCGTGGAGGAGCAGGATGTGTTTGATAGGGTCTACTCGCTTGTGAGGGATTTCTCGCTCCTTCCCCCAAATTACAAATCCAGCATTCTCGAGAGTCTCCGCTCCAATCTCAGTGTCCTCATCCCTAACATTGATTCCTTGTCTCGTTACTCCTCGCTCGACGATGATGGCGGGGTGCCTTTTGCTGACCATGTGGCATCACATCGCAATGCCCTCAAAATTTACACCTTCTTCGTTCTTACTATTGCTCTATCAGAGGAGTCCAATTGCAGCTCTTCTGGTAATACTGTCAAGGTACATTAAACCGCCTCTATTTTTAGCTTTAGTTCTTCTTGCTCTTCTTCCGTTAGTACTGTAATGATGAGTTTCTCCTAATTTAGACTGTGGCGACTAGTCGGAAGAGACATTTATCCAGCTCTTGGAACTGGGAATCCCAAAGGAGCCGACTTTTTAAGTTGATTGCAAACTCGCTCGAGATTGATCTTTCGTTGGTTTTTGGTTCTTCCAATTTGGACGAGAACTACTTGTCCTTTGTTTCCAAGTAAGTTAAGTTTCCATCCTCCATTTTATGGGCAGTAATTTTTTTTGTAGCCAATTAGTTTAGAGATTGTTTGACTTAGATATTTTTACTTGTTAGATGTGCATTCTCTATGTTCGAGAATCCGGTTCTGTTGCGTGAACGAGAAGCCAAAGATGCTCTATGCCGCATTGTAGGCACCTGCTCTACCAAATACCACTATACCACGCAGTCATGTGCCTCTATTTTGCATCTTCTACATAAATTTGATTTTGCTGCAACACACATTGCTGATGCTGTAGCAGGAGCTGCCGATAAGTATGGGGATGGAAGCTTGGCTGTCTTGCTTATTAGAGAAATTGGCAGGACAAATCCGAAAGACTATGTAAGAGATACCGTAGGGGCTGAAAATGTTGGGCGGTTTCTTGTTGAGCTTGCTGACAGACTACCCAAGTTGATATCAATGAATATTGGACTCCTGATTCCACATTTTGGTGGGGATTCATATAAAATAAGAAATGCCCTCATTGGAGTTTTGGGGAAGCTTGTGCCTAAGGCATTCAATGACGTGAAAGGAGATGTAAGTTCCAAGTCTGTTCAGCTAAGAAGCAAGCAAGCCATGCTAGAAATTTTGCTTGAGAGATGTAGGGATGTATCAGCATACACAAGGAGCCGGGTACTACAAGTGTGGTCAGAACTCTGCGAGCAAGGTTGTCTTTGTATTGCTTTGTGGAATGAAATTGCTTCCATTGCTGCTGGGAGGCTGGAGGATAAGAGTGCAATTGTGAGGAAGTCAGCTCTTAATTTACTTATAATGATGCTTGAGCACAACCCATTTGGGCCACAGCTAAGAATTGTTTCATTTGAAGTGACTTTGGAAAAATATAAGGAGAAATTAAAAGGGTTGGAACCTGCGAAAAGAACTTCTGGTAGTGTTCCAACTGACATCGCTGGTGATAATGACACAAGTGAAGCTGAGAGTGACATTGATCAGGTGGAGCCTGATGGCATTGAACACCAAGAGAGTGTAAGTGATAGTGCACTTCCTGTTGAAGATACTGACCCCACAAACTCAACAGTGTCAGATTTTGGCAATCTGGAAGAGACTCGAACCTTAGTTGCCTCACTGGAGGCAGGTTTGAGATTTTCCAAATGTGTATCATCCACCATGCCCACACTTGTTCAACTTCTTGCTTCTTCTTCAGCCACAGATGTTGAGAACACAATTCACTTGTTGATGAGATGCAAGCAATTTCAGATAGATGGTTCTGAGACCTGTCTTCAAAAAATGCTGCCCCTCGTAAGGCTTTTTCATCAGTTATTGATTTGTTCAAATGAAGGAGCATCTTGAAATTGGCAACTTGTGTAATATTGTACCTACTTCTCTGGTTTGTTCAGGTGTTTTCACAGGACAAGTCTATCTATGAGGCAGTGGAAGCTGCATTTATTACTATATATATTAAGAAAAGCCCTGCAGAGACTGCAAAAAGTTTATTGAATTTAGCCGTAGAAGCTAATATTGGTGATCTTACAGCTCTTGAATTTATAATCGGTACTTTGGTTTCGAAGGGGGACATATCCCCAAACACGGTATGTTTCAAGTCAGGCTTCTTAATGATTTTATTATTAATTAAAAGGAGAAAACCTATTATCAGTTTAATTCTAAAAGGTTGGAGATGCATTTTGCTGTAAAGTGTTTTTTTTTTCATCTTATGGCCAATGTATCTTAAAATCAAACTAATCTCAAGATACTCAGTTTCTCATCCAGCCTGAACGTGGTTTCGTGCGTGGATTAATTTTCAACTTCTAACTGGTTCCACCAAATTTTTGTGAGGAAATTTTTTAAGGAATTTTGTTGAAGGCATTTAGAACCTAGTTATGCATTTTAACCTCATTGATTTAATTCAGATCTATGTGCAAGGTGATCTCATCACATGAACAAGCACATAGTTTTTTTTTGGAAAAATATTATTTATGTCAAATATTAATGGCATTGTTAAAACCAAATCTACGGGGCTCAAGTTCTTAGGATAAGATGTTGATAAAATTATGTGCTATTTTTTACATGACAAAGAAAAATGTCATAACATGATTCAAATATCTAAATAAAACCTGAGTTGTAAGCTTTATATTGTTTTTTACCTCATATGTGTTTTATTGTTTTAAGATCTATATAAGATTTTCGCTTTATTGTATTATTGGGATACTTAGTATTCTTCTATGGTTTTATAGATATCAGCTTTGTGGGATGTCTTTTGCTTTAATATCAGTGGGGTAACAGCAAAGCAAAGCCGAGGAGCTTTATCTGTTCTCTGCATGGCAGCAAAAACAACTGCTGGAATTCTTAGTTGCCATTTGCAAGACATTATTGATATTGGGTTTGGTCGCTGGGCCGTGGTGGAACCATTGCTTGCAAGAACAACATGTCTTGCCCTTGAAAGATTGTCTAAAGAAGACAAAGAAAAGCTATTGTCCAAGAATGGGAGCAGAGTATTTGGGATTTTGCAGAGTGTAGTTTTGGGCTTTAGGTTTCCCGGAAATGTTTGGTATGCTGCTGCAGAGAAGGCCATAACTGCAATATATGCTCTTCATCCAGAACCGGAGACTATAGCTGCTGACATAGTGAAAAAATCTCTTAATTCTCTCTTTAATGGAAGTGAAGGAATAGAAACGGCAAGCAGCTTTCATCATAGTACTCTTTCCACTGTGAAAGTAGCAAAGATCAGTAAGTTCTTATTCGTGGTAAGTCATGTGGCAATGAACCAAATGGTCTATATTGAGACATGTGTCAGAAAAATACAGAAGCAAAGAAATGCAAAGAAGGCATCAATTTTTCAGCCTGAGGATGGGGGTGAAGCTGAAACATTGGCAAAGGCAAGGATATTAATAGAAAAATTTGTCTATTGTGACTTTCTTCAGCTTTCTCAAGTAGTTACTTGTTTTATAAATTTTGTTGGATTGGATTTTCAGGAGAATGGGATAAATGCTGAACTGGGTCTTGGTGCTTCAGAAGATGCATTACTTGATAGTCTTTTTGACAGAGCAGGAAAAGAGATCGTTTCAGGCCGTTCTAATGGAACACACTTTTTAGGATCCTGTGGTCCTTTTGTATCAAAACTTTGTAGGAATTTTAGCTTGATGGAAAAGGTATTCTTTAAAACTTGGTTTTAATCTTTTAACTAAGATAAATGCTTGGTGGACGCAGCATGCACAGTTCAATATAGCACATGGGCAATTCAATATGCAATACATTTTTTAATTTTAATTTTTGTTTTGCTGGGTAGCTTTTTCTACTATATTTTCTACATGATTTTAAAATATGATGTTTTGAATGTAAATTGCAACTATTCACAATAATTTGTTTTTTTGCAACTTCAAATGCCAGAAGTCTAATATAATTCTGTGGATCAAATGTAAGTTTTCCAAAAAGATGTGTCTTCGTTCTGGGATGAACTGTCAATGATGAAGTATGTTTGAATGGATTTTGCTATCTCTTTCCAGCATACTTTTTGTCCTAGTCAAGAATTTAGCTGTATCTTAACTATCATGTTAGCAACATCGTAATTAGGAAGTATAAGCGAGGATTTAACTTTTCTTGTTCTGTTGTTTTCTAGTTTCCAGAAGTACAAGCATCTGGGGGGCTTGCTCTGTGTAGGCTAATGATTATTGATGCAGAATTCTGGTGAGATCTTAGGCACATCTTTTATTTGTCAATTTAGGCATTGAGACAGTTATATTCTAATAAATATGTTTCCAGTGAAGCAAATCTTCAACTCCTCTTCACTATTGTGGAGTGCTCCCCATCGGAGATTGTGCGTTCTAATTGCATTATAGCTCTTGGAGACTTAGTAGTTCGGTTCCCAAATCTTTTAGAACCCTGGACCGAGAATGTCTACGCACGCTTAAGGGATCCATCAGCTTCAGTTAGAAAAAATGCAGTACTGGTGCTTTCTCATCTTATACTGAATGACATGATGAAGGTAGGATAAATGGATAATTTGATGCTCTATTCTTTTCAACACACATGTCAAGGTGTCTTAATTTCAAAAGATCTTGAATAGGTGAAAGGTTATATATCTGAAATGGCTTTGAGACTAGAAGATGAAGACGAGAGAATTTCAAGTCTTGCAAAGCTCTTTTTCAATGAGCTCTCAAAGAAAGGTTGTGCAGAGGCTAGCATTTTTACTTTGTCTAGTTGCTTTTACAAATAATGACCATCTTCTTTTTTCTTGCAGGAAGTAATCCAATTTATAATCTACTCCCGGATATTCTTGGGAGGTTGTCAAATCAATGCCTGAAAGAAGAGGTCTTTCGCAATATTATGCAATTTTTAATTGCTAGTATTAAGAAGGTATTCATTCTGGCTTATGTCTGCCTTTGCAGTTCATATGAAATTCATTTTTTCTCATGTTGTTTCTAAGCTTTTTGACCATTCACAGGATAAGCAAATGGAGTCACTTGTTGACAAGTTTTGCAATAGGTTTTCTGGAGCAGTAGGTAAGAAGTTCAATTGCATTTATGTATTCTGTCAAAACGTGTTATATTGCAAATTTTTGAAAATATATACTCGGATGTGCATATGCACACTTTTAGTGGTAACTTCCTTTGTAATGTGAATATTAAACTTCGGCAACTTTGACAGGTTCATGTCTTATGTCTACCTCATCCGGCCTTTTCTATCTTGCAGATAGTCAACATTGGCAGCATATTGCTTACTGCCTTTCACAGCTTACCTTTACAGAGAAGGCAATTAAAAAGCTTATGGAGTCTTTTAAGACCTATCAACATGTTCTCTACGAAAATTCTGTGGCGGACTACTTCAAGAACATTATTAATAAGGTAAGTAAATAAGTTTTTGTTTTTCACTTAGTGGGTGGCTGTTCCATAATCATGTCATCGGTTTCTGAATCCAGGCTAAAAAATTTGCTAAGCCAGACCTAAAGTCATGTGTCGAGGAATTTGAGGAAAAGCTTAATAAATTTCGCATAGAGAAGGTAGCACAGGAAGAGACAGCTAGGAATGCTCAAATTCACCAGCAAAATGCTACTGTCTTAAAGAGAATTGGTAAAGAAGCAACACAAGATGTGGATGCTGGTTTCGATGAAGGTTGGTAGACTAATTGTTTCTCATTCTCGTCCCTGTATGTGGTAAGAAGCAAATAGTTGAATGCAAATTGTTGAATTACAACTTAGTTTGAAACATATCTAGTTGGTTTCTTACTTAGAACAGACAGGAGTATTTCAGCATTATAATAATGAATGATTGAATGGTTGACATGCTATTCAGCCTTGAGTAGACAATGTCGAAGAATTTATATTATTATTTTAGCATTTCGCACCTCTTCATTTTTTAGTCACTGCTTTTAATGTCCTAACTTGTACCGTTGTGTTCAGATGGAATGGGAGAGGTAACTGACCCATCTTTGGAGGAATCACAAGCAGAAACCCTATCCATGGAGGGTGAGAAATCAGAAGATGCATCATGTTCCTCGGGTGTTGGGTCACCAGCAGGAAGTTTGGAGGTTCAATCACCACGAAGTCATCAAAACTGTAAAATTTGATTTCTTTCTTTCTTTCTTTTGTCTTTTTTTTTTAAAATTCTGTGAAGTATATCATATGAGTTGCTAACTTTTGTGTGTTTTCATGGAAATAAAACTTTTTTGTGAATTGTTCAGGTGCACCTAAATCTAAAACCAACAAGAATGAAGAGACGGTTACTAAAGAGTCACAAAGTATCTCGACTTCCCGCCGTCCCTGCTCAAGGTCTTTTTTCTTTTTTTAGTTGTTGTCTGGGCTGCGGCTCATGCACATAGACTGGAACCTCTCCCTCAACTGGAAAGAGATCCAGCCAGCTTAATTAGGCTGTGTTGCCAATGAGCATGTCTTGAAACATTGAGCACGTCTTATTGAACTCGAATGGCCTCTAAAACTGACCTAGTATTCTATGTTGTTGCAGGGTGAAAAGTAACGAGTAACACCACGTATGGTATTGCTCTACTTAAAGTTATTGACTCGATGACCAACACGATCTCTTTCTTTCCGATTGTTAGACTTCTGCAGTTTTTGAATGTAGCATTGCAATTCTGATGACAAGAGCGGATGATGGTTGACTCGACATAGTCGCAGACTCGCAGTTGCTTGGCAAAAAGCACGTCAAAATTTGCTGGAAACGTCAATATACGCAGTGCACATGTTGTGAACGCTGTGAACCGTTGGACATTAATCGAGGGGGCAGGCGGGTTGTTCAAACCTGCCACCACCCTGTATTAGGCTGTATTGCCATTAGAATGTATATTATTCTTACACAAGTTGTGATGATCTTATAGAATGTTTGGGCATTACATGGCGATTTTAACTCTGCCAACAACTAACCTGAATATATGGCCAAGAAAGACAATTTGAGACAAGAGTTTAGCATGGGAAGATTTGTGGACACGAAATGCTTTAACACATGGTCTTATTTAAGCGAACAGATCAACACACCGAAATCGATCAGCAGGTTAGTGTTGTGACGTTAGGCCAGACCTATTGTATACGACATCAACCTACGTTATTGGCCCATCACGATAGACATTAGGATATTTAATTGAACCGTATCTTATTGTAATTAGACCCGTTTAGGCTAATTATTAGGTAACGGGCTGAATGAGAATAATTAGTGCTAATTAGTGGCCCATCAGATTGGCCAGATGGCGCCAGGCCTAGGGAGCCGCGCCATCTGCTCTCTTTAAAAGGAGGTCGTCCTCCTCATTTGAAAGCTTGCAATTAAACAAGTTCTAGTTATTTTCCTATTTTCCTTCTTCTTTGCTGATTCGGTACCTTGTGATCCTTACGGGTCACAGCATTGGTATCAGAGCGGTCTCGATCCGTGATTGAAATGTCGCCTTGTAAACAGTCGGCGACGGTTAATGAGCCACAGCCAGATTCCGACAGGACTAACGATGCCACTAGCTCGACGAAGACCGGTGAGAATGATATGGCGGAGATCAGGTCCATGCTTGCACAGCTACTGCAGTTGCAGACGACGAAGGCATCAACTACGGCCAACCAAACAGGAGGGCGCTGACTCCTCCACCAGTTTTTTCTGCCCCCAATGGTGAAACGTCACACGCGGGTGGTTCGAGGGGTTATGGTGGATAAGGCACTGAGATTCCTCCGCCAAACCACACCATGCAAGGGGTTCGATTTGGATCCCTCAACCAGGCAACTAATGAAGGCCGTTTGGGAGGAGGGGTACGAGGCATACCAGGTGTTCGACAAAATGCCTCTATGACAACACCTCTTCGAAATATCCAATGGGAGATTGATGGGGACTGGGAGGAGCCGCTGGGCCCTCAAGGGAGCTGGCGTGGTGGGGCCGGGACCCGATTGGCCCATCTTCAATTTCCGCGCTACAATGGAGAAAAAGATCCCACGGAGTGGATCTACAAGGCGGAGAAATTCTTTGACTACCAGGGAACTTATTCGGAGGCCGAACGGCTATGCATTGCTGCGTTTCATCTGGACGGCGATGCCTCGGTATGGTTCCGCTATTACGAAAAGGAGGTTTGTTTTCCGACATGGGCGTCCTTTGCTGATGAACTCTGTGTGCAGTTTGGCCCCAATGAATTTCAAGATTTTAACGAGATGTTATCCAGCCTGCGCCAGACCACAACGGTGCGGGCATATTATACCGAGTTCATGAAGATTGCCAATCGTCTGCCTGATTGGCCAGTGGCTGCCCTCGTGGGCACATTCAAGAGGGGATTGAAGCTAGAGATAGGAGACGAGATGAGACACTACCCTTGCCACACGATGAGGGACGTGGTGCGCCACGCTCGCATCGAGGAGGAAAAACTGGCCACACAGCGACGAGGGGGGCGTGGTGGAACGGTATAGAGGACCCCTTACAGTCCTGCGCTGGGACCAACTCCAGCGTCTGGCCACTCTGCCGGCCGGCCCATTTCCGCAGGAGCGGGTGCTACCTCAGTCCGTCGACTAACCCACGCCCAGATGGAAGAACGCAGAGCCAAGGGATTATGTTTCAATTGTGACGAGAAGTTTGTCAAGGGTTGTAGCGGCCGTAAATTTTATAATAATAAAGTGGAATTTTATTGCTAAATGGGAGTAATTTTGAATTCTAGAAAAAAAAATGAATTTATTAGTTTTTTCGTCAGACCGATCGATCGCTTTTATAGGGCATCGATCGGGAGACGATCGATCGTTTTTGTAAGGCATCGATCACAGGACGATCGATCGCGTATATGGATCGATCGATCGCCGTTAATTTCACGTTTTTTGAGGCAATCCGTTGGGGAACCTCTTGGGCTGATTTTGGGGGATCTTTGGAAGATGTGTCTTACCTAATTAATCCTATCCAACGAATCTAAACTTTGGTAAGTGTTTCAAATTTGAAAACCCTAATTCTTAGCCAATTGACAATCAATTTAATTGGGGAATTAGTTATGGAATTGGATGAGATTTTTTTGGGAGATTATGAACGTGATTGGGATGAGATTATGGCCCTTTCCATGTGAATGAAGGATGACTTATGTCATGGGAATTAATTGGGAAAATTATCTTCAATTTGGATATTAGCCAAAAATCGGTTTGGTAACTAAGTGATTTGGTCAAAGATACTTACCAACCAAGATGTGAATCTGTTGGGATGGTTTGATCACGTCCCTAACTGAGGGATTCTCCCTTATTTCTTGTGGATTGTGGCCCTTGGATGAGGGTTTGATCAATGGTGGAGGTTTGCCCTAGAGATTTAAGCTTTTCCTATTTAAACCCTCCATTAGAGAGACCGGCACCTTTTTGGTGAGCATTGGAGAACGTGCCAGCAAGAGGGAAGAGCATCTAGCCTCCTCTTTTGTTCGTCCAAAGTGGTGGTGAGTCCATCGGTGGTGTTCGTGGTGCTTGCGCGAAGAAGAGGAGTCTCGCGATCGAGTAGAAACCGATTTATGAATTTTGAGTATCGGTTTCCATAAGGTATGATAATCTTTTACCACAATTCTTTTTCTCTAATTTTTGGATGATCATGAGTGTATGATGTTGATGATTTCATATCCTACAACATGTTATTTCTATGTCTTACTATTGTTGATATTGAGATGAAAGTTATATCGGTTTGTATGTTCTACCGTATTTGATCTTATGTATGTGCCAATTCTTCTCGTTCCATGCCTAGATGACATCCCCACTTCACTCGACATGAAAAGATATGCCCTTTATGCTCTTTGAATTGTTTTGGACGTCTATCCAACATTAGTTGTCCATTTTCCTTGATGGTTGTGCATCATGTTGATTGTAAGAGTAACCGATTGCCAAAAATCGGAGTGTTCCTTTGTCATACATCTTTAAAATGTGATCAAAGTACCTATTTAAGTCTCTGATGTTGAAAAGTTGGAATCTTTAAGTCAGAGTCCAGCATGTTAGAATGTTGTATATCTAAGTTTAGGTGTCCTAATTATGATTACATAAGACTATCATACTAGTATGCTTGTTGGCAATCATGTATTGTATCTAAGTACATATCATGCTAAATAATGAATGAATTAGTACAAAATTTATATGAGTCTCTTCGTCGTACAATTGGAGTCTGACATCATGTCAGGACGTCACTATTCACTGTGGTGTCCGGGAATACTTGGCTTAATTGTATGATGTAGGCAATGGATTAAGGGAAGGGAATCACTAATCGGGTGGTAAATTTATCGCAGAAAATGAATTAAATCAGCAAATTTCAGTACCATTTGGGTTCTGTAAAAGTTGTTAATAAGGTTAAGATAATGTCAGGAAGAGTTATCAAGGAATTAATCAAGTTGGTAACATCAGTTAATTAGTATAACTTAAGTTAATTGCTCCCACGAACCTTAATCAAAAAATGATAACTAATTGTACAAAAATTTTAAAATTATGCCGTCTATCAGGTTGTAAACTAGACTCTCAGGGCTATCTGTAATAAAAATTTCAGAGGTTGATTCACTTTGTACAAGATATGGTGATCATTTGAAGTGGACTGTTCTGTTTGGAACAGAACACTATTTTTGGTTCTAAAAACCCTAAATCGTAATATTACTATTAATTATGGTTTAAAACAGTAATTAAAACACTTATTAAATGTGATAAGACCTCTAAGGCCTTTGTAGCAGTAACTATAAAAGTTTACTTTTGGGTCTTAGAGCTGAGAACTTTTGTCTGTATTTAATTGTCTTTTGTGTCTCTTATCTTGAACAATCCTTTGTTCAAGAGGCCTCATTGCTTGATCCGTATTCAATGCCCATGATATGATCTATTATGGGCATGTCATTCAATCGTTTCAGTGTCGGGGATTGTTAACTCTAGGGCTAGGTACGGTGAAGGTGGCAGAACGTGATCTTTGGCGAATCTTGTGGTGTCTCGTTGATGAGTCATTTTGTCGGGTCTCAGTTGAGTTCCTAGACTCCATTGTTTCAAGATATTGAACTCTCCTTTATGAGTCAATTCGAGTTTTGTTCAAACATGGTCTTGCACTCCTACGAAGGGTCGAATGTAGAATGTCATGTTTCAGGCCTCTTAATGAGATGGCTCAGATATATTCAGTGTCACTCGGTTGAAATGTTTGTTTCTCCGCTAAGAGTCATTTATGAGAACTCTTAGTTGGAATCATAGTATGCTCACGAGCCATAGCTAGACCCATAGTGGTCTCAGAATTATTGAACCTCAGTAGTTCAGCCGATGACGGCAACCGCGTGCGCTTTAGATTGTATGACATTACGGAAGGTCTGCAATCTCCGCCCATTGTGCCCGTAAGCACCGATGGGGCCAACATCCCTAGACGCATGGGCGGGTTCCTCTGTAGAACCTCTAGGATGTTCTAGTATTGATGTCCATAGGGGAAGTGGACAGAGCTGAGAGCAGAAATTGTTATCTCCAACACTTTTGATGTTTGGAGCAGATACTCTTGTAATATCTCCTTACTCTCTGTAAGTTTGGAGTTTTATATATTGATTTTATTCTTCCTTGACCTTTGAGAGTCTCGGATGATGATTGGTTCCTGGTAAGCAAAATGCATAATTGTGATCCTGAGTCAATTTGTACTTGTCTTAAATCTTTGAATCTTGTTGCATTTGAATTATTATTCCATTGTGGGTTTTCTTGTATCCTACTGGGTATTTCCTATGGAATACTCATGCATCCTCTGATGCAGAGATTAAGCTGGAACGGAAGTGATCGACTATTGCTGAAAGTGGCGTTGGGCGTTGAAGTCAAAAGACGAGTTATCTTTTAATTTATAATTTATGTTGATGTTTGTGGACTTGCGGCCTGTGTGCCATTTTATTTCATTTTTAGTTGTGGAGACTTGTCGAATAATGTAATAATTAAATTAGACTTCTTTTTATTCTATATCATGTGCGTGGATATGGTTTAAGTCTTATCGATCCAGTATGACCCAAGAATGTAAATTGGGTATGTCATGATTCGAGTATTCGGTCCGTCCCAGATTCCTACCCTTATAACCATAATTGGATTATCGCTTCCGCGCATATTGGGGTTTTGGAAATTTGGGGCGTGACAAGGGTCATCGTTGTTCAGCCCCAGGAAGCTTATTAATTGTGGAAGTTGACGAGGACATGACAGACCCTGTCCAGGAGATGGTCCATGATTATAATGATGTGCAACCAGAGATCTCAGTGCATGCATATTCGGGCACTTTCACCCCACGCACTATGCGAGTACAAGGGCTTCTCAAACGCCAAGACGTAGCCATGCTGATTGACAGTGGGTCTACCCACAACTTCATTAACGACAAGGTGGCACAACGGTTGGGCTGCTATTTGACGAATTCAAACCATTTAACCATTTGACGTCCTCATTGGAGACGGCAAGCATCTCCGGAGCTCGGGGGTATGTGTCCAAGCTGCCCTTACTATCCAGGGTCACACCTTTGTTACCGATCTCTTTTTGCTGCCAACCAAGGGAGCCGATGTCGTCTTAGGGGTCCAATGGCTTAAAGACTTAGGGGATGTGGTTTGGAACTTTAAAGACTTGATTATGGATTTTGAAGTCCAGGGGCAGCGGGTGCGCCTGCAAGGGGCACAACCTGGTGCGCTACACACTGCACAGGCGGTTGGGTCTTTTTTCCGGTTTGCTGCTCAGGGGTTGATGCTGCAACAACGGGCAAGTATGGATGTGGCACAGGTCGATATTCCGGAGGACATGCGACTCCTGTTGGATGACCATCAGGACCTCTTCTCCGAGCCAATTGGGCTACCGCCAGCCAGAACTCATGATCACTCCATTCCCATTCTTCCTGGTGCCGCCCCGGCTAATGTACGCCCATATCACTATCCACACGTTCAGAAGACAGAGATTGAACGATTGGTAAAAGACATGCTGCAGTCCGATATCATTCAACCTAGTACTAGTTCTTTTTCTTCGCATGTTCTGTTGGTGCGCAAAAAGTACTATTTGTTGGGGTGCAGGTTCACCATTCGCACAGACCATCAACCTCTGCGATATTTCCTGGAACAGAGAGTATCCACTCTAGCGCAGCAATGCTGGGTGAGTAAATTATTGGGGTACGATTATGACATTATCTACAAAAAGGGGTCCGAAAACACAGTGGCCGATGCTCTTTCGCGTCGGGACAGCATGGGCGCCTGTTTGGCATTATCCGTTCCGAGTTGCCCCTTCCTCGCAGACCTCCGTCAGGCGTATAAGGACGACCCCTTCACTCAGCGCCTCCTCACACGCCTTCAGGAGCTGCCCGCGGATGAGCCGTCCTACGCATGGCATGATGACATTTTATTATGGCGAGGCAGATTATGGGTACCAGATACGGGAGATTTGCGCCAGCGAATTACTTCTCATTTCCATGATACAGTGATGGCGGGTCATGAAGGGATGTTTCGGACGTACAAGAGGGTGAGTCAAAGTTTCCTATGGCCTGGTATCCGACGCGCCATCCAGACCTATGTGGCCGCTTGTGACACTTGTTAGCACGCCAAAGCGGCAACCACTTCTCCGCAGGGATTGCTTCAGCCCCTTCCGATTCCAGATCAGGTTTGGGAGGACATTTCGATGGATTTTATTGAAGCGTTGCCAGTGGTGCAAGGAAAATCAGTCATTCTAGTTGTTGTGGACCGGCTGTCCAAATATGCCCACTTCTGCCCCCTGAGCCACCCTTTCACTGCCAGGACGGTGGCGGAAGTTTACGTCAGCAACATCGCTAAGTTACATGGAATGCCTCGAACTATTGTATCCGACCGCGATAAGGTATTCCTATCTAACTTCTGGCGTGAGTTTTTTGCTCTTCAAGGAACATCGCTTCACATGAGCACGGCCTACCATCCCCAGACCGATGGCTAAACTGAGGTGGTAAACAGATGTTTGGAGCAGTATTTGCGGTGTTTTGTGGGGAATCAGCCTCGTAAATGGTTACAGCTGCTTCCTTGGGCCAAATGGTCGTATAATACGGCCTATCATACCTGGACGGATTTTTCCCCTTTTGAAGTGGTATATGGCCGACCCCCACCATCGGTTCTCTCTTATGTCCCTCAGCGTTCTTCCGTTGCATAGGTGGATTATATGCTTCAATCGAGGGATGAGATACTTCGACAGTTAAAGGCTAATTTGGCATCAGCACAGAATCGAATGAAGCAGATATATGATAAAAAGCGCACGGACAGGGAGTTCCAGGAGGGTGATCTGGTCTATGTGTCAGTCCTTCCTCAGCGCCATATTTCCTTGTTTCGGACGGACCAGGCCAAGCTGGCGCCCCATTATCATGGTCCCTATGCAGTGGTGGAACGTGTTGGCGTCGTGGCTTACCGTCTGGCCTTACCTCTGGAATCACTGGTTCATCCTGTCTTCCACGTTTTCCCCCCTCCGTTGGTTTGTTGGTGACCCCACTACCGTGACTATTGGTGGACCTCTTCCACTTCAGCCCCTGGTCGAATCTAACACACCTGTTCTGGCGTCAACCATGGGCAAACGCCGAGTACGGAGGGCTGGGCGTATTACTACAGAGATTTTGGTCGCATGGCGGGGTAAACCGTTGGATGATGCTACATGGGAGTTGGAAGAAGATATTATGGTTCGTTTTCCGGAACTGTCGCCTTAAGGACAAGGCAAACAGCGGAGCGTGGTGGATTGTTGTGACATCAGGCCAGGCCTATTGTATACAACATCAACCCACGTCACTGGCCCATCACGATAGACATTAGGATATTTGATTGAACCATATCTTATTGTAATCAGACCCGTTTAGGCTAATTGTTAAGTAACGGGATGAATGAGAATAATTAGTGCCAATTAGTGGCCCATCAGATTGGCCAGATGGCGCCAGGCCTAGGGAGCCGCACCATCTGCTCTCTTTAAAAGGAGGTCGTCCTCCTCATTTGAAAGCATGCAATCAAACAAGTTCTAGTTATTTTCCTATTTTCCTTCTTCTTTGCCGATTCGGTACCTTGTGATCCTTACGGGTCACAACAGTTAGCTAAATGAACATATTCTTTCAAATTATTTAACTCTTTTGCTTAAATAGGTGGCAAAACTGCTGCATCGTTCAAACCGCATCAGTGGAATTTTGCTCTGATAAAGCCTCATGCTTTTGACATACTCTTCTCCAAAATCGATCAGCAAGTTAGCTAAATGAACAAAATTTCGGCCTCAATAGCTGTGTTTCCCATCTGATGACTGAGCATTATTACAGTGTGTATCCGACTGTGCCTGTAGATACTTGTTCATACGCAAGGATTCAAGGTCTTTCATGTCTTCTATTCCAGTAGAAACCGTAGAAGTAGAGCGAGTTCTTTATGGGTGAAATAAGAAAAAGTTGAAACCTATGCTAAAACCCGTGCTCATTACGTGTTCAGCAAATAAAGATAAAGGGGAGGGGGAACAAGAAGGTCCACGCTCAAAATGTCAGGTACAAATAAGAGGACAACCAATAATTGAGCGTACGGACACAATAAACGTTCAACACGTTGAAGCCCAAGCCCAAACCCACAAACAAAGTAGACCACAGCCCAAGCCCCAACATGAGGCACACAATTTGACACGCAACCAAATTTCCGCTCTCCCCGCACCGGTCACTCTCGTCACCGGCCCACCCCCCACTGAAGCCCATCTACCTTGTCGTCTTCCAGCCTGCCCTCCCCGCTATTTCAATCCCATGCCTACACCTCAGCTCCTTGCCCAGATTTATTCATTTGTTTTCTACTACTTTCATGTTTTGGCATCCATACTGTTCCCCTCCCACATGCTTTTGGGCCCGACTCTCAGTCTCAGTCGAAGCCTTCTAAGCTTTGTTCGGCAATGTCGTCTCGTGGTCACAGGCGTCGGCCATCACAGGCGATCCCGCCTTGTTTCAGTGTCGACTCGGATGAAGTGGTGCTGAAGGCTCCGCCCATGGAAGGTCACTTAAGTGCTGCAGCTGATGCTGGTACTTGCTCTAAGATGTCCCCATTGTCGACTACTCCTACTGGTGGAGTCACTTCCCTTCCCGACGTGCCACCGACTCCGAAGTCTACACCGACCACCCAGAGTTGATATGTTTGCTTTGCATATGCATGCCTGAAGGTATCGCCATTATCATCAGCACACCCGATCGACAAACTAGACCCTTAATTTGGATGTAATCATCTCTCTCTCTCTCACACTAGATCTCTTGCTTATCCATCCTTAATATGTAGCCAGTGAAACCGTGTGTTTGGTCTTGTTTCTAAATCTGATATGTATTCTCATCTTACTGTCTGTTTCATGCATAAAAATCATGAGGCGAACCAAATAAAAGAAGAGCAGTGTTGCTGACCACTAATCATTTACCAATCCACTATTAGTGGTTAATGGGGATGATGAAATAGAGAAATATCATTTGATGCGGCAACAAATTCGGTAAGGAAAGCCCGCAGCTGTTTTTCAATAGAATCATTAACTTCAAGAATATCTGTTGAGATCTCAACCTAAGATACATGGCAATAAAGGAGTCTTTACTGAGTGACATACTCACATGGTAAGCCTGATCGCGCGATCAGACGACGAAAAGCCTTATTTATCTTTGGTTGTTGCATGATTATTGTCTCAGGCTAGGCAAGTATCAATATACAGGGGCTGGTGTCTCTTGCTCCAAGAGATGGACATTACTCTCTCTCCTACGATTAGGTAGCAAAGCTTTGTGAAAGACGCTGTAATTAGATGACAGTGCTTTATTCTTTTTATAGAACAAATTAGGTGACAATAGTGTCTTTTTTGTAGACTAGTCTAATTAGGGTTTCTCACGAGAATCATGAGGATGGATATTAATTAGTCGTGTGAGTGTGTGGCCCATGCATATTCATATCTTCTTGTCTGTAGTCAACCAGTCCCTCACTCCCCGGACCCTCGGTCGTCTCTTAAAAAGGAAAACGAACAAGGATTGGTTGTCCCTATTCGAATTCTTATGCTTCTACAGCCTCGGGTTCCTATTTTGCTCCTCACCAAAACTGCCAAATTTTTATTTCGATAAAAACCAAAATTCATAAATATTCTATTGCTTATCGGGACCACTAAGACTCTGAAGGTCTAATTATTTCACATAGTGACAAATATTTGGTCTAATTCCGGCAGCATTTTGTAAAAAGAATGTATTAGTGTATTACTATCACTGATCAGGTAGAAGAATAGCCGATCTTAAGAAGAACATAGAGAATCCAAATTTTATAAATCCTAAAAGAACGAATGTAAATAAACGACTTGAAAATCAAGTTTTTTTAACCAAAGATCGCTTAATTGAATCCAGCATCTCTTTTGATATCGTGTCTTGGACCAGTTCCTACACGTGAAACCCCTCTTACCTCGGGAAAAAATTTACATCCTCCCTCAAATACTCCGTCGATAGCATGCGGCCAAATGAATGGCGCTTGTGATGATTCAGAATGGCGCACCAAGGGAATCATATTTCCTCCGTCTAAAGTTATCTGTCCTCATTAGAAAATCAAAATGAACTGATTTTAGTTCACTTTGGTTTTCTAACATGGGCAGGTATTTTGCATTGAAGGAGTAGATAGTTGCATAGTTTTTTTACCTCAGTTCATGACAATGTTTAGGGTTGTTCACGGACCGGATAAACCTTGGACAGAGGTTGTTCGCCTCCGTGTCTGTAAGAGCTTTTTTGTCATATAGTTGGCCGTGTCCGGATGTCCGGCGGACACGGATAACTACATTTTTTTTATACCCTCCTTCCCTCTTTCCTTCCCCTCCATTCCCGCCCCTCCTCCTCCGCGACTGCACCCCTCCTCCCCCCACCCCACCGCCCTGCAAATGCGGCCCCTCCGTCATCTTCTCCACCCCCGCCGCGGCACCGCCCCTCCTCCTCCTCCCCCCATGTCTCCTCCTCCTCCACTCTCGCCCCTCCTCCTCTTCCTCGGACCTCGGATAGACGGCTGTCCGAGGAGCCTTGGCCGTGGTCCTCAGACATCTCCTCTCCTCGGCGCGTACATGGCCACGGACATAGCCGGCCCCGCAGACACGGCTGTTTGAGAACAGCCCTAATAATGTTGGCAAAATTATCAAACTTCAGCTTTTCACCCCCAAAACACCTAAATACGGCTGTTTGAGAACAGCCCTAACAATGTTGGCGAAATTATCAAACTTCAGCTTTTCGCCCCCAAAACACCTAAAGTGGGCTTCCTGCATGCCAAAACCTGAAAGTTCGTGAGGTATGGGTCGAAACGCTAAACCGGGGTCCCATACGCTATACTCTATATATACTCTATAGTTGCCTCAAGCTAAATGGGCCCAAGGCTTAGACCCTCAAAGATGTAAATTCCTGAACCGAGTGGGTCGGGACTCTGGGCCTTTATTGTTTGAGCCCATAGGAGTATGTTACTCAATTTACGCTCGCAAGCAACCAGACGGCCGTCACGGCTCGTCTTGCACCACCGTTGCCTTCCCCGCCCAAAACCCCAGCCCACGACGCCAACGCTCGCTTCCCCTTCGATCAGACCCTCCGCCTCTTCCGCCGCGACACCGTCACATGGAACACCCTCCTCCCGCCGCGACCGCTTCCGCATTTCCCTCCTCTTCCTGGAGATGCTCCTCTCTGCCCACTCCCCGCCCCACGCCCTCACCTTTCGTCTCGCTCTTGCCGCCGCCATGGCCGCGGGTCTTCTCCGTCTCACCTTGCAGATTCACGCCACGACCGTACCGGACTTGATTACCTGTACTCGCTTGATCAGTCTTTAGTGCGAGCTCGGGTGTACGAGTGATGCACGCCAGTTGTTTGACAGAATTCCTCACCGGGACGCTGTTGCTTGCGCTTCCATGATGGCGGAATATAACGAAGAGGGCGAATTCGAGAGTTCTCTGCGGGTTTTTTTAGACATGGTGGTATTCGATTGCTTGGCAGCCTATGAATTTGTATATAGTTCTGCATTATGCGCTTGCGCCAGGTTAGAGTCTCTATCTGAGGCGGAACAAATCCATGCCCCAGTCGTTAAATTCCGTATGCAGGGTGACGTTTTTTGTGGGTACTGGATTGGTTGATGTGTATGCCAAGTGCAACTGTCGGAATGACGCGAAGCAGGTATTTTCCGAGACTTCGTTGCACAATGTAGCTTCTTGGAATGCTTTAATGAGTGAGATTTCACCTTCTGAGGAAGTAACGAGGCTCCTTCTTGAAATCATATCATCAGGGATGGCTCCGGATCATTTGACATGGGGTGATCGTTCTTCGAGCTTGTGAAGGTGCTAGTTTAGGTGAGATTCAGCAGATTCATGGCTTGGCAATGAAGATCTTGGCCGCAGACATGGATGTGTACTTGGGTGGGGCCCTTTTTGAGTGGTATCTGGACGAGAACGATGTTCATAGTGCAAAGGAGGTCTTTCGTAGCATTGATCATAAAGATACTACCTCTCTTAATTTAGCCATCAAGGGATTCTCCTCCAGGGATTATCCAGAGGAAGCACTTGATTTGTTTCATGAACTTGTCCAAATGGGTAAGGTTCCAAATGAGGAAACTTTTACATCACTCATGATGGTAGTTTAAGCAATAAAACAACGAAAGCAGTTGCATGGACTGGCTGTTAAGTTTGGATTTTCAGATGGTGAAGCTATCACTAGTTCAATCATTAAGATGTATTCTGATTTTGATTGTTTAGAAGATGGGACCCGACTCCTTGATCGTTTAATTAGTTCTTATGTCGTTCTATGGACATCCCTGATATCAGGTCTTTCCAGGATAGGGGAAAGCGAGATGGCATTGACTGCAAATGGAATCCCATGGAACTGTTGGTCCCCCTACCGATTACACTTTCTCCAGTCTACTGCAGTCATGCTCTCATTTGATTACAGTTGAAGAAGGGAGACAAATTTATGGCCAGATCATCAAGTTAAATTATGATACTGAGTTGGATATACACCTCGCAAGTGGCTTACTTGATATTTATGCAAAATGTGGGTATATAGATGAAGCCAAAAAGTTTTTCGAAAAGATGGAAGACCGTGACTTAGCTTCCTGGAATTCCATGATATTGGGCTTTGCCCATCATGGACTTGCTGAAGCAGCATTAGCAACTTTTCATGAATTGTTGCGTCAACCAAACATGAAGCCTAAACACATTACTTATGTTGGTGTTCTTTCTGCTTGTAGCCATAGTGGCCTAGTGAGGGAAGGGTACAAGTATTTTCATTCAATTAAGGAACCAACAATTGATCACTATGGCTGTCTTGTCAATTTGGTAGCACGTGCTGGGCGGCTGGAAGAAGCGAGAGACCTTATTAAATTAAAGAAATGCCCTTTCAACCAAATGAGCTCATATGGTCTTCTCTACTTGCTGCTAGTAGGATTTATCGTAATATTGAGCTAGCTGAGTATTCAGCCAGACATCTCCTTGAATTGAACCTGAATGACCCTGGCACTTATATTGCTCTATCAAATGTTTATGCTGATGTTGGAAGATGGAGAGACTTCAAGAACATTAAGAAGTTGATGAAAAGCCAAGGAATTGGAATGTACATCAGCTGTAGTTGGTTGAGTGTAAATGGTAAGAACCATGGTTTGCATGCAGGTCAAGGCCCCTGAACATAAAATTAGCACGAGAACATGAAGACATAGAGCAAAATCTGAGAGGGACTCTGGTCCATAGAAGGCACCTCGCTGTATCCTGTAAGTTCGTTAAGTTGATGGTTGATTGCATGTGTTCAAGTGTAATTTTAATTGTATGTGTGTACAGTTGTAGACATTGCAAATCTTTTGTTGTCTATGTTTGATGTGCATAAATTTTGCACTCTTATGTTGGATGTTTGACTTTACATTAAATTGTACATAGTCAATTTTGTTGTAATAATCAAATAAGCATGGGAAGTTACCCTTTAGTTTTACTCGTACTTGCTTTTATCAAATTAACCATATAATAAGCTGCCGTCTTGTTTGCATTGTCTAAACTCAGAATGTGAGGGGTCTCTATTGCCAGAGGTGTGTAAAATTCATTATTTGTGGAGTGAGTAGTCATGAAAACTCCTCTTGTTGATGATTGGATTTCATGCTGAGTAGTTCTTCTTGCTTCCATTGTTGATGATTGGAGTTCTTGTTGGAATTTCTTGTTTATCATAATTGTAGGTTGAAAGCTAGATGGACTAACTATTACATTGGTTTCTATCTCATTCCAGCTTCATTATATGAGAGAACATTGCATGGGGCCATTACATTATGACCTCGTCAAGGACATTAATCGCAATAAATATACATTCGGAGATGGAAACCCTAGTGGTAAATCAAGTTGAACATTGCTTACTCTTGGAAACGATGGCCTTTTCAGCCATCATATCTAGTGCAGTTAAACTAATAGATACATATCAAGACATACACTTATGCACCAGATCTTTTGCACACAATTGAAGGATGATTAGAGGAGAAACATTGGCAAACAGAACCAGGAAGACGACAATTAAAGACCATTCCAAGTGCGGAAGTGAAAATAGGTAGAACTGAGGCAGCGGTCAAAGCAGTTTCTGTCCCCAGGAAGAAACTGTCTGGACTTGGGAGTTCGAGAAAGATTTTCTGCCAGAGAAGGATGACACATCTAAAGAGCTAACTGTCAATACACATGAATCAGAAAAAGGCTCGACTGCCATAAAATACCCTCGTCCCGTCCTTTCTCTTCTCCCCATCTGACCCGGTTCCAGGGGCCTGACTAACGCCCCTATTGTTGTCATTGGATTCTGGATTGTCAAGCTCCATGGGGAGCTTCATTTTCGCTAAGGACTCAGTGAACTGTTGCATGCTCCTCATGTACATGTCAACTATCTGTTGCTGCATGGCTGACTGCTCGGCTTCAATGTTGATGTTTCCAAGTGGGGCAGTGAACACTGTTCCCAGCTCAACAGATTTCATATCGCACTGCTTGGTCTTCTCATCCGCTTTGCTTGGGTAATTTGAATCATTGTTCTTGTCTGTGGGCACATTTCCAGTCTTGGAGGTTGGAGTCTCTGGAGATGCCTCTGGGCTCTCATGGCGCTCTGCCGATGAATGTCTCAAATTTCCGGTCCCATGGTGGTTCTTTCTTTCCAAAGAGTCGCCTGAGTTTCTATCGTCACTCAAACTAGTTGTGGTAGAACCAAAAACCCCGGAGTTCTGAAAGCTTTCGTTGGGAGAAACAGATCGAGCAGAGTTGTCCTCGCTAGAATTCAAAGCCATTTCATAATCTTCCACCGGCTGCACAAGAGCACCCAGATGAAGAAAGGAAGAAGGCCCCATAACGCCAGTCTTTGTGGCAGACTTCCCTCGCGCTATGTTGAAGTATTCAGAAACCATCTTATGGTTCTCTGTCACTATATTCATGTCTGGGAACTCAATTCTACCATATTGATCCACCGCATCGGTATCTTCTGGTCCTTTACAATCAAGCAGCATGACCTCCGAACTTATGGAGGAGTTGGTGGGCTCTGAAAACAAATCTAGAGACGGGGAGGTGGCTAAAAATAATGATAGCTTCACCATCCCGGCTGGAGAGTGGAAGAGATCGGTGGATGAAAGAGTGAAGTCCTGGGTTAGTTTTCCTTTACCTGCTAAGGATAACAAGGGAACCAGAACAAACCCCAACAACTGATCTTCCAAGAAATTTCTGGCCCGGCTGAGCATCCAAATTTCACATTTGAGCACAGCATCGTGGTGGCTTATTTCCATTCTGAGGCTTTCATTGAACTCCGGATTTTTGCCGCCACCAGCGATGATTGTGGTCGAGAGAGTCTCGTCCGGGCTGCAAGTCAGGGAGAACTTAGCATAGACATCTTGGTTGTCGTAGATACAAATGTTGTGAATGTTTCTAGCATAGTGGACAAAGATGTCCAGAATGCCGGAAGACCCATCGCCGGCCGCCATGGACTCTGGACCATGGTCATAGCAAAATCCGGTAGCCCGGTTGTACGTTTCCATCCAATCGGAAGCAGAAAATTCTGCTTCAGAACATAAGCTTTAAGCAGGACGCCAACTGCCTCTACCAGTTGGTGGTGAAACGCGTGAGAGGAAACGGAAGAGGGCCTTGGCCTTCTTTCTTGGGGAGTAGGTGAAAATGGAAGACAGGAGGGGAATTGGCGATGATGATGTGGTATGACTTGCGACTTTGCTCTTCGTTTTACTGGGATCGTTAGGTGAGGTGGGAGGATGTTGGGATATTTCGGCGAGTGTTTGCTTGACATTGCAGAATGCAATGAGGTCAGTGTGTGCTCCACCACTAAGGAAAATGGAGGACCCACGAAAGACTTGCCTTTGCTCATTATCATCCCACACACGCTACCTTTCTTTTTATTCTCTTTTTCAACTGCTCGTAAAGCAAGCCATGTTTACAAAAGGACTAAAGGAGGAGAGTGGGGACGCGAGGAGCTTGTCTTCCTCCCTTTGTGCACACGTTCCGTTGCAGAAGGCTGAGCAGAAATGATTGGTGTATACTGTTCAGTGCACTCGAAAAAGGAAAACTTGGATTGGGCCAGCATGGCTTGAGCCGATTCTTTCTACATAGCCCAGCCGCTATAGTAGACACAGGAAAATGTTTGGTGGCGAGTGGTGACCTTGCCCACCTTAACTACTTCTACATAGCTGAAACGAGGGCGGAGAATTATATTACAAAGTTGCCATCTCAATCAAGTGCAAAATTTGAAACTTTTATTTAGCTATGTGAGTCCGATATGTAACATAACCAAGTTTTTCAAAAGCTCGAGCTATGAAGAAATAAAATTATTTATTTACTTATTATATAGAAAAAAGTTTAAAAGAGATCATTCTTATTTGTCTTATATGAGGCCAATTTTATTCGTAATCATTGGATCTTGATCTGACGGCTACAAACTGTTATATATGGAACTCACTTACTTTCTAATGTGATATACTCACTTACTTAATGATTTGATATCCACCCTTAGATCAAAATTTAATGACCAAAAAAATTGGCCTTATACTCCTTATTTAAGAGCGATCTCATGTAAGCCGTCCTCTATAATAAAGATATATTCTAATATCCCCTTTCACGGGCAAGCATTTACTGGCAAGTGGAACATGATTGTTGCCTTCAACAAGATTAGAATCCACTTGGATACTATGTAATATAACCAAATTTTTCAAAAGCTCAAGTTTATATATCAAGAGTGTATGAGTTACAAAGAATAAGTTTGAAAAGAAAACTGTCAAAGCATAGTTTTAGCAGCTCTTCGAGCCAAGATGATCCAACAAAGCACTCGATAGAATACGAAGAATCCGAACATAATTCCGACGTTCATCCACCTGCTCGATTCTTCCAGCCCTCTTCCCTTGAGCACATCTCTCCCCGTCAGGAGACAATAGGAGCTGCCGTCATCACCTTCTTGCCAGGAGAAGCAGTCCTGCCTCGAGCTCCAGTACTCATTGATGAGCAGGGCGTCCAAGGGGTATTTGTAAAGAGAGACATAGTACATGAAGATCCAGTAGCGGGGTATACTGTCCTTGGGAATGAAGTAGCCGGAGAAGAGGAAGAAAGCCCCTAAAACCAGGCATATCAGCGAGTTGCCAGATATGAAATCCGGAGAAACTGCACTGAGGAAGAGGACGAGAGAGCTTGCCATCAGTACAATTAGCCACACCACCATGATAAAGAAGGAGAATGCAGCAATGCTGGGGTTCAGCCCCACAATCCAGTAGACAGGGACGGAGAATAACAGGGACACTGCGAGCATGAAGGGGATGAAGATTAAGGTATTGGCGATCACGTAGGAGGAGACCTTGTAGGCTCCTCTCGAGACTTCTTTCATGAGGACTCGCCTCTCTTGTAAGAATATAGGAAGAGCCTCCACTGTAGATGACAGCAGAAAGCTGAGACCGAATGCGAAGAGGCCCAATCTCTCTGCAATCCCATCATCATCTTTCTTCAACCTAAAATAGACACTACCCAGTCCCAGCCCGGCCACGGACGCTTGCATTGTTCTTGCCAGCAGCAATTGCTTGGTCCGGTAAATGGTCTTCCAAAATCGCAATACAAGATAGTAAATCTCGTAAACTCTCCAAAATTGAACACTCATTCCCCCGTAGCGTGAAGCTGTTTGACCTATTTCTTCTTTGTCACCTTCTTGCTGCTGCTGATCTTTGTAGTCGAGCCACGTGGAGTACGAGGTCGGCGTGGTGGATGCAGCTAAGCTCTCGAGTGACTTGATGATCTCCATGGCATATTCGAGAGAGTTGATTTGCTCAGGTATTATGTATCCCATGCGGTTGATGGTCTCTTCCAGGGAATCAAGGCTACCAGCGTGGGCGACTGAGCCCCGAGAGAGGAGCAAGAACGAGGAGACGTACTGAAGAATCAGGTAGCTGGGTTGGTGAATTGTCAAAACGATTGTTCTTTGCCTAGATTTGGCCAGGGAGGAGAGCAACTCAATCACTTGCAGAGCGGAGGCGCTGTCTAGCCCGGACGTTGGCTCATCAAGAAGTAGGATCGGAGGGTCATGAATCATGTCCACACCGATGGAGACCCTCTTCTTCTCTCCGCCTGATACTCCCCTCTTCTCCTCATCTCCGATGTAGCTATATGCAATGTGGGCTAGACCCAGTTCGTGCATCAGCAGCGTCACGCGCTCTTCCTTCTCGTTAGTACTCATCCGCCTGAGCCGGAACCGGGCGCTGAACATGAGCGTCTCCTTGACGGTGAGGAAAGGGAGCAGGTTGTCCTCCTGTGTGACGAAACCGCACATCTTCCTCAATTGGGTTGGGCTGGCGACAGGATGATGGTTGAGGAAGACGCTCCGTGGATTGAATTCGGAGCTGTTGATCCGACCAGATATGACTCGGAGAAGTGTCGACTTTCCTGCGCCGCTGGGGCCAACAATGGCGAGAATCTCCGAGCTTCTGGCATCAAAGGAGATTGAATTCAGTATCTTGGTAGGCTCTCGAGCATGTGACGATCTCCATAAACATGTGAAAATTTGTCTCTTGGGTTGGGCTCCGTAGGAGAGGTTTCTAACTGTGAGCATATACGATGTGGAGCGGAGAGAGGAAGGAGGACGTGGTGGGGAGAGGTAGGGGGAAGAGGAAGAAGGGCTTGTGGAATCTAGAGGAGAGTCCATGGTGGAGGAGGTGGAGTAGAGAGCCACTGAATCATCGTCATGCCCGGTTTGTTGCACGAAATCTGCCATTTTCCCTGCAGCCACTTCGTCTGCAGGGATGGATGGAAGCAATAGGAAGAAGAAAGCAGAATTGGTGATAATTTGAAGCGTTGGAAGGGCCTAGTTTGGAGGTCGGATGACGTTGGTTGAACCTAACCACTGGTTTCTTCGTGTTTTGAGAGTTGCAACAATTTCAATGTTGGAAGGAAACTAGAAAGTAGAAACGTGAAAGGCATCGTTCTGCATCTACACTGCTAGAATGATATGCTTATTGAAGGGAGAGGAAGTGATCTTGGTAGAAACTAGTTTGAAATCTGGTGGGAAGAGGTGGTTGCGCATTAGGAAGCGTTTGGCGGCCAGAAGTCTTTGACTTGCTCCGAGATAGGAGACGACTCCATTGGCAGCCTAAGTTGTGAGGTTTATCTACTAAGAGTTCTGATTAGATAAAACAGGTAGCTGAGAGTCCCGTTTAAACTGTATTTTCTAGCTTCATTTTTTTATTGCTATTATAAATTCAATGGAAGCCCGATTAAAGTTGATTCAAATTAGACTATTCTCATGACTAACGTAACCAATTCAATCCTTCAGTTTGATTCTTCTTGGATAAGTCTTCAGTTTTGATGCATGCAAAAATCCATCGCCATCATGCACCGGATGCCTTCATGGGCCTGGGCCTCGTTTATGGATGGTGGAGCAGCCCACTCCAGAATATGCAGTCACGAAGCCGGACTGGGCTGGAGTGGGTATTTACCCGAATTGGGTAGGCCTAGCTCGAGAGAGGCCCAGGCCAGCATGTGACGGACTCTGTGAGCATTTCGTGTTATCGCATTTTTCGCATGTGGCAAAATATATTCTCCTATGTTGCACATCATGCATGTTAAAATCTGTTTAACTTCTTTTTCAAAAAATAATTAAAATTATCGATTATGAACACTTGTAATCCATTTGGAGGGATAGAGTGAGTACGTTATCTATGATAGAAAAACTCAGTGTGGAAAACACACATGATAGAATAGGACGAACATTCTAGGAAAATAATTTTCCCATCATATGTTCTTTAACCTTCTGTCATGTGGATGTGTTAATGCCATTGTGGCTAAGGGATGTTGAGAGAACAAAACAACCTAGCGGATTCAATGTTCTCTTTTGAAGAGTAGATTTTGCATTTTTGAGCAACAAATTTTCGTTAGGACCACTTGCAGTTGTGGCCAGCAATGCTTTGCATCACATCCTCAATAATTGACCTAGGTATGTAGTGTTAGCATTAAGGTTGAATAACATCATAAATCAGATATACATCTGCTGATTTTGAAGAATAAAACATACATGTATCCATGCTTAACTAATGAAGAGATGTTTCTCTCCCTTGCCCTTTTTCTAATGATGATTTCCTTTTTGATGGATTGTAAATCGTCTCGTTAGTCCACTGAGAGGAGAGAGGACCTTCTCTTCTAATTCTTTTTAAATAATTACTTTCATCTAGCGGTTATAACTTCCCAATTCAAAACTAATGAGAAGCAAGATAAATAATTTTGTTATTATCTTAATTATCATGTAAGACCACTCAATTAATAAATAGAATTACTTACATATAGCCCATGAATCACTCCGACCATGTGCATGGCAAGCGGCGCAAGCTGTAAGTTGTCATTGCATTTCCATACATTATTGTTGCATTTTCGAATTTGTAAACTATCTCATAACCTCTTTGATTAGACTTCAAAATTGAATTTGACGCCTATCTAGGAAAGTAATAATCCAAACTAAATTTTATATATGATCGTCAAATTATATTCGTATATCTATAGTACATAAAAAGTTCATTTCACTAATGTACACATTACACACACGCTCACAGTTGCCAAAACAACTCTCATGGGATGTGTTGAGATCATTGTGGCTAAGGGTTGTTGAGAGAAGAAAACCAACCCAGCGCATTCAATGTTCTATTGTAAATAGTAGATTTTACATTTTCTAAACGTCCAAATTTCGTTACAAGACCGAGGGGCTAACAACTTACGTGATACGTCCAATGCTGTATCTACTCGGTAGTGCTAAGGAGCTCAAGACCACTTGTAGCCAGCAACGCTTTGTATTACGTCTTCAGTAATGTGCCGGCACCCTGAGGGCCCATGAATCACTCCTACCATGTGGTAAGCGGCATAAGCTGCAAGTAATTGTCATACAAGTTTCATACATTATATTGTGTTGTCGAATTTGTAAACTGTCTCCTAGCCTCAAAATCGAATTTGACGACTAGCTGGGAAAGTAATAATCCTTGCTAGATTTGACGTCTGAGCGTTATATTAGATTCATGAATCTATTTGTATAAAAAGTTGATGAATCTAATGTACATGAAAATTCCATTTCACCAATGGGCCACACGCACAAACAGAACAATGTGAGTGAAATAATTAACATATAGCTAGCACTACCCAAACCAACTAGACGATCATCTTCTTCCAAAACCAACAAAATAGACGGTGGATCGGAACCTTTTTTATGGAGGAGCCCAACCAATTCGACACTTTGATCACCATCTATGAACTGCAGAGTATTATGGTAAGGTTCGTATACACGAGGTGTTCGATCGAGTTTGATCATGCTATTGATGATAGAACTCCATGGGTCCTTCTCCAACTAAGCTATAAATTGAATTTAAAAGATAGCAATAGCCAATACGAATATGACACATGCTGATAACAGTCTCACAAGCAGAAAAGGAGTGGGACCCTGTGGTCTGGTGAGTGATAGGCAGACGCATACGGGTATAAGTATAACATTTCCAGGTTTGTCTTTTTGGGTTAGATTAGATGGTGACAGGATTGCGTTAGGAGCAGCCCCCCTCTCCCGAGTCTAAATAATGATACTCTAAAGCCAACCAAGGACCCCATTGAGCTCAGGTTCAATGCATCCCGGCTATAAACAATGGAAAGCTTTTTATATCCCAGCATGTGACGCGTCCATTTTGACGCGAGCCGTCGAGACCGTTGAATCCTCCTAAGAGCCGGTCCAGTTCCTTCCCACGTGAGGATTTATAAACTGCAACCTCGGCCTTCCAGCAGAGCAGACCCCATTAATAAGGTATGCCCTGGCTTCTGTTCTACAGAACTGAGCCATTCTGTAAGACGTGTATGATGATGATTCGCGAGGTAAAGGCCTGGGCAAGGCCGTGATTATGTTAGTAGTAGCCTTGAAGAGTTGACAGTTGAGTGGTCCTGGAATTGTTGAGGTTGGCCATCAATTCATACGTCTACCACGTTTTACCTAGCCGGAGATTAGCATTTTAGCCATTGCAGTAAAATTTGCTAAGTATTCGTACTTTTTCGTGTACAAAATATTTATGTTGGATGCCCTTTCTGACGGAAACTCTAAATAGGAGTTGATGATAAGAAAATTCAACGTCATCATATTCATCATACAACTTTTCAAATATGTGAATATTAATTTCATCAAATATGTGAATATTGATTTCATCATACGATGGATGGTTGCATATGAATTATTAACATTGCCATCTACCAGCTTTATGATGGAAGCTAGCTATATTAATATTTCATCAGCAACTATCATGTCATAGAGTCAATTCACATAATTGAAAAAATGTGCGATGAATATGATAAAGTTGAATCTTCTTATCAGGAGGGTTGCATTAGGAAGGGCATTCGGCATAAAAATTTGTCACTTTCTTTGTATGGATTTTATACTATTTTGAATCAAATAAGATAAGCGTGGTATATAATCCATGCTAAAGCGTATGATGATGATGATGGTGATGACGATGATATTTGTGTTTCTTATAGAACTTAAAAGGAGTGGTTTAGGAAGAAAAGGGTTGCTCTTAATGTCCACGGGGTCCATCTAAGATCTTATATGGAATATTAGCCATAAAAAAGATCTTAAAAGCAAAAACAAACTGCAGAAACCAGAATAATTAAGGTAACAAGTAATCTCCTAATTTGCCGTCTAAAACTTAAATGATTCCATTTGATTATTCATGGCGACCTGTCGGGCATGTTTCAAAAGGTAGTTCTTTGTAAGCATAATACATCTTCTCAGTGGACCGATGATCGAATTCCGAAATGGAAGAAGACGACGAGGACAGAATGATCGCTTGCATGACCAATATATAGTTTCAACATACGACGTTGAAGGGAATGGAATCCATTGATTTTAACAATCGCAACAACTCTAATAACGACTATACGTCTGATTATCCGTTCCAGCACAGCAGCACCCTAAGACTATCTTTCTCAAATTTACGTTAAAATGAGCTCATAGTTACCGAGGCCCAATCGGGCTTCCATGCCTAGCTAGGATGGCAGTTGCACTTGCACCAAAGGTTGATTTCCTTTCCTTTCCGGACAATCCCATTAGTTATGGACTCCTTCCAAATATGACACGAAGTAAATGATGGCAGACGAGGAAGAAGGCCTTTTTTGCTGCCTTGCAGGCCAGGTAGGTGTTGATTTTACTTCCATTGAGGATAGCAGTTAACATAGAAAATGATGGCGTCAACGTATAGAGGGAAAACCAATGAGTTAAAAGTTGGGAAGAAGACGGCTAACGCAACGGCTGTCGTCACATGCATCCCCAGGGATATTCCCAGTCCCACGCCTCCAGAGTCCAGACCATGCCTGTCTTTCATCCGTATATATGTTCACCCCTTAAATCTCCTCAACTCCTCCACTCGATCTCTTATTTAAACTCATCTTCCTCTTTCTCCTCCTCGCTCCCAGCTGCATCATCCCACCACATGTATAGCATGGCAAAGTCCGACCACCGCTCCAAAGCTCAAGCTCACTTGTCCTAGAGTGGCTCTTCTCCAGCCAACGAGGGGAGATGGAAGAAGGAAGGATCTCCAAGCTTATCAGAGTGAGATCACATGCGAGGCCATGGACGGCGGTGGTGGATGTAATGTAGTGGGCTTTTCAGCAGGATGATTCCATCTCCTTCGCCTCTTCTTCTTCAACATACGCATCGGAAAGGAATTGGATCGACGAAGTTGATGGTTAGGTACTTCAGCGTGGCCTCCGTCTTGATTTTGGTGGCTCTGACGGCCTCGTTGTTGGTCCTCCCGCTAGTGCTACCGCCACTCCCTCCACCACCTTCGATGCTGCTCATAGTCCCCATTGGAATCATGGTGTTACTCCTTTTGCTAGCACTTTTTCCCTCGGATATGGTTGCTCCCCCTCTGATGAACAATGCAGAGAGCGCGTGACAAGGAAACATGCTCTCCAACTTTGTATAGAGCTTCGTGTAATAGTACTGTACATTTAGGTAATCTTAGTGCCATTTCTTAGCTTGTTCTTTACTATTTCAATCTATGAGAATTTGGTAGGTCTTTTTTACTTCATTTTGTTGTATACAACTTTTAGTCAAAAGCTGGATCGAAAACAGAAATGAATGCTCCAATTGGCAACGCGTCAGTTGCCTGCCGGCTTTTATTCATTCAATCGGCAAATCTAAATTTCCCAATTTTTTTGTACAACAAAACAAACCAGGAAATATTTCACAAATACAAGTGATGAAGGGATTCCTCATCGTTAGGACGGACACAAGCATTCCCTCCAAGAAGCTTCCCCTTAGTATCCAATTTTTTTCATTTTTCCCTTCATTCTTGGTTGTATTAGGCTTGCTTTAACTTTGCCGGGGACGCTACAGGAGGTGGACTCCACGTATAAACCAGCAAGCCAATGAAGAGAACGATGACGCCGCTGACGAACCCTGCCGGTAGGCTTGATCCCACGCCAATGTAAGGTAGCGGTAAGGTGAACGCGAATACAGCCAGTGGAACTGTTGCCAACAGATTTTTTTTTTGAAGAAATGAAACGCCGTTAGAATTTACGTTTACAAACTGCCCTTGTAGTTTACATAAGAAACCATCATAGACCACAAAAAGAAATAAGTGATGGGTACAAGTGAATCGGATTACACTAGCGCATCATTTGCATGTGCGGAGAGAGAGAGAGAGACCTGAGAAGGTGGTGGCCAAGCAGGAGACAACTCCCGAAGAGATCTTAAGAAGGTGCAACAAGGAAATGTTGTAGGCCATGTTCACGGCTATGAACAACACCGGCAGCAGTGGCGCCCCATCACACCCTGTCAAACAATTTAACATTCCAACATAAAGCAAAAACAAAAAATATGATTTAAAATTCCAAAATTAAAAGATGCGCACTTTCGGATGGACCTTAAATTAACACAGCAATTTGTTTTTTATTTTTTTCAAAAAGAAAAAGCACCCGTTTTTGGGAGAAGGTAACGTGCCTCCGGTCACATATTCAAAGTAAACGTAAGTACGGCGAGTGCTGTCTGATAGGGATCCAAAGGTGCCTCATGTAAACATACCTTTTCTAATTATAAATTCATTAGAACATAAGTTTGGTGGGGATGCTATTGCAATGGCCAACTTGAATCTGCCTGATCATTCGTATGATCTTTTACCCCTTTTATATTTGACGGGATAGGTCAGTCCGTCCAAAATGTTGGCCCACGATGCACAACGGTCCAAAAGCTATGATTATTGAAGTACGCTGTTCTTTGTCACTGGGGGACAATTGTTAGGTGGGCAGCTCCCAAACCGTCTCATACAGTAAAGCCTTACCCACCGTTTTGATGAATATGTTTTCTACATCTAACAATCATATTCCAAAATGACAAGTCAAAAGAAATGACCACCTGATAAGGCTGAGCCTATCTATTAGCTCAGAAATCATGCATGGGTTCTTTCCAAAGAAAGAAACACAGTAACTTTATAAAAAAATATCGAAGCACAATAATTAGCCCTTGCCCATTTGAGTACTAGGATTATTAAAGAAACCCTTGTCCGGTCAAATGCCATTATTTTTCTCATATAAATCCCAACAGCAGAGAAGCCAATATCTTCTCGCTTCTAATAATCTACATAATTCATAGACCATTACGTAGGCTGTAATATCTCTCCAACAAAAAAGTAATTCGTAGATATAGAAGCATGAGCGCGGAAGATGTGAGCTGAATTTTTTACAATGTTGGCAAAAGGCATCATTCATCCGAGTATGTACTCAGGAAAGCCGGGATCACTAGAATGTCCAAAACAAATCAATTGATAAATGACAGGAAAAAGCTCTGGAAAAACATATCTGACCGAACCCAGGCAAGATATTTTAAATGGGTGACATGGAAGAATTTGGATCCTTGACAAAAATTGGAAATGAAATATATATATATATATATATATATATATATAATATTCCTTCATTTTGGTTTTCTAATGAGGACACATATTTTTGGCCAGAGGGAGTACAATCAAGTGCCTCCGTGATGGTAGAAGCATGAAACATGACTCTTTGTGTTCCAGTTTCAATGCCTTGCAATAGCGGGGATTTGAACACAATCAAAGCAAGCAACCATGTTACCAGTGATTCATCCTTTTTATTTGATCGGTAGCAATGATTTTTTTCGTTAAATAAAGTTATATAGGACGGATTTTTGTTAATTAAGGTCAATTGATATTACTCTCTCCATAAAAAATTAATACTACATTTGGAAAAGTGTTTTTTATTGAATGGTGGAACCCACAGCTAAGAGAATGGTAAAAGCTTGGAGAAGGCGTTGCACAAGCTTCTTACAAATTATTTCACAAGCTAAGCTGGAAGATGAGTTGAAAGAAGCTTGTGGGGAGCTTTTTCAAGTACGCAGTCACTTATATTGAGCCCCACACATTTTCCCTAAATGTTATTACTATTAATATGGAACGGAGGGAGTGTTATTATAGTGAGCAAACAAATCCATCTTTATACTTTAAAGTTAATTTCTGCAGCATCCCAGACTTTGGCGATGTCAGCTAATTTTATGGTCAATCAAAAACATATGCTGCTACTATTCTTATGCCAGAAATACACTAGTGGTTCAGAATAAGTGTGTATTGCAGAATATTACACTAGCGGTTCAGAATAAGTGTGCATTGCACAATATGACACTAGTGGTTCAGAATAAGTGTTAGAAATGACATACCACTTGATAATGACCCTAAATTCAGAAAGCAGGCTGCTCCATCTCTTAGATAGCTTGGCAGTTGATGAAAAGGAACTCCCCACAACTTTGACAAAAAGGGGAGCAGGAGGAATACAAAAAGTGCCTGCAAATAGGAAGATGGCCTAAGATAAGGGTAATCAGCTGAGGTAGAACATTTTAGGAACAAAATAGTCATCAGTATAAATTCGCAAAATAAGCCTGGCTGCTAACCTGGAAAGCTGATCCAAAAGAATTTACAACAAAAAGATCCACAGATCTTCCCTAAAAAATAAGAAGAAAGTATTAGGAATAGATTATCAGGGTCCATTTCCTTCCATTGTTCCACGGATAAGTTTGTCGAAATTACCTTTAACTTTTTAGCACTATCCAAAAAAATGGTTTCCTACAAAACCCCACAAATTGTTAGAACTAAACATCACGGCCTAAGCTGTAAAGAGTTTTAAACTTCAGAAAAACTTGCAACCTTTAGTACTGTATCAGCAGCTTGAAGCAAGAATGACAGAGTCATTAAAAGCGTCCAAAATATCCCATCTTCCTTCAGCGATTGACCAGCACCAGATCCACTGTACTTAAATATACAAATATGATGCATATCTCAGCTAGACAATGTTGATTGAGTTGTATTAATCAATCATCATAATTTACTTCTTGGATTTTATCACACACAAATATAAAAATCACACAGAAAACCAGAAGAACAAGGTCCACAAAAGAAATAAATGGGGTGTGTCCAGAATGTGTAGCTTCTTACCTTGCAACAGTGATAACAACACCAACGACCACAAAAAGGCATCCAAGGATTTGATTGAATCTGTATCGTCTCCCAAGGAATGCCATGGACAAGAGAAGCTGCCAGACTAGAAAGGTCTGACAATAACATCATGAAACAGAATTAAAACAGGAAAAATTCATTTATATTAACAAAGAAAATATAGAAGCCATGAATGTCATTGTTAAGAGTGTTCAATTATTCAGCACTCTTATAATATAAATATGCACTTGATATTCATTTTATTGTCACGGTCATCCTGTGAACCCAACTATTGCTGATCGCTTTCAGGGATTGTTCATGAATGAGCTTATGATAATTAAGTTACTTAGACCAAATACAGTGGGCGTCAAGAAGAGGTTTTATTAACAGGTGTACAACTTTTGTCCTTATGACTCAGAGTTAGGTTTCAACCCCAACCCCAATTCGAATTGCCTAAACTCAACCCAAACCTGAGTCCATCATACCTGACAGTCTTATCACAGATCACTGCTTATTCCTCCTATCTAATTAAACAAGGATCTGTTTCCCTTTTGATCTGGACACTTGAACAAAAAGGATAATCATAAATTAAGAAATAGGGATGTGGAAATTTGGTATATTAAGCTATCAATACCAGTCTATTGATGTAGTTTGTCATGATGTCCATTGAACTAAAACACTTGTTCTAAGCATATGCCACTTCAACCATGGGTTCGGTCAGGTTTCCTGAGGTCTCAACCTGAATCTAACTTAATATCATTTTTCAAGTTTCAACCTCATTTCGCTAATATCAACCCCCTCTGAATTTTTTTTTTAAAATTGCTCATTAAAAAAGTGAGAAAAGAAGTACTTGGTGAAGTGAGGAGGAGAGGGACGTCAAGAAAGAAACATGGTGGTGGTGTGAGGAAGTTCAAAGAGTCATCAAAGAAAAAAAGTATTTCTTTAAGGAGTGACAAAAATGCAAAAATCAAGAGAATTAAAAAGATATAAGGTGTTTAATGACTTATATAAGAGGCTAGGGACGAAGGAGGAGGAAATGGATATATATATATAAGATAGCTAAGTTAAGAGATAATAAAAGTATGGACTCAAAGCAAGTTAGGTGCATTAAAAGTGAAGATCAAAGGGTTTTAGTGAAAGATGATAAAATTAGGAAGAGATGGCATGAATATTTTGAGCATTTATTGAATGAAAATTATAATAGTGGGATAGATATTGAGTCCAGTCCCGTTAAAGAGATAACTTATTTTAAGAGATTCTCCATAGATGAGGTAAGAGCTGCGCTAAGGAAGATGAAGAAAGGCAAAACTCTAGGACCGGATGGAATTCTTATTGAAGTATAGAAGGTACTGAGAGATGTTCACTTAACTTGGTTGACAAGTTTGTTTAACAAGATCTGGAAGTTTAAGAGGATGCGAGAGGAATGGAGAAGTACCCTCGTACCTTTGTATAAAAATAAAGGGAACATCCAAAGTTGTACAAAGTATAAAGGTATAAAACTTATAAGGCATACTATGAAGTTATGGAAGAGAGTAATAGAATGACGTTTACAAAAAGTAACTAAAGTAATAGAGAATCAATATGGTTTCATGACCTTCATAGATTTGAAAAAAGCCTATGAGAGAGTGCCAAGAGAGCTCATTGAGAGTGTTTTGAGGAAGAAGGGAGTCATAAGAAGTTATATAAATATCATAAAGGATATGTATGAGGGGGTATGACTTGTATACGAACAATTGGGGGAGAAACCAAGGAGTTTTCAGTTACGATAGGTCTTCATGAGGGGATAGACTAAGTCTTTATCTTTTCGTTTTAGTTACGGTAGTGTACCTTGGTGTATGCTTTTTGTAGATGATGTAGTTTTCATTGACGAGAGTAAAGTAGGTTTGAATACAAAACTAGAATTATGGTGGGAGGCTCTAGAATCAAAAGAATTCAAAATAAGTAGGACTAAAACAAAGTGCATAGAATTTAATTTTAAGGATTTTAAGGAAGGTAGAACCATAGTTGAAATAGATGGGCAAGAAGTGCTAAGGTGTGATAAATTCCGTTATCCATAAAGAAGGGGATATTGATAGTGATATTGTAAGGACCCTCATCTTGAACCGGTTTATTTTAATTCTTATTTATCGGTTATCGTGTGGTTTAAGCATTTTTGGATTAAATTTAGTGATTTTCTAAAATAAATAGGGTTTATAAAGGTTTTAATCAAAACCAACTTCACAATCATGAGTTTTAAGTGATTTTGGATCAAACCTGAATTTTTGGGATTCTTCTGATTTTTCATCAACTTTCCAAAAATTAGGGTTTGGCGGGACCCCTGTGGCCCCCACCAACGAAAATTAGGTTTTTATGACCAAAATACCCCAGACATCAAAGGAAGATACTATAAAAATTTTCAGAATTGTTCTGGACCTAATTTTTGGTTAAATTGCCAAAATTTTCAATTTTAGTCAAAAACTCTATTCCTACCCCACATTTTACTTAGGTTTACCCGAACCTTTTCTATAAAAGGAAAGTGCTGTGCCATTTTCCAAATTGGGAATAGGCTTGGCCAGGAGACTTGGAGCTTATTCCCATTAGGCCCAAAGAGGAAAGGATTTGAGGTAAGTTTTAGCTTAATCCTTGTTTCTTCTTTAGATTTCTTAAACCCTTCTTAATCTTGACTTTCTTCATTGTTTCAATCTATTTTAAAAGCATAAAATCACTGTTTTAGCTCTCTTTTCTAAGCCCTAATCTTCAAATCTTGTTTTTATGGTTCTAAAGCTCTATATTTAGGGTTTACTTTTGATTTTCAAAGCTAAATCGAGATTAGTTGTATATTAACACAAAATCATGTTTTTGGAAGGTGTTGGAGAAGGTTGAAGGTTCATTCTCAACAAGGAAGGTAATGGGTTCTTCAATCTCAACTTTGGATTGAAAAAAGGGTTTGTTTTTCATGATTTTATTTGAATGTTATATGCTTGCTAGTACTTTAATGGTGGGTTTAATAAATACTAATCTCTTGCCTTGATTTCTTAGGCTTTTATCTTAGAATGGTATGAATGAGTGTTCTGGAAGGTTTGATGGCTTTTTATAGTGTTTGAGACCATGTATCAAGCTTTCAAGTCGTGTTAATGGAATCTCAGTTTTGAAATTTTCAAAAAGTAATGGCCGATCGATCGCTTGGAAAATTTGAAAACTATGCAAATTTCAATGTTTTCACTCCATTTAATGATTATAATGATTATAGAAAGTGTTATGTTGAAATTAGTCTACTGGAGGTGTGAAAATAGATAATGGAGGTGCATGGATTATGTTAAATGTTTGTATCATACGTTGATAATTATGCATGTTGATATTGAATTACCTTATGTTGGAATTCTTGTAATTTAAGCATGTTTCTAGCAAGGATATCATATAGTAGATGATGAGATGTGTTCTCTTATAATGAATATGGTTTATGGAGAATTGATGTGATCATGTTATGGCTTAATGCATAAAAGAGAAACATGTCTGTATGAGTGAGTATGACTTCACATGGTTGGAATAAAGTTTTATATGGAATTTGTTTTGATTTCAGTTGGAAATTATGGTTCCTAAATGTGTTGAAGCATGTGTATATTGTTCTATGAGTTATGTCAAAGCATTGGCCATGTGATTAGTATATGCATGATTACACACATATGGGAAGTTTATCATGAAATCGTAGTTGATTTATACCATGATTATGATGCATGAGGGGATGGACTGGGAGCACGTCCATGTGTTAAAGACCACGTAGGTATTGCTCACGGATGTATCATGATATCATGCATCATGTATCGGACTTCATGAATAAAGTTTTCTTGTTGTTTTAACCGGAATTGATCGATTGTATGCAATGATTGAGATTGTGTGCCGGATTAATCGGTCGATGAATTAATCAAAACTTGGTTGGTCCGAAAGGACATGCTTTCGATTTGGATCATATGTGGAATATGTATACTCCCCAGGGTTGAGTCTAGTACATTGAGAAATATGGGGGGCGAGTTATGTACTTACCTTGCAGATGAGATTAATGAGATTGTCACCAGGACTTGATCATCCAGAGTGGTACGCTTCGTGCACCAGCTACCACGTGTTCTAGGGTTCCTTGTGTGGGGATTCGGGCTCTCTCCTACTGCAGGAGATGTCCCTAGGCGAACACACCTGCTCTAGGTTCTTTGTGTAAGAATCGGACATCCTTGGCCAGGATCGTCGAGGGCGAGCAGCTTTAGGGGCCGACAACCCCAACCTTCTTATATTTCTTATGTGAAAATCGGACCATGATACGCCTTCGTGGCCTTGACTGTGTCCCGCCTTTGTGGCAACAGCCTTTGTGGCAACACTTGTGTTTACTCTTTGATAGAGGCATTCACCATTTGTGTTGATATATGCGTATTGTGATTATTATGCATTATTGTACCATGTGTTGGATACATTTGTTGTGCATACATTTGTTGTGCAGGATTATGTATTATGAATACATGACCAGAAAGTATGTGATTGAGACATTATCATGCAGGATTATGTGTTATAAATGCATGACCAGAAAGTATGTGATTGAGACATTATTATGCAAGATTATGTGTTATGAATGCATGACCAGAAAGTATGTGAATGAGATGTCGTTATGCATGTTTATGAGATTTGAATGGGTGATCAAAACATGGTGTGTCATGTTGATTTTGGATCTATATTTGCTATGTTGTGATGCTGTTATGATCCCTGATTATTGCCGATTGTATTAACACCATTACTGAGTTTTATACTCACCCCTCTTTCCTTATTTTGTTTTGGTGCTGCGCGGCGTGACATGCAGATGGACAGGATCCTCTGTATGAGAAACGGTCGGGGAGAGCAAGGGATTAGGCGTGGAGAGCTCTGGACTATATCTTGTTATGTTTTTTTTCGGTTTTACTCTATTTGAGTATGGCACATTGTATATGTTGGTACTTGTTTCCAACTTGTGTTTATCTCATGTGTTAGAGCTATGCTAGATTTTGTTGTCGAGCCTGTGTGTTGGCTCAGGATTATTAGTATGTGGATTTAAGACTTGTGGATTTATTTAGAGTTAAATTCCACTTTTATTCTACTTATTTACTCTTGCTCAAAGTAGTTGCGTAACTCTGTTAGATGGACTGCCCCATATGTGGGGCATAAGTCTTCCGCTATCTCTTTATACCGTCGCCCCCGTGCGCTGGTCCGGCTCTTGGGCCTGGTTCGGTTCGTGTCAGGCAGTGCCGGGGCGTGACAAATATGGTGCATAAGAAAAATGCGGGGTGGGTGAACTGGAGGACAACCTCGGGAATTTTGTGTTATTGGCGTGTTCCAAAAAGGGTTAAAGGCAAGTTCTATAGGACATCCATTAGGCCTCCAATACTCTATGGAGCGGAGTGTTGGGCACCAAAGAAAAGTCATATAGGTAAGTTGAATGTAGCCGAAATGAAAATGTTAAGGTGGATGGGTGAGATAACTAGGAGAGATAGGATTAGAAATGAAAATACTTGTGAGAGTTTAAGGGTAGTTCCTTCAGGGGAGAAGCTTAGGTTATTTAAGTTGCGTTGGTATGGGCAGATGCAAAGAAGACCAATAGATGCCTCCGTAAGAAGACTAGAAGGGATGCAGGTAAATGATGCCAAAAGAGGGAGAGGGAGACCTAAGAGAACTTGGATGGAGTTAATAAAAAATGATATGACTTTACTATCTCTTACAAAAGAGTTGGCTCAAAACAGGCCTGAATGGAGGCATAAGATCCATGTCGCCGACCCAAAATAGTTGGGAAAAGGAGCTACTTGATTATGATTGATTATGATTCTGATTATCGACTAGGTAAGATCTTATAACTCTAAAGTCATCAACAAGGTGAATCGAGGGTGTTCATGTAGGATCATTGTATAACATAAGCAAATTTTCACTTGAAGGATCATACAAGCACTGACCACAATAATTCAAGTTCATTTTTTTAAATCTTTTCAAAGAATATTTGAATAGACAGCAGGATATCAGTTTTAAAATGGAGTTATTTATAGTTGAAAATCACTACCTGAGCCAATATGGGAATAGAAGCCCCAGAGAGAATGGCTGTTAAAAAAAAAGCTAATTAGTGCCATGCAAGAATACCAAGCCAATAATTTTTCTTTCTTTATTTTTGGGTGACTAACCAAACACATTTTCAGGACAGATAAATTCCCAACTTTACATAGTATCATTAAACTACATTCATTTTCTGAGACATTCTCTGGAAATGCAAGTATTTGAAGCACGTAACATTTAATGTCTCATGTAACTTAACCTTCTGCACTGTGGCAGCAAGTGAGGCATAAATCTGAGTGAGTATTTCATCTAAATTTCGTGCTACTTGACATGAGAATTTAAATAGATTATAATCATGCTTCGTCATTCTCATATTAAGAGTGCAAACAATGATAGTGAACTTTATATTTCATTGGTTCACGCTCTGGACACTATTCTTACTAAATATGTATGATCTTCATTATTATGATGAAATAACAAATTTAAATTATATTTGCAAATAAACTGGAGATAATCCAACTAGTTCACGTTAATAATAGATCCAATTTAGATGATGTAAACATATGTCAGAACTAATCACCATGCATGCAAACATGAATACTCAAATAATTAGTTAATATTTACCCATGTACACTAAAACTGGATGCTATCTTCATTATATTATGATGAAATAACAAATTTTTCTCTTTGCCTAATTATGTTACACCTAAACACGCGAATAGAATAAAATAATGGCTGATATTAGTTGCAAGAAGTGACTTTGCAATTAAAGTAAGCAGTTATTTGTAGCAAACGAAGCTCCTGCAATTATGAGGATCATAGCTTAAAAATAGACTTCAGCAGGAACACGGTAGTACCAACTGGAAAAGGCCATTAATAGGTCAAGGTTTGTCAATGGACAACATAATTGAACAAATGTTGTGAAAGGCAATATATACATAAATACAAAAATATGAGATACAATGCAAAAGGCAATGGTGCAAAGTCACACAAATTATAAGATAAAGCTATTTCTTATTCACGACATTCAGCAAATCAATCGAGAAAACTGTGAGAAAGAAAAAGAGCACTCAATATACCAAGTGAATTAATTTGACAAACCTCCGGCAGCCATTTGAGAAGCTGCAGCAAGAGCCTCTAAGAGACCAACCCCCATATAATGAACTTTTGGTAATGACAGCATCTCATTTGTAACGATGCCAATCTGATACCGGAAGTGCAGGATAGAAAAGTATACCACTAAATATCTGAAAAATAACCGTGTAAGACAGAAGTTGCAATGTTACAAATCTATGTAAGGTTTTAGCATTATCTATAAGATAAATGAGGGCATATATCATTCTTTACATACATGAGCAAAGAGTTCACATATTCCAAATCCATACAGCATTACATCATTAACATTCACAATAGAAGAGGATGATGAGATGCCTTCATCACAGCAACAGCAACGGGCCATAGTTCATACATAGATATCAATTCATAATACTCTATTAGACCAAAATGATTAAAACTGAAACATTCAGAGAAGGACCAATTAACACTCCAGTGTGTTGCTAAAAAAAATTAACACTCCAGTAGATAGAAGACAAGGCACAAGCTTCCAATTGATGTTTGCATATGTTAAAGTTTGTTTCTCGCCTATCTTTTGACATTTGAGTTGTTATTGAAGTTGAAATGTATATAATATAAGTAGATAGTAAAAAGAAAAGCAATCAAGCAATGGTACTAAAATTTTGCCAAAATGCTGGGAAATGGGAAAATGAAAAAGGTAAGCAACCACATTGGAGCTGTAGTTCGTCGAACAGAGGAGGAACTGACCCGAAAGTGGCCAGTTGGGCGAGAAAAAAGGGGTAATGCTTGAGAGGCACTAGTGCCAGCTTATGGAGAACCCGGTTCCCAACTCCCAAAACCACCGTTAACAGAGCAGCCACAAACACCTCCGCCTTCTTGCTTCTGCTACTACTCATGCTGCTGCTTTGCTCCCCATGGCTGTCCCCAGTTGCCTCCTGCAGAAGACCGCTCAACGCCACCACCGAAGTCTTGTCCTTGGGCCCCGGCCACCATTGAAAAGCGATCCGGGATGGTATCTCGCGGCCCAAATGCTGGGATCGCAGAAGCAGACGGGGGTGGTGGTGGACCAAGCCAGTGCTGGCCAAGAGGTGGGAAGGTCCGAGGGATGATGGATCGGAGAGGGAGAGGAGGAGGCGGCGACGGGTCGACGAAGGAGAGGCAGGAAGCATCGACCAGCTGCAACATGTCCTCGCCATCGCAAGCGGGACCTTTGAGTGGTGCTGCCTCAGCGCTCTCAGCCACCTCCTCCCAAGTGGAATGGAACCCTTTGTCTCGAGTATATAAATACTGATCAATCAATCTATGAAAAGAAGAAGCAAGGGAATCTGCACCAAACGGCTTCCCTTTATTATTCCTTTTCGTAAAAAACAGCAAAGGGAAGAAGAGAAAGCTTTGAGAGCGAAAGGCTCTGCTCAATTTGCCAGGCGTGGAAATACCAAAATCGATTCGTCTGATCGGGTAAAGCTCCTGTAATGGCATTCAAGAAAAAACACCCTGGCGTTACGAAAGACATGAATGAAGTCGACAGTCGTGATAAAGACCGTGCTTTTGTAAACTAAATGGGTCGTGCTCTTGCGTGGAAGCGGTCAGATGTTTGTGGGGCCCATATGGTCTGACGGCTTGTGGGATGTCTTATTGGGAAGGGGGAGGTGGAAGTGGGAAGCCGTTGCCGTGTTGGACTTTTGCCCCCCCCTCGAAGGGGGTAATACCGTAAAAGTAACATAACAACTGTCGATTGTTCGGGGCCCGACTCAAATATATGGATGCGGACTAGTTTGAAAGGGACATGCTCAACGCTCCTGAGCCAAGTGCCGTCCTATCTACTCTTGCTGACTATACTCTTTCTTTTACCTCCCCAAGTATCCCAAAATTAATGAGATCCAATTATCAAAATCTGTACATTTCTCCTCGGTCACAGTCAGTGTCACGCTGTCACTAAACAATCATGCTCCTTTACATATATGGGCTTTTTTAAGCCTTCCGTATTGGGCCTTACATTGATAGTTTTTCTTATATAGCCAGAAAAGAAAACTTTTGATAGACGGTGGTCGGCAGTGTAAGCTCAGCCCACTAACCACCACAACTGGCTAACAGCTACCCTATTTCATCGCCTTCTTGGTTCAGTGGAGGAATCTCAATGAGGCGCACATAGTCACTCGTCCTCTTCCATGAATCCACTAAACATTCATTTTCTCTTTTTCACGTTGACATTGCAGGCAAGGATGTTGGCAGCTTCAAGTTGCTCAGAACTCGAATTCCCAACGGGCTTGAGTTTGTGGGAAACGTCCGCATTAATAAAGGCGGACGGGCAGTATAGTATTCCTTCGGCAGTAGCACAACATCTCTCCAGTAAGGCTCACTAAAACTTGATAGTAGTAGCTTGTGCGCTTATTTATCATGTTAAATGTGCTTACCATGTCCGTGGTGCAATGGGGCAACATTTTCTCCGTCTCTCCTCCTATAGTTCTAATTACATTTACTGAATAAAATGTAGCATTTGATTGGCATTGCGATCAAAGAGAAAAACATTTGATTGGGATCTGGCTGGTGCAACCAGGACATTAATAGGTGTCGCGATTGTTTATAGTTTCTTCCAGACAGCGGAATGGTTAATTCATTACATTCTCTCTTCAGAATGAGACTTATACTTTCAGTCGCATGCTATTACACTCAATCGACCTATTAGGCTATTACAATACGTATGTCCAGATGCCATCCTCCTACCAGATTTCTTACTTCGTGGATTTATCAAATTGAGACGTGGGTCCGACAGTTGAAGTGTTAAGTTCACACTTCATAACATGGCCAACCTAGTCGTATATGATATGTGGGAGCCAGCATTGCCCATATGCCATACATAATTCAATGGCTCCGCAAATTAGCAGAAATTGTGGCTGTTTATACATATCCATGGTCGACCATTCTTATTGGAGTTTCAATTCTTTCCAACGTCGAAAGAGGAGCCAGCCTTTTTCTCCTTTCCCTACCAGAGGCAGTAGCCTTTTCCTCTATCTCTCTCTTTAATGTGTACTTTGGAATGTTTGAAGAGCGGACCACACGTGGAAAGTACACAAGGGGCAATTGAATAGGGAAGTCAGTCACCTCTCCAATTCGTCCTTTTTTCTACACTGCCAGAATTGATTGTGTTGTGTGGTATACCTTTTGTTGGTGGGTAATGCTATATCTCCCGCTTTTGTACCACGGGCCAGTGTGGTGAAAGGAGCGGAAGAATGAGCATTTTCCTTTGTTGGTGCCACCCTGCTGATGTGGTATTATGACGTGGAGCTTTGGCTTCTAGCCTTCAATGAAGCCAATGTCGAGGCGGGGCCTGGTATCACGTGGAGCTGCCACCCACTCCGTTCCACAGATCCGCTCGCTCAACCTGAAGCTGCCGGCTGCCATTCCCCTTCTGTGGTTTTCTTATTCTCCTTTTTCTTGGATCTCTTCCTAAATGGCGACTGTAAATTCTTGGCCGCCGGCCAAAATGATTCTGGTGGGTTGCCCACTCTATTCGATTGCGACAATCACGTCACCAGCTCCCTTTTGATACTGGTGCTCATCATCGCTCTAAAATTGTAACAGCCAATCCACCACTCCTTGCCCCTTGCAGTGAAAGGGATTTGATAGGAAAAAAATGGCACACCATTGCACTCATTATCGAACAAATACACTAGCCACACGACACACCTCGCAAGTCATCGACAGAAGCATGTTCTAGATAACAAGAACTTCCCCAAGGTGCAGAGAAATAATAAGAAAACCCTGAACGATGATGGCTGCTAGAAAAGGCAACATTGCAAGAGTACTTGCCAGTGTTGCAGCACAGTGCTGTGTGGCAGCGCTGGCTAGATTTTTCCAAACTGAAAATATGCAATTGTCAATCCTGTCTGGACTAAAACAGTACAATCATCTGGCACACAAGTTAACCAAGTAAGGATTGGCTGATTACTTCTACAAAAAAAACATCGGCTGATTACACCATGATCAGCAGAAACCAAAACCATTTAAGATTGCAGGAACAAATGAATTGGCCACAATTCGACGTTGAAAGGAAAAAATGACAAATTATCGTATGTAAATATGCAATTACCATTTTGTCATCTTTCTTCTCATGCCAAAAAAACCAAAAAAACTCTCAGCTCTTAAGAAAGCATTTTTTATTAAGCAGTGAAGGTGTGTTTGCCAAAAAATAATAATCCCCATGGCATATATTTGGATCAGTTTGCGGCTACGTTTTATAAGGCTGTTATACCAGCAGCAAAATCCATCAAACTAAATAAAAATCTACCAATTACCCACAAAAAATTGGAAAAGACCTCCTAAATTAGCACCCCTCACCCCCAGAAAAAAAAAAAGCTGAACCACAACTCTCATATTCTAGGAATCTTGTGGCCATCGCACACAAGAAAACCATAAAATACCAAAATATCATACATTCGAGGCATACTAGATGCCATTTGATTTGCATTCTTCAGTTCCTTAAAACTGCCAAGTGACTATTTTTCTCAACTAACTCTATGAACATGGATGGGAAATTCAACTGTTGTCCACAATATCTTAACAAGTTGCACAGATTAAGACTTATAGCATATATTATTAAAAATAGTGCTATGCAGTGTACTATCACCGGGCAGAACATATGTTTTAGTATCATTTACACTTGCATTAACATAATCCATTACTTCAAGGGAGAGAGCACTAATTTCACAAAGAAGGGGAGAGAGCACTCGAAGAGCTATTTACATGCGTCTAATTTTAAGGTTGGATTGGACATGATGCTACTCATTCTACATCTGCATACTTAAAATTTATTGCAACATAAACAATAACAAAGCTAAAAAACAGAAGAACTGTACAGTACTCATCATATATGCAGAAAGCAATCTAAAAATTTCAAGCTCGTTGAATAATGTTCTTCTTGACCTTCAGATTTCCCAACCACTCAATTAAGGATTGACCTGCTTGCTGTTTAATGAGCTGCCTTCTGTAAGGTATAATGATAAATTTTAAACCTGCAGTTCACCACAGACGGCTCATTAACAACAATGTAATGAAAAGCACACTGGCATACCGCCACAAACACAATATCAACAATAACAATTGGTGTCATAAACTGTCTTCTTTAGCAAATACTAAACATCACCAATGCTGCCTACATTATTTAATAAGAAATGAAAATTGAACCAAATATTCTAGTTTCTTTTCAACCCTATAAATGTAAAGAGATGAGAAAACATGAAAGCAGTTTCTTACAAGAAAATTTATAGAATACAAAATTTGCCAACTGAGTACCTGTGATACACATTGTCCTGTAGATATGAGCTATATGGGCATCCCCTCGATTCTTCATCCTTGGCCTCTCCAAGCATTCTAGAAATGCCAAATCAGCCTTAAGAAGCTTCGACTGATCGTGTGTATCATAACCAATATCGTGGCAGTAACAGCAAAAGTCTAGCCAGTCAATCGGACGTCTATCCCAGATCATGGAGCCATTGTCTTTCCCACTCGACCAGTTAGGTCCACAATAATGTCCATAGCGTGGAAAGAACTGAGAAAGGAAAGCTCTTGGACCGTCGTGCCAGGGAACTTTAGCAACATATGGTCTGAAAAGTGGAAGCGGGCAGCCAGACTCAGCAGCTCCGGGGGACCTACCATACCTCTGCAATTCTGTATTAATCAACGAAACCCGCCTCTCTGCCTTCACCTGGTGCTTCCATGGAAACATTGACCGCAAAGTATCTCCCCAGATCTCAATACTAGATAGGACATAGTTTTTGGATGATTCAATAACAGAGGACAAAGATTTGGCATCGTATGCACTTGCCAAGTCCAAACTGGAGTGAAACCTGGGGCTAAAGCGAAAACAAGGAAGATTGCCGAAAATGCAGATGTCCATAATAAGTAGACAACCAATTCAGCTTTGCAGATCAGATGCGCCTATCATCACAGAGACACCTATCTCTTCGAAAATTTGTCCGAATTGACAGCTGAACAAGCAAAAAGCAAAACAAAGAACGAGGAATAAAGCATGGGCATCAGCCTAATTGAAAGTTTGAAGGGTTTTTAGATGCATAATCACAACCCAGTAAAGTACAGGAACACTAAGGGTGTTAACGGGCTCTCGCGAACTGATCTGACTCAGCTCAGATCAGCTCGAAATTTGGTTCGGCTCATGTGAGCCTACAAGTCGAGCATGAGCACAATAGTACTCGGATTGGATCGGCTCGTTATCTTAATGATATATATGTAGATATATGCAAATATACAATAAATATATTCGTATGCATAAATATCTATGTACATGAAGTGAATATATATATATATATATATATATATGCATATATGTATATATATATATATATATATATATATATATATATATATATAAGAGATGTTAATAAACTGAGTACTATCTTTATCTTTTTCTAAATACAATAAATATATTCATATTTTATATGTACATGTGCATGGTGTCTTATTTAGTTTTCTAATGTGGACACATTTTTGGACGGAGGGAATATTGGAGTTTTATTTTTGAACAAATCTGACAGTTCATTTTTGTTATTGCTCCACATGTAAATAACCAAAGCTATTAAATTGTAAAGTTATGATTCGAATAGGACACACCACTATCAATTATTCCTTTCAGGTTTTATTATCAACAAAATTGAAATTTGTGCCTCCGAAAATTAAAATACTATATCTTTAGGAAGACATTAGTTTTTATATAGCTATTTTTCTCTTCCTTCTTTCAAGAGCTTGAAGCCTATGCATTTGCAGCTTGGGACTCTGCCACATAAAACTTTTATCATTGTGGGTCCCAATTGTTGAAAAAAAATCACTTTCTAGTTATGGTTTTGGATGGAGAGAGTCTCAAGGCTTCCCTCAGGAATATTCAATATCTACTACTTGGGGGCAAAGTTTTGGAAGAGAAATACCGAAGCTCCAAGCTCAATAGACTCTGCTTGGAGCCATTTATCATAAATGCGGATGCAGTTGCTGCTTGGAGCCTTTGTAATTTGTACACATGATAGTCGAACTAGTTTAATGAACTTAGTTGAAATCCAAAAATAGTTAAGGAATAACTAGAGATAGTTAAATTGTTCTACCATTGCGTTACTAATTAAGTACCTTTATCAAGATAAATTTTGCTTTCTACTAAACATTGAATTTATTTTTTTCCACTTCATCTTAAATTAGAGAACCTAGTATTCGACAAATTTTTAAAATATGGTAACTGATCATACAATCGGCTCAAGCAGGATCGTGAAATTCAGAATTACCACCAGACATGGGGCCCATACAAGTGAGGCCTTGTTTTGTGTTTATATGTCAGGCGTATCCCAATTCCCATGTCATGATATCCCTTATCGACGGTGCACACGCTATGCATGTGTGCTCCTCTGTTTGGCACCCAAAACAACTGAGGCATGCACACATCATGAGCGCTGTCGATCTAGAATATCAACGGCAACTAGGCGCCATGGAGTAGCTGCCTCTGATATTAATAACTTCTATATATTTCAACGTAACAACCTGTATATAGGTAGCCTTTATTATTGTTAAATTGAGCAAGAGTATATACAATTGCTATTTTCACTTGTCTTAAAGGACATTGAGCATGTTGCTCAATGCTAGGACATTGTGCATCTTGGTTTGCCCATTAATATAGTCATGTCTGTTTAACATTTCAAAGAGTTGTAAATGCTTCTTACTAATATATTTTTGTTTCTATTTTCAGAATCCCTTTTGTTTAACATTTCCTGCTATGGCTACAACTCAAGTTGTAGGTGAGGGGAATGTTGAAATGCAAAATGCAGATGAGGCAAATGCTGCTAGTCAAGATGAGATTGAAAATGTTGATATGAAAAGAGCTCTAAAGTCTGATGTTTGGAAGAACTTTAAAAAAGTACTGGTTAATGGACAAAAGAGGATCAAGTGTATTCATTGTGATAGGACCTTTGTTGTTTACAAAACAGGAACTACATCACAATTTAAAAGGCATCTAGAGGGGTCATGCCCTCATAGATTTAAGGCAAAAGGCTAACAAGAGATAACAGTTGTCAAGAATGTAACAGAAAAGGGTGATGATGTGGTAACAGTGGGTAACTTCAAATATGGTAGGGAGAAGGTTAAAAGATTGTTAGCCAAGCTTGTGATCATGGATGAGAGATCTTTCAAGTCAGTTGAGAACAAATTGTTTAATATGTTTTGCAAGTATTTGCAACCTCGCCATGAAAAGTTTTCTCACTATACAATTAAGAATGAGTGCATGAAATTGTATGGTGAAGAGAAGGAGAAGTTGAAAAGGAAGTTATCAAAAGTGGAAAATATCAGCATAACGAGTGACTGTTGGACTTCGAGAGTCCCTAAGCATTATATGTCCCTTACTGTGCACTATATAGATGATGATTGGAAACTTCAAAAATGGCTCCTAAGCTTTAGGATTTTTCCTCCAGCACACATTTCAACCAACATGGCATCTTTAATGACTCTTCTTCTAATGGAGTGGGGTATAGAGGGAAAACGTTTTCACTATTACTTTGGATAATGCCACTGTAAATGATAAGATGGTTGAAATTCTCAAGGTTGGTTTCCTGTTATTATACTCTGTTATTATACTCCCTCCGTTCCAAAATACTGTGTACATTTAGAAAATTTCACTGTTTCAAAATACTGTGTACATTTTGGATAATCACGTGACTTCCTATTTGCCTTCTTCCTATTTCCTTCTTCTCTGTCACTCCCACCCCTTTCCTACTGTCCAAGTTCGGAAATGAGGCGGCGGCCAGGGCGCAGGTTCGGCTAATCGGAATGGCGATGTGCAAGACGTATCTGAGGTGCCAAGTTTATCGCCCTTCAATGGAGAAAGACTGGGATCTGCAGGCCATGCCCACCGCCACCAGAGCCCCAATTCCCGGCTGTGTTGGAGGTGATGGAGGTGCAAGAGTTGATGTCGACGCCAACGTGGTTGCCGTCGATGTCTTGGAATTCAGGATTGAAGAAGAGGCCAAATTCGATGAGAGGACGTGGTTGTCGTCGCGGCCATTTGTGGTGGGGCGGTGGCCGCTGACCGGGGAGATGGCGAAGATGAAGGATGTAGAGAAGGAGAGGACGGCGGCGGAAGCGGAGGAGGATGACTTGGTCGGTATCTTGGTCTTGTAGAGGGCCCGTCCAAGGGAGAAGGTGAAGTCGTTGGAGATGGCGAGGCCCTTCATGCAGGGAATCGATGTGAACCGGATGCCGATGGCGGTGGTGGAGAACGAGGAGGAGGCGGCGGTCTCATTGCCGAATAGCACAGTCTCGAGCGTGAGTAGAAAGAGGAGCAGCGATAGGGATCACACCAGTAGCAGTGGGGACGAGCACGAAGCCGAGAGGGCGTCTTCCTCGTGAGGAATCAGCGACGAGGAAGACGGCGAAGGATCGAGGAAGAAGCTCCGGCTGTCCAAAGGCCAGTCGGCCATCCTTGAAGAGAGCTTCAAAGAGCACAACACCCTCAATCCTATAAGCTCCTAAACCAGTATCAAATTCCCTCCATTTTTTTAGAAGTTGAGCAATTTTGGGCTTATATAGAAGGTGTTTGTGAATTTGCCCAGAAGCAAAAGCTTGCGCTTGCGAAGCAGTTGAATCTCCGGCCCCGGCAAGTGGAAGTCTGGTTCCAGAATTGCAGAGCAAGGTAACAAAAGCTGTGATTCAATTCCTTTAAATTTTGTTAACTCTCCAATTTGTTGTTGAGATTTGCATTGAACAAGTTGTTAACAAGAGGAAAATGGGTGGGAAACAGGACTAAGCTGAAGCAGACCAAGGTGGACTGCGAGAGAGGAGGGTTGGCCATGGATGAGGAGGAAGAGAGAGAGAGAGAGGTGGACACCACTTCTTTCTACCTGAGCTCCATGGAGGAGGAATGAACTGTAATTGATCGTGGGCTTTGCAGGCAAGGACTAGGACCGGAATTTGAAGCAGAAAATAGAGGAATTTGAAGCAGAAAACAGAAGAAGTCACGTGACTTCTTTGGTTTAATAAAAATGACATTTTTTTTAAATATACACAGTATTTTGGAACGAAGGGAGTATATAAGATCAAAGAGAGTATACTTCATGTGCAATGTTGTGCTCACATCCTAAATTTGATTGTGAAAGATGGATTGGTTCACATTAAGGAGGCAATCGAAAATGTAAGGCAATCAATCAAATATATTAAGGGCTCTATTCCAAGAAAAATAGATTTTCAAACAGCATTTTCACAAGCTAATTTAACTGGTAAGAAAGGTTTAACATTGGATTGTCTACAAGATGGAATTCTACATAATTGATGTTGAAGGGAGTAAGAGAGGTTAAGCTTGCTTTTGTTATTTATAAAGGGATGGATTTGAACTACCGGTGGTGCCCTTCTAATCAAGATTGGGAAAAATGTAGAGCTTGAAGATGTATTAGAGGTGTTTTTTAAAGCCACTAAGTTCTTTTCAGGAAGCAAGTATCCCGGTTCAAATCCTTTCCTACCTGCCCTCTACAAGATAAAGAAGGTAAAAAGTACGATTGAATCAATGCATGCGAAGTTTGAAAAGTATTGGAATGATTGCAACTTGGTTCTTGGAATTGCTTGTGCCCTGGACCCAAGGTACAAAATGTCTAGTTTAAATTTGCATTTAAAAATGTATATCAGTTAGAAAGCAGTAACAAGATATTTGACCATGTGAAAAAGGTTCAAGATGCTTTCGAGGAGTTATATGCATTTAATGAGGAGAAAATACAAGCAAGATGTATGGAAACAATGGAAAGTGGTTCTTCGAGTCGTTCCATGGGCACACATAATATGGATTTTGATGATGAATATAGTAAATTTGTGAAAAAAGATGAACAAATTGAAACAAAGAAATCTGAGCTTGAACTGAGCCATGACCAAAGTCGGCTCAACTCGGCTCGTTTACACCCCTTGAAACACGCTGTAGCTGAAGTGATACATGGTATACCCAAGAAACTGGGCATCTTAGCACTTTTAGGGTTTATAATATGACTACGAAATTAAGGAATTGGAGAAGAATGGAAGAGACATACCTATTTGGTGTGGTTGAAGACGGGAGTGGGGAAGCCTTAGACGAAGATCTGAGGGGCTGAATCCTGGCCTGCGGGCGGGGGAGGGAGGAGAGCTAGTAGAAGAGGACGCAGCCAAGGCTTATCGGCTGCCCCACCCAGTCCCTCACCGTGTCGTGAAGAAGCAGCCCAGCAGGCAGGCAGAAGAAGATAATAATATTGGACCAAAGCTCGGAATTTCCCCCTCCCCGCTCTGCCTGAGTCTTTGTGTGGTCCCTCTTATCTTTGCGCCAACCAATCGCCAGGTGACAGGTGAGTCAACGACGTGTGGCGGAGGGCGGGGTTCCGGTTACGGCACACAGAACAGAAAACACGGATGCGGAACACCCGGAAAGATTCTGATTCGGAACGGGTGATGAACCAACCGGTCAGAGGCCATATGATTTTACTCGGTTCAACAAACGGTTCATTTTTTTAAATCATCTGATTTGTGAAGTCATGTGTCACTCATCAGTCATGGCAGGAACTAATCAATCTAAATAAGTAAATATAATGTCGTATTATGTTAAATTGGGCAGGTTATGAGAAATCTAGGCAATTTCAGCCAAACTAATCAGTTCAAATGGGTTTTTGCCATTTATATAAGTCCTTGTTAGGATGTGGCCCTGCTCAGGTACGTCACTATGACAAGCTGATGGATTGAAATATGACGGCGCTCTCAGGCCAGAAGAAATGATGCTGCTACAAAACTATGACAAGCTGACGATTTTTCATCTTTCAGAAAATCGTCAAGGAAGTATAAAAACTTTTAGTTTGAAAATTTTTCAGGCTTGCAACATACTTTTAGGGTGTATTTATTTTAAATTATCCAAACATATTTCAATTTTTACGAAGTTTTTGTACTTCTTTCACCTTGATGATTTTTCATTTTTCAGCAAATAAACACACCCAAACGAGCCTGTTTGATCAAGTCCCAAATGAAGCAAGCAAAGATTTTCAACTGGCTATCGACAAATGGCTGTTTGGCTCCCCTTTACGTTCCAAAGGAAAATTCCCGGGCCTTAAAAAAGAAAAGGATAGATGATAGATGTGACATTTTGGCTTAGATAGTAAACCCTACAAAAAAAATCTTTAGCATTAAAAAGAATGCCAAACAGTCAAGCTATTAGATAGGAGTATTTCCTTTTCGTTTATCTGCTACTATTTTTGAAAGGGAAATTTATATAACAGGGTCTAAAAAAAAAAAATTAAAACTAACACAGTGTAGAACTTATTTGCAAAAGAGGGTATCTGACAGGCCACGCAGGCGCTGGTGCCTGCATGGCATTTTTTTTTAAACTGACCCGAAAGGCGTCGGTTGATCCGACGCCTTTTTGCAGAAATGTTAAAGGCGTCGGTTCAACCGACGAAATTCCAAAAGCGTCGGTTGCACGGACGCCTTTAAAAAGGCGTTCGTTGAACCGACGCTTTACAAAGGCATCGGTTAATAAAGGCGTCGGTTTAACCGACGCTTTCTCTTAACTTAACGATTTAATTTTGTTATAACTGAAAGGCGTCGGTTCAACCGACGCCTTCAATTACCCTTTTAGGGCTCGGGCTCGGGCTCGGCCGCACCGAGCCCGAAAGGCGTGTTTTTTATCCGGCGACGCCTCGGTTTTTCAGATCCCTCCTCGCGCTCGCCTCCGGCCACCGTCGCCCCACCGCCTCCGGCCAGCTCCCTCCTCGCCTCCGGCCATCGTCGCCCCACCGCCTCCTTTTCAGATCCCTCCTCGCGCTCGCCTCCGGCCACCGTCGCCCCACCGCCTCCGGCCAGCTCCGCCTCCCCGTCCTTGCCCCGGCCAGTACTCGGCTCGCCTCCTCGTGCCCGGCCACCTCATCGCCCCGTCGCGCGCGTCGATATAGGTAATATATATTTTTAATATATGTTTGAAATATGTATGAAATTAAGTATGTTATATTTGTGTAGTATTTGATAGTGTTTCTTTCTTATAAGTTTTGTGACAAGAGATGGCGGGAGAAATGGTTCCGTTTGTTTTAATGTATGGTGGTAGAATTGATAGAGGTGAATACGAAGGCGGTGAAAGTGTAGGATTATTTATTAATAAGCCGAGTACTTACGAGGAACTAGAGATGCAAGTGGTAAACAAACTGGGATAGGACCAAAGATTGTGGAAAATTCGTATGAAGTACAAGATGCCTGTTTATGGAGGAAGGACTACCGTAATACCAATTGATGATGACAATTCTATGAGACAAATGTTCTATTTCGCGCCTCATGTGCTTAGTTTCGAGCTATGCGTAGAAAAAGAGGCGCGCATGCGTAGGTTTGGAAATGATGGTGAAGGCGAAAGTAGGAGTGCTCGCAGAGATAGGTCGAGTGGACACTGTAGAGGAAGGCGTGTGGAAGATAATGAAGAAGATTTGTCTATATCACTAGCGTGCAACGAACCCCAACTTTCGCATAGTTTGAGGTAAGTTTAATTAAAACCTGTATTGAATACCATTAAATTTACGGTATCATGAATTGATTATAATGTATATAATATAGGCACACATCTCATGGTCATGAAGCGATGAATATTGGCATGGCACGTGGTCGTGAATGGTTTGGCACACAAACATCATTTGATAACCCTTATTTTCACACTGGATCAAGTGGTATGCAAGAGGGAAATATGAATGATGATGAAGACGAAGGGGAGAATGAGGAAGAGGATGGGGAAAATGATGAGCAAATGCCGAATTCACCGGTTATTGATGTTGAAGATGTACGAGGAGAGGATAGTGTGCAAGAGATGGTTGATAATGAGGGAGATGAATTGGTGGACATCGCAATTGCTACGGATAACTTGGACTATTTTGAGGAGGAGTTGCCATATGAGGAGGAGCCCCTTTGGGCGCGACTAACCGATGAGGAAATAGATGGGGCAATTAATCGGGGTTTGCATGAGGAGACATATCATGAGGAAGCAATATATGTGGGGAAATATTCCCTAATAAAGATGAATTTGTACACGCATTGAGGGAGTTTTCAATAGCGCATGATGTTCGATATAAAGTGTTGCGTACAAGTCCGACACAGTACACAGCAAAATGTCAATACCCTGCCTGCCCATGGAGAGTACATGCATCACTGGTGAAGGGGATGAATCATTTTAAAGTGAAGACGTATGGTGGCGAACACACTTGTAGAAATGCTCAGCTGGACACTGGTCATAGACAATGTACTGCAGCCTTTGTTTGTCGGCATATATTACCCTCTATTAGAGCGGAAGTGGATATCCCACCAGTGGTTATTCAAGAGAGGATTAAGGAGACGTTTCACGTGGATATTTCATACCCAAAAGCATGGAGGGCAAGGAATATGGCTATCAAAGCAGTGTATGGTGATTGGGTTGAGTCATATCGATTGTTGCCAATGTACTTGGAGGCAATAGTTAATGCCAATCCGGGAACCATTTGTAGGTTGGTGACGACCCCAATGGAAGATGCTACATGTCGACGGTTTGAGAAGGCGTTTTGGGTATTTGGGCCATGTATTCAGGGTTTTAAACATTGTCTCCCAGTCATAAGTGTTGATGCTACTTTCCTATCTGGTAAGTATGGAGGAGCTCTTTTGGCGGCGACTGCTAACGACGGCCACAAGGGTTTGTTTCCTCTTGCATTTGGCCTTGTTTCGGGTGAGGATTACCCTAATTGGAGATGGTTTTTACGTATGTTGAAGGAGCATGTTGTCCTTGATAGATCGGTGTATGCAGTCGAATTCTTTCCACCTCCTGATCGACGATCTTGGGAGGAAAAGTCACTTATGTATGTGGTGAAGCCCCCAAGAGTGACATGAAAACCCGGTCGTCCACGCACTAGGAGAATACGTAATGCGATGGATAGTGCGGGTATGACGACAGATGGTCGATCACACTACCATTGTGGGAAATGTAACCAACTTGGACATAATAGGCGACAATGCCAAAACACACCTTCAACGGATTGGTACATGTTCTTACAACGGTTTTTCTATTTAAAGTAGGTTGGTTTATACATTCTTTGAAGTTACAATTAACTGTTGGTTTCTTTGTAGATATTATGGACCCAGGACCGATTGATCCATCCGTCCTCACAGAGCAGAGCTCGCACAGATCCGATGGCATATGGAACGGAGAGGTATGTGCATAATCATTATCTCCTTAGTTTTGTATATTGCAGAAATAACTACTTTTCTAATTGTAAGTACTTTTCATGTGTATAGGATCCCGGGTGCATTGAATGCACCGAGCACTGGCAAAACGTGTGCCATTGGGTAGTTGATCCGCGCATGTTGCCGTACATAGAGATGGCAGGTTTTGACCACTTTACACGGTTACAGTATATCAGGATTGATAGGGCTCTCATCACTGCCCTAGTTGAGAGATGGCGGAGGGAGACGCAAACATTTCACTTGCATTTGGGGGAGATGACTATAACATTACAAGATGTTGCTGTACTACTCGGACTGCGAGTTGATGGCATTGCGGTGAGTTGCTCGACTGTGGGCATTGACTGGAATGAAGTATACGAGCACCTTCTTGGACGGGTACCTCCACGCGAATCATTGAAAGGACGAACTAGGGTAAGTCTGTTGTGGTTGAGAGAGCAGTTCAGTCGCCTGTCGGAAGATGCCACAGAGATTGAAGTCGAGCAACACGCACGAGCATATTTACTCTATTTGCTCGGTAGCACTATATTTGTCGATAGCAGCAGTAGCCATGTGCACCCGATGTATCTTCTTTTGTTAGAGGACTTATACACTGCGGGACAGTATGCATGGGGTAGTGCCACCCTTGCCTACCTGTACAGAGAGTTGGCAAAAGCTTGCCAACCTAGCACATTCGGGATTGCCGGGTGCGTCACTCTGATTCAGGTAAACCATCAATAATGTGATTCATGCTGAAATGTTTATTTCAATTATAACATTTGATTCATGCTGGGTGTGTATGTGTTAAACAGCTATGGTCGTGGGAGAGATTGCATATTGGCCGTCCAAACATTCAAAGCACTCCATTAGATGGTTAATCTCCGTTGGGAGTTCGGTATGTGTTTTCTGTTTAAGTTATTTTGTGATCTTCTATTGGGATTTTGACTAATGTATTTTTCATCTTCTTTATGTTAGGTGGAATGCTAAAAAGAAAAAAACAGTAAATCCTCACAGTGTCCTCTTGTTGTATAGATCTGAACTAGACTATCAGCGATCCGGCCAGGTATTAGTCATTCGTAATGTACATATTATGAATATAACAAATGTAAATAGAAGTGATAGGGCTCTCATTTTCATATGTTGTGTAGGTAACATGGCAGCCATATTATGATCATGTATTAGCACAGTTACCTCGAGTATGTACGGATGGAGCGCATGTGTGGCTATCTAGGACGCCACTTATATGTGTAGACATCGTGGAGATGCATGTTCCAGATCGAGTTATGTTGCAGTTTGGATTTGAGCAGATTTTCCCCCCTCTTGGTGTAAAGTTCATTGAACGATCATCGCGTCGAGGCCGAGGGAGTTATGATTGGAGGTCGCATCATGCAGCCTATATTATTAGATGGGATGACCGGACGACCACTCTCGTTCAAGGGGAGCTTGCAATGACGGAGCGAGATGCAGATAATGCATACATGAGATGGTACTTGAGGATCACGAGGAGACTTATCATGCCACCTGTGCATGAGGCGGAGATGTTATATCAACCGAGGGGCGACACTGAGTTGGCATTGGTGAGTATCTCCGACTTCATATTTGATTTAATTTACAATTGTATGAGTAGATAACATATATTCTTGTTCCTTTGTAGCTTACTTGTGTGAGACAAGTGCACGCTCAGTCTCATAGTGCTTTGGTAGACCGATCCTATGATAGCTATGTAGCGGCATGTCAGACGATACATGATATCTCTGGTCATGTTCTTGCGAGTTTGCCATTGCTTCGGCCCATTATGACTGAGATTCCAGGAATGGAGGTTGTTCCAGATCATTTATCAGCTTCACCAGACGTTGTGACATCATCAGCTGACACGACGGGTTTTACCCCATCACTAGTTGTTCCAGACGCCTTGGTCGATCAAGTTGAGAGGCCCCTTTCTTCAAAAGTATATACCCGGCGACAGCGTGCACTCCGTGCTCTACGACAGGCACCTTCTTCTTCAGATGCTATGCCTGACGTTGATCCTGAGGAAATTCCCGTTCGAGCACGAGGACGGGGTAGGAATAGGTTGAGGAGAATTGATTAAACACTTGTAATTTTATATTATAAGTACATTTGTAATACGTTGTATAACTTTGTAATAGTTTAAGAGATGAGTTTACATGAGATCGTTCTCATATAAGGAGTATGAGGCCAATCTTTATTGCCGTTAGATTTAGATCGGAGGGTGGATATCAAATTAGTGGGTAGGTGAGTGTGTCACATCAAGGAGTGGGTGAAATCATTATGGATATTTGTAGCCGTCAGATCAAGATCCAATGGCCATGATTCAAAGTGGCCTCATATAAGCAATATGAGAGCGATCTCATTTAAACTTTTCCCATAGTTTAATGTTATGTAATATATTTGTGTATATTTTTATATATGTTTTGTGTATGTTGGTGAATGTGTTTTGGTGTATGTTTGTAGATGTATTTCATCCGGAGGAACAGACCCGAGAAGAAAACTGGGTGAGAACCGACACCTCCATTGTGTGGAAAAAAAAAGGTTAAGGGTCTAAAAGGCGTCGGTTCAACATTTCTGCAAAAGGCGTCGGAGCGACCGACGCCTTTAACATTTCTGCAAAAGGCGTCGAATCGACCGACGCCTTTAACATTTCAGCAAAAGGCGTCAGATCGACCGACGCCTTTAACATTTCTGAAAAGGCGTCGGATCGACCGACGCCTTTAACATCTCTGCAAAAGGCGTCGGATCGACCGACGCCTTTTGGGTCACTTTAAAAAAAAATGCCACGCAAGCGCCAGCGGCCGCGCTGGCGCCTGCGTGGCTTGTCAGATACCCTCTTTTGCAAATAAGTTCTACAGTGTGTTAGTTTTAAATTTTTTTTTTTTTTATACCCTGTTATATAAATTTCCCTTTTTGAAATTAGGTACATCTTGCTTACATAACTCCATACTCGTTCCAGAAAAATGAATAGAATATATTAACAAAACATAGCATATAAAAATAATCCAAAAAAATCATCGCAATGGATGCAATTTACATCCTCAGCATATCAAAGAAAGCCACATTTATGCTAAAAAATTATCAGTAAAAAGACAACTACGCAGATACATGCAGTATCAGTGATGTATATACACAAACAGAGCTGGATACAAGAAGACAGCCTCTCATCTCGGGCTAGCTGCCCATGGCTGGGAAACTTTATACAACAGTCCTTGTGATGACGTAGCTGCATAGCTTGCGTCAAGATTGTGTAACTGTTCGATCAGCTGCGACCGTCGCTCTTTAAAGAAGTCCAAACGAGTTGTTAGCTCAACCAAAGCAGAAGATGCCATGAGCGGATGCCTCTGAAAAGACAATCATTTGTTTGTTTTTTAATTTCTGGTCTGACCACTAACGAATTCCAACCACCACCAAACCAAAGGTGAATATATATTTTACCTCCGGCAGCCTGGAAATACTGGAAGGGGCGGAACTGGAAGAAGAAAGCTCTTCTGCAGATAGGGCTGTAGAGACCTCAGGGCTCTTTGCATCACCCAAACTCGTGGACTCTGTGGTTTGTTTCCGGGAGGGTGGTTGCCGAACACTAGCAGGGGAAAAAACTTGCAGCTTCATATTCCTCCAATCGGCACCAGGTGAACTCTCCTGTATAGGCATTGTCAGTGGATAATCAACATAGTAAAAAAAAGGGCATCTTGCCTCACTAATAACCATAAAAAGTATTAAAAACACAAAGCATAATAAAAAAGCAGGAATAAGTACATCACATAGGAAAAAGAAAATGACTGGTAAACGTCTTAGTTGAATATATTGTCAGAGTACACATGCTTCAGATATAAAAATCTCAAAGAAGACATTACCGTCCTCCTACCCAAAATTCTATCTCAAATAGCTGGATCAACCACACGATTTATATCGTGTTTGAACTTTGTTAGTCAAAATAATGTCACTGACTCCATTAAAATTAAATAAACCACCTGCACCGCCACTGGCTTTATAATTTACCATGTCCATGCCATTTCACACCATTTATATATCAACCTCGTTAATCCACTTCCAGTCCTCAGTCTTCATAAGATGCACTGCTACATGATTTTTGAGAAACATTTTTTAAATTGCCATTCAAAGCTTGGTTAAAAAGAGCTTTTTCTTTTTCAAGACAGGATAAAAAGAGGTTGGTGTAAGAAAGTCACTGAACATAAACATATTGCCATCTCTATTACACGTAATTCATATTCACCTATACTCAGATACATTAACAATTGGAGACGTCCAACTATTTTTTGATAATGCCTAAAGAGATAAGTAGCCAATAAAATATACTTCAGATTTTTTCCGTGGAACGAGAATTTACAACAGAACACTGACCCAGGAAAAGCAGGTACTATGCCAATAAAAATGACAAATCTCCTTTCATTCACGGAAATCAGGTGCTGATAGATAGTTAATAAGCAGAAAAATACCTCATTCCTTTGTTTCCTCTCATGATTGCAGAATGCAAGTTTCAAGTCAAAATCTTGTTGCAGAATCTTCCTGTATCCAACAAAACATGTGAAAACTTTACACCAAACAAACCAACCACATTTATTTTAGTGCTTCTGATGCAAACATATAAACATATTCTTTTTTACTTGTATCTAATTTCAAAAATGGAACATAATAAAAAAATTCAAGAGCACCTAATTTCACAAATTTAACTAATGGTTACACATAATAATAAAAACATTAAGAGCCGAAAGAAAGATAACAAAATCGGGTTATCTTACTGCTGCGGATGAAGACTTTGATATCGATCACATGCATCAGAAAAAGACCCATAATGATGCTGGCGTTGTTGGTTAAGTTGATGATGAAGCTCCGCAACCTTCTGTTTCAACCTTGCCACATCTGCTTCCGCAAGGGCAATTTCTTCAAGCTCTGCCTTTGTCTGTGAGAGAGAGAGAGAGACAATAAAGTAAAAGACAGAAACTTGCTGCAAACATGATCCACAAAATGAGAACATGCTGATGTAGCCCGTTGGCTACAAAAGACTCAACGTAGGTGAAAGGAGAGGAAAGACATGAAAAAGAGATTAAAGAACTAAACTAAATAAAACAAGCTTGTAGATCTTATAATAGGAAAAGAGAAGAGAGAAAGGAAGATGGAAAGCAATTTCGTGTTGTATTGCTGCTACGATCATGTCATGAAGCCAATCCACATATTTGGATAGGTGTATGATGAATATGATGACATTGAATCTTCTTATCATCGTCCCCTCTTCAGAAGGTTGCGTTAGGATGGGCATCCGGCGTGAAAACTTGCCACTATGTGTCTTTGTATGGATTTTGTACCATTTTGATTCCGATAAGAATCAAACGTGGTATATAATCCATGCCTCCGACCCAAGATAGCTGGGATAAGGCGTATGAGGATGATGATTGCTGTCACGATCAGCATAACTCTTATATGCTAAAATGTCCTTGTTACATATGCAACTTCTTATCTATCACATCTATTCTAGCAAATCTAGAAAATAAGCCTAAAAAGAAATAAATAAACAACCTAATCCGCCAGATCTGCCAGCTATGATATTCTGACAGATCTGGCCTACTAATTAAGGAAAAACACTATGCTGGATAATATCTAATACTCCCCCCTCAAGCTGGAGCATATATATCATATATTTCTAGCTTGCTCAAAAGAGGATGATAAGTAGAGCGAGGTAAAATTTTGGTAAAAATATCTGCATGTTGCTCCTTCGATTAAGTGAATTCAGTAGTGATTTCCTAGGAAAACTCTCGAAGAAAATGACAATCAACTTCAATGTGTTTGGTGCATTCGTGATAGACAGGATTGTTGGAGATATGAATGGGAGCTTGATTATCTCAGAATAGCTGCATAGGAGTAGAGACAAGAAAACCTAACTCCCGATATGGCATTTTTAACCAGATTAATTCACAAACGACCAGAGACATAGCCCTGTACTCTGCCTCGAAGTAGATGAGGCAGCTCACCATCTGAACTAGCCGTGCGGCTTGCACTGCTAACCAAAAGGACAGACTGCCAACATAACATGCAGATCGAAAGCGATGGGTGGACTCAACAGTTTGTTTCTTACTTTGCCATTGTCGATCAGCAGCCCCAGCCAATCTGCATCACAGTAGCCAATAATATGTAAGCAGGATTGAACACAATATTTCTTATACAGAAGCCCTTGGCCAGGATGCTAGTAAAATGCGGATAACAGAATCCCAGTGTTTAGTACATGGAGCATGCATGAACTGGCTGACAACGCCAACGGCAAAAGAAAGATCCGGTCTGGTAACAGTCAAGTAGATTAGCTTACCAACCAGACTATGATACCTAGTAGGATCATCCAAGGGAGTTCCATCATCAAGCAATAATTTAAGATTGACATCCATAGGTGTCAGCTGGACGAGCGCCAGAGATACCAGTCTCTGGCAAGGAGATCCAAAAAATATTTCCTTTGGGATAAATTAATGCCATGGCGAGAACAAGAAACATCAATGCCAAGAAAGTATTTGAGAGGGCCAAGCTCTTTGGTATGAAAGTGCAAGGCCAAATATGCTTTCAATAATAACGGCAAGATCACTCCACGCAATGACAATATCATCAACATATACCACCAATAAAATAACACCCCCTGATGATCGATGAACAAAGACCGAATGATCGGACTGAGTACGGTAGAACCCATATCGAATAAGAACTTTGCTGAATTTGTCAAACCAAGCACGTGGAGATTGCTTGTAGAGAGATTTAAGAAGTTGGCAAACTTTTATGAGACTCCCTGAACAACATACCCTGAAGGTTGCATCATATACACCTCCTGTAGATCACCGTGCAGGAATGCATTTTTCACATCAAGCTGGAATAAGGCCCAATCATGATTAACAGCCAACGAGATGATAATACGAATAGAATTCAATTTGGCGACATCCCAAAACAGTCGACGCTATAAGTTTGAGTAAACTCTCTGACAACTATAGACGAGCTTTAAGACGCTCAATACTACCACCTGGATTATACTTTACGTGCAAGCATCATTTAAAGCGTAACACATGGACATAATGAGATGAGAGGAGGATAAAGCACATGATCTTGGGGACAATATACCCAAAATATAAATGGGAGAAAACTGCTCTTTCTGAAGGTGTATGGAGAGACAAAGAAAAAGGTTCTGTATGAAACTTAAGCAGTAGTATAAATAGCTAGAACATGAAATTAGGAGATAGTTTCTTTGCATATCATGAACTCTCCGAATATGGTATCATTCAATTAATAGCAGATTACTGTACTCTTTCCATATCATAAATTCTCCATATCATTCCACTAATGAATCTACATATTAGTGTATCCTTTGTAGCACATTTTCAATCAAGTTTACATATTAGTACGTACATTTAAGGCTCCAAATTTCAATTGACTATAAGTCGTTATGCTATTTTCCATGAGTAGGCTCTATGCCATATAGACATTCTCTATGCATATGGACATTTTAATTTCGTTGGAGTTTAGGGTTTAGGGACTTGAAACCAAGACCTGCGCGCCGTTACCATGTTGAATTTTTAGAATAGGAAAAGAGAGAAAGGGAGATGGAAAGTAATTTCGTGTCGTATTGCTGACACGATCAGCATAACTCTTATATGCTAAGATGTCCTTGTTACATACGTAACTACTTATCTATCAAATCTAATCTAGGAACACTAGAAAGATAAGCCTAAAAAGGAATAACTAAACAACTTAATCCACCAGATCTTCCAGCTAGGATATTGGACAGATTTGGCCTAGTCTTCTAATTAAGGAAGAACACTATTACAGGATAATATCTAATAAAGCTAAACTTTGATTTCCATTGCTTAACTCAAAGAGTATGGTTAATTACATATTTATGGGCATAAGCCCTTGTAATCCTAGGAATCCAACTAATGAACGAAAGTGAGTAAGATGATTATTAGGTTTAATAAACATAGCTTATTAAGAATTCAAATTCAAGTAGGAAACAAATAAGACATCCTAACATAATTAAATTGGTGGACCCGAACCCTAGGGCGGGTCATAAAATTTCACCTTCTCTTCCACTCCACGTCATCCTCGAGGTGGTCTTCGTTCTTGCATCAGAGATGAGAATACACGGAAATCAATTTCAAGTAAACACTTCATTTAGGCCCACCATTGCTCCACTATGTGTTTCTAATTAGATGGCCAAACCTGGGCACATGGCTGCAAGATGCATCCCATAACAAAGCCTACAAGAAAACCCGCAAAAGCCCAACATCTTCGTTTGGAGCTGTATAAAGTCCATTCGAAAGGAGCGCATGCATGTTGAATGCACAGGGACCCAATACTCCGCCTGGATTGGAAGGGCAGGATACAAACGGGTCTAAGAACACCTGTTAGTAAGTCTGGATGTTCATGTACCCGTGTCGGACCCTTATAAAAGGGTCCAAATCGTTGTCTTCATTTTGCTTCTCCAGGGAGCACTAATTTGCACAACGCCGCCATGAATAGCGTCAAAGCTTTTGGAATGGCTGTTGGAGGAACCATTGCCGCCCTGCCAAGGAGGTCATGCAACAACAGAGCGAAGCCGCCGGGATCGTGCAAAAAGCCGTAGGAAAGAGACAATGGGCTTGAGAGAAGCATGCAGCTTTTCATGCCCGTGCACAGGATAGTTGTCGCATCGGTAGCGGCCCTCACAGGTTCTGGCAGAGGCAAAGCAGGAAGTTCTAAAGGCGGTGACTTTGGTCGAGGCGAAGGCTGGATAGAGGCGTAGGCAGTGAGGCTTGCCGCAGCCACACTGCTGCCCTTGGAAAGTCCGCCTTCCAGCGGAGGAAGTAGTTGTGGTGACAGAATCTCCTGCAAGCAGAGATCATTAATGGAGACTTCGACAGAAGAGCGTGAGGAGAACTCGAAAGTTAAAGACTTTGCCAATGTTAGAGGCAGAAGTACGTGACTGGTGGCCTCCAGTGAACAGTCCTTTGAGCTCCTTGCAAAATCGACGCTAGGGACATTGACGTCAGTGATGCTATAAGTGGCTCGTAGAGTATCATGCAATGTCGTCGGCTGGAACTGCGGTGAGGCATCTGGTGTCTTCCGCAGACAGAGCTTTGCAATGCGGAGGCCAGGCAGCAAATTCAAAGCCCTTGTCCATGGGATTTATGACTAATACTTCAATTGGGCCTTCATAACAAGCATTAATGCGGTGAATCTTTGTAGAGGTGGGGACGATGTGAGCATAGGAGCCAGATGTAATCACAACATCCCAATCAGTGAGAACGGTAATTTTCCCATGAGCAGGAATTGTGGTGTAGGATGTACCGTAGAGGTCAAGAACATCCATGAAGCCATAAACCGTCCGAAGGAATGATGCTCCGATACCAATGATGTAGCCCGTTGGCAACCAAAGACTCAAAGTAGGTCAAAGGAGAGGAAAGACATGGAAAAGAGATTAAAGAACTAAACTAAATAAAACAAGATAAACTTTGATTTCCATTATAACTCAAAGAGTACGGTAAACTACCTATTTATAGGCGTAAGCCCTTGTAATCTTAGGAATCCAACTCATGAAGGAAAGTAATTTAAATGATTATTAGGTTTAATAAACCTAACTTAATAAGAATTCTGACTAAAGTAGGAAACTAATAAGAAATCCTAACATAATTAAATTGGTGGACCCGACCCCTAGGGCGGGTCATAACACATGCATACCTTTGAATCCATACTCCGTGCACTAGAGAATTGGCCTGCAGACATGCTCAGACCAACCTCCAGTGCAGCTCTAAGGTCTCTTTCAGCTTGCAATTGCTCTTGCAGCCTTGAAACCTATAACAGAAGCACAAACTGTGTAACTTGTCTGGAACATGAAGCATCCTGATTCATGGAAATAATTTATAGATCCAGAGCAAAGTAGAGACTGCTAGATCAGCATGACACAAAGTAGAGAAGTTGTACACAAGCTAAGATTTAAAGGCATACATCTTGTTCAAGTACCAAACGACGCTCATGCAAAGCTTGTTTTCTCCTCTCCAAACTAGCTTGCAAAATTGCATTGCCCTTTGCCTAGCAGAAAAGGTGGGACTCAAGTAAGTAACTCTTTTCTATTCTCTGGAAGAAAAGCAGGTAGAGAGGACAAGTTGTCTGACCTCCTTAGCAATCCTATTGCGCAAGTCATTTTTCGTAATCTCAAGCCTTTGAATAGCAAGCCTGCACATAAGCCATAAATTACTTGACAGATATTAATGAGCATGTATAATCTGTATTAGTTAGTCTAGAAATTAAAAAACCAAACATGTCATCCTTGCTGAAAAAAGGAAAATCAAACAATAATAAAATTTCACAAGTACAGCAAAGCATCCAACTCGAAAAAGGCCTATTAAAATGCGAACAGGCTTTATTGAAAGGAGGGAGTAGTCCACTTTAAGGTGTCTCAGGTTTAGGACAATGAACCTACAGTCCTACAATATAACAAAAACAGAAGTTGAAAAAAAAAAGCATTTTCTGCATAAAAAATAAAGCATGGTTTGAAGTTTGAGCCACAGATAATGTCAGAAGATCATTTTGAAGTTACTAAAGAACGAAAATTTGAGATCAGCGTACTTACTCTTCTTCACCAGAAGAGTCAACAGATTCCATGGAGAGATTTTTTCGAACCTGCCAAGATGAAAAAGCCACATGATCAGCTCAACAAAACCTTAAAAATTACAGTTAAAAGCATAACAGGCCTCCTTTTGCTGAAGCAATGTTGAACTCTGAAACATGTCCATACAAACAATAAAAGAGAGTAATTTTATTTTAATAAATGGAGGCACTGAGAAACCCAACCCATTCGAAAACGTGTTACATCCCAATGTAACAACAGTATTAGAGAAGGAATTCATCATTGTAATTTATACAGTAACCACTCATGCTATTTTTCAAATAATTTAATCACTCACGCTGTTGCGTCCCCAAAATGCAGGGTGTTTGACAGTGGGGCTGGAGGCACTTGGCTTAATCATAGATTTCTCAACACTTAAACCGGTCCCAGGCAGAGAAGAAGAAAGAGCAGGACCCATGGAAGAAAGGATGTCACCCATTGTCTGGTGAGATTCAACGGCTATAATAGGACTTGGAATATCCTCACTGGAAGGCATCTCATTGCTTTTTTTCAATATTTTTTGCTCTCTAAATGGAACACTGGAATCATTGGAAGACTTAATCTTTTTCCCTGAAACTGGGTTCTCTATAGGGGATTCAATATCAGAATCCTCAGCTCCAAAGACCTGTTGAGGGAAAATAGGAAAGATAAATAATAAAAGAGAAATGAGGAAGACACAAGATGTCAGTTTAGTGGTAACAAAAGATGAGAAAAAAAAGCATTTTAGTAGGTTGAATATTGACCAAACAAACGAAAACTAAAACGCAAAAAGAAAATAGATCTCTGAACTAGTTCGTTGTTGTCATGATAAAAGAATAACATCCACAGCAGAAAAAAACAAAAACAGTTTGACAAAAATACAGCTCCATCTTCTCTAAAAGCACTACCAGGCCCTACCACCCACGACAATTGGTGGTCCAGCAAGAAATCTTCTATGATTATTATATTCATAAAGCAATAGGAAAAGCATAAACATGTTTAACAGATCAGTGAATCTTCACCAATTACTAAGGCCATAATTTTTACCTGCACAACAAACATTCAGCTTTATTTCTCACAAAATTCTCCAATTTGCATTTCAGGACATGAAGTACACAGAGCAATCATGCTTGAGTAAATATGTAGATTGTTCACCTAAGTAATTCTCCCTCTGTCCCATATCAATAGTCCTTGAAATGAACTAAAATCAGTTCATTTGCCAAAGCCAAATAGGACGATTGATGTGGGATCAAAGGAGTAGTTATGTTAGTTCTACTACAATGCAAGAGTTAAAAAACAGTATGCAGCCAACCATCATGAAGTACAAAAGCAAACACTCTATTTCCATAATAATGTGAGTGGTAGGCATAATGAAACATAATCATAATCATAATCAATTAGCGCCTTTTCCCAACTATTTGGGGTCGGCGACACGGATCTTACTCAGCCTGTTTTGGGCTACCTCTTTTGTAAGAGATAGTAAAGTCAAATCCTTTCTTATTAACTCCATCCAAGTTCTCTTAGGTCTCCCTCTCCCTCTTTTAGCATCGTTTACCTGTATCCCTTCTAATCTTCTCACAGGGGCATCTAAAGGTCTTCTTTGTATATTCACATACCAACGCAACCTACATTCCCTCAGTTTCTCCCCTAAAGGCGCTACTCCTAGGCTCTCACGAATATATTCATTTATAATCCTCTCTCTCCTGGTTATCCCACTCATCCACCTTAACATTCTCATTTCGGCTACATTCAACTTATCTATATGACTCATCTTTGGTGCCCAACACTCCGCTCCATAGAGTATTGCAGGCCTAATGGCCGTCCTATAGAACTTGCCTTTTAAGTCTTTTTGGAACCCACTTATCACACAACACTCCCGAGGCTGCCCTCCACTTTACCCACCCCGCATTTATCCTATGCACCACATCACTATCAATATCCCCTTCTTTATGAATAATGGATCCTAAGTAACGGAATTGATCACACCTTGGCACTTCTTGCTCATCTATTTCAACTAGGGCTCTATCTATAGTTCTACCTTCCTTAAAATTAAATTCCATACACTCTGTCTTAGTCCTACTTATTTTAAAACCTTTTGATTCTAGAACAACCCTCCACAATTCTAATTTCGCATTTAAACCTACTTTACTCTCATCAATTAAAACTACATCATCTGCAAAAAGCATACACCAAGGTACATTATCTTGCAAATGACTAGTAAGTTCATCCATAACTAAAGCGAAAAGATACGGACTTAAGGCTGACCCTTGATGAAGACCTACCGTAACCGGAAACTCCTTAGTTTCCCCCCCCCCCCCAATAGTCAGCACACTAGTCACAACCCCTTCATACATATCCTTTATGATATCTATGTAACCTCTTATGACACCCTTCTTCTTCAAAACACTCCAAATAAGCTCTCTCGGCATTCTATCGTAGGCTTTTTCCAAATCTATGAAGGCTATATAAAGGTTTTGTTTTCTATCCCTGTACCTCTCAACTAACTGCCGTAGTAAAAATATAGCTTCCGTTGTTGACCTCCGGCATGAAACCAAATTGATTCTCTGATACTTTAGTAACTTTTCGCAAACGCCCTTCTAATACTCTCTCCCATAATTTCATAGTATGCCCCATAACTTTTATACCTCTATAGTTTGTACAACTTTGGATATCCCCTTTATTTTTATACAAGGGTATGAGGGTACTCCTCCTCCACTCCTCTAGAGTCCTCTTAGATTTCCAAATCTTGTTGAACAAAATAGTCAACCAAGTTAACACACACCTCCTAGTGCCTTCCACACTTCAATAGGAATTCCATCGGGCCCTAAAGCCTTGCCTTTCTTCATCTTCCTTAACGCAGTAGCTACTTCCTCTATGGAGAATCTCCTAAAATAAGTCACCTCTTTAACAAGACTAGACTCAAACTCTATCCCACTACTATAATTCTCATTCAATAAACGCTCAAAATACTCACGCCATCTCTCCCTAATTTCCTCATCTTTCACTAAGACCCTTTGACCTTCACTTTTAATACACCTAACTTGCTCTAAGTCCCTACTCCTCCTATCCCTTAACTTTAAGGAAAATGAAACACAAAGGAAAAAATAATCCTGACAACTTTAAAAGCAATTTCCTTCACTAATGAGAAAGTTAGCCAAATAAAGCTCATATATACATTTCTCGACCCTCATATGTGGCACTGCTTCATAAAGGAGGTGTTTGCAGATCATAGGCGAACTAACTTATGAAAATATCAATCAGGTAGAAGAGCAGAGGCAAGTGGGCTAAACAGAAAAGGCAAAGATTATTCACACCTTGACCTTGACTGGGTGTTTGCAGAACAAAGATCACAAGTTCATGAAAATGTCCACAGGAAAATAGTGGTCACTACTGACCACTGAACAAAACCAATGTCTCAAATGCAGTAAAAAGGGAAAGAACGTAATCTACAACACTAATTACTCTCAATGACATTAAACTAACCTTATAGTCATAAAGATCACTTCCAGCATAGCCACTGCTTTCACTCAATTTACCACTGAGTACACGATCAGCATCTTCCATCTCTGCTTCATGGTCATTTTCAGCATCATGATATCCATTATCCTTTACATGCAAATTCTCATCATCAGATGATTCTTCGCTACCACTGTTTCCCATCTGAGAATCACGAGAAACAGAGCATTGATTGAAGTTCTCTTCCTGAGAAAGAAGATCGACATATCAGGAAAAGATCCAACTTCCAGTTAAAATTCAGCAATAGAATAAAAAACAAAAAAAAAACTACATATTTCACCTTAAGACTTGGAACAACCCAAGAAAGAAAAAACAAATTAACATTGTAATGGTTTTACTTCACAACTAAACTCAATTTCACAGATTTATTCAAAACTAACATCAGAAGACCTATCCCTCAAAAAATAAGTGAATAACTTATTTTGTTTTAAAGAAACAGCAATATGAACATTAAGAATGCTGAAGATTAGGAGATAACCAAATGGAAAACCTAGTTCTGAAAATGAAGAGCCTAATGGGTATGAATGTAAACTAGATAGTGTGGAAACATTTTAATTAAGAGCTATGGTTACAACAATACTACATCCATCTTAGAGAAGAACCATACGTCAAATATATTCTCATATTCCTCCACCAATGCAGTTACAATGGCCTGAGCATTGTTAGCAGCATTTGCAGCAGCTAGAAACTGAGCAGAACTATCCTCATTCATATCAAAATCATCTCCAAGCTCACATTCTCCAGCCAAGAGGGGGCGCAACAATAAGGGTGCCATACAAGCAGCGACAGCGGAAGAGGTCATCCTATTTTCAGAACTGTGAGCAGCAATAGTGTGCATCATTTTCAGAATTCTGTGATGGAAGAACGAAAAGGATTTAAAACCAAAGTTAGAAACATGTTCAGTTCAAAATTCGCAAAGTCATGAACATGAGACAATCATCATATTCATATAAAAACAAATGAAGAAATTATATACTCCCTCTGAAAAATCAATTGGATCTATTAAAATAGACCGGAGCATATATATATATATATATATATATTATAAAATTGTAAAATGGAAAAGACTGGATAGGAACCGATCAATAAAAAGACTGGATTAAGAACTTTTATCTAAATGGATTTCTCCTTAAAGAAGTAGTTCAGATAGAATAATAGTTACAAATGGGATAGCAGCAGTCAAATGAACGAACTTACCTCTGTAATAATCGGCGATTAGGCTCTGGAAATGTGTCAGATATTGCAGAACACATGGCATTCACACGAGCATCTTTCTGATCAATCCCTACCCATATACAATACTAAAAATATGAGATATTATCGCATATCTAATTCAGCAAAAACCTAAAAAAGGTAAATGAAAAGAAATTTTAGTTATGACTCCAGACACATACAAAAGGATAAATATAAGCTAAAACTTACGATACGCCTCAAGCAAGGCAGTGCAGCAGGATGCTGGAACTGGTGAAGACGGTAACTCACGAAGAACATGCTGCAAAACCAAAAACAATTGCAGTAACACATCAATACCAGAAAGAAAGCAGGATAAGAATAACACAAAAATTATCCTTGGTGCTATAAACAAAAGTTTCATACCTTAACACAATCACCAACAACATGGGCATCTTCATCATCGCCAAACTCTGTTTTACCTGTGCACAAAATAAAATATGGATTTAAGATAGGATCAACAGCAAATCGAAGTATTTTATGCCAATTACTAGTAGCAATATTTCCACAAGGATGTACAAATAACAGCAAGTGAAAGCGAGGAATCTAATAGGTTCTGCAGAAGAACCTTGCTCATATTCTTCCACTCTACGTTCAACCTCTTCAACATCCGCAGACTGCCGCAAAATACCTTCTACCTTTATTCCTGTTAGAAGACAACAGAATCATATACTTCAATAGATTCCTAAAGACATTGATATCCAGATGAACCAGATCATGGAAAAGGCAAATTTCAAAACATCAACATTTTAACGGTCACCCATGAAAGTTGGAAAGTGGACGGTATGGTTAGTTCAACCCAATCAGGCTGCCAGTTCAAACCCCACAAGAGTCGAGAAAGACATGATTTTACTTGAACTGAAGCGATTTGTCATTGAACGGAATTACAGGTCTATAACCACCTTGTTTAACAAAATCTTGGCCACATTTCTAGTGAAAGCAAATGGTAATATTTAGATACAACCAGCTACTGCCATTTTTTCAAAGACCAATTTCAGTAACAACAAGATAATATACGATACTGGTCAGGAAGGAAATACACCTGGACCAGCCAATCCGGTCCACTATTCAAAACAATGGCAATAAAGCAAGCACAAAATGCAAGTAAAGAACAAAACAGCATGAAAATACCGACACAATGATTTTTGTGTATGTGACGCATAAATACACAGGCAAATGGTACTCTCTAAAATCACCACTGGATAACATCTGTAAGCTTTCCTTATACTTGCAAAGGTGTATATATAGACAATCTACAACCTCTCTTATCAATTTTTACTACCTCACTCATTATATTTTTAGAGTATGTCTTCATTTAGTGTTTCCCTGCTACTAGCAAACTAGACAGTAGATTCTAATACTGAATTTTACACATGCCATTCTGCCCACACACTTATATATATAGAATAAAAGAGAAATGCCCAATAAAACGATAAAACTACTCCTATCATTCATCTCCATATTGCACATAATAAAGAGATGATGCACTAGAATCAAAATTCAGGTACCAACTTACCAAACTCCTCAAGAAACCGAAGAGCTTTTTCTAAAAAAGATGGACAACCATCTATATCTTCTAAAGCAAGCAAAATCGGCCTGCCAACAACCATTGACTTTACAGGGCGCTTGTCTCTCCCTGTAGCAAAAAACAGTTGCAAAGCATTTCAGTGAAAATAATGAAAGGAATAAAAGTAAATATGTCTGACCTCAAAGTTATGAAATCATCTACGCAATGGCAGGCAAAGGCAAGGCTCTGCGGCAAACAAGAGCGAAGTAGCCTTACAAAGACATGACACAACCATTGAACTCCAAATTATTTGCCAGTTAACCTATTTGAACAGTAAGCTACTTAATTTTTTTTTTTAAAACAGATGTTTGGTAGTGCAGAAAATTCAGAATAAGATTAACAACAAGTGTATTATAGAACCAGAGAAAGAACAAACATTGAAAAGATCCTTCAATAGCATCAGCCGTGTCATTCCGAAATATTCCATTGTTTCCCATAACAAGGACAGCACTAGGTGCCTGTGCCAGCGCATGTTCCAGGGCTGTTTTCCACTCATAGAGATCTTCCGAGGACTCTGCCTAATTATTCAAAAAAAAATGATATGGTACAAAAATATACAAAATTATCACAGTTAAAGGGCAATATAGTTTGCTTTCTGCACTTAAAAGAGAATTGATATCTAGATAGTCAATGAAGCACCTTAAGAGTGAATGCTCGCCCCTCACGACCATCCGGAAACAAAACAGTCAGGAGTTTTTTGTCCTCCCTAACCACCACACTGAAAGAGAAATTTTCAATATGTTATCAAGATTATGAGATGATATTTTAACAAAGACAAACAACTACTCAAGGACCTACCTCCCAGAATTATTTAAATCAATTCCGCCTAAAGTGAGATTAACTTCACCACCTTTCTGCAGAAGTGCACTCTGAAAATAATTCATAAAGCAATTAGCACCAAGAGAATACATGTAAATTCATGTCCAAAAGAACAGGAAACGTAGATTAAATACTATGAAGAACAACTTTCTTGATTATAATTTTCCAATTCTTGGGGGCCCAAATTCTCATCATGTGGTTGTATATGCTTCTACGGATCAAAACTCAATTGTCGTGGCCCATATCTATGTATAGAGCTTTAATGAATGAATTTTCTGAGTTGACCTTATTTGCACACTTGTTAACAAGAAAGTGTGACACAAGTAATTTCACTGCTAAACCTTGAAAAGAGTCAATTCAAGATGTCACCACGTTTACTGACACATGTAGGCTGAGGTGTAAGTGCCCACACAAATGCTAAGGCATTTTCACGTGTCAATCGCCCAGGATCACCTAAGCGCCTTGAGAACTATGAATATGCTAAGACAGCTTGCACATGCAAATAATTCAAATTCAAAGCAATTGTGTTCCAGCAGTGATAACTGATGCAGAAAAAAACAATTATCTTCCACGCCACATGGTTATAAACAATGAACACTTAGTATTGGATACCCAATTAAGGATAGCGACTCACAGGATCATTCTTGAAGAAAACCAGAGAAGTGCGTGTGAGAATAAACCAACGTTTCTTCCAAGACTTCCAACCTATTCCTGCATCATTTTCAATAAATAAATAATCACATAAGACACGGCATAGCTCCATGCAATCATGAGATAGCAGAATTCTTTGAGACAGAAGAGCGAAAATGATAGTGAAGGGAACTATTAACTCTTGTAGTGCTCTCCACCAATTCATCGAATATCTGCAAGGAGTAATATAGAAAAAAGCACACTGCTGGCTACCAGTTGCTAATGGGTTAGTTTTACGTCGTAGAGGCATTAGGTAACTACTGAGCACAACCACTGAACCCTTCTGAAATACCATTTTCAGTTCTTGGCATATGCCCGATACGATTTAGGCACATCTCACTGTGACATTATCTCACTAAGGAAAAATACAGTGGATTTAGTAATTCGAATAAAAATCACCAAGCAAACTAAATATATGCAACCTAAACAGTGGGCCATTGCCAGCAGGAAAAAAAAAACACACCGCCTGCAGAGTCATGTCCACAATGTAACGAGAATAAAACATATCCTATGTACTCCATTTTCTCACACTAGTGGCAGTCTCGTCCAGACTTGACTATAGCTACAACCGCATCATGCCTGAACGACAGAGATTATGCGTGAGAGAGAGAGAAGCTTCAGCAAAAAGCCCTTAACACTTATAAGGCACCCAGTTCACTCAATAACATATTACATGATGCAGTCAGGTTTCCTTCGTCACTCGGCAGATAGAGTTAAACTGCTGCTTGATCTTCAACTCTTTAAAAACCGGGTCATAGGTAGTGAGAGAACTGTGATCATTCCAAAAAAGGGCTAACAGAAAGCATGAAGTTTTAGCCTTTAAGCATGTATTTCAATCAACCTAAACCATAAGGCATATGAACGTGGGAAACGTGTGTGTGTGTGTGTGTGTTTGTCTGCATGTGTATGTTTGTTTTGATTCTTAGTTTGAGAAAAATCACCGTTAAAATCAATGCTATAGTTTAAACAACAAAAAAATTACTTAGCTACGTCATTTAGAATCTCAACATAACAACATGTACTATTTCAACCCTAGTTGCATTAGCATAATCTTCTTGTATCCTGAGAAAATTCATCATTTATGCCAGTTTTCTCCAATCTCTGCAAAATTTAAAGAGCTATCAACAGGAAAAATGCTCAATGGAAGTGTTGGACACGGTATGTACTAAATCTACCCAGTCTGTCAAACATTCGTCAACATACCAAGTTAAGTATCTGACATACGAAGGGGCACATAGCTTCACTGACAAAGCTAACCCACAATCTGGACGCCGGATACAAGGATTAACAATCATCTAATTCGAAGACACTCCGTCCCATAATTCATACAAAATATTGAAGTTACTTGACCCTAAAAAGAACTGTAAGCAATAAACAAGCTTTCTATCATTTCATCTTATTAGAAACAGACTTAATAGCAGATCAATCACAACGTACTTGTAAAATGTTCAGTAAAATCCCTTTATTGGTCAATTCTTACTCACTTAGCAAGCACTCACTGTGAAGAAAAAAAAATGTAAGATAAATAAAAAAATGTAGGACAACTAACCTTTGGAAGAAATTAACAGTGGACCACTCTTGAAAACCTGTGACACAAACCGAAAAAAAATAATATGCAGAATCAGGTATACTATGGCACATGGTGTTGCGTCCACCTAAGTCAGATCACTCAAGCATCTATATTCGAAGATAGTCTTAAAGACACAAAGAAGAAACTCAGAAGAATTATAACGACCATCTCCCGGGGAAAATTACCAACGGAACTATAAAGGAAAACAAATTAGATTAAAGCACGAAGTATCCCATAGCAAGTGGCTTCCCATCTGCGTAGGAGTATAATTTCTCCATAATTTGGAAATTAATACAAGTAAAATTCATGCAACGGGCTAATAATAAAGCTGCAAGCTGGGATAACCAGATGGAAATCAACAATCAACAGCACTTGCAAAGGCGAAGGTCACCTCCGTGAGAGATACAACACAAATAACAAAAACAGAAGGAAGAAAGGAAAGACTCTACCGTGTTTGCAAGTCCAGCTCGCGGGCGCTCGAACTCGAAGGGCGTCGGCGAAGCAGACATTTCCGCGAAATGCCGCCGAAATTAGGGCATCAAAAAGGCCTCCGGAATCGAGCATTTCAAGCAACGGGAAGTCCGAACTCCCATAACAAACAGAGAGCGCCACAGATTCTCAGTCTCTTGCAGTCAAATCCCTCTTATCAAGGACTTCAGGCTCAAAGAAGGAGAATTGACCCCTTGGAGACAAAAGACAGATCTGCCCGAGGAAGAGATGAAGGATCGCTGGCCTCGCGAATTAGGATTCGGAGCAGGCCACTGTCAAATTGGTTCTTCCCCTTTGCCAGAAGTGCTTCGCTTCCTCTGGAAGGCTTAGGGAGGTGAGGAGGAGTCAGGAGCGGATTGGGTGGACGAAGTGGCAAAATGGTAATTGTCAGGAGAGTTCACTGTTGGTCTACGACGCCCCCCCAATGGCCTTGGCCCATGGCCCACCTTCAAGAAAAAATATTTCAAGCTGGTGGACTCTCGCAAAGTCACAGGTCAGTCTTGGGCTTTGTGGTCAGTCGTGGGCTTTGTGGCTGCTGTCAAAGGCTGAGGACTCGTGTCGTGGTCGTCATATGAAGCCCGCTGCGCATTGCCCGGCGCTTCTTCTGTTATGGGCCCCCAATCTCCATCCCCCTTCTGACCAACTCCGGTCCTTGACGCCACTTGTCGTCCTGCACGTGACTCCTCCTAATCCTAATCTTGATCTTAATCAGACAGTTTGAGTAGTTAGGATTAGGATTAGAGTATTTAATGTCTGGGTTGGGCCTATGAGACTTTTGGGCGTCTTCTGAGACACCGTCTAGTCGGTCCAGATAAGCTGCCGCCTTATAATACGGCCCAGTAGGCCAGTAGTGCAGATACTTTTTATAAAGAATATAACTCACAAACACCCCAGTAGGCCAGTAGAAAATTTTTTCCTTTCCTACGATATTCAAATGGCCTCCCAAACAGCCCCATAGTACTGAGTACATAGACTTGTGCACACGTGCATTTCTAATACGGTCCTACAATCTATATACGTATCACTGTATACATAACATGCATAACCTACGGTTGTCGTAGATAAATTGAGATGGCGTGCATCAAGCATGCAGGCACTTTCTACATGTGAATCCCAAAACTTACATATACGTATGACAGTATATGTAGATAGAATGATGGTTGATATCCACAGCATGTGGATAGTTTTTTCTTTCGTTTTGATAAGGAAACATGTGAACAGTTTTTTCTTTCGTTTTGATAAAGAAACATGTGAATAGTTTTAGTGCTTCGATTTGTCATATTAGCTTATCCATTAGCAGAGAGGCTCAGCTGTATGTGTTTGTTGATATTGATAAAGTTGCGATTCACAAGTCACATGTCGGTTTGTCATTCCTTGGTGCCAGACACTCTCCAAACCGAAGGATTCCAAATTATTGTTTGAACTGGTATAAACAGGGGTAAAATTAAAATGAGTGGTTCTTAGGTTATGGTTTGTCTGGCCTGTCTATATCATTCTTTTTTGGGATAATTCTGTCTATATCGTTCTTTTACGCTCCCTTTTATGTATTGAGAATAGAATGACAAAAATTAATTTTTATCTACAGCACAAGATCTTTACAAGGAATGGACACAATTAGGACAAATGTCTAGGTTTTACAAATGACGAGTAATGGGTGTAATCACAACTTGATGCACCTGGAACAAGCATAAGATCCACCTCCAAATAGAAACAACAATAAGATCTAATTTATATGGGTCCTTACCATATTATCTTCACATAGTTTAAAAACAACCGAGTGTTAACTTCATATAAAGGTCTAGTTGTACTGAAATCGTCATATATAGTCTCTTCCAATCTCTTCTCAATTTATATTCCAAGAAGTCAGAACAGTCGGCTCAATTCCCTGACATGAAACATCTAAACACCAATTTTGTTAAAACCTATATATTCTTTAAATTTATTAGTATTAGATTCTCGTTAAAACCATGGATCACAACTAAAAAAAACGCGAACTCCCTTAATCTATCCAGGTCGGGTGCAACTGTGCAAGTACATGACCGACTACGCCCATGATTAATCATACAAAGTCATTTAATAGAAAGTACGTTGCTGAAAGCCACGTACCAATAGAGGCAAAGAGGAGAGCCGGTGCTTCAGCAGTTGTGTTTTAATAAAGATTTTTTTTTTTTGGATACGCAGTTTCAATGGAGATTGGGAGATCAGCAAACAGTTCCAGACGCACATCCAAGCACATAGGAAACGAGGCCTCATTTTCATCAGCAACTGATCGATGGCAAAACGTTGGGAGCCAACATTTGCAAACAAGCATCAAGCAACATGATAGCATATCTGCATAGGTTCATCTAACTAATAATACAACTCAATTCCTAAAGTATATCTGGTTATACAAAATACAGTAGCAGTTGGAAGAAAGAAAGAAAAAAAATTGAAGTTAAAATGTACAACTTTTGATTAATTTAGGTACTTGTATCAGTTATTTTCTGATGAAGAAGAAGAAATGTGAGAATCAGAAGCAAAGTGGCGTTCTTTCTCTTCCAATAGATTCAGCAAGTCATTGGCCTTGGTCTTGGCTTTTTCACTAGTCCCCTTCTCTTCCACCTCAGAATCCCATCCCAAGAAGTCCCAATCTCACCAATCACATCTTCTAAAGCCTCCTCTCCTCCGGAAAGCACCAAGTTCAGCAGCGCCGACACGGCGTTCTCCTTGACACGCATGGCGGAGCCTGTGGCCACATCCAGAAGGTCCACCAGTACCCTCACCCCCGACACCCAGCGGAACGCTTCCACGCTCTCGCAGCACCCGGCCACCTGTGCCACCACGGCCGTGGCGTCCTCCACCACCCCGATCCGGCTGTCCTTGACCACCAGCTGGAATAGGGGCGGCACCACCCCGATTCTCCACCAGCCGGGCCCGGTTGAGCGGGTAGAGAGCAACGCCGAAGAGAGCCTTGAGGGCGTCCTTGATGGACCTGGAGGGCGAGTTCGGAGGCTGGATGAGCTGAACGAGCGGCGCGAGGAGGTGGGTCTTGGCGCCGATGATCGGACGGTAGGCCTCCACGATGAGGAGGCTGTGAAGGGTGGGCGGCGGCGGTCTGGGCGGAGGCGGGGGACTTGGGGTGACGCAATACATGGGAAAGGGAGTCAAGGAGAGGCGGGGTGGACATGAGCGGCTCCCGATCGGATATCGAGATGTTAAAGAGCGTGGCGATGGCGTTCTCCTGGGTGGTGGACTCCGGCGAGTAAAGAGCCCGAACAAGCAGAGGGACGGCGCCGGCGTCGGCGACGAGGATGCGGCTATCAGGGTCGTGCTTAGACAGGAGACGGAGCTCACAGATGGCGTCGGACCGTGTCTGTCGGAGGCCGACGACAGCCGTTGTACAAGGGACCGAGCCGTCCGGCGCTTCACTTCCATCTGAAACACGTACGAGGCTTCCAACGCCCAGGTGCGATTGGCGTGTAAATGAATCAATGATGATGGCGAAGACGAAGAAGAAGAAAAGGGAAGACGAATCAATGATGACGGCTTAGCCGAAGCCGAAGCCGAAGCCGAAGCCGAAGCCGAAGAAGAAGAAGAAAAGGGAAGATGACGGGGAAAAAGCGGCTGCGTTGAAACTTGAAAGTGGCGGTGGTGGGTGGGCGAATGGTAAGAACTTACAAGGTTGGATCAGACGTGGGCGGGGTGAACTGGAAGTAGAAGCGCGTGATTGGCGTGGCGTAAGATTTTGGTCAAGGCACGGAGCTGGGAAGTGTAAAATGGGGGCTGTCTCGACTAATATGATGATGCCTTGACGACCGACGAGTTATTTGGATAGAGTGACGGGCTAATCAACGTTTAAGAAATGGATAGAGGGTTGTCGTGCAGGGGGGGCAGACGCGTACGCGACTTGGTTGTTGATTTTGACGCGCTAGCAGCTCGACAGCTCTTGGTGCAACTTTTTAACCAAAAAGATGGATAAAGAAGACTTTATTTTAATGTCACAACTAACCCACCAGAGGTGTTGGATTTCTATAAATGGGGAAATGTTGATTATTGAACAACGTTTTTCATGCGAACTTGATTATGAGAAGTCGAAAGAGGCTTGACGAAAGGTTCGGGGCTGTGCTAAGGTTTCATGCTAGCTGATTTGGCTTTTTTTATACAGATACAGATTAGCTATGGCAGTTAAACATGATTTTAGCTAAAAAGACAAAGAAACAAAAACTGAATAATTAGCATAACCAATTATTTAAAGAGATGAGACTTTTCTCTAAGTGGACTTTCAGCAATGACTTTTGCTGCATAGTAATACGATAATAAACAACACTTGAAATTAGTGAATGGGAAGAGAGGTGTGTGTAGTCCGATTCAAACAGTAGGGAGGGTTTAATGAGTCGCAATTACGAGGTCCAAAATGAAATGTTGTTAGCATAATTGAGGTTGCTTCAAGTAACACAACCCAAGGTCCATGTCTCTATCCTTGAGAAGCAGCCAGCTAGAGCAATTTCGTTGAAAACGACACTAATCTCTCTTCCATGATCTGGATCCAGTTCACCCACTCATTTCCATACACATCAGCTGTGTACGGAAATGTGTAGAAAATCTGATGTACAAATATCGTTTCCCTTTTTGTTATTTACATCGTACCCGTCCGCCACCAAGAGGAATGAACAATTTGATAATGGAAACAAATTAAGGGTGTGTTTGAAGTCTAATTATATAGAAATTAAATCATGATTTAGCTGGGTTTGATTTCGTGGATTTTTTTTGTATGTTTGATAAAAGTTTATTGGATTTCCATAATTTATTTTATCTTTTCAGTTTGTTTGTTTTATGTGTTGTATCTTTTAACTGTGTCACTATATTACTGGTTTATGTTACAAAATTATCCTGCATGGCTGCTTGTCCCTTATAGCAGTTTTTGACAGACAATTCTCTTTCAATATTTCCAGGTGTTAAGGACTACACCAACAAAAATGGCCTTTAGCGACGGCAAAATCCGTCGCTAAAGTATTATTGCTCTTATTGCGACGGACAAATTCCGTCGCTAAATATCTGACGGATAACAGTAAACGTCGCTAATTAGCTTTAGATATAGCGACGGACTTGAAACTGTCGCTATTTTTTGATGCGGTAATTTTCAGTCGGATCCGTTGAATATGTTTTCTCGACGTGTATTGCCGTCACAAAAGGGAATTTTTCTGTCGAGAATGATATGTATAGATTATTTTTATCCGTCGGTATAAAGTGTAGCGACGGTTTTAAAACGGACTCTCTGTTAGATACCTACTTCGACGGTTTTGCTCAATTGTAACAGATTTTATCTGTCGGTACAGAGTTTGAAATTTTTTTTAAAAAAATAGCAGCTTTATGCTGCTGTAACAAGCATTTTTCATAAATAAAAAAGATATTCTCATATATTATTTATATAATCAGTGCCACATTGTATAACATAGATGTATAAAATATCATCTTACAACAATATGCATTCTGCAACATAATTACAACTGACTATGAAACCCAAGATAGAACCAAAATGTAGATAAGCTAATGCTATCAATAGTTTTACACATTAAGTTATTTGAGATTCCTCCTTTCAAGCAACAATCTTTTTTCATCCTTTTATATACGTTCAGCTTCCTCCTGAAAACTGAAAATATGCCGAAGCTATGGGGTGCCCAAATCCTGCATTACAATAATTGAGCATAAAGAAACTACCTCCAATCTAAGCAGAATGTCCCGATTCTGCAAAATTCTTCGGTCCCATTCAGCTATTGCAGTGGCTTGCTTTCTAAATTTTCCACTCCATTCCTGAAGCTCAGCATTCCAGTCTTTAATGTTCTGTAGCGAAAAAATCAAGGGGCAAACCAAAAGATAGGCGAAATTAGGAGATAGAAAATTTTCGTGAGCTTTCAAGACAAAATAAGCTTTGCACAAAAGATTTACAAGTTTCCAGCCTGACATAGCTTTAGAGTTATCTAATAAAGAATTACCTCTTCAACTTATATGCTAGGCAACTTATATGAATTGGAGTTCCTGCAACACATATTTGTAATCAACTTATATGCTAGGCATGCATTCTCACTTATAAAGAAGCCTTAAAAATCGCGATAAGAGACATCAAGGCCTAGGTAATTAAAATGTAAATCTAACCTTCAGAAATGCCAGAGTAAATTTTGCATGTGTCAGTCTCTTTCCTGGGGGTCGTTATTCTACTCTGACCTGGCCTCCTAGATAATGGTAAAAATTTATGTTCTCAATATTAGTTGTTTCGGTCCTCAAAAACTATTCTATAGAATACGTTCATGTGAGATGAATAAATAGTGGCAATGCACAAGTAACAAAAAATAAAAATGTCAAAACAACTACCTTCTGTCAAGTTCAAATTGCAAGTCAGCCTCAGAAGAGGAATTCGAGGAAAGAAGAGAGGAGAATATCTGCGTGAACAATACTCTATTCACTAGGGTGTTTCTTTTAAAAGGCTCCATCAGCCATCCAATGTACAAGAGTACTACCAGAATACAATTCACAGTTTCCTCATAATGGTAGTTGCAGATAAAGAGTAAATATGAATTTGCATCTATTGAAAGAAATAGAACTTACTCATTGAAATCACGTTGAACTTGATGCAAGTGACTAGTCATTGACAATGAGCTGCCAGCAGCCTCCATTGCTCCCAGTAAATGCAGTCTCTGCAATGGGTCAAAGAAATCTATTCACTGGCATCATCAAATGTGCCTTATCCCAGCAATCTGGGGTCAGTAAAGTAAGGGAGAGACATTCATACTTATATTCCAACACTAATCCACCAAAAAGAAATAATTTTGCTAGATACACCGCCCAATTCACATTAAAAGGTTTTACCACGAAAAAGTAAAAACCATACGGAAGAAATTACATCAAATAAATCCCAATTGCATAATAATAACAATAGAGTTCTCTATTATAGTATCGTCACAAGAGAAAGTTGTATTGCAGAAGTGAATAAAAATACCTACAATTCTACAATTTAGCTAGATAATTATAGCTAAATTTGAGTCCATTGTAACTAAGAACATATATTTATGCAGAATAATTGCAATATATTGGCTGGAACATATCACACAAATGTCAACATAATTTTCATGTGAATAGGACTTCGTAAAACATAATTCTTGAAGCTAAAGCAGGTAAATGGTACACAAGTAATAGGAGCTAGTAGGTAGGGGTGTTCCCGGACCGGACGCGGACCGGACAAAGGTTGTCCGCGTCCGTGAAAATATGTCCGACAGAGTGATGTCCGTGTCCGGTTGTCCGGAAGACACGGACATCACTCACCCTCACCTCCTCCCCCCCCCCACCGCCTGTCCCTAACCCCCCCCCCCCCCCCCCCCCCACCTGTCCTAACCCCCCCTCCCCCACCTAGCCCCCACCTGTCCCTAACCCCCCCCCCCCCCCCCCTCTGCAACTCACCCCCCACCTTACCCTCCGGCCGTCCCTCCCCCTCACCCTCCGTCCTCCGCCACCCCCTCGACCCGGCTGGCCGCGACCGCCCACCTCGACAGCCCCCCTCAACCTCCTCGCGACCCCCGCCCCCCTCGCCGCGACCACCACCTCGACAGCCCCCCTCGACCCTGCTCGCCGCGACCGCCCTCCTCGATAGCCCCCCTCGACCCTGCTCGCCGCGACCGCCCAACTCGACAGCCCCCCTCGACCCCGCCGGAAGCCACAGCTCGCCGGAAGAAAGGTAAAAAACCGAATTTTTTTTTTGATCCATCGCCCCCCTCCTCCTCCACCCACCCCGCCGCCCTCCTCCTCCACCCCGCCGGCCGCCGCCCCTCCTCCACTCCTCCTCCTCGGACCTCGGACAGACGGCTGTCCGAGGTCCCTTGGCCGTGTCCGTGGCCGAAATCTACGGACAATTTTTTTCGGCGCGGACACGGCCACGGACACCTCGGACGCGGCCGGCTGCGAACACCCCTACTAGTAGGGCTGTCCATAGGCTCAAATGCTTGATGCAACTGCTCAAATAGTTCAAGATAATGCCACATAAATTGTACACAGGTGTAGGGCAAATAGGGCTCATAGACTCAAACGGTCTTGAACTTCCTAATATCAAAGTTGACCCTGAGATAGAATTCAAGCCCGACTCAGGCTCTTACATGAAGTTCAAGTCAAGGCTGACTTGCAGTCGGATACCACTTCAGATGCCCGAGTTCTACATTATTTTTGATAGGCACACATGAAAGAGGGTGTGAGCCTGCGTAAAAAAACATAAGCACATGTATGAGCTAGATTGTGGGCCACAATCTGAACTATGATATCACTTCTTCATAAGTACAGCACTTTGTGGTTTGGAGTTTGGAATTAAGATATTGGACAGGAAGCAAGACTTTCACACAGGACAAACAATTCCAAGTGCAATATTAAAAATCAGTTGGAATTGTTTAAATTCATGTCCCGTGTCTAGGCTATAGAAGTCCAATAGAATTTACACAAACATATCGGATTTCTCTTGGACTTTTGGGGCTAGTGATGACCAGAAATAGCTACAAAAAATACTGATACAATTTACATATAATTTCACATTGTTGAATTGTAGATGTATATTATGTCAGAGGTTTACCATATCCAAATCCATACTAGAAGGAAACTCAATAGGTCTCCGGCTGGAAGATGCTCTACGAGGAAAACTGCCAGCATTTCTCCTTAACTGTGCCATTCTTGTGGAAGTAGTACCCTGACCACGATTTGGAACTCGAGCAGATGAATTTCGAACAGCGCGTGGTCCATACCGATATAAATGAGCCATTGATGTATCAATCTGTAGCAACAAGTGTTCAAATGATCATTCATATTTTAATTTTTTTTAAATGTTTTAATTAATTCAATGTCTCAATGAAGCATGAGCAGAAAGAGAATACTGAAAATGTATAATTGACAAAAATTGAGAAAAACATTAACAGCCCGAGGAGTTATGGAAGAATCATTTCATGGGCCAGAATGATCCACACAAAAATGCATGTAAACGTGTAACATCACACACATATATACAGACACCTATACATACAACCCTATTAAATGATCAACAAGTTCGTAATTTGATTGTATACTCCAGAGCAGCAGCTGATTAACTTTATATATTACATTATCGGGATGGGAATTGGGATACAATGGAGAAAACCATCTCACAGGATTTGCCACATGCAGTGTAGAAATAGTTTGGGCATCCTCTTCATGTTGCAATGTCAGTGCGATTGACGAATCAGGCGAGGGAGGGAAAGATGGTGGCAAAGACCACCACCAGGAGGACGGTGGTGCTGCTTGCCATCCACAACCCTCCGCCAAGAAAAAAAAAAGAAATTGGGGGTGGGGGCGTACCTAACGAGGAGCCTCGTCATCGTCGGAGTTGCTGGAGACTATAGAGCACGCCGCAGAAGGAAATCGAGATGGAGAAGCGCTGGCGGAGAAAGGACGGTTTTTTTAACCACGGATAATAAACTGTGGATACTCGATACTATTATCGACAATTTTATTAGCTGGCGTAAAAATCTGTCGCAAATACTATATCTGTACCCACGGATCACTTTCTGTCGTAAAACACTATCTTTATAGACGGTTCTTTTAGCGACAGACATAAAACCGTCGCTATTGCTCATTTTGTTGTAGTCACCTACCTTAAGTGTTATGTAGTCTTTATTTTTCTTTTTTGGCGTCAGTCATGTAGTCTTTATTAGATTTGAACAGTTTTTTTTTATACATAGATTTGAACATGTGATTCGACATACATGTTACATGCTACATGCTACGTACTACAATTCCATCATTATTCACTAAAAAAATGCCATTTGTGCTGTATTGCACATTTAGCGAATGCTTTCATTTCTTGCAGGCCACAAACTGGCTATTCATTTCTTGCAGGCCACATACTAGAGTTTCTTAAATATTTGATTTTGGTTAAAAAAGCAGTCAATTGTTAGCATTCCAGTCGAACAGTATCATTCTAAAAAAAAGTCAACAATATCAGATTTTCTTGCTGGGCAGTTCACGTGGGTGTTTATTGGTCAAATTGGAGCTTATTTATTGAATGAAATTGTTGGCTAAGAGCTTGATAAATGGTAATTTGATGCATAACATTATCGTGTTACGCTCTGATGCTCGTGTGATGTCTACAGTCTGCCTGTGACCCTGCCATGCCCAAGTAGCATCCAGCAAACCCTGTAGCCACACGTTGAGAAGGCCACCGACTTGTTTGATAAGTTTTTTTTAATACATACTTGTTTGATAAGTTAAGCACAAGGATGAGTAGTTAACCACCCCACAGTGCCAGCCCACCCACCCACCCCCACACATACATGTCCCAAAGTACACAGACGGTGGACACTTACTGACCATGTAATCGGGCTGGCTGGCTAAAACCTGGGGTAGTGAATTACTCATCCTAAGCACAATTAAAGCATTCAAACTTGAACATGATAGGGATGCCTCAACAAATATGCAAAAATTACAGATTAAAAAAACAATGATGCAAAAATTCACTCCGGCTAAAGAGTAGCTGACTGAAGCAAAACCAAGCTACTTACGACCGGACTCCCCAATGCCACAGAAAAAAATCACTTTAACATGGACCATAAACATTTTCCAGTTAAACTAAAGAACAGGTCATGCATTCATGACTTGTTGAAAAATTGAAACAATATTATCAACAATTGATAAATACTTCTTTAGCTTACATACTAATTTACATTTTCCGGTTGCACTTGATAAACGGTAACAAGCAGCCATCTGAGTAACTCAAGCACCGTGTTAGTAATGCTCATTCATCCACACTAGCGTTATTCACAATGAGATTATGGAGCCTCTTCAGCCTTCCATCATCGACTCAATAAGCAATTGACAAAGATTCAACCCGACTGGTATTGTTACACGTCCCTCAATTGGATTTTATTTCTTTCGGATTCGGTGTGACTATCCCCTTTCTGTGATTTGTGTTTCACTTCTCCCGTACACAATGGCTACCGCGAGCAGTTTGGCATTCCCGGCAACCTTAATCACCTTAAGCAGATTGCAAGGTTACCTGCCCGGACGTTTCTTTCTCAAACTCAGCAGACGCTTCTGGGGTGTCTTCTTCACTAGGTGGGACTAGTTGCCAAAATAGAGGCAGATACTTATCCCACTCGTTCAGAATAGCAGAGCCTTTGGTGCTCCCAGTTTTTTCCTTAAAACACAAAGACAATATGATTGCCATTTGAAACATCTCACAACACCAGCTATAAAAAATGATCAAGCACAACTGTACTTACCACATGAGCTTCTATGAGATTCTTCAACTGCATCTGTCCTACAGGTGCAACCACTCTTTGGATCTTTACAATCTCCTTATTTACCTGTCATTGACAAGGGGTGGAAAGCTAAAAGTGATGTAATATCAAAACTACATTCTTACGGGATTAAATTCTGCAGGGAGCTTACTTTTGTTTAAACTGAAACATAGAATTAAGATTATTTGATGATGTAAAATGCCCCTTCTCCTTAATCTCACTTCCGAACCTACTGTCTGCATCATCACCATGTTTTCACATGGTGGCCCCACAAATCAACGGTGGTGATGCACACGTGGGTTTTACTGTGTGATTTTTTATTAGCATTTACGGATTTAATTGCTAAGGTCGCCTTGGACGGGAAAGTAAAAGAAAGAAAAGGAAATTTCACGGGGGCCAGGAAGGATGGAAGAGAAAATGATTGGTAAGAGTATTACCGAGAAACAAGCTGTAGCTTGAGAGATCTGTGGGTCTTGCTTAAAGAATAAAAATGGTGGCAGCAAGTAGGAATTTGAGAATATGTTAGGCTCAGATTTTGGAAAAGTATGCAATGGATGAATTACAGTGAAGGTATCATCTACTGGATATGCACTAGTCATACCAGAATAATGGGCTGACGAAGAACAGTTGCAGGGAGAAGAAGATCGATGACGAGTAAGTGGGGCTGAAGCCAAACGTAATAAGCAGGGAGTATCTTGAGCAAACAACTAATCTCCAAAAGATTTGCATCATTGCATCCATTCAAATTTAAGTTATTACAACTCGAGCCCTCAGGCCTAGCCCACCGGCGCGGGATCCCCCTTTCTGCAGGCAATGCTTACTTGGGGGAAAAGAATTCGAGCTCTCATCATAATATATAATGCTAAACCTCCTCTAAATAAGTTATGTACAAACATCTCATAGTTCTGCTAGTGTCCTTCCTAGTGAGTAGTTTTGCTAGTGTCCTTCCCAGTGAGCTACCTACATTACTGCAGCTGAAATTACCAAAATGTCTTTTGTGCTGCTGTTAACATGCAGACTGCACTAGTTTTTTCTACGATTTCACTGTACCATTGTCCTATTTCACCATCTATTCTACCTTTTTGAATCATTGGTCACAGTCTTGAATTCTAGAATGTTCTCAATCCCCCAACCCCCTTATGTTGTTACTTCATCAGCTGCCTTTTTCCTGGCTAAATTCATGGCTTAGGAGCACGCACTGTAGTTCGTTAAGATGCATCAAAATCTTAAAGAATCTCCAAAAATTGCAGTCCCACCAACCTTTGGAATAAATGTGTCATCCTCATCAAGTATGTATGCAAGACCACCAGTCATTCCAGCAGCAACATTTCGACCCACTCTGGAATAAGGAAAATAACAATGTTGTTCAGAGGCATTTTCACTGCCAAATTAGTAATACATACGCACAAACAAGAATAATCAGTTAAACTTCTTTGTGCTTAACATTATTTGACCAAATTCAATTGCATTCTCTAATTGCATTGATGCATTTGAAAAGATAGAAATGGTCACGTCAAATAACTAAATGATAGAGATACTCACTTCCCAAGAACCACGACACAACCACCAGTCATGTACTCACAGGAATGATCTCCAGTCCCCTCGACCACTGCTTGAGCAAGCGAGTTCCTAACAGCAAACCGCTCCCCTGCCTTCCCCCTGACAAAAACTTGACCACCTGTTGCCCCGTACAGGCAAGTATTACCAACAATGGTGGCATCCTCTGGCACAAACCCAGTATCATCCACGGGTGTCACCACCAGTTCACCGCCCGCCATCCCCTTAAGAAAACATAATGAGATTAATGTAATGTCAACGACATTGAAGATCCAAGTAGAGTGGTGAATATCATATACCTTCCCCACATAGTCATTAGCTTCTCCTACAAGTCTAATGTTCATTCCTGGTGTCAAAAAACAGCCAAATGACTGCCCAGCACTCCCCATAAATCTGGCAAAATCAAGTAGCATTCAATGCATACAGCACTAATTGATTGTAAATTTTGCTAGGCACATCAATTGAAGTTGCTGGATCCCTCCAATTGTCGTACAAGGTCCACAAGTAGGCAAAATACATTTGATTCAAGATTCAGATATACGAACAAGTGAAACATACATTATATTTAGCTGTCCTGCAAAACCTGTGTCCCCATACTTCTTAGCAACTACACCAGCCATGCGGCCACAAACAGCACGATCAACATTGTATATTTTTACGGTTTTATGTACAACCTTTTCTTGTTCAATTGCCTCAGAAATCTGCAAATAAAAGAAAACCCTTAGAGATTGAGATGTACGGAAAGCAAATAGATGTTTAACTATTAAAATTCATTCATATTTAGTAGTTGCCAAAAAGAAAAATGAAACAAAGAACAATATAATGTGAACAGCAATAACCCCGACCCCATGCACAATAAAAAAAGGACAAAGCACACTCAAGTGGAATCATACCTCAGGGTCCGAAAGCAGAATATCATCTAGAACAGGACCATTGGTATGAACATCCTGATTTCTAATTTTAGAGCTGCTCATCTTTGGTATCCCAACACTCTGCAAAAAAGCAAAGCAAATTCTTACAAAGTGCTTGGCGGCTATAGTAATCATAAAACAGATGAGCCAAGTGCACTAAGAAAAGACTGAAGGTCAGTATCCGTACAGAAATAATATAGCTGAGATCAAGCTCTTGAGTCTTCATTAAAGATACATGTCTTGGTTTCAACAGCTCTGTACGTCCAATTACATCATCAAGTTTTTCATAGCCCAATTGAGCTAACATTCCTCTTACCTAAAGAAAACAATGATTAGAACTAGCAGAGGAACTTTATTGTTTTTAAAAGTTCTAGAGTCCAGAACTCCAAAGGCCATACTTGGAACTAATATAACATCAAATAATTAATCTCATTTGACCAAACAGTAGAAAGACATTATATTTGATACTAATCATTTTGCATTATATGTGATACTAATCATTTTCCATTATATTTGATACTAATCATTTTCCCTGGGCAACATATTCAATCAGCCAGACTATAGAATATGCCATAAAGGTGAACACATGCTATGCAATAAGAACAGTGACCTGCCTTCACTAATAATGTCAAACAGGTGCATGCCAACATCTTCCCATTTACCTCATTTAAAAGATAAGAACAGTAAATAATTTAGGCCTTAGTCAAGCTATGTTCAGTGTTCAACAGATCCGATCCGAATACAGACCATATTACTCTTCAATCCACCTTTACCATGAACCATATCAATACTGAAACTAGTTTAGTAATGTCTCTCCTTACTCCTTAGTAGGCCCATCCTTTTCCTAATTGGTCTTCCCTTTCCCTTTTGAAGTCGTTAGTACAGAGCTTACCTCCTCGGCAACATAGAGAAAGAAGTTGACAAGATCACCAGGTACACCAGGAAAACGGGCACGGAGCTCTTCTCTCTAAGTATGATTAAGGAAGGAAAAAGCTCAGATTAAAATTCAGCCAAAGATAAAATAATGCATAAACAACAACTTTCTCAATTTACCTGGCTGGCAACACCAACAGGGCAATTATTTGTGTGGCAAATTCGTGCCATTACACATCCAGTAGCTATCATTGCTACAGAGCCAAACCCATATTCATCAGCCCCCATCGCCGCAGCCATGAGAACATCGACTCCGCTCTTGAAACCACCATCAACTCTGAGAATAACTCTTTCTCTGAGTCCATTCTCAATAAGAGTCTGCAGAAGGATATGAGTAATTAGATTTAGAAATGTAATTTTAGAACAATATAGTAATGCATCAGAAGTACACTAAATAGAACCTGATGAGTTTCAGCGAGTCCAAGTTCCCAAGGGCCCCCAGCATGCTTAATGGAGCTTATTGGACTTGCTCCAGTCCCACCATCATGCCCTGATATCTGCAAACCAATACAAATGGTGTAAGCCCATATTATATGTATATATGTATACTGAAAAGCCAACTCTGTTTTATATGTTGCCACAATTTTTTTTAAAAAAACTGTACTTGTATGAAAAAGAGAGTGGTAGTACTGCAACCACAATCCAAAAGTTTTTCTTCCGCAAAAAGCTTGGACGAGCTTTTAGAAGACAGCAAGAAATGCCAATTTCCAAAAGGAAGAAATTTTAATTAACAGATAAATTGGAATCGTACATGAAAGGGCTCTGCTCATCTATTTAAACCTAAAATTATTAAAAAAGAATGGTTGAATTTGGCTTGTACTTCCCACAAGAGAGCCATAACAAAGTCACTTGAAAACGAAAATAATGGCAAAAAGCAATGATGAGCATTGCATAAGGGAAACTCTGCCACATTTAATGTTACTGGGTTCAATACAAAAAATAAATTGACAGGTTTGCATCAGAATCCACAAAAATATATGGCAGTTCAGTAAGAAAGGAAACCTCTTTCAGTAATCATGGAGGTAAAATGGTCAAAGCTTGTGACAGTAAACAAGAATGCAAGGAAAAATAGATAAAGCTAATTTGAGTCATCAGCACCTGTATTACATCGGCATTTCCCTTCGCAACACCTGAAGCGACAGTTCCAATGCCAGCTTCTGCGACAAGCTTTACTGATACCTTAGCCCTCGGATTTACCTGTACTTTTAAACTCGATTACGAAATCCAAACTACTAATAGTAGGTATTATCAATTACATTGACAACATTTAACATGAACCTGATGAAGATCAAAAATTAATTGGGCAAGATCTTCAATGGAGTAAATGTCATGGTGCGGAGGAGGAGAAATAAGTGGGACTCCAGGTTTTGAATTTCTAAGTCGTGCAATATAAGCACTGACTTTCTTTCCAGGCAATTGGCCACCTTCCCCAGGTTTTGCACCTTGAGCAATTTTAATTTCTAGCTGATCAGCATTAACCAAAAATGTAGGAGTCACACCAAAGCGCCCTGATGCAACCTGCAAAGAGCATGGAATTCGAATATAAACTATTTTCCAAAAGATCCTAAGACAATAAAAGACGGAAGCACTTGACCACACCAGTTCGAAGTTAATGTTAAAAAAAAACAATGGCTATCTGACACTGCAGGACATGAAGCAATTAAAAAACATAAAACAAACTAATTTACATTCAAGTAAGAATTACCTGTTTGATTGCACTTGTTGCAGTGTCTCCATTTTGAAGACCTTTGAGATGTGGAAGCGTGGGGGAGTACCCATCCACCACATCTGAAAGTGGGCTCCAACGTATCGGATCCTGGTTGCAGAGATTCTCAATTAGACTTTTCGGTTAAGAATATTTCCATCAAGGTATCCAATGAGAAGTAATACTCCCTCTGTTTGTCTCATTTTAAAAAAACTTGCCCCATATTAATTGTCTCATTTCCCGTCCTACCAATCAGAAAGCATCTAAGATGCTTCTTCTTATAGTAGGAGGATAATGAAGGTCAAAATTACCTACAATTTTATCTTTTCCAGCCCTCAAAAGATGTGTAAGTTTGTTATACTTTTGTCTTTTTGTGGTCTAATATGCTTCAAAATAGGACAACTAATATGGACAGAGGGAGTACTGAAGTAGTTAAAAATGTCAATTGATGCCAAATAAATTACCTCACCACCTTCGCCAGAGTTAGATTTTCCACCTAATCTATTCATTGCGATTGCAATGGCTTCATGCGTTTCTCGGGAAATCGCTCCAAGAGACATACCACCAGTGCAGAAGCGTTGAACAATGGATGCTGCAGATTCCACTCTCCCCACTGGAATTGGTGGCTGGTCACTTTTAAATTCAAGAAGATCTCGAAGAACCTGGGTGAAAAAAAAAATCACTTCAGAAGATACTCACTTAACAGCATCAAATCGGAATATTAACTTGATGAATTACTCACATTCACTGGACGATTTGCAAGATGCTGTTGATAAACAGAAAAGGAGCTTTCACTCTTTTGGCGAACCGCTTTGTGAAGCAGCTTTGACATTTCTGGATTGTTCCCATGATATTCCCCTTTTAAGATGGAAAAAAGTGCTTCAGTAAAAGAGAAACAATAAGCCATTTAGGCATGCATAGAATCAATAGGAAATGATATTGACTTTTTATCCTTGGTACCTACCAAGAAAGTACTAGCACAATCATCATAAGGTCCATAACATGGGACAAAGACAAATGAACTTTCCAAGATGACCACAAGAAATTAGTATCTAACAATTATAAGCAAAGAGGTACATAGGTATCATGTTAAAGGAAAAAAAAGAGAGATGCCATCAGTTATAACTAAATATTTGTTATGATTTTTACAGCCATAAGGAAATAAGAATTGGCACCATAAGCTATTTCAGCCATCTCATGTTAGAAATTACTTGCATTAGGATTCAATTTAAGAAGACTTTATGTTTCCTACTTTATTAGTCTCAGCTCTTAAGCCTCCTAGTTTTAGTTTGTGCTTGTTCAGTTTTAGTGTCCAGATTTGATTTATGGATTGAAATAGGGAAAGTAGTCAGAATTCTATAAGGGCTTACTGCTCCAGGGTTGTATGTTGGATTTTCAGAATCAATAGAATTCAGTTCTTTGCTCTCTCCAATCTTCCTCCTCTTCACCTGACTTCTTCCCTTACCCTATACACTCCTCCTCTTTCACTCTATATTCTCTATTACTTACCTGGCTCCATTGGAGTTAAACCAATAGTGCCACCATAACCAACATGCCACATGGTAGCCTTCCACATTGAATTGGTCAGAACAATGGGTTTACTGAGGTAAATTGTGGGAAATTTTCTACCATCAGCCAATTGATGAAAGTTGTGCCTTCATTTTACAAATATCACCATGACACGAAAGTGATTCATATTACTGACGGAAAACTACAATTCTTGCTCATAGCCTTTCATAATTACAACTGTCATAAGAAGCACAACGGTACCTCCTGGTCTGAATTGTATAAACCCAAAGTTTTCTAGCCTCTTAGCTGTATCTTCTGAGAAAGCCTTCACCCAGAAAGACAGTGTCTCCCTTGCTAACTGCAGAAGGAATGTCAAGATTGATAATCTTAGAACTAATGCTAGAGGCTGACATTTTCACGGATACAGAAAAAGATGAGCAATCTGGACAATGACAAATGATGAAATGGTCTGCAGATCCTTGTAAAAGCATGTCATATATTTTGTTTCAGGACATAAAGTAGGTTTGCACTTAACAGATTAGTCAACTTTTTTTCAAACAGTAAGACCAAATTACAGCAGAAGGGAAATCAGATAAAGCCCCAAGACTATGTCATGATTGTTGCATCATGTTATAACAACCTGGTTGAAGATCACGGGTGCCCATCAAACTATAAATTAATATTAACTCCATATTAAAAACTGGCATAACTGGCATATATATTTTCTCTATATTATAAGACAGATAATTACCTATTTAGTTAACAAAGTAATGCTCCTTGTCCCATACTAAGTGTCCTATTTGGTTTTTCAAAATGAGACAAATCCATTTTGAGAAACCAAATAGGACACTTAATATGGAACAGAGGGAAAATTATTCTTTTATATAATTACTCTTACATGATCACTGTAATTGGATCTCTGCTGTTTCCTAAGTTTGGTTTATTAAATTTCTAATTTATACTAGAGAATGGAGATACAGATAATTATCTCCTGAAACTCTTTAATTTAACAGTTTATGAAAATATGTTTAATGTGATGTATATCTGGTGAAAGACGTAATCTGCCAGTATCAAGTAGCACATATCAGAAGAATTCCACCAATCGTGCACATGTATATACCATATTTGTCATGATCACAACGTTCCATTTTGGCTCAGAAGCACAGACTCTGCTTCGTTTGCCAACTGTTACGTCCACTACCACACCTTTTGGGTTCCCTGTCAATTTTTTACTTCCTTTATTCCTTAAAATCTTTATGCTAATCTAGTTACTGTCTGAGATTCTGAATCGGGAATTTTACAGTAGACTGAATTTGACTACAACTTTACATTTGAGTGTCTATATTAGAATTTTGTTTCTTACCTCATCAAAGGTTAAGCCACCAATACTTGATACACTTCCACAGAAAGCGGTATCAACAATTTCCTTTCCTAGCCCATAAATTTCAAATATCTGTGCGCCACAATAACTGCTAAATAAAAGGAAGTTATCAATGACTAAATCTCACCAAAGACAACTAAACAATATGTATTTATAAACCAGACAACTGCCATGCGGAATGATATTAAAAGAGCATCTTTTAGAAGATCAAAAAAGAAAAAAACAAACAAACAAACCTAGACAGCAACGAAATACCCATTTTAGATAGGATTTTCAGAAGACCAGCTTTTACTGCCTGGAAAATAAGGCAAAAAACAGCATGCTTTAGTTACATAGAACAATGGAACAAGACCTTCACAGGGTTCACCTCTAAATGTTGCAGAAAAGCGGTAACAGAAACCAATAATATCTGTTTATAAAACCTTTTTCCTAAAAGGTAGGAGATAAGTAGTCAGTAAAGAGATCATTTATGAAACAAGTGGGGGGCTTAAATCTCCCTCCGACACACTTATACTGCCATGTGCTAGCCGATAGGACAATATTCCTCCACGAATTAATTGACTAATAGAACCTAAAACAATCTGTACTATCAAATTCTATAGAAAATACTTGTGAAAGCTAATGGACAATGAGGAAATTAAGCAACACATAGATAATAAGTAACGAGAGTAAAATATCTTCCAAATGAGGTGGATCTACCAAAGAGAATAAACAATGCTTTATTTTTTTTTTATCGGTACGGCATGAACAATGCTATTCTAAAAATATTATTCCATTATTGAGATATTGTAATGACATATTATTGTTACTGATCCAAAAAAAGACGTATTATTACTCTGCCAGAAGCCTTTGCAATGACAATATGGCATGTAGTTACACAGCTGGATTAAAGAAAATTGAGCAATCACTATATGTAACAAATACATCTTATTTCAAACATAATGATCACACCTTGCAGAAGTTCTTTTGAGCTTGCTCTATCGTGACTGTCGGCATCTTTCCATTTCGCATTAAGTTCACAGTCTTTGTGCTCAAACGCCACTGCCTACAGGTTTCTAAGGCCAAATATGGGCACACGGCACTGCACAAAATAGTTAGTACCCCTAATGAGAACTAACATAAACGATCATGAACCTCCAAAATGGGCAAATGAAAACACCTAAACAAGCTTAGTGCAAAAGTACAACTTATATGTGCGCAATTTTCATAAGTTACTTAATTTCAGATTGGTCAATTGTCCTGACAAATACGACCAAATCTCAACACCAGATGGTTAAACATTTTCATGGTAAAACATTTTCGTGAATAAGTAGTGCTCCTTGGAGTCTATTTTAATGCCTATGGAAATATGCATACTAAGATACCTTATGGGTCAATATTGCACATGTTCATTACAAATCATTAATTTGCTTGGAATTGACACAAACTTGAAGAAAAAGGATTACATTATCATCAATCTTTATTTTAATTGTACGAAGTCTATGAGATGTTCTACTCCATGGCTTGAATATAAGTTTATGACCATCCCCAGTTCTGACTCATATAACTCTTCAAGTCTTTCCTCATTATTCATTCCCCTTTTAACTCCTTTGAGGGCCTCTACTCTAAATGCAATGCATTACACCTCCTAACGAGCATTGCTGGCAATATGCTCTGCACATGGTTGTACCATCTTCAGCTTTCTGTCAATTGATAATTGATTGCAGATAGTACCAAATCTTCCCTTATCTGGTCGCTTAACATATAATCCTTAAAAATTCTCGTCCTTATTCATCTCAGAATTGGCATTTCTATCAAGCTTATCTTATCCGATAATGCTCTTCTCAGTTGCCCAAAACCCTACTCCTGCAACATTGTAGGTCTTGCTGACCTATAAAGAATTTTCCTTCACGGATGTATCAATCACAAAGCATCTGTGAGCTGCTCTCCATTTCAGCCACCAGCTCTAACCTGACTATCCTCACAAGAAAAAAACGGATATAATAATCTGGGAACTGATTCACTGTCCAAAATTGAATAATGAAAGCTGTCTATAACTTTCTGTTGTTCAAGGTATCAGTGTTACGCCTTATCAATCAAGTTGTCTAGAAAACAAATATCATGATGATACAGTGAGAATGTTCGGGTGTTTTCCGCACCCCTTCAACTGTACCACCATCAATAAGAAAATGGTCATTATTTAGACACTAAGCACTGTTTACGACATAAATGGCAATGTAATTTCATTAATACAACAAACAAATATAAACAATCCATAAGATTTATTAAAACTAAAAGTGAAATGTATATATTGAATCAACATGATGCATATACATTAAACTAAAGCAATCATGTCAACTGATACTATGCTTTAAAGCAGACCTGGCACCATATCCAATCAAACAAGCAAACTGGTGGGTGCTAAAGCACTGAGCAGTGTCCGCTACAATGGATGCAGACATCCGCAAACCATTTTGGATCAAATGCTGGTGAACAGCACCAACAGCAAGGAGTATAGGAATAGCAGGACGGGTTGGTTCCTGTACATTCAAAAAAGCTTGTCCATCACTGTTTTTTTATTTGCAAGACAATTGCATTGCCAAATTATGACTAAAAATCATAGCATTTTGTTATGAAGCCTAACAAATAAATAACTATATATTGTGTTCCTTTCCTAATTGGGTCTCAGAGACTCTTTTGGTACTGTTAGGCCCATCAATATTCACTTTATGTTTCTTTTATTTTAAATCGTTGAGTATTTGGAAATTAGAATAATGGGTAGACTAGATTACTTAATGCTATGATGTGAGCCCATTTATTCAACTAGAACAGGAGAACAAAGAGGTGAGGGTGGAATTGGCCAGGTTGAGTTGCTTTCTAAACACACAATCTGTTGGCTTGACCCAAGAAACAAACCAAGTCCGGAACAAATAGACATAACAACAACCAAAATACTGCCCAGCATATATTTCTTCTCTGGTTAAGCAATCTAAATATCAACCACAACATGGATCAGTGTTCACGGCTTTCTGTGTTCTCATTTCCAAATTCTACGTCCTCCTTCAAATTCCAAACAGTTTTTCTACACCTTCCTCTCCCTTAATTAGTATCCTTTTCTGTTTTCAATAACGTAGAAGCAAAGCCAAAGTACAGAAAAAAAAAACTATTCTTTACGACGTTATCCCCATGATAGAAGCATACTTCTTTGCATAAGCATCATCATAATCATATTAATCATTGTCATATCCTGATTAAGTGGGGGGAATCATGACTTATACCACTGTCCCACTCAATCATGGACCACATATGATAAGACCTATTATCAGTTACACTAAAACATGTCTCCCACCATCACCAATCCATATCCACAAATAAAAATGGATGAAAAACTTGCATTTACAATGATTTTACACAACTTGCAAGTTCATGGTGAAGCAAAGTACGGCAAGGTCTCATCTCTTAACATAGTGACTACACTGATATAAAAAGAAAGACAAAAGCAGATGGGTTGCAGAGTTGCAAACAAAGAGAGAACAAACAAAATAGACTTCCATAAGAAGAAAAATGAATGGCTTGGGTTGAGCTGGAGATATGATTGTCTTACTCGACAAGAAAGGTCCACATCAAATCAAGGCTTATAAAAAGTCACTAGGTCCACAAATTGCTCTCGTCATATATTTTTTAAGGTTATGGATGAGAAATCCAAAATGGGGGTTGAACATTGAAAGAGTAGACCAATCATTTTTATAACTGCAGGTTCTCATAGATGCAAAATTCTAACAAAAATTTGGTACTAGAGTAAAAGAAACTCATTTCCACAATATTGAGGGAGATAAAAAAGTGGCCTAACCAGCTCTTCATAACGGTCCGAGAGAACAAGCAGTTGTGAACCACTGCGAACTGCTTCATCAGCTTCTTCACAGAGCTTTTGTAGTGTCTTCTCCAGTGAACCATCAAGACCTTTCCTTATGTCAAAAAATGTTCGTAGCACTTGGGGCTTCAAATTGGAATCCTTCAACAGAGTCTCAAGCTCCCCTTCGTTAAGCACCGGACTTGCGAGAACAGTCTTGTAATACGGCATCCAGAGGATATATCAAATGGAGTGTCACTGATAACTAAGCAGACAAATTACAAGAACTAACAATAAGTTAATTATTCAACAAAGCAGAAGTATCAACCTGTGAAGCATTTTCAGGTCCAACCTCCAATATGTTTCCTCGCTTCCCAATATTGACTTCAAGAGACATTACTAAGCCTTCTCTTAAGGGGTCAATAGCAGGATTTGTGACCTAAAGAAAAGATCAGAAGTTTATTCAACAAAAAATAATAATAAGAGATACCACATCAAACTGAAGAATATCCCCAAATTATATAAGTACCACAACAATCAATTTAAACCATTTAATTTAACACAAATTGTAAATATATCTATATGGTTGAATCATAAAAAAGATACCACGACTTCATTATATAATTAACCCTTATAACATTAAATGGGACAATAGTATATGTATAGAGGCAAGAACATTCCAAAATGTTTAGACAAAGACAGATGGAGGCCAATATAGCATGGAAATAGAATTATTTCTTCAAAACTCTTTGAATCGGTAAAACTTGACATTGAATTCCATGCCAGTATAATGGAGTAACCACTTTTCCTGAGGAATATTTTCTGAATCCTAAAAAATGTTATTAAAAAGCTTTCATTCTATTGAGCTCAAGCAAATATAGGGACTATGTCAAATACATGTGAGGACGTAATAGTAAAGCTACAGAAAGAAACTGCATAGCAAGACACTTATTACCAGTTGAACTATCAAAAAAGAAAAAGTATGACTAATTACCCACAATAACTTGCAGTGTGCCCAATGATACTTCCTAAGCTTTCTAATGAATCTGCAGTTAAAAGAAATTATCACCTGTGCAAATCTTTGCTTGAAGTAATCATATATCATATGTGGTTTCTGCGACAGAACAGCCAAGGGAATATCATCCCCCATGCAGAATGTTGGTTCCTTCCCTTGCGCAGCCATTGTTTCAATAACCATCTGAACATCCTCACTTGAGTAACCAAATGCCCTGATAGAAATAAACAAAGTCAACAATAACGACAGTACTATGCCAACAAGAGCAAGCACTCCCTAAGAAAAAGTTGTGTTGGGTCTTAAGCATTGGTGCAAGTAGTATATGCCAAACTTGGAGGCCTTAAGCAGGCCTATATTTCTTTACGGTCAATTTTCATTTGAAAATCTGACAGTTACCCCCAGACCATCTTTTTCAACAATATTAGCAAAATCTTTAGCCAGCAATAGAAAAATTCTGCCAGAAAAATGACAAGCTAGTTTCATTACATGCCACCTAGGAAGCACCGATACTACATTTTTGCCGCCGTATCCGTATACGCCATCAATACGGATGCCTGCGTATCGATGGCGTATCCATTTTTTTTTAAAAAAAAACCCGATACGTATCGGATACGTTTCCGATACGGATTGGGTAAAAAACCCTCACCTCTGGCCTTTGAGCAAAGGAGGCCGAGAGTAGACCTCCACCCCGGCCACGCCGCTAGCTCACCGCCAAATCGTCAGCGCCCTCACCCTCCAGCGTCGCCGCCGCCGCCCTCACCCTCCCGCGTCGCCGCCGCCCTCACCACCTCCGCTAGCTCACCGCTTCTGAGCTCGCCACCGCTAGCTCGCCGGCCAGCTCCCCACCAAATCGTCGGCGCCTTCACATTCCACTTTGTCCAGCGTGACGCCGCCGCCCTCACCCCTTCTGTCGATTCCTCCTCCTCTCCCTTCTGTTGGCCCGTCTCTGCATATTGGCCACACCGCCGGGCTCAAAGTGGTGTCGTTCCGACCCAGGGCACTCAGCCCCCTTCCGTCGGGCTGGGTCTTTCAATTCCGGCCAGCCCTCCCTCCTCTTCCTCTCCCTCTCCTCTTCCCCGGCCTCCTCCACCTCCCACTGCTGTATTTCTCATCGGAGCGCGACTCCGAGCTCGCCGGCCATCTCCCCGTCAAATCATCGGCGCCGCCCTCACACTCTACCCCGGCCAGCGCGTCGTTGATGCCCTCACCCTCTAGTGCGACTCCGAGCTCACTGCCGCCAGATCGCTTCTGACTACGACCAGATAATTTCTTTCCTTTTTAGTTTTTTCAAACTTTGTATTCTTTGTACTTTGCAGTACCATTGAGAGTGAAATTGAGCATTAGAAATTTTAACTTCTGTGTGTTGCTTCTGAGTTAACCTTAGAGCATTGGAAATTTTAACGACTATGGATTTGGTTGCTTCTGGGTGAATTACACATGAACCGTTATAAGGTTTAATTTCATGGCTTATAAAAGTTAGAATCTATGAATTTGTGTTTATAATGTTGCCGTGTTCTTATTGTTTGTGTTGTCATTACAGTGTAATTCCATCACAATTATGGAAGTTATTAGTCGATTTGCTAAGAATGAATGTGATGACAATTTTCTTTTATGGAGATATGTGGAGAAAATAGAAAGAATGGGTGAAGCAGGTGGCAACACAAAATTTACTTGCAATTATTGTCTTCAGACTTTTAATGGATCTTATTCTAGAGTTAAGGCTCATTTACTCAAGATGAAGAATACTGGAATTAGGGTTTGCTCTAAGGTTAACTCAAAGTATGTAAATGATCGATGCTTGTTAGTTGTTGCTATCAGGATCAATGCTTGTTAGTTGTGGATATTATGATTGTTACAGGTGTTTGCTAGAATTTTCTTTATTATGTTTATTGTTTGTTTTGACACTAGAACCAATCTTAAATGTGTTTTAAAAATATATAAAATATTTTTTAACAAACGTATCCCCTACGTATCGTATCGGGACTTTTTGAAAATTGCCGTATCGCCGTACCCGTATCGTATCGTATTGCCGTATCTGTATCAGTGCTTCCTAGCATGCCACACACAAGTTCTTGTAAATTTAAAATCCATTGGATCTAAATAACTCTTCAGTGTTAAGAGTGAAGAAACAATTGCACTATCTCTAATGGATTAATCTGCTACTTCTACCCAAAGACTAACACATCAATGCGAAACTTGTTGAATTACCCATACTAGGTCATCCTTAAGACTTAATTGACCAATTGATTTGAGAGTAAGGCAGACCAAAAGACATGCACTGTAATGTTTCTTACTGTTGATGTCTTAAAATTGTCTCATTGTCCATGACTGCAGTTGAAAAAAAGTTGGCTGATTTCAAGGATCGCATGTTCTCATTCAACCACTTGCCGTAAGGGTGTGATGATGCTACTCGTTTTTTTACCTCTGTATTTTCATAGACCTACAAATAAGACAAAATTGTGATGAATAAAGATCAGATTCTATCCCTATAAAGTATAGTAAAAAGAAAAACATATATTCTGTTAAGACAAATTTTAATCATGACTCTGACTGGCAGTGTATGAGCATAAGAGTATTTTAAGCTTACCATTTACATGAAACTATGAAATTTATTGAAAATTCTGTACAATTTTTAAGGAAATTTTAAAGAAAATGTTATTAGGCTTGTTTCTTATTTGTTAGATCCTATAAACTTCCTTGTGCAATTTTCTACGCGTGAAACAACATGTATGTGGATCTACAGTTGGTAATTTTTCTTGTCTGAAATGGTAGTACAGTGGTTACAAGGTAGTAGGGGCTAGGGAAAGTGGGTTTAAATCCCATGAATTGGAGTAATCAAGCCCACAAAACATGTCTTGCACCCTTTTGAGGTAAAGGGAGGTAAAGGACATTTGCCATCTAACTAAAAGAAGCTTGAATTTAAGAATAGAAGAAAAATACCCATTATAGTGAGCTTGTTCTATACTACAAACCTGTCCATTCTGCAGATCAACCGTTATCATCATCCCTGGACCAAGACGACCTTTCATTATGACCTTTGATTCATCCATTGGAACTACACCAACCTACAGAAGATGGAACATGAGGAGAATAGAAACAAACAGGTTGATACAAAAATAATCGCAGAGAGAGGGAGTACATATTTATTGCTATTAATTTCATGCAAAAACAAATAATGAAATAATACTAAAGTGACTCCAGTTCTTTTAAGCACATTTTCTGTTTACAAGTTTCTCATAACAGCTATGTTCATCATCCATTTATAGAAGGGTTATAGAACCATGGCCAATATAGTTTTGGTTCTCATAGGTAGCCTTTATCATAATTAGCAAGCGACTTTTCCAAACAATTTGGGATGGGCAACAAGGATCTTGCACATCCACTCTAACCTATTTGTGTCAACTCATTTGTAAGAGATAGCATAGGCAGACTCCATCTGTTCCTCTTTGGTCTTCTCTCCCTGTGTTGGTCTCTTCAACTTAAGTCCACTCCAACCTTCTTCTAAAATGTACTCTCTCTAAGCTTCTACCTTAAATGTGCTAACCCTAAGTTTCTCTCTAACATTTCTAATCTGCTCTCTCCAAGTCATCACACACGTCGGCCTTAACATTCACATTTCAGTGCCTAATTATATCATAGGTAATCTTACTCATCAAACATAAAAAGAACAGAACCACTTCATATAAGTACGAACTGGTAAACTTGAAGAATAGAGTAAGCACACAAGATATTTAGAGAAGCAGAACAAACCTCAGATGCAACATACACAACATTGTCTGATGTTCGCCAATAACGAGCAGGGCGTAGACCATTCCGGTCAAGACAAGCTCCAACTGTCTTCCCATCACTACGTCAAATAACGAACAGATGACTAAGCATTTTAAAAAACTTTTAATTTGCTAGGAAAGGACTGAGTTTTTTCCTCCTTTAAAATTTAAGTCTCAGACTAAAAAACCCATACTTATGCATTTCTAAACTGCAGATGGAACAGTTGATGCATGCCACATAATGTTGACATTTATGAGGAAAAATAGAAGACAAAATATCACATAACCCTTCAAATGTAACCTAAATTCACATGTAAGAAATGCTAATCACGCACTAAAAATAAAACTCTGAACCTTTTCAAAGAGCATTATCAACTACCAAAGAGGACAAAAAGGTAGTTTCCAAATTCCAGGGACATAATTTTACATATACCTGAACAGGAGAAGGGCAGGCCCATCCCAGGCCTCCATCTGACCCTTATAGTAGTCATAAAAATCCAACACCTGTGGGGAGGGAAAATGGGTTCAAGAAATTAAAAAAAAAAAAAGCAAATTGAAACCATATACAAATAATAGAAGAAGTTTTTTTTCTCTACATAATACGAGGATAGTAGAATTGAAGAAGAATCACGTGAAAATTGCACTCTTTTCACATTTTATACGAACAAATATTGTTGTGCATTACCTCTGGGTACTTAATTAACAATGTCGGGTGGTTCTTGTAAGCCTCTGGGACAAGAATCATAAGAGCTTCCTCTGGGGTACGACCACTTTTTATCAGCAACTGACCACAGTTGAGACACAACCAATATTAACTTTGCCAGTGCATACTTTTCTTCATAATGGTGTTTAAACAAAGAATATTGCTATATATAAGAATAGTAAGAGCACATACCTCTGCGGTGCTATCGAGATTTGCTGAATCAGATGCCTTGGGATTACCAAAAGGACGAATCTCATTTTCACGGCCACGCCAAACAGGAGACTTGATAGATGACTCCCGAGATTGCATCCAGTTCAAATTACCCTGAAAAACAATAATAGCAATAGTAGACAGAAAGTGAAACACAAGCATAAGAGAGTACGGGTCCAGAAAAATAAATGGCCGACCTGTATTGTATTGATCTCTCCATTATGACCCAGAAATCTCATAGGCTGTGCAAGAGGCCACCTGGGACTTGTATTTGTGCTGTACCTCCGATGATAAATGGCAAATGGAGATGTGTAAAGCTCACTTTGGAGGTCCAAATAAAACTGCCCCAATACTTCAGATCGAAGCATTCCCTTGTAAACTACTGTCTGATTAGACAAAGAGCAGAAATAAAGCTCATCAGCCCAAATTTCTGATTTTGCCACTCTCTCTATTAGCTTTCTGCATATATATAATTCGCGTTCAATGTCATCAATGTTCTCCTCTTTTAAAACTTTGACAAATACTTGCTGAATGCTGGGCATAGTTTCTTTTGCATAATAACCAACTACGGCCATATTGACAGGCACAGGTCTCCATCCAAGAACCTCCAGACCCTCTTGTCTAAATATATTTCCAATAACTGAAAAAAGAACAAAAATCTCAGAGGCCTAACAGTGAATGTTCAGAAAGAAAAAAAAACAGTCAGTTTTTAACTCAAGCATAAAAAAAGAAGTTAGCAACCGCAATTCGTGTCAGAGAATGGTTCTCTGAGTCCCTTCACAATAATACAATATTAAGTCACGGATATGTAATCACCTGTTTTGGCTTCTTTCATACTCTGCTCATCTTTTGGAAGAAAAACCATCCCCACGCCAGAATTTGATTTATCTAAAAGAGGAAGGCCTTGCTTGTTTGCCCAGTTGTTGAACAAATCCCAGGGTATTGAAGTCATAACTCCAGCACCATCACCAGAATCATTATCTGCACTGCAACCTCCACGATGCTCCATGCAGCCTAGAGCTGCAAGAGCGTCCTTCAGAATACCATGAGAAGCTTTGTTATCTAAATTTGCAATGAATCCAACCCCACAAGCTCCTCTTTCTGACAAAATATCAGTCAAGTCTGCCACCTAGAATGACACAGTTTGGGTGTTTCAAAAAGTATTATACAGCATTTAGCACAATAAAATAAATAGTAAGAGCAGGATGGATCTAATTTTTTACATATTCACTTTAAAGTACAATAATGGTAGAATGTCTACCATTTTTTATGGTAGCAAAATTGCAGAATATGATGACAACTTGACCTTAATTTAGGGAATTCAAAACAGAACAATCATGTACAACTAAAAGCAGGCTTTCTAGCATGCCGTGCAACACTGATTCATACCTTAGTATAGCTTTTCCCATACATTATTAGCCCTGAAGTTATAGACACGGATAACCAAATCGAACACACATGTGTAGCAATTTACAATTCCTTCATTTGCATTGTACAATTGGATTTAGAGGACGTTGTACAAAGTAGATCGCTTACAATAGAGAGAGAAATTTCCTCATCGTAGCCCTAAATTAAAGAAGGTATCTGTAATTCCTCTCATAGGCCATAGCGGATTTGATATGCTATCCCTCTTGGAAATCATTTCACTTGAACAGACTTCATTCCCCTCTTATTGTAAATAGTAAACCTTAATATCCGCCTCTCATTATCAGGAGTCGTGACCCCCAATATTTGCCTCTCATTTTCAGGGGTATTGACCCCTCATCTTCCCCCTGCTCATTATATAATAGTGAACATCCTTACTTTAGTATAAACAAGTTATTTTCATAAAAAAATTCTTGAGAACATTGTAGTCCAACACACTTCTCCTCCTTGACGCAACCAATATTCAGCTCCACAAGCATTAAAACCTTGAGAGCTCCAGGATATACATGGCCAATCAACACTTGAACTTATTCTAGTTCAATGCCTGGAAGCTCCAGGAAGTGTGTTCATTCCTCAAGTCCTGTTCATAGTTTTCGTCAATACTTGTTAGGCTTAGGCTTCACAAGTTTCAACTGAGATTACGACAAAGTGCTTCATTAATGATTGTTGTGACAAGATGGCAGTGGCACCCACTCCATCAGCCAAAATTTACACAATCAGAAAAACCTTGCCAGCCGCTATAATAGTTCACAGTATGCTTCTTCTGACGAGTACAAACTGTGGAGCCGTCATTTAAAGCTATTTATGAGAATTCGAGCACCCAAAGTACAGCCATCAAACTAAATCACTTACAATATATTAAATTACCAAAAAGCGACTTCATGTAGTAACGAATCCAAATCCATGTTTCTTAATCGAGGTGGACTCATGTTAAAGCTACTGTCATTTAGCTCAGTTACTGAATTCGCTGAAGAACTAAATTGTCATCCAAATGAAGCGCAATTAGCACTAAATGCATTCCTGTGTCACTTCTCCCCTTTCCTCCTCACACTGTCCGCTGTATATCACATTCCACGTCTTAAATCCAGTGTTTAGTTAGGCATATTAGGAGGTTAATGAACAGTTGACCTCATCATTGTCATCATATTCTAAACATAGTTAAGACATCTCTTAAACTTATAATCGTTTTCCATATTGCTAAATTCCCGAGACTAGACTAGAACAAGTTTTAGAGAGAAAGTTGGAGTTGCATACCTTCCTCTCAGTGACTTTTGGAGCAGCATCCAATCTCTTTGAAGATACATCAATCTTGTCCAAATCAAGAACAGATTTGATCAGGGACCAGCTCCTCGAGAGCTCGCGACTCGTAGACGAAGAGCCAGCCCGGTGCCTGCGCCGCTTGGATTTGCAGCAAAGAGCAGAGAGATCCCCAAGGAAGACCGCGCGGTTGGATGCGAAAACAGAATTGGCGGACGAAGAAGGCGCGCTCGGATACACAAGTTTCAGGCTCGGCGCCCACGACTGCAGCGCCGCCATTGCTACTCAACCGATCTTCGTAGCAGTATTAAGAGAAGCAATGGAGAGAGGCGATGGTATTCAGTTTAGGAAAGAATGATGAGAAGAGACAGGGAGAGAGGAGAGTCTGAGAAGAAGAGACAGACGAGAGCCACCCGAGTCTCTTCTCACGTCGACCACTCTCTCCGCCTTAGCGAGATAGCGGAAGCGAGGGACTGGGACGATGCAAGACCGCAAGAGCGTCTTTCAACTAGAAAAAACGAGACCGATTCTGGTGACCGGGAGTTGCCGGTGAAGTGGATTGTCAGTCGCTTGGACGTGGTAGGTGGCAACGGGCAGCAAGCAGTCTTTCGCGCGTGACTTGCGCCAGCCATTTCGTTTTATCACAGCCGGTTTATCACTGTCGTTTTTGGATCTTTTGATTATTACGATCGTTAATGCTAGAATCTTTGACTGCGGCCAGCCAGGGCTCTTTGCCCGTAAAGGGGCATTCTCCAGAAATCAGAGTCCACGTAATCAAATTAGGCATTTAGTAGGGTTTTAATAGTTGTTTGGATTCAAACATACAAAAAAATAGTTGTGTAGATTTGGATTCATCGAACGAGAAGCGTGTGATGCTGGGAATACAATATTGTAAAGCCCTATTGCCAGTATTATAGTACCCGAAACAAATTGAAATTGTTGTTTATGAAATGGATAACCCGGAGGAATGGCGTGGCATGCAAATGCTTAATTTGACTTTGCCATAAATAACTAGGAGGTTGGTATCAAAACTTTGAGCACACTATCAAACGGCAACGCACATGAAATGGGAATAAGAGGTAAGTAGTCAAAACTTTGAGCACACTATCAAACCAAGGGGTAAGTAACCCCCCCCCCCCCCCCCCCCCCCCACACACACACACATCACAATACAGACTTTTTTCGTAATTTTGCATTGTTCATGAAAATGTCATCACATTTCTCACTAAGCATAATCAACATGAACTTGGCAGGGGAGCTTTTCAAACTTCCTAAGGCCAGATATACTCCGGAAAAGTGGAAGGAATGAGGAATGGGCGCTTTTATGGCCAACTGAGACGACCTTTTTCTGTTTGTGCAGTGCGTCACAAATCCCTGGTCTACGACAAACCCCCCCCCCCCCCCCCCACTCATCGAAGTCTGGAAACCAGCCACCACAAATTATATTTTCAAACGGGAAAAGTGTGGCGTTTATCATCTCCGGGATTCAGTGGCTGGGATTGCCGGCCTCATCCGGTCATCCCCGTCTTCTTATTTCTGCCTTAGAAACACCTATATGTAAGTGACAAATTCTTCCACTAGACCACAAGCAGAGGTCGACTTCAGTTCAAAGCTCAAGATGAACCGTTAAATTCTTATCCTCCGGATGAATAGCCGAATGAGGCCAGTACCCGTTCTACCACTCCAGTGGTGGATCTAGGAATTTTAATATGTGCGGGAAAAGAACTACTAAGGGGCCGTTTGGGCGTGAAAAATTAGAAACATCCGCTCCCAAAAATCTACCAACAAGGTGTTTTAGCTGGTTAGTGGATAATCCTAAAAATCTACCTACCAGGTGGGTTTTTGGGAGTGGATGTTTGAGATTTTTCACGATCCAAACGGCCCGAAGTCTAAAAGAATTTTTTCCCATAAATTATTATACTCCCTCCATCCAACAATATGTGTCAAGTTCATTTTGGTTTTCTAACAAGGACATATATTTTTGGATGGAGGGAGTACTCCCTTGTTTAATGAAGCTTGGGATTTAAAAAAAGATGGTATCAACATTGCATGGCTGGGGTTTGCTCTCTCAAGATCACAACCATGGGAGAGGGAGAGAAACTTCCGGGCCTTGGGTCCCGATAGAATTCACTTATTTTGTAATGCAAACAAAGCTTCATTGGACGGAAGGAGTAGTCCTCTTATTTATATCCGCTCTAGCACAAGTGTTGAGCACTTTAGGCCATCCAATTTCAATCGGGGCAGCAGGCTTCAATAGATGGGCAAGCCGGTTTTGAATCACATGCCCAATCCTCTTATACACACACATTTGCCAATTTTGACTTGGTTTGGGTGGGGTTATATTGGCCATGTGGGAGGTCAAAATTTTAGTTTTGTTTCAATTGGGCTTAAACAGAATAGACAAACTTATGTGACGTCCAATTTAGGGGCCGTTTGGGGTATGAAAAAAAATTTTCAGCTCAAAGTGAAAAAAACCGGAAATAAGTAGTGAAAGTGAAACATCCACTGTGGATGTTTTGCTTTTTTTTTTACGCCTCAAATGGTCCCTTAGTTTTACTTTCAATTGGATCGAGGAAGACGAGTGAGGTTTGCGTTAGTCCAGCGTATAGGTGCGTAACCCTTCTAACAACCCTTTTGCTTATCACTTGTCAACATGCGATACAAAACAAACTTCATAATAGTTCATATAGGAGTTTTATAATGAGACGAGTTTACATGAGATCGTTCTTATATAAGGAGCATGAGGCCAATCTTTATTGCCGTTAGATTTCGATCGGAGGGTGGATATCAAATCAGTGGGTAGGTAAGTGTATCACATCAAATAGTGGGTGAGATCATTATGGATATTTATAGCCGTCAGATCAAGATCCAACGGCTACGATTCAAAGTGGCCTCATATAAGCAATATGAGAGCGATTTAAACTTTTCCCTTTTATAATACGTAGCCATGAGTGCGCAAACAATAAAATTATAATTAGTAACAAGATAAGAAGAATCTCAACTTATGTCACGGGCCAAATCATCCACAACACCTAAATAATATGTTTGAAACACAATATCAAGAGTACAACTATAATAGAGATAAAACATCAAACATAAATGCCATACTCTACGTAACAATTTCATCCATCAAGGACAAGTATAAGACCATTAGCTTCATAGTAAGAGTTCTCCAATTCTTGGAGCATATACAAAGATGCATACTGAGGTGAATTCTGAACATTTATCAACATAGACATGCATGAGTATCAATAATTTGATTAAATATACATGAGCATGAGCATGACATAGGATATAATTCTGATTCTTTCACTAATACGCCTTTCCCGTGTGAAGAGAGTGATTCGCGTAAGAGGGTATCAATAGATGGGTTCGTATAGTGGGCTTATGGGTTGGGCTCATGTATTTTGGGCTCTTATGATTTCTAGCAACCAAGGGGGGTTGGGAAACTTAAAATTTATGGGATGGTGAGAAAGAGAGATCAACATGGGTCGGCCATGGCCCATAAGACAGTCAAAGATGGGCTGACCAATAAGAGTCACAAGTTATTGGCCAAAGAATGTCGCAAAGAAAAGAAAAAGGATGAGTTCACCACCCCACCACTCTGCATCCCCTATACGTTAGATGGTGGATATCCCTCAGAAAATAGTCGGATGTTGTATAAAAAAAGGTCGGATGGTGGATACTCACCTGTGTGATGGGGGTGGGCTGGCTAAACAGCCTAAACCTTGGGGTGGCGAACTACTCGTCCTGAATAAAAAAAAAGTATTTCTCGTCCAACATAAAAAAAGTTGTCCGTTGTAGCCAAAAAAAAAAAAAAAACAGGACAAAAGACCAATAACATTAGATTACATTCCACATGGAACAAAATGATTTGAACACTCATCACTCATCCGTCGTGGTTTTCTAAATTAAACCAACAGAACAGTGAATACCATTATTGAAGGAGCACATTAGTATGCTCCCTTTCTCACACGCATGGGTATACATTGAGGCATTTCAATCCATCCGATTGAGATCAGACGGTCCAACGACACTTCAATTAGGCATGTTTGCATGACCCCGCTTAATGTGTGCCGTAGGATCTCACAGTTCGCGACACTGTTATGCACTTGGAAGCACGGGAGCAAAAGCGCATATAACTTTTTCCTTTTGGATTCCCTCGGTGTGAATGGTTGGGCAGACAAACCAGCACATCATGCCACATAAATCAATCACATTGAAGCTTTATGGACCAAAATTCTTCTCACAAGAACATCTTTGCTTGCTCCAACGAGTAAAAAATAATAGAATCTGATTCTTCGTGCTGAAACCCGCATAATATATAGACAACTAGAATCAGACTCAGGAACAGCAGCCTCGCACCAGCACCACTAAAACAAGTCACGGGCACCATTCTCAGATGAGATACTAGTCCCCATATGTCCTCCACACTCAGCGTTCACATGCTAGCAAGCCTCCATCCTCGACCATCATTATCCTTTTATTCCATTTCCTCCTCTGAGCTAGTCTCATGCAGCCCGCTATGGCGGACCGCCTACATGCAGCCCGGCTCACGCCTTTGCTCCTCTGCCTCCTCCTCGTTTACTGCAACTCAGCCCCCACCGGTCCCATCAAGACGGTGGTGGTTCTGGTTATGGAGAATCGATCCTTCGACCACATGCTCGGCTGGATGAAGCGTCTCAATCCAGCCATAGATGGGGTCACTGGCTCCGAGTACAACAGCATTTCCGCCGCTGACCCGGCCTCCCCGCCCATCTTCTTCAAGAACCAGTCTGTCTTCGTGGATCCTGATCCCGGCCACTCCTTCCAGGCCATCCGGGAGCAGATATTCGGGTCCAACGACACCTCTGCCTCACCGCCTCCCATGAACGGCTTCGCCCAGCAGGCCTTCTCCATGTCCAACTCCTCCGACATGGCCCACGCCGTCATGAACGGGTTCGACCCGGACATGGTCGCCGTGTACAAAGCCCTCGTTTCCGAGTTCGCCGTCTTCGACCGGTGGTTCGCGTCGGTTCCCTCTTCGACCCAGCCCAACCGTCTATTCATCCACTCCGCCACCTCCCACGGCGCCACTAGCAATGACGCCAAGCTGCTGGCGCTAGGCTTCCCGCAGCGCACCATCTTCGACAACCTCCACGACGAGGGGCTCTCGTTCGGAATCTACTACCAGAACATCCCGGCGACTCTCTTTTACCGCAGCCTGAGGAAGCTCAAGTACATCACCAAGTTCCACTCGTTTGAGTCCACGTTCAAAGACCACGCGAGGGCCGGGAAGCTGCCCAACTACGCGGTGGTGGAGCAGAGGTACATGAACTCGAAATCGGCGCCGGCCAACGACGACCACCCGTCGCACGATGTGTACGAGGGGCAGTTGCTGGTGAAGGAGGTGTATGAGGCGGTGCGGGCCAGCCCGCAGTGGAACGAGACGGTGCTCGTCATCACCTACGACGAGCACGGCGGGTTTTACGACCACGTTCCAACGCCCGTCAGGGGGGTTCCCAGCCCCGACGGGATCGTGGGGCCTGACCCCTTCGGCTTCCGGTTCGACCGGCTCGGCGTGCGGGTGCCCACCATCGTGGTGTCGCCCTGGATCAACAAGGGCACTGGTATGTTGTACTCCATAATTCTTTACTTAAGAATCAGTAATCTTATTTCATTTGAAACAAAAGACGGTTTAACAATTAAGAATGTCAAGGTATCATACTATGGACTAATTGGAAAAAGTTATTATCTTCCCAAAGAAAATGACTGATTGGAAGTAGGTTCTAATCTGTATGGGAAAATCTTGTCCTGGATTTCCTCAAGGAATTAGGAAATGAGCGTAAACTGGATATAATTTGGAAGCCAAGATCTGAAGCACTGACAGGTGCAGCTGTGGACGAAACAGGGCATGTGTGAGCTTATGCTACAATCTATTAGTTAGAAATGATGATGTTCGCACGTGAGATCATAGGACTAGCTGCTATAACATGATTATGGAGTGTTTACTCTTCACATGGAAAGATAGGACAAGACAACCACTTATTCAATCGTTTGGAACCTATTACAGTGTTTATCCTAATGGGCTCATTAACTGCTGCTTTAATCTCTGTGACCTGAGCACAGGGATCAACCCTTTATAAGCTTATCATATCCATACAAATGGTAGAATCGGTCCTACCTCGTATCACAAGGAACTTAAAGTACAGCAAGTTATTATGTTATACACGAATTGAGAGAGAAATGCTTTGACCATGAATTGCGTAACTTAAGAGTGGTTAATCATATAAAAAAACTTAAGAATGATTAAACCCTTCTGCAGTCAGTGAACTGATCTCTTTCTAAACAGCTTAAGGAAAAAATGAATACCGTGTACACCGTTTTCTCCTTCCAAGTGGAATATACACGCGCCATCCTAGCTAAGCTTATGTACCTTGATTGTATTGTCCATGCTATTGATTCGGTTGTGGCTGCAGTCGTTCATGGACCCAATTCTTCACCAACGCCAACGTCAGAGTTTGAACACTCATCCATACCTGCAACTGTTAAGAAGCTTTTCAATCTTTCTTCTCCATTTCTGACGGCCAGAGATGCATGGGCTGGAACTTTTGAAAGCATTTTGCAGACAAGGACTGAACCTCGAACCGACTGCCCAGGTTACTATACTCAAAATTGTCTATACTTTTAAAAATTTGTTTACTTATATGCCAGGCACCTCTTGAGTTTGATATGTGTTTTAAGTAGTCCATTAAGACCTGCATCTCAAACGTATAATAGAAGCCACTAATAATGTTATTATGGTAATCGTCATTACTAAGGATTATGACTATTGCAGAGCAACTACCAACCCCAGTCAAGGTCAGGAAAGGCGAAGCAAACGAAGATGCAAAATTAAGCGAGTTTCAGCAAGAACTAGTCCAGCTTGCGTCAGTTCTGAATGGAGATCACCTTTTGAAAAGCTACTCTGAAAAAATCAAGAAAGAAATGACAGTCAGAGAAGGGCTCGAGTACATGGTGAGTTCCCTCAAGCGCTTCTTCGGTGCTGGAATTTCTGCAAAGAGAATGGGCGTAGGCCAGGAACAAATTGTTCAGATGAGACCATCCCTTACAACTAGGCCTTCTCCTTCAAGCGCCAACCCGTAATAGCAATTATAATTGAGCCTTTGCGTGCGACGATTAGTCATAGGCCACTGATTCTTATAAATTATGTACATGAAATACGAGGTGCATGCTTTTGTATGTTCATAGTTTGTAAACATACCATTATTAGTGTGTAACTGACGAGGAATGTATTACAAGCCATAGAAAAGAGTGGAGGGTGATAGTACAAATAACCTTTGAAGTACGTACTTCTGAGGAAATGAGTATTAGTTACTAAATTGTTGTTCAAGTTGTATATTTGAGAAAACAGTCTTCATGTCTCGCGGATTAAGATATGTACCACCTTGTTGATTGAACTATACCAAGATAACCGAGTTGGTTCCTGGGTAAGGCCAAACTTCCAAATCCATTTTGAATTGTATTTTGGTATTCAGGTGGTCCAGGAATCTCTTTCTTCGAGTGTAGAAAGAAAAATGTGATGAATAAATTTGAATTATGCTTTACGCAACAATGAGTAGCAGCACTATCTAACGCGTGACCATCATTTCTCGAGTTCCCAAGCATTTTGTTGCAGTTGTTGGCGAGGGAAGTGAAAGTCATAGTTGCCGCTTTAACTCTCGAAGCTATGGACCAAGGAAGCATTTCTTGTAACAGCATTTCAAGACCTAATCAAAATGTGTATCGAAAAAAGCCTTAATTAAATGAACTTGATCTTAGGAGCAAGATCGGTGTGGTTTAGATCGGTCAAGCTGGGTATTGGAAACGTTTCAAAGTCACTTGGTTTTTGTCTGGGAGATAAAATTATGAGATTTTCAGTCATGGACCAGGGCCAATTCTGGTTAATCCGAGGGCCCACAAATTGGATTTCGTGTCAATCACCAATCGGTGATGAGACACGTGGAGATGGAACTTGGGTAAGGTTTTTACCCGACTCGGCCTTATTGAGCCGGTTCTAGGATTTCTTATGCAGTATCCGGTTCTAGTTTTGGGTTTAAAAGAGCAACCGAAGCATCGGGTTGTGATGCAGTGAAGTTTTCAGGCTTTCTTAAAGAACAAGGGCATTTGGGTAATTTTAGGTGGCATTTCAAAATTGAAGGTGGTTACCACCTTACGGTGGGAAGACCCAGTGGCCTTGCCTATAAATAGAGGTCCTATCTTCCATTTGCAGGGGGTTGAATTCTCATATGTGAATTGAAGTTTGTTCCTGGAGCTTAGCTCAGATCTAGCCATGGATTTGGTTGTGGCTCATTGATGGATTTAAGTGAGTCTTTCTTTCTCATTTTCTTCTTGGGATTTTGAATTTCGAATTTGGTTCAACTTCTCCTGTTTCTTCGGCCATGGATTTGGCATCTCTTCTCAGCTGAAGAATTTCAGCTAAGTTTCTGTTCTTCTTACTCTATTCCTCTGTATTCTTTGTTTTCTCTGTTTCTGTTATGTTTGACAGAGATTGGTGTATGTTCATTTCTGTTTTGTTGTAAAGAAGACAATCCTGAAATCAAATGTACTGATTTGAATTCTGCAATACAAGTTGCATTTAGCAAATCTGCTATTATTCTTTGTTGAAATCAACTCCTACGAAATACCAGCTGCATCAGGTTGGGGCGGGTTTAAGTATTACATGAAAATTCGAACCCGACCGGGTAATATGATATTTATATATATATATATATATATATTATTTATAAAAAAATTAAAATTAAAATAGTTCGGTGTCAGATTTGCCAGCCCAAACCAGTCCCAGTTCCATCCTTACGTAGTAAATTCTCTCGTATCTTAAACTCGTGAAAATGAGATGACTTTTCAGGACCCAGATGGCAGGCAGAAAGGGACCGAGGAGGTAAAAAGTTCAGGACAAATATGCACACTCATAGTATCATGTCGTGCTTGTAATAGCTTATACAAAGCTATTACTCTAATTATTCCGTGGCGCTAATAGGGAGTCTTTGGTCATCAATAGCCACACTTTGCAGTGCTGCTCCTGATCATGGTCTCATTATGACGAACAATCACCTTAATTCGGTTCTCTCGAGCTAAAGAGGCATGGCTATTTGAGTTGTGAATTGATGAAAGGTAAAGCACTGCCACAAATTGGTGAACTTACGAGGGTGGGTCCAAACCCCTCGTGCCATTCTGAGCCGTCTGGGGTCTGACGATGCGCACTGACTCAATTGCCATTGTTTTTTTGTCTCTTCGACTGGGCCATACCCATGGGCTGGCGCATTCAAAATATGTGCCTGTAAAAGAGAAAGCATTACTCGCAGAGGCAACTAGTTAAGAGGGCACAACCGATACTGACAACGATAAAATCAATTGAGGTCAACAGACTACTAAACAACGAAACGAAGTCTTATAACTTGAATCCTTTTTTTTATCTTATGCAAGAGTCAAGAGATGCTTCATTCCGAACTCAACTCTCGGAGCACACAATGAAATCATAAATAAGAAGTTCCCTCCATGTGATGCGAAGTAATGAACAGAATACAATGCTTACATGTTGAAATAATGGTTAAGAGAGGAGTAACAAAACTAGCATCAGGGTAAATTGGATATGCTAGTGGGAGAGAAGACAAAGGCAGGGGCAAGCTTCAGATCCCAAAGCCACACTCTACCTTAAAGCAGAGGACGAGAAATTATTGAGTGTAGATAGGACACCGCGCTGGTGTCCTATCGTGGTGTCGATCACCAAAGCACCATGGTGGCCCTTCATTGGTGATCGACACCACGATAGGACACGAGCACGGTGTCCTATCTACATCTAATAATTTTTCAATTAATAGGGCTCAACATTCAAATGCAAAATGGAATGCAGTCTGTAGCCACATTAGTACATTACCCATCTCTCCGCTATATATACGCACCCATGTTCTACACAGCTTGAAAAGCTTACGACGCTTGAGCTAGCAGGCATTAGGTCATGGCTCAGCTCCCGTCTCTTCTGTTTTTCGCCTCCATTTTCCTCTTCCTGACTCCCTCGAAGACTCATGCCAGCTCCGTCACTCTCACCATCGCCCATGCAGCCAGCAGAGCTTCTTCCCACGACATTCAGTCATGGGAAGAAACCCTCCTCGCAACAACAAACCGGGACACCTCTCGCATCCTCTACTTAAACAGCATGAAAGAGAAGAAAACCAACGTTCCAATAGCCTCCGGCCGGCAAATCACCCAGACCGCCAACTACATTGTCCAGGCCAGCGTGGGTTCCCCCCCGCAACCCCTGCTCATGGCCATGGACACTAGTAACGACGCGGCCTGGGTCCCCTGCTCCGGCTGCCTAGGATGCTCCCCCTCTTCTTCCTTCTTCGCCACCCCTAAGTCTCCCACCTACCAGCCCATCCCCTGCCTCGCCCCCGAGTGCCGCCAGGTCCCCAACCCCACCTGCACCACCGCGTCTGCCACCGCATGCACCTTCAACCTCACCTACGGCTTCTCCTCCTTCGAGGCTAACCTCTCCCGGGACACCATCACGCTCGCAGCCGACTCCATCCCCTCCTACGCCTTTGCTTGCCTTCAGCGCGTCAGCGGTGGCTCCATCCCGCCGCAGGGCCTGCTGGGCTTGGGCCGGGGCCCGCTCTCCCTCGTCTCCCAGACAGACTCCCTCTACCACTCCACCTTCTCCTACTGCCTGCCTTCAGTCAAGTCAGCCAACTTCACCGGCTCCCTCCGCCTCGGCCTCACTGGCCAGCCCCTCCGCATCAAGTTCACGCCCATCCTTCGCAACCCGCGCCGGCCGTCCCTCTACTACGCCAACCTGGTCGGCATTCGCGTGGGTCGGAGGCTGGCTAACATCTCTGCGAGAGCTCTGGCCTTCGATCCGGCTACCGGGGCAGGCACGATCGTCGACTCCGGCACGGTGTTCACTAGGCTGGTGGCGCCGGCTTACGAGGCGGTGAGGAACGAGTTCCGTAGGCGGGTAAAGGGGACGGTGACGTCGTTGGGAGGGTTTGACACCTGCTATGCAGGGACCATCTTGGCTCCCACCATCACGTTCCTGTTCGCCGGGATGAACGTGACACTGCCCCAGGACAACGTGCTGATACGGAGCAGCTCCGGCGGGATCACGTGTCTAGCCATGGCAGCGGCGCCTGAGAACGTGAACTCGGTGGTGAACGTGATAGCGAACTGGCAGCAGCAGAATCACAGGGTTCTCATCGACCTGCCCAACAACAGGCTTGGAATCTCCCGTGAGGCCTGTACCTGATCTGATGCTTTCCTGCTGTGCTCTCCCCTGCTGCTTCAAGCACAAGGACAAGCAACATTATTTACCAGATCTAGTTAGATGGGAGTAGAGACACTGCTACTACGTCGTGTAATTTGTTTGTGTTATCTAGTGTACTGCAAAGAAGTTTGTCATCTCCTGGCGACTACTGCCAAGGGAAGGCCTAAACACTGAATTGTGTTTTCAGAGTTCAGATGCGGCATAGATTCAATTCTTTTCTTTTTTTTGATTTAGATGCAACATAGATGCTACTAGTGTTTATCTCGAGCAACTAGTTTATGTTATCAAATGAATTAACATAAAAACTTTATGTTATTTAATGCACTCATGGAATTCCGTATCGGATATCGGTATCGTATCGGTCGGCTTAATAGACAAAATATCGGAGATATTTGTAAAAAAAATATCGGTAGTCAAAAACTAGTTTTTACCATATAATTTCATAATCTAGCTTCTAAAATGAGTTATACTAATTTAGACAAAGCATAGATTTTAAAATATGCATATTAGGATGGGAAACAAGTGGGAAAGTTATTTTTTTCCCCTTTTTTTTTTAAAAAAAAAAAATTCGATTTATTTTTTCCGAAAATATTATTTTATTATAAAATAGCGATATATCGGTATATCGGTCCGAAACCGATATATCGGCGATATTTGAAAAAAAATAAAAAAATGATATTTGTCCGTCTCGTTTTATCGGGTGGGGCCCGATATCGATAGATCGGCGATATATCGCCGATATGGAATTCCATGAATGCACTCTCGCCAAGCGAAGACATGAAGTGTTGGATGTTGGCTTCGCTAAGCCTCACCAACAACTATGATCTATGAGAGAAATATAACGGAAGAAAATGAAACAATGGTACAAAAGAAAAAATTGTTACTTTTACAAGAGCACTCCCTCACACTTTTACTTCAGCTCTTGGGTTTTCTTACCTACTTATATGATAAAACTCCATCTACCATCTACTATTTATAAGAGTCCAACATCTTTCTACAAAGGACTTATCTAGACAATTCTTCTAATATAGCCAACTAAGTCGGTCTTTTAGAAATTTTTACACTACACATTACATGTTCTATTCTTCTAACATATTCCGTGCTTCTAAATTCTTAACTCTTGGGTTTGCATCTTTAATGCTAGTTGGGACTCTTAATAAGTTTCATATGAGCTTCTAATATTTATTATGAGATTAGGCCCTCATTTCGGCTTTTTGGTTTATGTCCAACATAAATATTAAAATGGATTTCCTGCAATAATGTCATGTCTCATGCATGAAATGTTGTATCGGCGATATATCGCCGATATATTGATATCGGCCTTCAATCGGTTAAACGATACACTATAATATCAATTTCAGAATTTTTTAAAATATCGTTGATATATCGGTTTCTGTCCGATATATCGGTGTTTAAAAAAATAAATTAATTAAATAAATTTAAAAAATCAACTTTCCCGTTTGTTTCCCATCCTATGCCAAGTGGAAGGATACGGGTTTAAAATGCAAATATATATTTTGAATTATATATATATATATATATTTAATGCATATTTTAAAATTTATGCTTTTCTAAATGAGTATCACTTATTTTAGAAGTTATATTGTAAAAATATATGATAAAAACTAGTTTTAGACCGTCGATGTTTTTTTACATAATATCTCCGATATTTTGTCTCTTTGGTTGATCGATATTTTACTTATATCCGATATAACATTCCTTCGTTTCATGCATTTAATCAGGGTTGGCCACACAAGGACCTTCTAACATTTGCGAATAACATTGCTAAACAACGTGCCCTTAAAATGCTTGTCAAATGTTTCAAAACGAAATCTTATAAATAAACTATAGGGAAATCTGAGTAGCACAATTTGGATGCCTTTAAAACACGTGCTTCAGTATCTCCCTGTACATGTAGTACGGCAAGACCCCTGAGCATGGAATGCAATATCGCGATATATCGATATCGGAGCCCACCCGATAAAACAATACGGACCAACATCGGTTTTTCAAAATATCGCCGTCGGTTTCGGACCGATATATCGCTTTTTAAAAAAAAAATCCATTTTTTTTGAGCGTTTGTTTCCCATCCTAATATACATTTTTATACATATTTTAAATTCTATGATTTGTTTAAATTAGTATAACTTATTTTAGAAGTTAGTTTGTGAAAATATATGGTAAAAATTAGTTTTCGACCACCGATATTTTTTTTACACAATATCTCCGATATTTTGTCTCTTTGGTACGATTGACCGATATTTTACTGATATCTGATACGGAATTCCTTGCCCCTGAGGTCTTAATGAACAGATTATGAGTAAGTATGTGAGGGTCTGGACCCTGGGTCTTGATGAACAGATTATGGGTAAGTATAATGTGGTTATGGGGTATTAGCCATGAACATATTATGGGTAAGTATGATGTGTAACAGCCTCTGAAGGGTGTGATCTTCCTTTTTCCTTTCATATTGTGAGGTCATAAAAAATTTCCGTGGAAAGGAGAGGATAAAAAATATATCAGATGAAGCCGAAAGTAATAGTTACGCCCTCTTTTTTAATCAATTAATGGATGGGTAACCTCTAAAAATGCTATTCCATCCAAAGTGTACGATCATCAACACCCAATCCGGTTTTAGCTAACATACAAGGACATTACATGTGGTTCTCTTCCAAATGAAGTATTAAGCATGCAATTGCTGATACTATGATTTGCATCTTCAACGACATGTCTTTATATGGTATTAACCATGTTCTTGCCTTTGTACAGCTACATGTATGACAAATAATGAATCCTTACACACGTAATTTTTTTTTTCATTCTTAAGGATGCATGTACTTTTTTATCATCTAGTGTTGACCTCCAAATTAAGTCCGAACGAACTGGACTTAATTAGTGGACCATTTTTTAGAAAATAGGGATAATTTCTTATTCCATCTGGTCACATTTAATTGAGATTGACACATACTTGGTCGAGGTCTACAGTAAAAGCCTAGGCTTTCTGAGCGAGGCTGCGAGGGTCACCTTTCATCGTATATTTTTGCTAATTATCTTAATTAAAATTTACCGGATGGATTAGTCACTCTCACTGAGTGGCGCTGCACTTGGCGTTCAAAAGGCCTCCGTTTTCCTTAGCGATTCAGAAGGCACCTCTATTAGGGCATGTTTGGCAGTAGGGAAGAAGTTGGATTTTAGAAGAATTTAGCTTTTTCATGAATCCTGTAAAGGAGATTGTAAAAAAGAATTCAGCTTTCACTTTATTGATTTTTTTCAATGATATTTATTATAATTTTGTAAGAAAAATAAAGATAATTAATCATAAAAATATATCATTATTAATTACCTCTGCCTTTCATGTTTATTTACAAAATATTTCATTAGGCCCTAAATTCTTCCCGAAAAACTATGTCTTCCCAACCAAACAATCAGATTCTTCCGTATAGCTTCGTCCCTAAAATCCAAATTTGTAAGTCCTAAAATCCTCTACCAATCATACTCTTAGAACCCAAAGGGAATTAAATTTTACAAGATAGTACCCCTTGTCGAAAAGCAAAGAAGGAAGCATGCGCATGAATCAGGTTTTGTGGCTCATCATGTTACATATTTGTTCTCTTACTGATCTAGTTTTGTGGGTCATCGTGTCACATGTGTCATTATTGCACCGAGATCGCACGCTCAATGGACCCAGGAACCCCTTCGATAATGGAAAGTCAGTTGCTGGACACAATATATTATTCTCTCTCCTTTTTTTGACAAGGTTGAATTTTCTAAGCTTATGGGCCAACGGCGGTAGGCGGTGTTTCATCAGTCGTGCTCTAGTCTACTAAATGGGAAATTCATTCTTTAGTTATCTGCAACTAGAAAAATGGATTGGCGAGTTTACTTCCTGCCATTGCCTGCTAGTCGGTCTCACGAACTAGCTAGGCATGCTTCCTATCAGACGAATGGCGAATTCAACTAGCTTCTGACAGTGTAAATTTATTATTAGTAATATTAATTACAAGATATAAACAGCTCCGGAAAAACAGTATAAAAGCCCCCCAAGGATGTTTATACAGTGAACCATATTCAGTAGAGTCGATTAAGAATTTATAAGAAGAGAAGAACAGATATGTGTGTCATGATGCCTGGACAGGTAGCATATGGGCAGTGATAACCCTACATTAGATTCCTACACATTTCCAGGTAGCATATGGGCAGTGATAACCCTACATTAGATTCCTACACATTTCCAGGTACAAAATGCCTAAAGCAGCCACAGACAATAGCTCAATTGGCTCGAATTTTTTGTCAACCGTGCATGCTCCTTCCCAAGTCCATGAATATATCCTTCCATTCCTTTGTTTCAATCCCAGGTTCTGGGAAGATGGATGTGACCTCAACTTGGACTGATCACTTCATGAAATTATCTGTTTGAGTTAGAGCCTGAGAAAGAAGATGCTGAGCTCAGGCCCTCCATTCCCGTCCGGGTTCAGCATGTAGAAGGCCTCCGTGTCCCGGCTGCCCACCACCCTTTCAAACTTGGCTCGCATGTACAGCATCTCCCCTTCCTCCGCCGGGATCACTCCTGCCCCGATCGACACCGTCTGTACCGCCCTCAGCACGTGCCAGTCACTGTCCCCGCACGCCCGCGGCACCGCGTACCCGCTCTTGCGCCCGTTGCAGTACATGGTCCACATCGGCTCGCTGAATAGCCTGCCACCCCCGGCCGCCCGGCTCCGCCCCCTCTCGCACTCCAGCGCGATCCTCACCAGCCCCGACGCCATTGTTAGTAATGGGTGTTAGTTGTAACCCATAATTGGGTATTAAAGAGAGTGAACTAACCCATGTTTAAAACCCACTTACTATGAGATGAATGAGTGAATTGGGTAAAGGATGAATAGTCCCACATCCACACCAAGGATGGGTTGTGGATGGTATATAAGGCTCAAGATTGGCCTTATAAGTTAGGCCCAAGGGCCACCCCACTTTTGTGGGGGAGAGAGATGTTGGACCCATGCACCTAGGTGGGCTAACCCACGCGCGCCGCCGCCGCCGTCCGTCCGGCCGGCTCGGCTCGGTTCGGTTCGGTTCGCACGCGCGGCCGGCCGGGCCGGGTTGGGTTGGGTTGGGTCAACAAGAAAATATTATTTTGGGACAAATTTAATGGTTTGGTTTTCTATTCTTTTTGGTTCAACCAAAACGGGTCCGTTTTATTATGACCGTTAACGGACGGACGCGTCCGTTTAACGGGAAAGGGCTTTAACGGGATTTCTATAAAAGCTTGGAAAACGGGTTTTTCTCTAAGGAATTTTTCCTGCATCTTCTTCTTCCTCCTCTCTTCATTCTGTGAAAGCATTGCATACTTGTGGTTCGCTGCGCGTATTGTTTGGAGTGCTCCTACAATACGTGGTTGATCGTCTTATCCTGGGAGGCAGACGCCCAAGAGTCCTAAGCACCGTAGGGAGGGCGAATTCTGTCTTAAGGACAAAGTGTTTCGCTTGATTCGATCATAAACTCTTCTACAGTTTTATCATCTTTGCAAAGGTACACAAATATTTTCCTTAATACAGTAGCAGTAAAGTAATTTTAATAACAATCTTAAGACAGAATTCTTACTGTTATTTTCTTAGTTACTGTGTTATACTGTAATTTAGACTGTAACACTGTGATTTCTGTGGTGTTGTCTTGTCGTACAATGAGCAACGAGGGAAGAAGGATCTCTGTGCAAAGGAACGAAGTAAGACAGAGGGAAGAATATGTTCGGCGTCGTGGCGGAAAAGGAACGCCGTCGAGAGAGTCTTCCTATTCCATGGTCTTGAAAACTGAGGGCAGCAGAAAACCTCTTCCTATTCGATGGTTTACTGTCACACTCATCGACATGAATGTCGGACTCCCGATCAGCCTCCGCATCCTCCGCCTCGTCTTCATGGTAAGAAGGGAGTATCGATGCAGCGCCGCAAAAGCGTCGGTGTAGCCATCTAGACCGCCGCCGGAAACGCTGCTAACAGGCTGAAACGAGAATAAAGGCCAAGTCCGCCCGCGATGCTGAAACGAGAATAAAGGCCAGGCCTTTGAGTCCTGGAAGAGCATCGTCCACCATTGTCTTCCCCATCTCGGCCGAAGAGGCTGCTGAGGAACCTTGCGGTCGTCGAACCAGAGCTCAGTGTATCTCCGATCGCCTCCACGAAGTGGCCGATTCACGCCCGGAATCACCGGAATGAACACGCGGTTCTAGATCAGACCTGGATCGGACATGCGGGCGACGGTGCTCTGCGAGCACTCAAGGGCCATGACGGCGAGGCAAGGGACGCACCCTTCTCTCTGTTTGTTTCAGAAACAACTTTCTATTTGGGGAAGATGATGGTCCGGTTCAGGCTACTAAAGGTCTGGTTCAGACCACTAGTTGGTCTGGTTCAGACCACTAGTTGGTCTGGTTCGGCTATATGAAAAAAAAAAAAAAAAAAAAAAAAAAAAAAAAAAAGAGGAAACCGGCTGGGTTACAATTGTAACTAACAGAAGCCCTTCTAAAATGGCCATTTCGGTCATTAGTGGGGATTTGAGTCGGGTCTTAGATCGCATTTGCTGGCTCGCCCATTCCAAGTCGTGCAGTGAACCGTGGGTCTGAGCGAAGGCTTGGATCTCCCGGTTCATACAGAGGAGGGAACCGTGAAAGGATGGTTTCACAGAGCACCAATCAACTCCCGCTGCCGGTTTAGTGTATCAAGCTCCAGTCCAGGTAAGTGGAACTCCTACGTTCTGTTTCCCAGTTTTGGGTCCTTTACTTGGTCTGCGTTTAAAGTATGAAAAGGCTTCATTTAATACACTTGAAGGAAAACTAGTGTGGTTCAAATGATTTCAGTATTTCAAATGCTCTCGTCAAATTAAGTAGGAGGGTGGCTTTTGGATCAAGTGGCAAGTTAAGATGGGGAACAAGCATGACATGCAATATTTAAAGTTGTTCCTTGGTATGTTATTGATATGCATGGAATGTGATATATGTATGCAATCTAACCTCATCAGATAACATTTTCATAAAATTAAAACAAATTATCATTGCTTGCCATGTGATACGTAGCAATGGTTTTGAATTGCATGTTAATCTCACTATGGATGGTAGAAATATTATGTTCCATTCATGGATGATTGTTCTTATTGATATGTATACTTGCTGAGAAGTAAAGATGAGGCTATAAATATATTATATAAAACAGAGGTTGAGAATCAACTTGGCAAGAAAATAAAAGTTCTAAGAAGTGATAGAGGTGGGGAATATGAATCACCTTTTGGTGAATTCTATTCACAACATGGTATTATACACCAAACAACGGCACCTTATTCACCACAGCAAAATGGAGTTGCTGAACAGGAAAATAGAACTTTAAAAGAAATGATGAATGCCATGTTAATAAGTTCTGGGTTACCTCAGAACATGTGGGAAACACAAAAGGAAAGTTCCATTAAAAGAACTTTGGATGTCGAAAAAGACACTAGTGAAGACCAAGAGGGAGAAGATGATGAACCTAGACGTAGTAAACGTGCTAGAACATCAAAATCCTTTGGTCCAGATTTTCTAACTTATTTGTTAGAAAATGAGCCTCAAAGCTTTAAGGAAGCCATGTCCTCTCCTGAAGCACAATATTGGAAGGAGGCTGTAAATAGTGAAATTGAATCCATTATGCAAAGTCACACTTGGGAGTTGGTAGATCTACCACCAGGTAGTAAACCTCTCGAATACAAGTGGATCTTCAAGAGGAAGATGAAGGCTGATGGATCAATTGACAAATATAAAACAAGACTTGTTATCAAAGGATACAAGCAAAAGGAAGGTCAAGATTATTTTGATACATACTCACCAGTCACAAGAATAACTTCCATTAGGATGTTAATTGCTATGGCTGCTTTGTATAATCTTGAAATACATCAAATGGATGTAAAAACAGCATTCTTGAATGGTGACTTGAATGAGGAAATATATATGGAACAACCTGAAGGGTTTGTTGTACCGGTTCAAGAAAACAAAGTGTGCAGACTTGTTAAATCTCTTTATGGGCTTAAACAAGCACCTAAGCAATGGCATAAAAAAAAAGTTGACAAAATGATGATGTCAAATGGATTCAAAATCAATGAATGTGACAAATGTGTTTATGTCAAAGCTAGACCTGAAGGCTATGTTATTGTATGCCTCTATGTGGATGATATGCTCATTATTGGTAGCAATGATAATATCATTAAAGCTACTAAGAGGATGTTAAACAAACATTTTGACATGAAGGATATGGGTGTTGCAGATGTTATACTAGGGATGAAAATCACTAGAACATCTGATGGATATGTATTATCTCAATCTCATTACATTACAAAAATTCTAGACAAGTTTAATGAGAATGATAATCGTCCAGCGAGAACACCTGTGGATGTGACATTGCATTTAAGCAAAAACACAGGTGAGAGAGCATATCACAACTCCAATATTCACAAATTATTGGAAGTCTCATGTACCTCATGAATTGTACGAGACTGGACATTGCGTACTCAGTAAGTAAACTGAGTAGATATAATAGCAATCCAGGGGAAGATCACTGGAAGGCTCTAGTCAGGGTTCTTAGATATCTAAGATATACCTTGGACTATGGACTGCACTATACAAGGTATCCAGCAGTACTAGAGGGATACTGTGATGCAAATTGGATATCTGATACTAGAGACTCAAAATCCACAAGTGGATATGTCTTTACTCTTGGAGGTGCAGCAGTGTCTTGGAAATCTTCTAAACAAACGTGCATTGCAAGATCCACAATGGAATCAGAATTCATTGCACTTGATAAAGCAGGCGAAGAAGCTGAATGGCTTCGTCATTTTTTAGAAGATATTCCAATGTGGGGGAAACCTGTGCCACCTATATGTATCTATTGTGATAGTCAATCTGCTATAGGAAGAGCACAAAGTAACTTGTATAATGGTAAGTCTCGACATATACGTCGGAGGCATAATACCATAAAACAATTGCTCTCTAGTGGAATAATTTCCATTGAGTATGTTCGGTCAAAAGAAAATATTGCGGATCCGCTTACAAAGGGTTTGACCAAAGAACAAGTGAGCAATTCATCGAGGGGAATGGGCTTGAAGCCTATACATTAAGAATCACCATAATGGCAACCCAACCTAGTTGACTGGAGATCCCAAGATCTAGGTTCAAAAGGGACAACTGAATTGTGGGGGATTCAAGGGGAATCACTATGGAGATAAAATCTCGTTCCCATTCCTATGATAAGATAGTGATGCCTGCTGAATGAATCAGGATAAGCTTTGCTTTTAATGGTTCTCATAGCTTGACTTAGATCAAGTGGGGTATTGCAGGATGCTCCTAATGAGAACCACAATGTGTCTGAGAAGTGATTGTGTGACTTCTATTGTCTTGGTTTACACAAACGGCTGAACAGTTCAAGACATCACGTTCACTGATTAGCCAGTAAACCCGATAGTCTTCACAAGGGAAGGTTCAAAGCCGAAAGCTACCTCTCCCCCGTGCATGATCTTCTCAATATTTGCTTTCACAAGTTTTCTGCATAGTTTTTTGCATAATTATCCAGCCAATTCTCATTCATGTGGGGGATTGTTAGTAATGGGTGTTAGTTGTAACCCATAATTGGGTATTAAAGAGAGTGAACTAACCCATGTTTAAAACCCACTTACTATGAGATGAATGAGTGAATTGGGTGAAGGATGAATAGTCCCACATCCACACCAAGGATGGGTTGTGGATGGTATATAAGGCTCAAGATTGGCCTTATAAGTTAGGCCCAAGGGCCACCCCACTTTTGTGGGGGAGAGAGATGTTGGACCCATGCACCTAGGTGGGCTAACCCACACGCGCGCGCGCGCGCGCCGCCGCCGCCGCCGTCCGTCCGTCCGGCCGGCCGGCTCGGCTCGGTTCGGTTCGGTTCGCACGCGCGGCCGGCCGGGCCGGGTCGGGTTGGGTTGGGTTGGGTCAACAAGAAAATATTATTTTGGGACAAATTTAATGGTTTGGTTTTCTATTCTTTTTGGTTCAACCAAAACGGGTCCGTTTTATTATGACCGTTAACGGACGGACGCGTCCGTTTAACGGGAAAGGGTTTCAACGGGCTTTAACGGGATTTCTATAAAAGCTTGGAAAACGGGTTTTTCTCTAAGGAATTTTTCCTGCATCTTCTTCTTCCTCCTCTCTTCATTCTGTGAAAGCATTGCATACTTGTGGTTCGCTGCGCGTATTGTTTGGAGTGCTCCTACAATACGTGGTTGATCGTCTTATCCTGGGAGGCAGACGCCCAAGAGTCCTAAGCACCGTAGGGAGGGCGAATTCTGTCTTAAGGACAAAGTGTTTCGCTTGATTCGATCATAAACTCTTCTACAGTTTTATCATCTTTGCAAAGGTACACAGATATTTTCCTTAATACAGTAGCAGTAAAGTAATTTTAATAACATCTCCTTCACCAGCGCGCTAGTCGGCGTAGCCAGCTCCAGCAGCAGCGCCGGCTCCGACCGTGGCTCCTCCTGCACAGCAAAGCTCACGTGGCCCTTCTTGTGCCCGAACAGTGTACCCGTCACACGGCGCCCCAGGTGGGCTCTTCCGACAGGGAAAGCCAACCACCGGTAGGCAGGCTGCAAGGGGAAGAGCGACAGAAGGGACCGGATCAGCGCCGCCCAGCTTCCGATTCTCTTCGTACTGCTTGTCGTCTCTGTACTGCCTGCACACGTCCTCACCAGCTGGATTTTTAACACGTCCTCGGTGGAGTCTGCCGCCTCCACTCGCATGGAGGTCGAGTGGCCGATCTTCCGGCTGGCGCTCCGCCTGAGAGCCACTTCGTCGGACATCTGGGTGGCTGTAGAGTGAAATGGAATGGAGAATAAAGTGAAGAAGCTAGCAAAGAATGATAAGATTGGAGAAGTGAAAATTTAAGTTAAAGTATAAGATGAAAGCAGGGGAGAATGATGGTGTCGGGAGATTGGAGGGAAGGATGGGGCGCAGCTTATGATGGTTGTAGGCTAAAATAGGAGAAGTTATTAGCTGCGCACCGTGCTGGGAACAGTGTGCTCATCACCAATGAGTGATGGGCACGTCTCAGTTCCCCTGCACCGGCACACTGTTCCCCTGCGTCAACAGAGGATGTTCGATATAAAACTAATGGGAAAAACAGGGGTCATGCTTTGGAACTAGAATCGTGGAACAGCAAAGGGGTTTCTAATTTAAATGCAAGTGAACCAATAAGCTTGGAGGATCAATCAACATTGGTTTTGACCAGGGAGAATTATGAATTGAGAAAAGGGTGGCAATTTATATTTACGTAAGCTACAGTTGGGTATCGGTCTGTGAAGGTGGATCACGACGTTTAAGATTTAAGACGACTAGATGTCAGTGGGATCTGCAAACTGCGAGTGGACACCTTCGCCATCATAAGATTAATTAAGAGCAGAGCACTAGAAGATGAATAGTTTGGAATTTATAAATGTATGAACCTCTCTAAATTGACAGGCTCTCTTTTAAAAGGCAGCGATTGTCTGACGTCCGTCATGGTTCTAGATGAACTAATAAAGAAAAAACCGATACAAGTCACGGGGTAGCAGTTCCGAGTTTAATCCTAACAGCATCGACTTATTAGTCTTGATTGTATATGAATGGTTTTATCCCAAAAGATTGTACATGACTGAACGCCAAACCATGTGGCCTTAACAATGTAGCCGATAGTGTAACCCATTAAGTGTTCCACACTAATAAATAGGCTAAAAGAGTAGCAATTAACAAATATCATATATTGTTGGCTTGCCGATATATCGATATCTGGCTCCGCCTGATACAACGAGACCTGGTAGTATCGGTTTTAACTGATTTTAAAATATCGGCGATATATATCGGTTTCGGTCTAATATATCGGTACTTTTAAAAAAAATCAACTTTCTTGTTTGTTTCCCATCCTGTGCCAAGTGGAAGGATATGGGTTTAAAACACAAATACATATTTTGAATTATATATGTATTTTTATGCATATTTTAAAATTTATGTTTGTTTAAATTAATATCCCTCATTTTAGAAATTATATTGCAAAAATACATGGCAAAAACTAGTTTTAGACCACCGATATTTTTTTACACAATATCTCTTATATATCTCTAATATTTTATCTCTTCGATTGATTGATATTTTACCAATATCCAATACGACATTCCTTGTAGACAACTAAACATCAACCTAAAACGTGTGCCTGCCATATGCTGGACCAGACCAGGAAGTGGAAACAACTACTCCCTCCGGAGTCCGTCCAAAATAATTTATCTGCATGCGAAAATAAATAAAATTTATTGGATTGGAAGGCCCCTACAAAAAACATAGCTTCTCCCAGGCCCTCACGACTTCCGTGTCTTTTGGTAGCTGACGGAGCAAAGTCTGCCATCTGTTTATGGAATCATTTTCTGCAAACTAAGACGAGCTTTTTTAGACGCAGAGAGTACTTTTGTGGTTCAAACTGATTTGTCTTTTCGACTCCGATAATCAGGTTTTAAGTTTCTGCTTTCTTCATTTGAGCGATAGGTGTTGGTCACTTAATGATCAGTCAATAGTTCAATAATGACGTTCCTTTCGCTAAATAAAAGCTAAGAAATGATTCTCAGGATCTTCTGTCGGTGATGTTACTGTAGGGGGGTTGGTCACCGATTTGGCGGATAGGAACCGTCCCAGCACCTCTACCATGGGTGCATTTGGGAGGCAGATTTTAGGTAGAAAAAGCCGTTTTTTAAGTAGATAAAGCGACTTTTTTACAAAATTACGTATGGAAGGACAATTTTGAAATAAAACGATTTTCATATGACAAAAGCGGCTTTTACTCGAAAACTGGAGGAGATTTTTAAAAAAAACGGCTTTTGTGTATCAGGATTATCCCTGAGGGTGTAAAAATGACTGCATTTACCCTCTTAAATTCTAAAATTTCTCTGCTTCTGTCTTTCATCTTTTACCTCATCATTTCTGGTGTTTTTTTTCGCTCTATCGCCGAGAGCTCGTCCCCTTCGCTCTGCGCTAACCTCGTCCCCTTCGCTCTATTGCCGCTCGTCCCCTTCACTTTGTCGTCGTCGCCTCCAACTAGACAGCCGCCTGGATCGCCGCCGACTCGATGCCATCTTCGATCGGACATCCCCATTTTTAGACATTTTGTTCATCATTATAAGAAAAAACACTAAAAATGAAGAAGAAAGAAAAAAGAATGGGTCAAAACGGATTAGAAATGAGTAAGAAACGCATCGTTGAAGTTTGACCTATTAAAAAAGTTATTGTGTAATCGATTACACGATAACCAGTGCTATCGTGTAATCGATTACACGATAGCTCCAACACACAATAACTAGGCAATCGTGTGTTGGATTATACGATAGACTATCATACGTTGGATGATTACACGATAACACACTGTATCATATAATCCACCTTTAAAATAAAACAAACTTCAACAGTTCATATCTCCCTTATTTTTAGTCCGTTTTAAGCTATTTTTTTTCTTTCTTAATTTTTATGCTCTTTCTCAAAAATAATGAAGAACAAAAAAAAATCCGAAAACAGACTAAAATGAGGGAGATATGGATTGTTGAAGTTTCTCTCATTAAGGGTAAAAGCGTCACAAGAGCTATTTAATTTTTTTCTAAAATCTGCCCCATCCAAACAAGTTTTAGGGGGTGACTTTTGATAAAAGCGCTTTTGGAGTAGGCATTACCATACGGGTTACGATTTAACTTTTCGTTAACAAAAGTGATTTTGTCAAAAAGCCACTTTTTGAAAAAGCAAAAGCGGTTGCCAAACGCACCCTATATATGTCAATGTAGATTGGACCGTTATAAATTGATACATCTTCATGAGTAAGTGAATGTCTTCCCTGTCACACTCATCTTGAACATGTCACTGGGTAGGCTAGAAAATAGTTATCTAATTCTCCATGAAACCATTATTTAGGCAGTTTTTTATTTTTTTTTTGATACATTATTAAGGCAGTTATTATATACACCAAGACAAGAGGTTGTTTGTCTAAACTACATTTTTAGTGACACAGGTTTTGGGAACTTGTTTGATTATAAAAATTAGAAGCAAGAGGCTTGACCTTAACACATAATCAATAATAATCAACTTATTATATTTTTCTCCGTCCAAAAGAACCTGGCTACAGTTGAACAATTACAAAGATCCAGAAATAGATGACTGTATTTGCTCTAAAACCAATAGATCATCGTGAATGTGCAAGGGAAAATGCAGGAATGCTGTGGGCCCTACATGTCAAGAAATTCAGCTTATTTTTAAATGCAGCCAGCATATTTTGGATGATGGGATTATCATGCAGGATGAAAACGAATTGGCTCGCTGGCAGAAACGAAATGGATATACGGATATTATGAACGAATCTTCTGTCTAATTTGGTGAGATTCTTCTTTCTTTTATTGTCATAGATCACTAGAGTAGAGACGGAGAAGCCCAAGCAGCTGGATTGGCGATGATGTGATTCAGTAGAGTAATGGCTAAAAATGGTGCATCTCCTTAAAAAACCTCCTGCTAAAACTATACAATATGTAATGATCCGTACATTCTTACTCTCGCATAAGGGTTGCATTAGTTGCACGTACGTAGCCAGCTACTACCGGAGCGCACATGAGAAAATAATGATTAGGGCCCAACTGGTCCGGAAACCCAAATCGAAATGCAACATCCAGCCTCTGATTCGATATTTGTACATCAGATTTTCTACACATTTCCATACACAGCTGATGTCAGCTGTGTATGGAAATAAGTGGGTGAACTAACGTGGGATTCTTAATTTCCTTCTGGCCATTCTATTAAAAAAAGAGTCCATCTAGCGTCACCCATTTTTAATACCAGATTAAAGGACCAAGGCCTTGATGCCCTCCTTTAGGGTGGGTTAGGGGTTATGAAAAATAAAAAATTTCTACGAAAATACTTTTCTCCAGAAAAATGAACTTTCATGGAAAATAAATTTTCCCGTAAAAACCTGTTAGGGGTTATAAAAAATGTTCATGAAAATTTCATTGAAAATCAATTTTTCGGCCTAGTTAAGGGTTTTAGAAAATGTAAAAACGAAAATGTCCTAGAAAATCTGCTGCTTATTTTGGAAAACTTTATGGTGACGATAATTCCCCAAGAAAGGAGTAATTGTACATGTTCTAAATGATCACCCTCGCAGGAGTTTAAAATGCCAAAAAAATTAGCTATCAACATATTGCCATTGTTATGGCAAAAAATACAACTACAGGTGAATTCTCAGAATAAAATAGGAATTTCCTCTTTTAATATGGCAAGAAATTTCTGGTGGCAATTAATCAAAAGAGCAAGTAATTTATCAACACCTCAATTTTATGCTTTTCAATTTGCGAGAATGATTTAACTGATAAACAATGTAAAAAATTTGATTTTAAAAACTTAGCTAATTATTTGGTAAATAATTGGCATGTACTGCTATGCCAAAAAAGGTGCAAAAATAATTACTCTGGCCATGTAACTGGGTCATCATTTTATTTATTATATAAGCCACTCTACTGGTCATGGGAAAGGAAAGTTTGTATAGAAGGAACTCACTATAATAGTTTTCAATCTTTTGAGAATGCTTATACGAATGGACAGTGAAAGAAGTATTATAGTGAGTTCCTTTTAAAATGTGAATTAAAAAAGAAGTTTGATCTTCAGACACTATATATGAACAATAATTAACTCATTGCTTTGTAAATGGTTTTCCATGTACTTCATTGCTAGAAAGGGTGCAACAAAAATCATGCTGGCATCTACCTTGAAGGTTTCCCATGAAGAAGGATCATCTCGGTCCACATTTACTTCTCCTCCACCCCCATTTGCTGCACTTACAAACTTTTGCAGCACTGATGATTTAAGCTGAATTTGGGTCCCATCCTACATTTCAGTGAAAGATAATTATTCATACAATATCAGTTTATAATTTTCACGATAATGGAAGAGCAAATAGCAACTCAAATACATACAAGTATATCCCCATTTGGAATTTCATCAAACAGAGAAGCCTTAATCTATCCTTCCACCACCAACTATCCCCCCCCCCCTAAAATTTACACCTTTGACTTTAGTAATCCATTCAATGTCTCAACTACAATCATCACTAGAATGTCAAGACATGATGCAGCAAAAACCAAAGCAAGGAAATAAATAGTAAAATAGTCTGTTAAGTAGCATGCAGAAAAGTAAGAATTGGAGAGGTTAAAGCCTGCAATGGACAATGCCCAAGAGATGAACACAATGCAATATGAAAATATGTCATTTGCTCGATGTTTCAGCTTGGCATAAGCATAGATACTCTTACATATATGTGTATAAAAAAAACATAGCATACTCTTATAAAAAAGGACAGCAAGATCAAGCTTACATGAGCAAGATCCCCTAACCAAAAGCAGCAAAGAAGTAAACTTTCATCTGCACAAGAGCTTAATGTTGACCTTCCTGATGAGCAAGAGCTTAACGGCATCAACATGGCCTTCGCAGGCAGCAATATGGAGGGCCATCGCCCATCCAAGTCTATGTTATTGACATCAACCCCTTCGTTGAGAATGTCCTCGAGGCCCTTCATGTCGCCTCGGCAGGCCACAAAGAGGAGTTGCATGGTGGAGTCCAGGTTCTCCAGAATGGTAAGTTCGTCACGGGCGGGAGCTGAAACGTAACGCATTGCGGCGGGGATCGAACGACGATTTCCAGCCGAAGCTGAACTTGCGGCTCCTCGTCAGCGACCCCATCAAGAACTGCGGAGCTATCCCCCTCTTTAGCTGCGCCGCAAACTCCATTACTTCCCCCCTTTAAAATCCAATTCAATCCAACTTGGCTCTTTTCCTTCAATTATCTCGCAAAGAAGCCGGGGCTGTAGGGACAAGAAGGTCCGGCGATCGTCGCCGGATAAATATCCGGCGAGGTCGATTTGTCGTCGGAGGGCAGGGAGGGAGATCAATTAGCCTGAGCCCCATGTTTTCTAGTAAGAAAAAGGACTTTCGTACTCTGTGAGGCCTGAAAATTTTGGCGTATTTTTGGCCTTTTTTCTCGGCCATTTTTGGACCCTCCGAAAAAATAAATTTTCGGGGCCCTCTTTTTCTCTAGCCCATAAACCCGGTGAAAAAACTATTTTTATGGAAAATAATTTTCCATTTCTAAATTTTATTAGCCCCTAACCCATTTTTAATCTGGTATTGAAAATGGGTTACCAAAACATTTCCCTTCAAAAAACGCCTCTTCCTCATTGAGAATTTCAAAGTGATTGGTAAATGGGCCTGGAACTTTAAACTGTTTGGTAAAATGGGCCGGGAGCTTGCCTATATCAATCACATAAAATTGGACGTTACATGAATGAAAATTAGATAGTAATGAAAGCTCACCGGTGGATGATCCATGGCGTAAAAGAATTTATTTTATCAAATCTTTTATGGGAAAGCAATTCATGAAGCTTAAGAACAAGAATGAATATAGTCGACCTTTAATGGTGCAAAATCAATGAAATAGAATGTCCACCTTTTTTTCTTCTTGTCTTGGCTTTCTATTACAATGAATTTACATTATTGTATAAAAAAACAATGAATTTACATTATTGTATAAAAAAAAACAATGAATTTACATTATGTTGGTACATTCTACATCTAATTTCTGAGTCTCCCTTAGGCAAGTTCTAACTTTGCCCTCAGTATGCGGGAATACATCCGACGTGGTCTGGGCCCATGCACGTTTCAAATTCCGAAACCGGCAATAAAGGCGGAGCTTCTCTTTCCCGCCACCCGTGCTACTGACTGTTCCAGAAATGGAAATCCCAAATCGAACATACCATCTGCAACAGATGGATTGCAACGAGAACTTCCGAATCACAGTGCCGATCTTCCCATATTACAGGGCCTCCCCTATTTGTTCAAAAAAGTGGGTTATATTTCGATCGCCCTTAATTCTATTACCTTGGGAGGAGGAGCGTATGACATTTTAGGCAATGTTGACTTTCTACATATGGAATGAAATTCCAATTAGGTAACTAAGTGATAGACATGGCAAATCGTATACGCTGAATGAGGAGTATAAGGAAACGTTATCACGTAATATCAGGAACATTTAAGCCAAAGAATATACTCCTACCTAATAGAAAATATTGTTCCGTGATTTCATAAAGTAATTTACTTTGTTGGACAATGACAGGGCTGTCCGGGTCCTAAATGCGAAATAATTTACCTTAGTAAGAAATCTCATTGGGTTATTTCAAGAATCTTTTTTTGGACAACAAGGGGTGTGAGTTCTTAATTCACACCCACTAGAAGGGGTCAATGGGATTTCATGAATCATTTTGAGAATAATTAGATGAGGCATTTCCATATAACATAAGCATCCAAGGAGATGTGATAACTGTCGCCAGCTTGGTCACAACCGAATCAATTGTAATAACCTTACAGCTAAAGCATCGAAGAAAGCGTTCAACAATAAATTAACCAAATCCGACTTTAGGGAAACATCTTTCTCGATTGTCACATCCACCTCCATTCTTCGTGTAAATGAAATATAACGACAGTGAGTCGTATTATCGAGGACACGATACGAGAAAAGTTGTGTCTTCGAAGACATGATCCCGCGACCCCTCAAAATATTATGTATATGAAAAATGTGTATATAAACAGAATAGAATAAATTTAGGCGTTGAGTTTTTTAATTTGTGTTTTTTATTTTGAATTACAAGCAACATATGGCATGCAAATTAAGTGTATTTAAATATACGAAACCACTATTATTTTGTCATCGAATACACGATAGCATTGTCATCGTGTGTTTGGGCAGTGCTATCATGTCAACGAGGTTATGATAGGAGAAAAATGATGTCCTTGAAGTCGCGATCCCTCAAATAAAGACATGATACACTTCTATCCCTCAAATATAAAGAGGATAAAAATAAAGAATAACGAAAAAATAATGGGCAAAAAATGATAAGAAATGAGGGAGATATGACTAGTTGAATTTTGCACTATTATCGTGTCCTTGATTACACGATAGCACTACCAAAACATACGATAGCATTGATATAGAGTATTTAAATACATGATTTGAGGGCAAAATTTATGTATTTAAATACACAGTAGCAATGTCATTGTGTCTTTGGACAATGAATTGTATCATAGAAGCCTCCACTATCAAATTCCAAAAATGCCCTCCCTACCAGGTATCATGTCTCCTACAGTAATTATAGATGTGTCCCTAGATACAAAACAACGCCACCTTTCAACGAATTGTAACGGTCATGATTTCAACTATAAAATCCACTCTGCCCAAGCGCCAAACGTCTTTTTGAGAGGGAATCCGGTGACAGCCTTGGCAAAGAGACGAAAGAGGAGAGAATGAGCTTTTTTTTAGTGGCAAAGGGTTAGGGTTGGCGGTCGGCGATTGCAGAGTCGCGTGAACTACCAATACAACCACTAAAGGCCACTCATCCCACTGGTAAGCTTCAAATCTCCGTTTATTAATTTGTTGGATTTTACATTTTTTTGCTTATATTTGATATCATGTATCTGATGACATGCTGCAATATGATATTGTGTCACTGAGAATATGACCCTAATGATAGTCGTGTTCACGATGACACGATACTATTATTTATTATGTATCCGATCACACGCTAGTATGGCAGAAGTCATCTATCCTAATTTTTTCATAACATATGGATACACAAACAAAGGAAGCAAAGAAGAAAACTCCAATGGACGAGGAGCAGAAGACTATGAAGAACAAGAAGGATGACTGTGGCCCCCCAATTAAGAGGAGATATAAACCTCGTCCATGTATCCATACATACTGTCACCCAGGAGCTCTTAGGAAGGGTGTGAAAGTTGCATAGCAATACCCACAGTGTAAAGAATGACTACAACAGACAGGTTTTATTTGCATATTTGAATGTGTAGAGGTAGTGGTGGCTAGAAACATATTTGATGTTCTTCTTGAGTATTGAGATGACTCCGATAAGTTGTTTAACATTAAGGGGAAAATATTATCCCTCACTGAGCAAGAATCACTAGCTTTTGTGGGCATCTGTTGAGAAAGTGAAATATTTAGCTCATGATGGAATAGTCCTCTGTGCGAAAGATGAATTATACAAAAAGTTGCCCTCATGAGATGTTTTAGCTGGTTAGTGGATTATTCCAAAAATTTATGCAGTTAGATTTTTCAATGTGGATGGAGCTGATTTTTCACACCCCAAACAGCCCCTCAATAATTTTTTTCCTTAGATGATTGTTCTCTAGAAGTTGGAGGACATCACATTACTTTATTAGCTAAGAGCACCTTCATCACTTTATGGTCCACCTGGGGAACTTGTTTACGTATATTTTTCTGTATCTTTAAGATTGCAAAGCCCCTTGTTAATCCACAATAAGAACACGCATGTATTTGATTTCTCTCTAAATCAGTGTATTACGGTCCATTGTTTTTTTTGTAACGAGGGGTGTCCGAGTCCTTAGGATCCAACTAGAAGGGGCAGGCCAACCGATCTCTTAGATCCAGAACCCTGCCGCTAATCCCCTCTAGTGCATACAAGGCCCATCCATCGTATATACTAGATAAATTGGATATAATCCCGGGTGGGTGGCCAAAAGAGTGAAGGTTCGAACTCAAGAGAGTCCGCTCCACAGGAAGTGGTGTTTTACAATCCATTGTTATTTGGACGATTACTACAAGGAATTCTTCAAATAACATTTTTTTTATCTACTTTTCTATTGTCAATTAATGCTCCATGCTTTTTCCATGGTTTCACCTTGCACATCTTTTGTTAGCGGCCTATCCTCTAGGTTGTCTTTTTTGGAGAGGTGATACCATGGAATGTCGGCTCGCCGATATATCGGCAATATATCTGTATCGGGCCCCACCGGATACATCGATACCACATAATATCGATTTTTAATTTTTTTTTCAAATATCGCCGATATATCGGTATTTTTTTAAAAAAATATTTTTAAAAAAAATTCAAAAAAAAAATTTTGATTTTTTTTTTGAAAAAAAAGGGAAAAAGAAGTATGTTTCCCATCCTAATATACATATTTTGAAATCTATGCTTTGTCTAAATTAGTATAACTCATTTTAGAAAGGGAAAAGTTTAAATGAGATCGCTCTCATATTGCTTATATGAGGCCACTTTGAATCATAGCCATTGGATCTTGATCTGACGGCTACAAATATCCATAATGATCTCACCCACTCCTTGATGTGACACACTCACCTGCCCACTGATTTAATATCCACCCTCCGATCGGAATCTAATGGCAATAAAGATTGGCCTCATACTCCTTATATGAGAACGATGTCATATAAACTCATCTCTTTTAGAAATTAGATTGTGAAAATATACGATAAAAACTAGTTTTCGATTACTGATATTTTTTTACACAATATATCCGATATGACGGGTGATGCATACAACTAAACTATAGGTCGGTCTTTTGTTTGGTCAAGAAAATTCCAAACAAGCGTGTCAATGATCATCAAGATCATCGTTTATCGCTCCATTCCACCTCACTCCACCGTCACCTATGGCAAAGTAGTTTTTGTCTGCACTCTAGACAGAGCCGCTTTGGTCTTAAAACTCTTCCTCATGCGCGCAGCACTGGGGGGCAAAAGATGTGTACATCGTCATCACGTTTGGAAACAGGAAGACGCCAAGTATGCAATCCTTGTGTATGATTGGAAATTTGTCTTCAGAAGTGAACAAATAACATAATGAGTAATCGCAACTGCACTCTTCTTCAAACAATAGAATAAATATCTGTTTTTATAAGACTGTACAGGCAAAACTACTACATCTCAGTGTCACGTAGAGAGTTAAATTCTGGCAACAGCTCAATTCCACCCTCGTCTCCTCTTAGCCACGCAATACATATAAATACGCGTCAACCTCTTCCTAAACCTAGCAAGGTGAAAACTAACGTTCTGCCCATCCAAATACACCTTCTTGGTCACCTGCCACCCTTTCCTATTCACACTCACCGGGTCCCGCAGCACCGGATCGTCCCTCCCGTACTCCTCATACAACGAGCTCTCCCTGGCCCAGATTTTATAACCCAAATACTTCAGGCCCATTTTCACAGCAGGCCCACCGTAGTAGGTCTCCGCGGCCCAGTCGGTCCCCAGCGGGATCACCTGGATGAACACCGTACCGGGCCGCATGAACAAGAAGTGGGTCATCGCCGCGCCGTGGACCCCCAACATCACGTCGCTCCGGTTCAGCGCCCGGTATATCTTGGCCAGCTCCGTCGTCCGGTCCGGCCTCAGCACCTCCACCCAGAACCCTATCTCCTCCGCCATCGCCACCACCTCCGCCTCGTTCGTTATCGACCGTGACCCATTTCGCGACAAGATCACCAGCTTCGGTCTATCACTCTTCTCATGGACCTGGTTTTTCTTCTCTTGTTCTTCCTCTTGGACTAGTGACTTGATTCTGGGTTTGTACGCCTCGTCGAGCATCTGGCGGAAGTCAAGAATGGTGTGGTTGCCGGGCATGAGGGTGGGGTCGACGGAGAGCTCGTCGTGGATACGGAGGCCGACGATGGCCTGGGAGAAGCAGTGGGTGGTGGAGTTGTTATTGGAGAAGTCGACGGGCGGGTAGTCGGACAGGCGGGAGAGGATGTCGCCGTATTTGGTGATCCACCAGGGGTGGTACTCGAGTATGACGAACACCGCCTGTTTGTTGAAATGCTTGGAAGTGATGTAGAGGGGAATGAGCCCGTCGTTGAACTCGTGGTATACGTTTCCGGTGTAGCCGCCGGTGGAGAAGATGACAGCGGGGACGGAGTGGCGAATGTCGCAGGGGTGTTGCGCGGAGTCTGCTGTGGAAGTGGTTTGGACGAGGTTGAGCTCGTCGATGGTGTCCATCACGCTGCTTTCCCATTTTCTGGTATATGGTTTGATTTTCTTGATGTGGGTCTTCCCTGTTTTGAGTTCTTCTGGTTTTGTAGTGGCATTGTAGGAGGGTGATGAGTAGAGGAGAAGAGAAGAAGTAGCAGGTCTAGTTCGTATATCACCCCGCATGAAGCAAATGTCAGAGCGGAAGCCAGTTCTGTCACAGCAGAGATAGTCTGAAGCGTCTGGTGAAGAACAGGGCTGAGGGATTTGGCCGTCGCCGAGCAGTGAACCAGCATCTAGATGGGAGATATGTAGTGTGAGAAACGGGCAAGATTTGTAGGAGAGAAGTTGCCAAGGGGAGGGTTGGGTGTTACTTACAGAAGAAGGTGAGATAGGAGAGGCGAGGAGCGAAGACGAGGCTGCAGGAGATGATGGAGAAGGCGAAGAGCATGGGTAGGAGCCTGGGCTTGTTCTTCTTCCCGCATTCGATGAGAAGCCCTTGGGCATGCGCGGCTTCTGGTCCTGCTTCCACATCGTCGTCCTTCCGTAGCTGGTGGTTCCGGTGGTGATGCACCATGACCCGCCTGTGTTCGGCTTCTTGTTCTTTGATGGAGAGAGATGAAATTCTGCCAAGGAAAACAGAAAAAAAAAGGAAGAGCGAAGAGAGGTGAGAGGGGTTTGGGGAGAATACGACAGCTCCAAAGAAGGGGGGGGCTTTTATCTGCTGAGAAAGAGACCACTAACCAAGTTGCTTCTCTTGTTCTTCAGGTGGCGAAACTGATTGGTTAGGGAGTCTCAGAAAGAAACAGTGAGGAGGTGGGCAATGGCGTGCGGCGTGTGATTAATCTGAGCAAGCTGGCTGAGAGTATTAGGCTGGGTGGGCAAATTAATTGGATAATGGTTTACATGAAATCTTTGTCGTAGTATATAAAGAGCATGAGGTTAATTTTTTGGGTCCTTAGATTTTGCTATGAAGGTAAATATTAAATTAGTATGTGTCAATAGGTGAATTCTTTGTAACTGTTTGTAACCGTGAGATCAAGATTCAAGGGTTTTGAATTGAATTAGCTTCGTATAAGCTATATAACAGCGATCTCATTTGAACTTTTTCGAATTAATTAACTCTATTTTTTATCATTTTTGACAGTTTGACTGGAAAATATAAATATTAGCTACAATGTTACTAGTTTATTGCCTGGTCATGTATATCATCGTCCTCCCCAACGATGAAGAATTGGAGATGGTGGGGATACTGCATGGGGGAGGGCTCAGCTCCTAATGCAATTATTTGGTGATAAACTATGAAATATATAGACAGCGTGGTACACTGAAAATTATCCCTGTAATTATACTTTTTATGCTGAAATGAGATTTTTGTGCACACCCCGGGGGAGAAGTTATTACCTGCGTGCCACGCATAGGAACAGTGTGCTCATCACCAATAGGTGATGAGCTTGGTGATGAGCATACTGTCCCCCTGCGCGGTACGTATCTAATATTTTCTCCACCTCTGGTGGTCTCTGATAGGTGGATTCTACAAACTGGGCCCCTATAAGAGTAGCTCCTACTTTTTGTATCCGGTGGACGACCTGGCCAGTATGATGAACACAAGGGTTGGGACGATAAATCAACACGAGGGTTCTGGTTATGAAATGAGACGAATACTTTTGAGTGCTTTATGAGTCTTAAGGGTGATTGGGAATATAAAAGAAAACAAAACCGCGAATTACGGCAAACTTGACGGTTTATGGAATCCACCGCGAATTACGGCAAACTTAAGCAGTGTCAAAAGGTAAAGCAAGGAATCGATCTCCATCCTTTCCAAATAAATCAACGTAATGGTCAATGGATCATGTTTTGGAACAACAATATTTTTGCATCATTAACATTGTTAACAAGAGCATTCCTTGTTTATGCTTTTTAAAGATGCTTGGAAGTGGTGAATTGTGGAGGTGAAATTGACGTTGTTTCTTTTCTTCCCCTTATACATGTCAATCTTTCTTGCCATGTACCCCAACAATGGTTTTTTAGCTCCGAAACTCAGACTATAGGCCACATGTGTTAAGGTAATGGAGTCAAATCCGATTCCACGCCATTAACGGTCATCTGTACTCATAGAGTGGTCGACCGAAGAGTCTACTGGAGGAAACATCGGAGGGAGCGATAGACGGCTACATTACAGCGGTCTACCATAATGCTTACGGAGGATGCGCCGGAAGATTATAGGGGACATTACAGGATAAGCTTCCTAGTTGCCTTTTGACAGGGGATTATATGCCTAATTTAAGTCTAAGTTGGGTAACGACTTTAATAAGTATATAAAAATTCTAAAATGGTTCTTAGGGTTTATACTAAGCTTGTAAAGAGATGAAAAAATAAAATTTGGTGAGAGATTTGTAATAAGGGAATTAGGGTGATTCACATAAATTCATTGTAATCTTCTAATCAATAAAATTTGATATTTGTTGTGGCGTGGAGTATGGCAAGAAGAAGTCGAACCATGATAATCTCTATGTTTCATTTATTCTTGTTTGTGGTTGCTTATTGTGTATTGTGCTAGTACATTACTTGTTATAACTACTAGTCAGCAAGGAATCTCTATACCCCTTGAATCCCAAGAGTAGGGAGCCTATTTCTCTATCTTGCTAGCTTCAACATGTTTTTTTTATGAGATGTGAGGATTTAGAATGGAAGAATGTGTAATTTGTCACATGACACTTTGCAATGACTCTTATTTATCGCGCATTCAAGTTTGCTAACGTGAAAGTAATATTTGTCCTCACCACTTCCTGAATGTATTGTGTAACCGGGATCTCCGCAAATTTACAGTCAAAATACAATGAAGCCTTATTTCTTCTTCTTCTATGATTCACACCATCGAAGACAAGTTTACCTTCTACCCTTGAGGAAATTTAATATTGTGCCAGATCTCCAAAGGTTTAAAGCAAAGAAAGCCCAAGAACTGGGCACAAAACTTCATAGACTCTCTAGTCTGTCCTCTAATGGATGTTATCCGTAGAATAGGGTTCAAGGGATGTAAAAACCAACGAAAACTTTTAAGGTTCAAGAGTCACATAACCCCTCACCACCGGACGTCCGGCCAATTTTGAGACATTACAAAGGCTCAGGATAATATGTACTGGACGTTCGGTGCTTTGGCCGGACGTTCAGACGTGTTTTTATATGTTATTGTCTTGACACCGGACGTCCGGTCACCGGGCAAACGTTGAAAATCCCAACATTTTCTTCTTTTGGCACTGGAAAGGCTATTAAAGGGCATGTGTGGGTACTAACAGTGGCTGGTGTATTGTTAGGAAGGCAGGTGGCCCCATCAGTCGCCAAAACAATTGAAGGGTTTTTATTCTTTGTGCACGGTAATAAAGAGATTTAAGTTTTTTTAAGAAAATAAAGAGAATAATAAGTTCAGGGGCAGGGGCGACCAAAATTTTGGTATTTTATTTGGTTTCTAGCTAGCACTGCTACTCGAAATAGAAAACGCGAGTATATTTTCATGCAAATATGATCCACATTGAGGCCTAATGCTCCTACCTTTTTGTAATAAGTTGCTTATTTTTGGTAACTTATTTGGCATGTACCTAAAGCTCGCACATTGTTGTACAGTTTACATTCTCTTCCTGTCAGTCAATGTTTTTCATATCTATTCAATATCAAAACATGCTTAATTTATGGTGATTTGTATGATGACGCCACCAACATCAAGAGTTGATCAGAAAGAATAATGCAGGTTGGCAGCCATAAAAATTAAAAACCAAACACATAAAAAAAGTTGCAACTGGATAAAAAGCTGCACTGTTCTTTCTGCCGGTTAAACCACATTGCTCTGTTTAATTTGCAGACAGGTTTGGCCGCCCGTGTCTCACCATAGATGTGAGTGGTACACGCAAATGTAGTCGTCCTATCCATCGATCTTTGTTCCAAGTCTCTGTCAACCTTCGAATAACCATTGATTAATTTTTGCAATCTTATTGGGTCCCTGCATCTCTCTGACGAACAAATCACGAGATTGAGCTGGTTAATAACTTTTTTTTAAACGCAAGCTGGTTAATAAATATAGCATGTTACACTGCGGTAGTCCCGGTGAATGAAAAGTCGGGAAACGTTGAAAAAAAGGCCGCTTGGATGAAGTTTGTGTCAGCAGACTTGGAGTCTGATTCCATCTGCTTCAAATGCCCGTTAAAATGTCACCATTTGCCTCAAACCTAGCTCCTCTTTTTCCTCGTCAAGTGGCCCCTCTGAGGACTAGTGACTTTATGCCCTCCAAAAAAAAGTTACAACGTTCACTAATTTTCGCGAAACAAACAGACATATTTTTTGGCACAAGCAGATAAATATAGGTTCTACGTTCTTGTTTCTTCTGCATAACGCGTCCAAAGAACAAACTACTGCATCCATCCTTGCACTTGCATATCAGATGAAAACAACTGGACAACAAACTTATGGAAGTTATTCCATCTCCTCATCCATTTCTAATACCCTGTAGGTAGGTTGTAAGTGCAACCATTAAGTGATGATGTTACACCAAAAAAATCACGTCATAAATAGGCCTTTTTTTAGCCCGGGGAGACTAATATGCCAGAAGAGGGGAGTGAGCCCATCTGGTTCAGGAGATTCCGAAGGATTCATCTTTTTGATTGCTATATAGACCTCATCACTAGTGTACCAGCAGATAGAAATATCATTCATTTCCTGGGCTTATAACTGGCTGAACCAAAGACACCGCACTGTCCACATTTGAAAAATAGCTGGCCGAATAGATTTCCCTGAACTGGGTTCTTGCAATTTGCATTAGCTCTTCTTCACTTGTAGCCCAGACACCATGCCCATTGAGCAGCCCATGAATGTAGATCCTCCGCCTTCTCTGGGTGGCTTTCGCATGGAAGTACCTCTGATATTCTTGTCCCCAGCTTGAAGCCACGAGGCTTTGGCCCTCTGCCTCCATAGCAAGAAGATCATTAATTTCACATATGAGAGCCTTTTCCTCAGATATGTTGTTTCTCCAAGTATTTCAACCTCTTTTTTCCCTTTTTAAACTTTGCCTTAATGTTTCCAAATTTCTTTGTCCCCCAATCCGTAAGATCATGGCTACAACGAGACTGTCTGTCGCATAAGGCTGGTAAAGTTCGGTAGGGAGGAAGGAATTCCCATCTAGCTTTAATGGTCTCCTCAAAGAAGGGTCACTGGTCCACATTTCTTCGAATCTGAACTGCCTTTGGCGGGACCTGTTATTCTGGGACTGGGCTATGTAAGGAGGATAAGGCGGTGGTCGGAGCAAGAAGTGAAAAGGTGGTAAACACGAGCATCAGACGAGGAAAACCAGAGGTCATTGGCAAAAGCTCTGCCTTTTTTACCATGTAAGGTGTCACCGAAGTACCCTAGATCCGCAAGCTCACAATCTTCCAGCATTTGTCTGAAATCTCTCATCTCCCAGCCTTTCTTCTCAGAAGCACCATCCTTCTCCCGGGCAGAGGTAATGGCATTGAAATCATCACCGCAAAGCCAGGGCCCCTGGATACGGGCATACGGCTCTGTAGAGATCTGAGCGTCCTCCAAGTCTCAGTTCGCTGGCCCTGCTCCGGTCTACCATAGACCCCAGTGAAGGTCCAACATTTATCATCAGAGAGGGTGATCTCTCCGCATATATGATCTTTTCGAAGACTCAGAATATTTACCTCAATCTCAAGGCCTCTCGGTAAGCCCACCCGAGGGACCCAAACGCCGTGATCAAAACCGAGGCGGCGCCGAAGAAGCCTAGAGCCATTGTCGTCCAGATTCGTCTCCGACGGGAAGAGAAGCTCGGGGTTGAAATCCCTCAGAAGGAGGGCCAAACCTTGAATTGACCAGGGGTTCCCCATCCCCTAGCAGTTCCAGGCTAGGGCTCTCCAAAAGCCTGTGGCAGGTGCAACGTGTCGTCTACAACACGAGAGATCATGTGGAAAGGAAGACCCCAAGCCTGCAACCAGAGGGTGGTATGCCAAAATGTAACATTGCTTGGGGTCATCCCTTGCTCCCACCTCCTCAACAAGAGCAGGTGATTTTCGAAGGTCCAAGGCCCCTCCAGGAATATCCTCTCTAGATCATCTTCAGACATAAAAATGAACTGAAAGAGTCTATCACCAACCTCAAGAATCTAGAGGCGGTCTTCAAGCTTCCACGCCGAGCGGATAGGAGTCTTCGCTGCACGGTGGTCCTCAGCTACCGTAGGGCTTCCAGGTAGCGTGAGGAAAACAGGCCCTCGAGATCAACTATGGGAGGAGATTTCCCCCAGAGATGGGGAGTATGGAAGAACTTCTAGAGAAAACCGAGAGTTTCTTACTCTAGAAATTGCCATCCTGTTTCCAGATTTTTGTCACCTCCCAAGGTATCATACAAATGCCCTCGAAGAGCTGTATAAACGGGGAAGGTTCTAACATAATTGAAGATACCACTAAACAGTCGTTGCTTCTTTACTTCCATATTGTCCACTAGCAATCAAGAGCCAACATAAGATTATTCTTACAGATTGTATACATTATCCAGATTAACACTTAATTTCCCCCCCAAAACACAAACAACGAATTTTCTCGCTGAATATTCACTCCACACTTTAAACAATTTATTTGTTCACAAGAAAATTCGCAACACGAAGCATATGGGTAGATTTGGACATATCCAATTCAGTTTTCGCACTCATCACTTCCCCTTTAACTAATTTATGCAACATACGATACACCATCACTGGATGTGATCCATAATAAGCTCATCCGTTTTTCTGCAGACATAAATATAGTGGGAATCTGGGTCTTCCAAAACAAAACTTGGAGGAAGAGTACCGAGTTCAGTAAGGGCTACAGGCTCCATGTATGATGTTGGTGATGAGCTAGAACCAACTGGTTTCTGGAAACCTGGTCTAGCTGCAAAATGAAACCATTAACAGTTAAGCTCAGATCTATTTTCTGACCACAAATCTTAAGAACTAAATTTATACCAAATTTTGATTATGTAGATAAAAAGGGTATCTTCTTAGAATTCACTCAGAGATTGAGAGTAAACTGAGGAAACTACTCCCTCATTCCATATTGATGGTCTGGACTGGAAATCAGAAAAGAACTGATTCTAACTCATTTTCGATTTTCAATCCAGACAATGTGGGACAGAAGGAGAATAATATTTAATGACTCACGGATGATGTACAATGTTATTTGCCAAGAATATACTGGATGATTCAAATGAGGAATTCTAACTGTTGGATCACCATACGTGACCTGCAAATGAGATGGAACAATTACTCAGAGAATTTACACAAATTAAGATGATAAAGTTACTTCCGTCCCAAAAGAGTATACCATCATATAGATCCCTCCAGGTTTAAGAAGCCTGCATGTGTGATACAAATAGGTTGCTAAATGAGGCATGGCCATTTGGAACAAATAACTGATACAAAGAATATCGTGCAAACTTAAGCAACGGACAGTCTGAAGCCTTTTCTAGAAACAATTAATTACATTACCTGCTAACTTCTCCAAGCATTTGTGGTGCACTGATCAAAGCACTGGTTCCACACTAGAATCACAAGAATAATGTTAGGCCATGTGCTTACGATCATAGAACCACACAACATGACACTACAAAGTAGGTTTACCATTAATGAGTCAAGAGTTCCTGCATCAAATGTTAATATAATAATGATCAGCATTTTCAAAATTTTGCAAAATAATGGCAATGTATGGACTGGTGACATATAATACCTTTATCAATAACACTGTCAAATGATGCATCTTCAAAGACGCTCATATCTCTAACATCCATTTGCAGATCTATCATATGAATATCAATCAAAACATATGAACCCTTTAGATTGTAATATTACAACTAAAAGGTATGATAAAAAAATCAAAGGCATGGATACATTTTAGCTGAGGCAGTGACTCGTATTTTTTACTCATCATATCAATCACAACGGATGATATATCAATGTTAAGTATGTCTTCGTATCCATCCTTCGCCATGTCCTCAGACATAACTGCAAGAAAGAATTTTCCACTAATCATGGTTACTTTCATAATTACAGCAGAAACCACAACGCCAAATGTAATTGTTCACATCTTCCAAAAATATTAATCAAGTTGCAAGCCACTTGAGGCCTGTTTGGATGCGAGACCAACGGGAAATTTTGACATGCTTTGGTTTACAATCCAGCAGTCTTGTTTGCAAAGGGGGAGAAAAAAAAGTCAAAGAAGCTAGGTTGCCTTAAGAAGCTTGATTGTCAGTCAATTACGTCAAATCAGCTTTGGAACAGTGCACAATCTGGGTGTAACAGTGCACAAATGAGTTCTTTTTAAAATATCATCTCCATCATCAGTCAATTGTATTAAATCAGCTTTGGAACTGTGCAAACTCTGGGTGTCACAGTGCACAATCTGGGTTCTTTGACAAGAACCTTAATTGTGCACTATTGGGGGCGTGTGGGGGTAACTGTTCCAATGCGTCATTCACAATTGTCCCACAAAGCGTAATGGTGCACAATCTAGTTTTTAATTGGTATAACAATTTTCATCCAGATGGGCCCTTAGTAAGTAACTACCAATGCGCTGATCGCAGTCACTTGTAGGCACTCGTAGCTAAGATTAAGACGACTTCTAAAAAAAAAGAAGACTAATTTTTATTCCATCAACTAGAATACATGAATTTTCCCTCTACTTTTACAACTGCAATAATTTATGTTTAGAATGTTCATTTAATTGAAACGTTGGTGTTGTATAAGGGGTAATGTATCAAAATATGAATAATGCACATGACAACTATTCAGTATGATAGGAAGATAATAATTGATTAGATCAGAAATAAATGCTGGTAGCATTAGTAGATAAGCCTAAAAACACAAAAAAAATCACGGGAAGTTGGCAGGAATACTGGTAACTGGGTGTGCGTGTGTGCATGCAATTAGACGAAAGAAATAGAACTATAGTTCTAAGACCAACAGTTGCATAAAGTCGTAGATAGAGTGATGTCATTTCAAGTCATATAATAATAAAACTCGTTCAGGAAAATGGCAACATTGGTTCAGCATTTTGTACACAAAGGGTCCCCTCTTTCAAATTTCGAATATATTCATTATTCTTGGTCATTAGCAAATTCTAAATTTCTGACGCCAAACAGAATGTAGAAGCTCAATCAGCTACAACCTATAATGCTTAAATTGGATATATAACAACTTGTATGCTAACTTTAGTTGCTCATATGATGAATCTGTAATGACTTCCATGTCACAGACTCTTGCAAGTATGCGAATGAACATAACATGTATGGCTCAGAGGAGTACACATTCAAACAATAACATTAAAAATAGCAAAGTTGTACAACCTTGCAATTCACTCCAAATCGGGTTTTTGTTTGCTTGACTCCAGTTGTAAAGTTTCTACAATAATAAAGAGACAAGCATAAAAAGAAAGTATCTTTAGGTAAAGAGTGGCATCGCATGTGCATGCGCGCATAAAACACAATCACACTAACAAGGGCCGCCATACACGAGCCACGGTAATATTTGACTTTTTATACTCATACATACATGTTCATTTAGTTCTTCCTATGATTATGATCGTGTCAGGTTCCTGTGACAATTTGAAGAGTTCAGAAAAAAAGCGAACTACTGCATATAGCAAGTCAATGTTAACGCCAATATTACTTCACCTTATTGACAAGCATTCCATTGTCTATTCATACCCAACCTATGTAATAAAAGGCCTTCCCTTTTCTTTTCCTGGGATTATCATAATTGCAAATATACATTGAATTTCAACAAACAAAATTCCAAAAAAAAAAGTTACCATTATCCTCAGACACCTTCTCCCCGCTATACAGGGTCAGTTACATAATATAACGCGGCAAGGAACTCTATTATTGTTCAAATGATAATGCAAAATTTATACAATATGGAGTTTAAAGGTAATTCCGCTGAACGCTTTCCCAATACTAGCTAGATGTTAGTGAGAATATGAAGCAGCTCAGTAAATGATGATGACTCGAGGAGCAAAATTAATATGGTCATCATTCGTTTTCCATAATACATATTTTGTATCTCCTAATCAACATTGCTCTCACTAACCAAGAACAATCTTTTAAGATAAAGCTACAATGAAGATAATTAAGTTGCTTCATACACATAATTATACTCCCTCCGTGCAAAAAAACCTGGTTGCATTTGAAGAATTATGGACCCAGATTTAAATGGCTGCATTTGCACTACAGGCCAATAGATCCTCATGAGCGTGCATGTGCAGGGGTAAGTGTAGGCTTGAAATGCTGTGTGCCCTACAGGCTAATAAATTTAACTCATTTTCAAATGCTGCCAGGATTTTCTTGATGAAGGGAGTAATAAATTGCCAACACATGATAACGAGAAGGTTAAATTTTTTTCAAATGAACCAATTTTTTTTTGTTGATTAGCCTAGGAATATAGATGGGAGGTAGGACAATTTCAATATGCAAGGATAAACAGTAAGTAGATAGTCGATACCACATACCACTACATGATGGCGCCACAAGATATTTATCAATTTAGAACGCCAAGGAGGCAAGGACTATATAGAAACTAGAAAATGATCGTATGAGGAAGTCCAAGATATAAACTTTGAAGCTTCATATTACTATTTTATGACTCCCATCAATTTTCATCTCACAAGCGCGCACACTCCACTCCTTTTAACTACTGTTGCAACTTGAAAGCATGATACTAGATAAAATGCAAGCATGCGCTAGCCACATAAAAAGGGATGGGGTAAGGGGCAGAACTATGTTATGACATTGGGGGTCCATGGTTCCCAGTTCTTGCAAATTTTTTCTATACCTTTCGTGGTCGTCTCTTGGGTTGGGTGGTGTAATAGAAAACAAGGGCTAAATGCATTATTGCCCCCCCTCCAATCCTTCACCCTAGTTCCGCCAGTGGTTGGGGCATAAACTACTTGGCAAAACGTAAAATTTCCATGAGGAATAGAAGTATTAAATATAATTGAAGACATAACCTGCAACATCAAATTCAAAGCTTCTTCAACCAACATATCAGTTGATCAATGTAACAAACTCTGCCTCTACTAATCTCTAAAACTACATAAGATATACTCCCTCCGTGTGGAATTATCGGACAGAGCAATTTGCTAGAGTCTACTGCAACTCACCACAAAATGCTTAACTAGGGCTTTGTAAACATCAGCAGAATTGTAATAAATAGCCAAAACATTGATATCGTAGTCTTATTAAATAACAATGCTGACCCCAAAATTAAGCACAAACTATCGTTCCTACCACAAACTATAGAAAAGGCCATATTAGCTAGTGCATAAGCTATTGTGAATCGAAAACATTAGAGGCAAGGTGAGAGTTATACAAGTCACAATGAGCACACAAGAACAGTTCATAATTTTAGGATAAAAACTCCACTAGAATATGGTGATCAAACGATTTTCCAATCCAAAGAAACA